>JAJJWW010001088.1:0-1200000 GCA_023531295.1 Papaver armeniacum | reverse complement strand
GAGAATTGGCTTAAGGCATTTGTCTGAAATTATTGGGCATTCGAGGTACTGGACGTTTGAGCACTCATGACGTCTGGATTTGGCATTTAGGATTTTCTTTCATTGTATTTCAATTCCTCCAAAACGTTTGCAATACTTGCAATCAGTATTTGAATTCAGCAATTTATCAAAATTCAGTTCATTTTACTTAAAAGAAAATCTCTATCAAATCCAAAACAAAATCCTCACTCATCTACCAATCCAAAATCAGCCAATATCAAAACCTAAATAAAAACCTCACATCTCTCAGAAATTCAGAAGTTCAAGAGATTATGAAAAGGAAATCAGCAAAAAAGGATTTTTGTTCCTCTACATCCTTCAAGACCTGCAGAGCCGCCTTCTCCTTGTTCAGCTCTTCAATCAGCCTAGCAATCTTGTCTGCATTCTCCATCACATCAGCATTGGGAAAGGGTATGTTCTTCTCACATGAGTCTTTGATAGCGTTCATTTGCTTACGAAGCCACTTTACATTGAAGCCAAGTCTTTCCGAATTCTCCAAGTTAAACTCCCAATCAAAGAGTATATCTGAGTCACAAGTATTTCCGGCCCTAGTGCATATATCACTTACAACGCGCAAGATAATACCTGCTTGCATTGTTAAAGCATAAGCACGCCCAGGATTCCGGTCCACGATTATGTGACCAAACTTCTTCCATATTTTCTCATACAAGCCTGCATACCCAATGGGAACGTTGAATCCACCTACTAGTTCATGATACGGGAGTGAAGCATCAAAGGGAGGATCAAAAGCAACTCCTTGATAATATTTTATATAGTGGTAAATAAGGTTGTCGTTCACTCGGACTTGATGAGATTCATTTTAAGAATTAAAATTAGAAAACACTAAAAATAACAAAATATATACAAATAATGGTAACAAGATGAAGAGAGTTACTGGGACTAGGATTCCACCGAATTCATATCATAAGGCTCAATTATTTATTTTTCAGCAATTATCGCTCAATAAACAAAATAACATCGACTCTTATTTTTGCCAAGGTAGATTCTCAAAATATTAGTTATAAATCATAAGCATGAGACATCAAAACATCTAAGAAAGCATGACCCATCAAATGAAATGATAACTAATTAATCAAAATCATAATTCTATTTTAATTAGTGCAAAAGTCATATACAGAATAAAATAAATTTACCCATGTATGAAATTCGGATTCCTCCGTCGACCCAGTGTAGGGGTCTAGCTTTTCATGTTGTAGACACGCTCAAAATTGTTTTTCATTGCTCAAAATGTGTTTACAAATAAGAAGAAGAATAAAACAGTGATTCTGCTCTCCCAAAACTCCCCTCTCTCGATGCTCCTGTTTGGTTCTACTAGCACCCTATTTATACACAACAACCCATTACTCAAACATCTTTTCAAAATCTTCTTCCATAACTCCATTAGATCTTCTCTTTAATGAAAGATATCTCATGAATAATTTCTTTCTCCATTATCACAAATCTTCTTTATTTGCTAGAATAAAATCCTAGGGATATTATCTTTTTTTATTTTTTAAATAAAACCCAAGATTTTCTTTCTCCTTTTCAATAAAAACCAACTCATAAATACATTATCTCTTTTAACTTCAAGATATGGAAACTTCCTGTATAATAGGCAAGAAGATATCTTTGCCTTAAATCTTTAAAATCTCCCATAAATTCTGTGAATCTGTTTCAAAATGAAGAAGGAGAGGGTGCCTCTATCCATTTGCTGGGTGCCTTTAACAATAACGGTGCTCTTATCTGAAATGAGGATGCCTTTAACACTTTTAAGCCAATTCTTCGAAAAATGTTTATTTCCCAAAAATACCTACAAACACATAAAACGCCAAAATAAGTATAAAATCGAGTACCAACAATACAGAAAATTGAGGACAATTTAGACACAAAAATGTGTCTATCACTCCTGCACTTGGATATTCATGCACCACTATACGGTTCTCAATTACTGGAGCAGCTTCTACAATCGGGGCAACAATTCCTTCAGTATTCTCTACTGGTGTTTCGGTTTCTTCTTGTTAGAAGTGTGTGGGCATCCAACTCAAAACCAATTGGCAATGAGTGAAGAGGCCCATAGGATTATAAGCCGCGGGATCTTAGAAACCCATACAATGTGGGACTAATAATCTCAACACACCCCCTCACGTGTAGCCTCGTTGGGTCTAACACGTGGACAATAAATCGGGTGACGCGGAGTAAAGGCGCGGTCAAATGACTCGTCGCAAATAGCCTGCTCTGATACCATGTTAGACGTGTGTGGGCATCCAACTCAAAACCAATTGGCAATGAGTGGAGAGGCCCATAGTGTAGTTGCAGGAAATCCCACAATACACCCCTCACTAGAATATACTTAACTAATCCATTTGAAGATGGATAACTATAAATTTTATTGATTATTTTCTTGAAGTGTTCACAAAGGAAGATAGAACAGAACTAAAGAAATTACAATCACTCTAGATTTTCTCTCTCCTAATGACTTGCTTAACAATTCAAAAAGAACCATCCTCTACAACAGACTGACTCAACCCTTTATATAGGGTACTATACAGTGGATGACAGCTAAGCTGTCCTTTATTTTCGGGAATAACTTGCGAAGTGTCGCAAGTGTATAAGTGTTCGTCCTCGCGACACTCTTAACCTTCGCCAGATTTTCACATCTTCCTCGTGTTCTGGCTGTCGTCATCCATTGCGTCATTTATTTTACTTCCCCGCGACTCCTTCGTGATGTTGTATTTATTAATCTCGCGAAGTATTGATGTCGCGATATTCTGATCCTACATCTTGCCTCTTATCATGTCTTTTCTGCGAAGGAGAAAATGTCATGAGAATTTATATTTTAAAATGCGGCAATTGCTCATCTTTATCTCGCGATTGTTCACTTTTATCCGTTTTATTCATGTACGGAATTTATTACAGGTGTTTCTTCTTCCACTCTTTTCTTGACACGTCTCTTTCAACCGCTTATTCTTGATCATTCACGTCCCATCTCGCATTAAATGCATTTGTTTTCTCGAGGATTCTCTTCTCTATATATAGTTTTCTTACCCTTCTCTTTTTCTCTTTTATTTTCCCTCTGCAACTTTCCTTCAACTTTCTTCCTCCGCAATTTGCGCTTCGCTCTCTGTAATCCTCCCCTTCAATTCTCTCAATCTTCAATTCTCCATTCATTCCCATACTATATTAATGGCTTCACTTGGTCGTACATATAAACCCCTTTTTGAAGAAACTCAAAAGAATTTGCAGGAGAAGGGTTTCACTTTATCAACCATTCCTGATCAAGAATCTTCGTCTATTCTATCTGCAAAATTGTTTTCTGATCATCAGTGTGATGATCAGCAAATCATAGTCTCGCTAGGTCAACTCCTCGCACGCCTCCCCATTCCTCTATACAATCCCGAGATACCATTATTCTATGAAATTCTTGCTCATGAGAAATTCTCGCGAGCTATTTATCAATTGAGCGGCGACTGCATCCGTCTGATGCTTGAATTTGCCAACCGTGGCGCTGGTAAAGGATCTTTATATCCTGATGATGTCAAGGATCCTAGATTCGCAAACTTAGAAATAGTCCCTGAGAAGTATACCGTGGAAAACTTTTTTGAAAATTATAAAGTAATAAATATGAGAAATGATAAATCTCGTTGGGGTGCTCGGTTGAAAAGAAAAGATAATATTCCCGATGACAAACTACTTATGCAAGATATTGATTGGCACTCGGGCAACAATAGTACTCCTCGTCATTCCAAAGATGAAAAATGGTGGGTTGTTCCTTTATTTTTGAATGGACCCTATATCGCAGGTTCACACGTACTCCCTGCGGATCTCGCAGACTATCATCCTTGGGAATTTAAGTGGCCCGAGAAGGCAAAAGAGGTATATTTCCTTTTTTCAGGTTTTGCTTTTGCGATATTCCCGATGACAAGCATTTATTGAATTTGCAAAGTTTATAGGTTGACAAACTGAGGAAGAGTTATGAAAGAAACCCAAAGGCGAGTACTCTGGCGATACTCCGATCGATCACGGATGAAGTAAGAAATATTTTCTTTTGTTATTTTTAACAATATTGTTGCCTCTATTTCTTATCTTCATTCGTGTGCGAAGGTTATTGAAGAAACAAACATCCCCGAAGCTGCGAAGGTTAAGGGCAAGAATAAAATCACTCTTCGCAAGGACAAGTCTTCTGCTCCATTTTCTAAAAAACGGAAAACCCATCCCTCTTCTCGTTCTAGTTCTCAAACCAGCGAAAGCTCTGACGAGGATGAAAATGAGATTGGTACTTCCTCTGCGAGGGAGAATCACTCGACTATTTCTGCTATGGCGCAATTGTCTAGTGTCTTCTCCGATTCTATGCAAGGATTAGGAGATGATCATTTAACTGCTACTTGCGAAGCTCTCGCTAAAATTTGCGATGCCCCGTTGTTAGAGGATAATGAATCTTTTCGCGGAGTTTCCCGAACATTGACTTCTAGTCACTTAAATGCTCTCACTGCTTTGGTATGTTCATATTCCTTTGCTTCTCTGTAATTTCGATTATAAGCTTTATCTTAATAATTTCTTTATTTTCCTTTATAGTCTGGGAGAGCTTCCTTTGTTGTTGCCTCAGATCTCGAGAAAAGACGCGACAACCTTGAAAAGAAAAATCTCCAACTCAAAAAGAAGATCCAAGAACTAGAAACTGAAGTTGCGATGTCTCGCAAGAAAGATGAAAGAATTCAACAGTTGGAAGTTGAGTCTGCTTCTCAGAAGACTAAAATGTCTACTCCTCAAACTGCAAATCAACAACTTTATGGTAAAAAACTTTTACTCTTCAAGTCGTCTTTATTTTATCATCTGCTTTTCTTTGTCTGATTTATTATTTTCGCAGACATATATAATCTCTTTGAAGAAGCCATTCTTCTCCATTCATTTCCCGAGCCTATGGACAATGATGTTCTTTTCACTCATCTCAACGAATCTTTAAGCAGTTCGTCAAACAAAATTGATTCCCTTCCGTTAAATGAACTTCAAGCCAAATATCGTCTCTTAGAGATTGAGCATAGATCTAGTTTAGGTTTAGCCAACCGATTTAAACAAATGTATCTTGATTCCCATAAGAAAACCAAAACTTTAAGGAAGAAAATTAGTGGTCTCATAGATGACAAAGACCGTATTGCTAATAAAGGTGCACAGGCATTAGCAAAATTTCAAAAATCTCTTCTCGAAGTACAAATTGAACGAGACGAATATCTTCGTCAGAATGCCATACTTAATGAGCGAGAAGATCCAATTCGTTCGCTTCTTGTTATAAATAATGATGATGAATTCGCTTGGGCTGCGAAGGTTCTAGATAATGCCAGGAATAACTTAGGTGTTGATGTTAGCCTTCATGCCGAGCATACTTGCCTTGGTTAAAGACATGATATCTCGACGAGAGAAGGTTGTTTATTATACTTTCTTGCTCCTTATCTCTGTAGTATTGTTATTGTGTTGTTAATTCATTGTCATATGTTTTGCGAGAATCCGAGAAGAGATTTCAAACAAGGATTGAAGAACTTGAGTCTGAAAAGGGGAACTCGCGAGAAGACTTTTCTCTTCGCAATAACAAGTATTCTAAGTTGAAGAAACAACGCAAGCTACGAAGGGCGAATTTCAACAATAATGTTGTTCGTTTTCGCAATCAAACTATTGAAACGGTTTGCAATGATCACCGCATTCCTCTTAGTTCATATCCTTGTCTTCACGATGATATTCCTGAAGATATAACTTTCTCGGATGTCTTTGATAGTGAAGCTAGCGAAGAAGAAGAATCTGGCGAAAAGAATGATGGAATTGAAGAATCTGACCAAGAAGAAGAATCCTCAAAGAAATAACTTCTTTTTCTTATTTCGCTTCTTGTAATATCTGTATATATACTCTTTTAATCTTCTTATATTGCTAAGTATGAATTCAATCTTTGTTTTCTTTACTTGCGCATATTAATCAAGCAATTCTCCTTTATAATTCAACTGACCAGCATTATGAATACATAAATCCATCATGTGGAAATGAATAACAAGATTTTATCCTATTCATTCCCATACTTGTTTCTGTTATTCATTTTCAAATGAGAGATTTGATCAATTATCTCTGAGTAATGAAATCTCTGACTTTGTCCTTTATTATTTGTAATTTTATGATGGAATATAATCGTTTTCGCAAGCTTACTTGCTTCCTCAATTTTATGTATGTCTATATCTTTAGTTATGTTGAAGTTCATCATTGCGACAAGATCGCAGGATGTCTTCACAAAAGAAGAAATCTATTGATCTTGCCTTATCATTCTTGTGTGGTCTTATTTTGCCTTCCTAATTAAAGGTCTTATTTCGCCACCCCTCGTTGCGACAAAATCGCAGGACGTCTTTACATTTTCATGTAATGACCCATTGACCTTGTCTTATCATTTGTTAAGTATTTTTGCCTCTGCAGGATATTTTATTTGCGACAATATGACAGGCTTAAATACTCTTGCGAATGTAAAATCCCATGACATTGCCGTCTTCGCGACGAAATCGCAGGACGTCTTTGCATTTTCATGCAAAAACCCATTGATCTCGCCTTATCTTTGCGTCAGTATTATTGCCTCTACAGGATCATCACACAAATATGACAAGCCTAAATTTCCTTGCGAAAATAAAGCCTCATGACATTTGCATCTTTTGACACTTATCAGCTCCCTAATGGAGGGTGCCGCCCTTATCTTCTCCCTGGTTGCCCCTTCAAGGAGGCGTACATCGGCCATACAAGACTAGCTCCTCCCATCCGGTCTTAACAACAACCGTTGTTTTCGCAGCCTCTTATCCCTTATACCTATATGGTTTATGGTTACGAGATCGCACCCTAAGTGGAGTTTTCTTGGGCCGAGTGCGGATATACCAAGACTTGCCAAGAATGGCCGAGACACTTCAAATGCCCCAGGCACTCTTGGCTCAACCGTGTACCCCGGCGCCTTGAGCATACACTGACTCCTTGGAAGAAACCCTCGGGCGTCCAACCAGGGTATAACCATATATATATAGTTGGAAATCCAAGGTATCTCTCCCGGATAGGCTTTCATGGGCCCTAAATCTCCATGACTCTGGTTCCAGGAGCGGTGTAACCTTTTCACTGAGCCATGTCAAGAGATACCCCCTTATATGACGCACTTTAGGTCTTACATTTTCCTCTTGCGAAATATCATTCGCGAACTAGGGTGTACGCCATAAAGGTTCGTCCCATTCACTCACTCTTTCATTTTTGTTAATTCATTCAATCATTCATTTTGTTTGCGAAGCTATCGCGCAATCTTTCATTGTTTAATCATTTTTGTTTTTCAATTCTTCAATCAAATTGTCATACATTCTTGATGGCGAGATTCTTGCATATTTCTTCTTCAATTATTTTTTCTTCCTCTTACCCTTAACAAGCTTTTGTTACTGCCTTTTGATGATTACTCACTTCTTACACTTTTTGCTCCTGCTGCTCTACCATTCAAATCTCTTAATGATTCCTTTCCATCATAATTTTCAACTGTTTTCATGCACCTGTTTCGCAATGTATCTTCTCCTCTTACATCAATGGCATCCACCATCAATCTTTCTCTTCTTTGTTCATCTTTTGCATGTTGCTTCCAACCCTTTCTTTTCGCAGCTCTCTCTTCGCAACTCTCCACGTCGATCTCATAGCATTTTTGTCCTTCCGTCCAATCTCCCTTTATAATTCCAACACCGCTAGGATGAGGAAATTTTATGCATTGATGATAAGTTGACGCTACGCCAGAATTTCGTGCAACCATGGCCTTCCGATCAATGCATTATAAGGGGACTCCACATCAACTACACGAGAACAAAATCCCCGTTGATAACCCTTGCAAAGGTATTCTCATATGAACTTCTCCTTTAGGCTTATTCATTGTTCCATTGAAACCATATATCTTATATGTCGAAGGTATCAATTCTTCATCCTTCCCCCCCATAGTCTTGTAAGTATGGTAGAAAATAATATTTACTGAGCTCCCCGTATCAATCAAGATTCTATTGATCGCCCAACAATTCTCTGCTTCGTCGTCTTCGCCATCTACAGGTTTTTGATTAATTTCCAATTTTACAACCAATGGGTTGTCATGCGTCTCTTTGCCTTCAGGAATCTCTTCTGCGTTGAAAGAAATAATTTGCATTTGCCATTCTTTTAACTGCGACGTCTTCGCAATGTTCATCACTTCTTTATTATTAGCATCCCTCGCAAAAACCCTACTGAGAACATTATCATGAAAATCTTCAATTGTTCGGTAAGAGTGTACAATGGAGTTGCAAAACAAATTTTTAGCTTTCGATCCAACTTCTATTACGAATGTTTCTTTCCCCTTTCTTTGAATTTGTTCTGCATTTTCGGTGGTGGTGGTAATGGTGAACCTTCTCTTCACTTTTTAGAAAATGACTTAGCTTTCCTTGGTCAATCATTCTAAGAATGATTCTTTTTATATTTCTGCAGTCATTTGTTAAGTGTCCATGAAAATGGTGGTAAGAACAGAACTCGTGACTTCTATCACTTGGTGGTGGCTCATTCCCCATGTTCCATGGCGCAGGTATGTTTTCCATCATGAGTATAGCTTCCCATATTTTTTCAACACTAGCATTTAATGCTGGCATTTTTATTTCTTCCCATACTACTCTGTGACGTCGTTGCCCTCCATGATAATTCTTCCTTTGACTTCCATAAGTTTCTTGCGGATGATCAAGTCTTTGAATTTTGTTATTGCCACCACGGTTGTAGTAATTTCTTTCTCTCTCATATTCTTCTTGATCACGGCTTCCCATGGCTACTATCTTTGGCTGTCCATCATCTGTTATCCTTTCTTGTTGACCTTGAGAAGTACTCGCCACCGTGTTTATCAGTTTGGGTAATAAACTTGCATTCGCAGCATTTGAACTTGTATTCGCAATTGGATATGATTCCATCTCATTTTGCCTTTCCTCTAAAGCAATATACTCTTCTTGAAGTTCTCGCAGCTCCGTCATCGTGATTGTATTCTTGACTCTAAAAATTTGAATATATAGCAAATTAGTTGCGAACATAGCGTTTATAAATGATAAAATGAGATATCTTTCATCCACTCTTCCAGCCATCTCGCTACACATCGTCTTCCATCTCACAGTTAAGTGTCTTAAACTTTCGCCAACTCTTTGTTTCAGTCCAAATACATCTTCAATTCCTGGTCGCGAGGAGTTGTTACTTATGTATGCCCCTAAAAATATAGCTTGTAAATGGTTGAATGACGTGATGGTGTTTCTTGGTAAACCCTCAAACCATTTCAGTGCTTCTCCTGTTAAACTTGATGCGAAATATTTGCACAATATAGCGTCATGATTTTCCCACTGTAACATACATCTTACATACGCTTTGATGTGTTGTATTCCGCAAGTTGTTCCATCAAAAATGCTGGTTAATGCGGGCAAATTACACTTTGGGGGTATTCCTCCTAACTGCACCTCTAGTGTAAAGGGATTTTTCGCAGCTTCTTCGATTGCCTCATCTAATTGTCTTCTTCCTCCTCCTCTTCTATTGTTCAACATTCCTCTCATTTCTGCCAACTCTTTTAAGATTTGTTCATTTACATCAGGATTCGAATTTATTGGTCTTTTTAGCTCTGCCTCTCTCTTCTACGTTCATGTCTATCTTGATTTTATTGTTCAAAGATTTTCTTCTCTTCTTTCTCTGCGACTTTCTCCTCCATCTCGTTCATGGATTCGCACACCATTGTATCTATCATTTTCTCTTCTTGGTTGTCTATCAGTTCTCCTTTGTATTCTTTCATACTCTTCATTGATATTTCCATTGTTGCGATTTTGCTCGCGCCTTCTTTCTCGATTGTCATGATTATTCTGCCGAATTGCTTCCTCCAATTCTCGTTCTTCCATTTCTACTCTTAATCTTTCCCTTTCGCAAGCTAGACGCGCTTGTTCAATATAATGCTTTTCGATGTCATCTTCAATCTCCCTTTGTTTCCTCTGTGTTTCTCTCCCATGCAGTATTCTTCTTCTTTCTTCCTGATTTTCTTCATCAATTGGATTATTCTCTTTGCCTATTTCCTTGATTTCCATTATTTTGGTCATTCTCAGAAAATCTCTGGACGTGGAATACACACCACTTCCCTTCTTTCGCAGTATCCTGCACCGAGATTTAGCTCTCTTTCTAAAATTTCTTCATTAACATTTTCTACAGGTAACATTCTCCTCCTATCATCTCTAACCGATCCTGGTCTTGATCTGGTATTACTTCTCGACCTCCTATTCTACAACCTCATATTTTCCATTCTTAACTCATGGTTTTGCCTTGTTAAATTTGCGCGTTCTTCCGCTTCTAATCGTCTTTCTTCATGTATTGTTTGTGTCAACGTTTCTAATGCTACGATTTCTTCATTTCTATGAGCTGTTTCTCCCATTTCTTCTCGATTTCTCTCCTCTTGTCCATTATTTATCAATTGTTGCACTTCTTCTCTTTCTTCCACAGAATCTGATCTCCATGTATGCACGCTCACCCTATCATAATCTATTACTCTATTCGGTTTGGTTGAATTGGTGGTTGAATTGGTGGTTGAATTTGACCTTCTTCTCTATCTCTTGCGTTTATTCTTGATGGTTCACCTACTTCATTTCTCCTTTCTCCGGCTAATCTCCCGCTTCTCCTCACAATTATTGGTTGTTCTGATGCATTCCTTCTTCTAGCCATTTCTCAATTTTAGTAAATTGTTGAAAATTATTCAAAATTTCTTTCTCGTTACTCCTGATTCTTTCAATTCACAAGGTTGATCTTCTCCTCAGTCCCTGTTTCTAGAGCATATGTAGTTGCAGATATCCCACAATACACCCTCACTAGAATTTACTTAACTAATCCATTTGAAGATGAATAACTATAAATTTTATTGATTATTTTCTTGAAGTGTTCACAAAGGAAGATAGAATGAACTAAAGAAATTACAATCACTCTAGATTTTCTCTCTCCTAATGACTTGCTTAACAATTCAAAAAGAACCCTCCTCTACAACAGACTGACTCAACCCTTTATATAGGGTAGTATACAGTGGATGACAGCTAAGCTGTCCTTTATTTTCGGGAATAACTTGCGAAGTGTCGCAAGTGTATAAGTGTTCGTCCTCGCGACACTCTTAATCTTCGCCAGATTTTCACATCTTCCTCGTGTTCTGGCTGTCGTCATCCATTGCGTCATTTATTTTACTTCCCCGCGACTCCTTCGTGATGTTGTATTTATTAATCTCGCGAAGTATTGATGTCGCGATATTCTGATCCTACACATAGGATTATAAGCCGCAGGATCTTAGAAACCCATACAATGTGGGACTAATAATCTCAACACTTCTATCACTGAAGCAACAACAATCTGGGTTTCCATGACTTCAGTGACAACTTTCTCATGGCCTTGAAGTGCATGGATGGTTGTCTCTTCATCAACAACTCCAGGGCAATTCGGGTTATCCTCATTGGTTTCAATATCCTTAACTTCGGCATTTGACACCTAATACGAAGATTACATGAGGTTAGAGTCGTTTAAGCATGAAACCAAGTGATATTATAAAATACAACATAAAATCAATACCACATCATCAAAGTTCATCACTATACACTCAAGGCATGAGCAAATAACATGAAATTCATGAAAATACGTTTTACGGTAACCTCGTCTGAAAAAACTGTATTATACTCCGTACTAAAAGACGAACTGGGAGAAACCTACAAGGAATATGAGGATGGGTTATATACCATTCTCTTCGTATGGATGTCCTCTACCACATGTAAAAATTTCATGACAATAAGACGAACGAGAAAAAATATGTGGTCGAAACATCGGGCAACATGCAATCTGAAAAAGTTCTGGAAGTCTCCTGGAAGTTTACTGTTTCGCCTTTTTCAGGTCCTAAACGTGCTCAAAACTCAAACAGCTTCTTTGAAAAGCTTGGAAATTTTTCGGGATTGAAGATACATATGCGGATCATGAAAATCCGACTTCAGATGAAGGTTTTATGGTGTTTTTGCTAAAACTGAAATATGAAATTTTCTGACGACGTATTTCGCCAAAATTACTTATACACTCACATGGATTCTCATTCATTCACTCACAAATCAGCAATTTCATACTTCTATGGAGAGGTTACAAGATATGTGCTTACTTGGGGAGTCTTCGAAGTGTTCAAAGAGTTTGGATTGCTCGTGTCAACATCAAGAGGTTCATCATTTTCATTCGGTTCCGAATCTTTGGAACTTCCTTCGTCTCTATTCTCGGAGGATGACCGAGTATCATCACTATCCACCTCTATGGCAACATCCTCCTGGACATATTCTCAAATAATTAGCATTTTCACATGAGGCATTTATGTTTGGCTATGAAGGAGAGTGTTCACAACATTTTCTTCTTCAACGCTCAAATCAGAGATTGTCTGCCCAACAGCGGAGAATTGAAGACCATCGATACTAGACGGAGCAAAGTTCTGTAACCAAATAACAAATATTGGTTTCATGATCCTAGTAATGCGGATAGAAAAGTTACAGCGGAAAAGTGTCGACAACTCACCAAAGAAATAACCGGGGACTTTATGGTATTGGGCAACAGCTTACAATTCTTGTTTCTGCCTTCTCCACCGTGAACAACTGCTTCTGCTTCTGAGAAATTCACTTCAAGACGAGGTCTCACAAAGACGACCGTCCTACAGAAAGAAATTAAGGTGATAATCAAAGGCAATTATTTCAATTTTATGAAGAATGTGTAAAAGATACATACTGGTGAACCTCCTGAAGATGTCTTTCGCTTATCACCACCAGAGATGGGTTTCAATCTGGGTCGAGAAGCAATCATATCAGCAGAAGGAGGTTCTTTCACCAAAGGTTGACTAACCCCTACAAAATCATGAAGACGTTCTAATTGCTAGTTCCAAAAATCAGTATAACCCGGAGTTACATACGTAATTCGATCTCGCACAAGGGAACCAATAAGAGCTTCCTTCGACATGGGTACGGTCTAAACAAGTCTTAAGTTGTTCCACTGATGGTTTGCTCCTCCAGAAAGTTGGAACGCATTGATCCATACCCATCTGACGGGCTGCTCTATCAATGTTGTATTCCTCCACTGAAAAGTCTCCATATGTTGCTGCTATCAAATGACCTGGAGTACAACTCAACATGAAGGATCTTTCGCCATCGCTCAAGTCAGCACCAGATTTCAAAGTCATACTTTGTTCAGTATTGAAAGTTGTCAATTTGGAAATATAAGGAGGAATCAATACCCAGGAACGGAAGTTGAACTCAGACTCATTGTCTAATACATCAATGAAGCGCGTCTTAGACTGAATTTCCTTCGTAGACCAACGCATGATCCTGGCGTTATCCCTCTCAGAGAAACTACGTCGAGAATCACCAACAGTCAACCCTTGCAAAATACTACGAGGAATAGGCGCATACTTCTCGAAGCGCTCCCACATCAAGGCTTGGAGGAACATCGTATTTGCGTAGCATTCAATCTTCATAAAGCCATTTGAAACACTGGAGTCTACGACCAGGGAATCCAGGTTAGAGTACAAAGAACCCAAGAATAAGCTACCTATGGGAAGTTGTTCACCCTGAGCCATCTTAACGGCAAAAGGGATTACAAATGGCTTTAACAAAGTCCCGGCGTCTTAAAACACGTCCCTAGACATCCATAAGCACAAGAAAGCAGCGATAGACAACATACCGTCAGGTTCGTTGAGAGAAACATCTCGTGGCAACCAGTGTGTCAACCAGTGAGCATAACAGCCTTTGCCAGAAGCCTTGTTAATTCTCTCCATCTCAGCTGTTAAAATGTTGGAAACTGCTTTCTCCTCCGTGGAAAGCTCTTCAGGAAAATTACCTGTGATTGGAAGATGCAATAAAGCAACTACATCTTCCAAGGTAATGGTAAACTCTCCCCAGCTACATATAAAAGTATGAGTCGGAATACAACAGCGAGCAAGAAGGGCCACAAGACCTCGCGCATCATGAAAGATGTACAAATCTCCATATGCTTGAATAGCCCTGACAACTTTTGCTTTATACAACATAGCTCTAACACGAGGATATCCCAGCATGTGTCTTGACCATCCGGAAAATTTCTCTAAAGGGCGTCGAGAGAGCTTGAATTCTATAATTGAAGCCTGGAAGAGTCCTCGTTCAAGACAAAACCGAAAAATTGCTCGAGGAGTCACCAATTTTTTTTGAGTAACCGTCCTGGGGTTTATCAAAAGATGATATGTTGGAGATCTGAGACGCTTTTCAGTTTCCTGAACCTCAAAAAATGCATCATCTATATTCGGAACATTCTTGATTCCAGGTGTTTCGTCTTCCTCTCCGCCAACGGAAGTCTCATCCATGCATGCATCTTCTCTAGAGACATCATTTTCTACACACATTTCATCTCTGGAAGCATCATTAGCTTGGGAATCAGACATTCTTTCCAAGTAGCTGTAAAATTCACACAACATTTTGCTTCAGTCATCTAAATACAAGCTTCAAAAAGATGATGGAATCATGCAAATGGGAATACGGCATCAAAAAAAAATGGTAATTCTTAACTCTTACCTCTTTACATTCCACTAACAATAGTGATTGTGCCACAAGAGTTAACGCTCCAAAATTAGTTCGTTCCTTGAAACCTGCAATAACGAACGAGGCTTTATTAATCTTCAAAACTGATTTTTCATAAAATCATAGACACAATTTTCATAGTATGAACATCCACAACTGAACTATGAAATCTACACCAAGACAATACTTCATCATTAATAAATTGTCAAAGTTTCAAGGTTACTCAGAACCCACGTTTCGATTTTACAAAGCAATAATTAATGTGAATTACTCACATAAATTCCCAAACTTTTATCTAATGAGAACAAACTCATGTGAATAAAATATGTCATCATATTTTGCATAATATGTCACGGCTGCATATAAAAAAAAATCTAATTTTCCTTCGTACAAGCATTATTCTCTAAAACGAGGTTTATTTCGGTTTTGTGAAAGCTCACGCCTTTTAAGATAAAGTTTTGGTTTCCATGAAAGCTCATAAACAAAATTTTATCACTGGACACAGGTCTATTTCCAAAGAAAAATCTCTCTCAAGTTAGGGATTGTTGCTAGTTTCTTAAACTAACGATCGAACGAACATACGTTTAATAAAATAAGGGTTTTTCTACAAAACTCACGCTAATATACACACATGTATAGAATTTCAACATGAACAACTCATAAAATCAGCAAGCAAACAAACAAACAAAAAAAAAAAGTTGCGTACCTGGTCGGTGCTGGCCGGACGGTGCTAGCTCCGGTCAGACGGACGGTGGCGCTCCGGCAAAAATCTTCCCTGCTCCTGCTAAGCTCGGACGTGAAGGTGATGGGAGGATGAAGAAGATGGTGGTCGTGTGGGAAGAATAAAAAAAAGGAAAGGGAATTAATTCCTTTTATATCAAATTTTACTTCCAAAACCTAATTCCATAAGGATTTCCTTTTTGGGCCCGGCCCTTGAATCCTAAACCAACCAGGGTTCCACCATCAAACCAGCGGTTCTACACCAATTTTGCTCACTAGATGATGCTCTATTATGCCACTGGGTTTCCGCTAAAACCATGGTTCGCTCATTCAGTCGAAATCCGGCAATATCTTATCTTATGACTAAGTTCAATTACTTATTTCTGTTTGTACCTGGAAAATCACCATTCAATGCTGACTAAGGAACATGACTGTTCCTAACTAAGCAGGGGACTTAATGTAGATGGTGGATTTTCGACAAAGGGTAAAATTGTAAAACTATACTCCGGATCCGGCAATCGGATGAGTATTGAGGCCCATGTCTCTCATTAAAGCATGAAAGCTCATGCCATAAATCTTTGACTCGAGAAGGTTTGTCTCTCGAGTATGTGTAGATATGTAGTCTCTCACTGAGGCCACGGCACATCTCATGAATACCGAGCAATTTCGCAATTACTCCGGATCCAGCAATCGGATGAGTATTGAGACTCATGTCTCTAAGCGTGAAAGCTCATGCCATAAAACCTCTGATTGAGAAAGTCTCTCAGAGAATATGTAGATGTGTGGTCTCCCAGCTGAGACCACGTCACATCTCATATTGTATAGAAATGCAAGATTGGACGGCTCCTAGACAGCATGTCTGCTAGTATAGAGCAATAACGTCTTCAGGATGCAACCATGTTTTCCCTGACTATACAAGAGGAATATGACACTCCATCAAGTTCATATTGCTCAAACCTAAGATAATTAATGCTCCTAGATAGGAAGCCCTGTTAGTATAGAGCCATCAGTTAATTATCTCTGATCGCCTGAATATCCAGCAATATTCTACGATTCTTCGTTATATTTCGTCACTTCAATTCGTGGTTCTTCCCAGCAGAATTCCACGGGTTAGTGATAAATATTCAACGAGACAGCATCCGAGCATCGAATACGCCCGACTAAAATGGTGCAAGTGTACTTAGCAATAATGCACAAACCAGCATTTGAATGCGCAAACGAGCATTTCAAAATATGAATGAACGATGAACCTATACAAAATCGGAAGGAAAAATAATAATAATAAAATATTAGCAAAGGCGCCAAGGGACTGGGCTCATCAGCAGGCCGGTCATGCCGTGACCAGTCCCGCGTCCAATTTTATATTTTGTCATATTTTATTATTCTTCCCTGATCTCGTGAAAATTCTCTCGTTCGAGCTAATCTCCTTCGTTTCAAGGAAATTCTCTAATCTCATGATTTTATCAAAGAAATAATAAAATTAGGGAAAGGTATCGCGGGACCGAGCACCAAATGCCCGCCATGCCCTAGCCGTGGCAGGTCCCACACCTCACGTCCCCATTATTTTATTATTTCTCTCAAATTATGAAAATTCCCTGATTTCATGAATTTTCCCTAAAACCATGAAAATTCCCCAATTTTATGAATTTTCTCTAAAATCATGAAAAATATTATAAAATTAGGAAAACTCGTGGGACCGAGCACCAGCCGGCCGGCCATGCCCTAGCCGTGGTCGGTCCCACACCTCACGTCCCCATTATTTTATTATTTCTCTCAAATTATGAAAATTCCTTGATTTTATGAATTTTCCCTAAAACCATGAAAATTCCCTAATTTTATGAATTTTCTCTAAAATCATGAAAATTATTATAAAATTAGGAAAAAACTCGTGGGACCGGGCTCTAGCCGGCCGGCCATGCCCTAGCCGTGGCCGGCCGGTCCCACGCGCCTATTATTTTATTATTGTTTGTTGTTTTAAGTTTCCTGATTTCATGAAAACTCCCTGATTTCAACAAAATACCTTGGTTTTAACAAATCTCTCTGATTTTATGAAAATTTCCTAAAATCATGAAAATTACATAAAGTTGGGAAGAGTGCTCTGGGACCGTGCCCATTGGCCGGCCGGCCATGCCTTGACAATTGCCGGTCCCACACTCCATCATTCCCTATTTTATTATTATTATATCTCTCTCATCTCATGGAAATTCCCTAATTTCAACAAACTCTCCAGTTTCATGGAATTTCCCTCAAATCAGAGAAAGTACATAAAATTACATAAAACTGGGAAAGTGTGGGACCGTGCTTGTCAACAGGCCGGCCATGCCCTAGCCGTGGTTGGTCCCACACCTTGCAATTCCCTGTTTTATTTATCATTTTTCATCATCTCATATATTTTTCCTAGTTTCAGCAAAACCCTGGATTCTGCATATTTTCTCAGAATGTTGCTCAAATGCGCATCGGAAAATACTGAAATTCTCAGGACTGAGACACGGATGCTATGGTGACACGAGCACATCCCCTTGACCGACCAAGGGTGGCTCTAAGGCCTGCAAACAGCCGGTCCCGCATGTTTTAATGATTTTAACCTAATTTGCTCAATTGCTCATATTAGGTTCAAATTTCTTCCAAACAATTAAGTTTTTGCTTGAACGACCATCCATTGGTCCCACGCCCACCAAGAGCCGATCTCATGACCTCTTGGTCGGTTCCTCCTCAGTTCATGACCAGGTTTTATTATTTGTCGCTCACACGAGCATTATTTAAATAAATGATTAAACCAGCATTTAATCATTCTTTCACCAACTGGTCCTTTGAGAGACTTTGGTATTTTTGCTCATTCGAGCATCTGGGCGTACATGGTGGACTCGCCATCCCATGTAGCCGGTCCCTTCTTCACTCTGCAGATTGATTTGCAATAAACCATCATTTCACTAAAATTAGGGTTTTTGAATCAAGAGCTCTGCAGAAACATGATTCTGAGCAGATTCAAATACTCTAATAATTTTATGTTGATTCCATGATCAACATTTTTATTTATTTTACTCGACCCAGCAGTTAGTATCTTAAATTAATATTTTATTTGGTCCCGCTACCAGCAATTCATCAAATGAGCAACATTCGCTCAAACCGGCAATATTTTCTCAAACAAGCAATATTCCTCAGACTAGAAATATTTGCTCGAACCAGCAATATTTGCTCAGATTCAAGAATATCGGTTCAACTATCAATATTATTCGACAATTCAGCAACACAGTTTGCTCGTCTTAGGTAATCAACATAATAATACCTCATCTCAACAGACATATTTGATTCATGAATTTCAGAACATTTGCAAAACATGTTCAATTCAACAATACATGGACTCATCGTCCCACAAAGTCATCAACTGACTCCACAATCACGAGATATCAATCGTGTCACATGGGGGATATTAACTAGGGTTGTGGTCTGGCGGTCTACGGCACGTGTGTTCACCCACGATGAGAATGTGAGCAAGTCGTGCAATCAGTTGAAAGAGTCAGCAAAGTAGTGGGTGGAAAATTAACCAAGTCTCTGCACAATGAGCGACTGGTTTTAACACGATTTCCCACTTCCCCACTCTCTGATTCCAGCAAACTGTCACACTTCATGGGATCATGGTTTTTTCAACTCCGGCATTATAAAATGTCTCTGCATCCTGATTGAAAGGACAAGATTCGAACACTCGAACATTAGTCTAAAAGAATTCTCGGCAAGTTCATACAGACAATCTTTCATATACACGAACTCATCGTCTGAGCATTCATTCTCAATTGAGCAAAATTCAATCATTCAGAGCATTCTGACGCTGAATTCACAACACACCTACAATCTCAGATCACCATTGATCTCACGCATTTCTCAGCTTCCCTCCTACAAATCAACCCATCCTCTCTTGTGACCGAATTGACTCTGGAACGACCATTGTTCTTGGTTTAAGACGGAGTCTTACGATTGATCTCTCGAACTTAAAGCACTCCCTTCTTGCAGTGCATCTGTGTGAGGTTCAACATTTCGCTCGGTTCAAGGAGTCTCCACACGGTCGACTCTTAAATTCCGTAAAAACCAGCAAATCGTTTTTCCCCATTTACATTGTCGTGTCGAAAAAAAAGAGGAATGGACGGAATTCATCGTAACAGCGAAACCAGAATTTATTGCTGGTAAACGAGCTAAATCTGGACGCATATCTTTGAGTGAAAAGAAAGACATGGAAACTAAGGACAAGAACAAATCTGGGGCATGATTGTTGTCTCGAGACTCCGAAAATGAATAGGGGCAAGTACACATACTAGAAAGATGTAAATTATATTCCTTTGCGCAGTCCTTTCAACAACAATCGGACCGTTACAAGATCGATGCAAGAAAAACACTTTAGAAGAGCATTATGAGAAAACCTTCATCATTCGAAGAAAACTGAGGACGTTGTGACCGTCAGCCGGTTCTCAAGACACCGAAGTACCATTTATCTTGAGAAACTGTCCTACTGTGTATTTAATTGGTGGTCATTTGCATAATATATGGTGAACCCAAATATTCTACAGCATGAGATGCCATGTAGATAAATTGAATCACTTGCTTATGCGTTTCTACTTTGGATACAAAATGTCTTATTGATTTACACCACGAGCATACTTTATGAACAACATTGCAAGAATCAGAACGATCATTTACACCCTTACAGTCCCATAGTTACAAGCTCGACCATAAGAATATTGCATCTAGAAGATAAAAGATCTCCTGTTTATCTTTAAGGTTAAATGTAAACCTCTTGGGGCATAACATAAACTCTATATATATAGTAGTCGAAACCAGCAAGCTCCTGATAAGGTTATAAGCCTACAACTTTTTCATTGCTTCTTCATTTTATGAAGACTAGTAACCTGAAAGCATGCTAAGCATTAAACGTGAACGGTACTTTGATCTTGTCGTATGTCTTGAACAATTAATCGTATAGTCACATGACTTGATTAGCTGTGATGTATATGCTAACAACATAATCTTGAATTTACTAGGTGTGACGCCCGCGCAGAGATATTGGCAGAAAATATGTATGTTTTATTGCGGGGAAAATTAGGCGCAGGCCCAAAAAAATAATATTCTCATTGTCAGGCCCACAATTAATTTTAGGTACCATGACACCCATAATTATTTCCGTGACACCCATAATTATATGAAATTATTAAAAATGTCTACATGACGGATTATGCATCCGCATGACGGGTTATGCATCAGGGGTATAATTGGCAACGCAACTTGGATATAACATATCTAAAAATCCGCGCCTTGGAATTTTACAAATTTTATATCGTTGGAAATATTTTTAAGAGAGCTACGCAACGAGTACAAACAACAATATCAAATTTTTGATTTTCACGAAAAAGTCGGAGGTGATCATCATTTTAGGCAAAATTTTCAAAACTGACTACATAACCATTATGTAGCCACCAAAAAAGACGCATAACACATTCTGCAGACGCATAACGAATTATGCAACCATTTTCTCGACTGCATAACAAATTATGTATCTGCATAACAAAGTTATGCATGTATAACAAGTTATGTAACCATTGGTTTGGTTGGTTTTAGTGCGTACATAAAAAAATTGATGCATAATGCATTATCCATCCATATTTACGGATGCATATCAGGTTATGCATTTATTTTCTCGATGCATAAAAGATTGTGCAACAATTTTCTCGATGCATAATGCATTATGCAGTCATATTTTCGGCTGCGTAACAGGTTATGCATCCATTTTCGCGACTGCATAACATGTTATGTAGATATTATTGTAGGTGCATGACAAGTTATGCAGTCTTTGTTTTTATTGGTTTCAATAGTGACAAAAAAGTTGTTGTATAACGTGTTATGTGACCATTTTCGGGACTGCATAACAAGTTATGCAACAAATTTTGTAGATGCATAACCGGTTATGCAACCATTTTCGTAGCTGCATAAAAGATTATTCAATCATTATGACCAATACCAACACTAATATATATGTAGCTTCCCAAACAATATTTTGTGAATACATAATTTTCTTCATTTGCAATAGTCAATGCAAAACAGCATAGAAGGAGGAGCTAAATGGTTGGTGAATAAAGTTAAAAGGTACCAACATTTCTTCTTTTTTTTCTTCATTCCATTACCCATTCATAACTTTGGAATGTAAATGCAAACAACAAATGCACCCATGGTTTAGCCACAACAAGACCTGACAATGAGAATTGGTTGTTCAGGTATACGACCTGTAGTGTTGAAATGGATAGAACTCTCCTGAATTTATAACCTTTCATATCTCCTTCCCTGCACAATTCATACAATTCCAGAACAAACCCATATCTTCTAGTGCATTCAAAACTCAAAAACACACATTTATCTCATTTTTATCATCACAAATCTATGGCAGCAGTTACTCTTTCTTCCTTGACTTCTTGGCATCGAATCGTGAGTTATTCTCAATGTAAACTGGAATGCAACAGAAACCCAACTTTCTTTGTTTCTTCGATCTTCTAACACTTCATTTAATCTTCAATCATAGCCATTAAATTAACGGAAGTATCAAAAGGTATTCTTCCATGTTTTCATTCTCAAAACCACTACCAAACTCAAACCTATGTTGTACTTTCTGAACTGAACCTGACCTTAACCCTTAACCACAGCCACACGAATCATGGCTAGGTCGACAGCAATAGTGGTGCAGTAGCAAAGGAACTTGGAAGCAAAACTGGTCGTGACTAGAGATCAAAGTTTGGGAGAGAAGAAAAATCTTATAAGAGTGTTTATATACGGAAACCCTAGGTTAATCGAAA
This sequence comes from Papaver armeniacum, assembly GCA_023531295.1. Taxonomy (NCBI): domain Eukaryota; kingdom Viridiplantae; phylum Streptophyta; class Magnoliopsida; order Ranunculales; family Papaveraceae; genus Papaver; species Papaver armeniacum. Next base: position 1,177,808 of record JAJJWW010001088.1, on the reverse strand, counting down.
TATGAAGATGTTGAGATTTACCTGTGAATTGAAGCTCCAATGAAGAACTGAGACGAAAGCAGTAGGGAGATACGAATCGGAGAAGAAGAAGAAAAAAGACCGAAACATAATTTCAGAAACTATGGGTTTGGGAGATATTTTGTTGTAGAAAAGGGGTGCGCGCCTGTGTTTTTCTGAGCGTGGGTTTCACAGTGTCCAAAATCTGGAAAATGGGTGTGGTTGTAGTTTTCACTTTATTGCGGGTGTAATTTTTTGGTACAAAAATAAAATTTGGGATATATATAGTTGTTGCCCCCGTGCCTTGTATGATCCTAAATGTTTTGTAGAGAAAGTACGTATTGGTGAATAAAAATAGGCTTATAGTTCATGGTTATATTTTTTTAAAGATAAAGATAGATTCTTTTTTACCCGTGAAGTATTTTTTGCACACAAGATATTCTTTTTTTTATCCATGAAGTATTTTTCTTTTACTCAAGATATTTTTTTCTTTTACCCGTGAAGTTTTTTTTTCAACTCAAGATATATTTTATTTTTCCAAGGGAATAAATTAATAAATGGGTAGAAAGATTAAAAAAAAAAAGACCCATGAAGCATTTTTTTTTGCTCAATATTTTTTTTTTTCTTTTACCCGTGAATTTTTTTTATTTTATTCAAGATATATTTTATTTCTGCACGTGAAGAATTCCCCTATTTTAATAAACAGGTAGAAAGAAAAAAAAACTACCTTAACCGTGAGGGTAAGATTTTTTTACTTAAGCTATTATTTTTTTTTAATTTAGGAATTATTTCCGGGTGGGGCCCGTAAGATTTTTTTACTTAAGGTATTATTTTATTTTTTCATTAAGAAATTATTTTATAATGGGGCAAGAGGCTCTTATTTCCTATCAGTCTAAATTTTTTTCAAATTTTTTTATTGGTCTAAATATTCTCTGGTGGGGCCAAAAGTTCTAAGAAGACAGCTTTGTTCAGCTTTTAACCACAGCAGAGAGAATTTGCTTGAAACCATATTATTAATATCGTAAATGTTATAAACGTGTAGTTATGTTAAGAATATCTAGGGTAAATCTCGTTTACTACTGGGATGCCCTTGTGTCTATCCCTATAAATAGAGGCTCTAATGTTTGTCTGTATACACATATGAATGGAATTTCTCCGTTCTTTTTCTCTCTACTTTGTGTCTTCTTCTTTCTTTTCCTCTATTTCACAAGACGTTATCACACACGTTGCTTTACCAATAAAAGAATAAGAATAAAAAAACTGATTATATTTTCTTCTTTTTTTGGTTTGGTTTGATTTTTTTTTTTCTTTTTATTTAATTTATTGAAAGGATTTCTGATATGGTTTTATCTTCTTTAATATAGGTTTGTGCTAAATAAACTATATGGAGTCTATGGGCACCGACTTTTAATCTTGAAAGGTGGTGGTAAGACAGTGACCTAAGTAGTTGTGCACGGAAGGCATCACTTTGTGGATGTGCAGGTTGGTAAGATTTACCAAAGACAACATCCACAGCTTGTTCTATTTATTTATTTATTTTATTTTTTTGTTCTATTCTTTTATTAATAGTTTTTTGTAGTGGAAATGTAGGGAAGACATATGTAGTTGCAGGAAATCCCACAACACACCCCTCATCATATCTTGATAATAATTTTTAGATCTAAACTTATTTAATATGAAAATAGAGATGAAAATCCTAAAATTATAAATGGAGACACAAGAATTTACGTGGTTCGATCAATATGATCTACATCCACGGAGTTAGGATTTTTTCACTATGATTATTGAAATTACATAAGTATTACATTGGGACTCCATTAATGAGTATTTGGAGCTCTCAATCTAGTTTTAGGGAAAGAAGATGATAAATAAAAAATAAAGTCTTTCTCTCTCTAAAATAATATCTCTCTCTCTCTTACCAAAATTATTCCCCCCATTTTTTCTCTCTCATGCCTTTCTCTTTATATAGGATATTACATAGTGGATGACAGCTCATGTACAACTAATATTTCCCTCAATTTCGGATTTACCTTGCAACATTTCGCAGGTCTACAAATGTTAGTCTTCGCAAGTCTTTTTGACTCTTCGCAGAATCGTCACACCTTTCTCATATTTAAGCTAATGTCATTTTTTGCGTCGTTTCTAATATTTCTTCTGCGACATTATTATGTTGCGTCGTTAATAATTCGCAAGTGAAGGTTGCTGCGATATTCTGCTCCTACATCTTGCCTCTTTTTCTTGAATATTGCTTGAAGAGCGATCTTTAAGAAAAAAAAATCCGTTGTTGTAGTAGTCTTTGATCTTTGTTGATGAAGGGACAAGCGAAAGAATACTGGACTTAAAAAGTACGTACTTGCCTCTATTCTTTTGCGAAGTTCCGAAGCTTTGAAAAGTAATTAGAAGTATCATCTTGAAGTATACGAAGTATGAAATATCCTTGAAGAAGTATGAAGTATGAAGTATCCTTGAAGAAGTATCCGTCCTCGATTGTGAGTAATAAGTATTGCCTCTATTCATGCGAAATTATTACTTCATTTTTGGTGAGAATTCTTGTCCATTTTGGAAATGATTCTTGCCGAGAAGATAAAGAACATAAAATGTTTTCTTGGTAATAATCCATAGTTGCCTCTGTTCTTTATCTATGAAGGTAGAATCCTTGAGAAAATGTTGAATGAGAGAATTATTTCTTTATTCTTATCTTGCCTCTGTCTCATGCTTTGTGCTCATGCGATAGTATAATCTCTTCAAGTTGCTTATAATTTTGCGAAATAATTGTGCGAAATAACCACATTTATAATTTTCAGAAATTCTGACTCATTCTGCGAAATTATGAATACCTCTGCGAAATTCTGAATAATACCCTGAGAGATTCTGAATAATACTCCTGAGAGATTCTAAATAATATTGCTGAGAGATTTTGAATAACACTCCTAAGAGATTATAAATAGTACTGCTGAGAGATTCTGAATACACTCCTGAGAGATTCTAAATAGTACTGCTGAGAGATTCTGAATAACACTCTTGAGAGATTCTAAATAGTACTGCTGAGAGATTCTGAATAACACTCCTGAGAGATTCTGAATAATACTTCTTTTTTATTTTCGCTGTCTCAGACTCATTTCCATGTATATATTCGCAAACTTATTTGCTTACATATAATCATTTTCGCAAGCTTATTTGCTTACTCATTTTTGTGTGGTCTTATTTTGCCTTCCTAATTAAAGGTCTTATTTTGCCACCCCTCGTTATTGCGACAAAATCGCAGAACGTCTTTACACTTTCATGTAAGGACCCATTGATCTTGCCTTATCATTTCTTTAGTATTGTTGCCTCTGCAGGATGTTTTTGTTGCGACAATATGACAGGCCTAGAAATTCTTGAGAACTTGAAGCCCCATGACATTGCCGTCTTGCGACAAAATCGCAGGACGTCTTTACACTTTCATGTAAAGACCCATTGATCTTGTCTTACCCTTGCGTTTTGTATTATTGCCTCTTCAGGATCATCGCACAAATATGACAAGCCTAAATTTTCTTGCGAAAATAAAGCCTCATGACATTTGCGTCTTAAGAAACTTATCAGCTCCCTAATGGAGGGTGCCGCCCTTATCATCTCCCTGGTTGCCCCTTCAAGGAGGCGTACATCGGCCATACAAGACTAGCTCCTCCCATCCGGTCTTAACAACAACCAGTTGTTTTCGCAGCCTCTTATCCCTTATACCTATAGGGCTTATGGTTACGAGACTGCACCCTAAGTGGAGTTTTCTTCGGGCCTAGTGCAGCATGTGCCAAGACTTGCCAAGAATGGCCAAGACACTTCAAATGCCCTAGGCACTCTTGGCTCAACCGTGTACCTCGGCGCCTTGGTCATACACTGACTCCTTAGAAGAGACCCTCGGGCGTCCAACCAGGGTATAACCTTATATATATAGTTGGAAATCCAAGGTATCTCTCCCGGATGGGCTTTATTGACCCCAAATCTCCATGACTCAGGTTCCAGGGGCGGTGTAACCTTTTCCCTGAGCCATGTCAAGAGATACCCCCTTATATGACGCACTTTAGGTCTTACATTTGCCTCTTACGAAATATCATTCGCGAACTAGGGTGTACGCCATAAAGGTTCGTCCCATTCTTATGTCTCTGCGAAATTTTATTCGCGTTTCTGCGAAATTTTCGCGTTTCTTTATTCTTTCATTTATTCTTTCATTTATGTCATTTCTGTCAATTCTTTGCGAGATATTTGTGCGAAATATCCATTAATTATCTTCTTTGTGAAATAATCAAAGACCTTGCGAAGTAATTAAAGGCCAATTGTGCGAACAACTATTTTGTCAGTTGTATTGCTCGCAGCTTCTTTGTTGCCTCATGGTTTTTCTCCATATTATATAGTTGGCGAAGTAAACTTCACAAAATGATTTTTGCTGTTGATGCAAGTCTCAGGAAAATATTTGCGAAGAAAATTTCTTGCGAAGAAAATATTTGTGAAGAAAAATGTTGCCTGAGAAATGTCGTCTGTATTATCCATTTTACTAGGCCACTGTATTACTTGAGAAGTGAACTACTCATCTTTACTTGCGAAGTGGACTACTTATCATTACTTGCGAGGTGGACTTCTCATCATCAGTAAGTCTTATCAATTGAATCCTTGCTTCACTGGTAGTTCAATGAACTCCTTGCCACTTGATAATTCCTTCTCTATTGATGGTTCCTAATCAGCTCCTTCCCCTTTAGTGATGGTGACGAATTAGCTGTTGCTTCTCTTTATATGTGAACTTAATTGTTCTTTGCAAGTGATAATTTTCTTTGTGTTCTCTATTCGTCAAAAGCTTCTGTTTTGTTTGTTGTCTATTTCAATGATCTGATTTGTTTGGCTCAAACTTTCTTACTATGATCTGATTATTATTTCTCTCCGTTCTTCAAGTGGAGATTAATCTCATAACTTAAGTAATTGTTCCCTGAAATTGATGACAAAGTAAAAGTTCAGTACTGCTTCTTTTCTTTTCTTTGTTGCTTCTCTGCTTCAATTCTGGTTTCGAGATATTTTATCATCCATGGAATTGATGATAATGTCTTGGCATGTGTAACTCTTTGAATGTTGTTGACGAAGTACATTTTCTCTTTGCGCATTGAATCCTATTTCTTTATTTTCTCGCTGAGAATAATAGCATATGAATTGGTTTTCATTGGAACTGTTGACGAAACAGATTTCGTTAAGGGTTGGCTTTTGCTGGAACTGTTGAGGGGTAAAATTCATCTCTCTTCTTTCTTAATTCGCAAATGATAATGATTCTCTAATAGCGGCATTTGAAATGTGCCAGCGAAGTGATCAAGTGCCCCTTTTTTTTATATTCGTATTCCTGACGAAATTTGATTGTGTTGAATTATCTGCGAGTTGGTCTTTGGCTGATGACAATCGATGTAGTCATGAGAGAATTAACTGGCTTATGATAAACGAAGAAACTCCTTTACTGCATCTCCCCTTTATTCGTGATGTGAATTCATCTTCTGTTGATGATGTTCCAAATTCACATGAACTAACTGATGCAAACTGAGGTGATTGCCTTATTCCGTCTTTGGCTTCGCAGCTCTGATAGTACTCAATTCTCAATAGAGTTTCTGGGCCAAGCTGATGTACCTAAATCTCATAATTCAAGTGTTTAAACAATTGTAATCGATTAATAATAGCAAGCGGTAATGTAAATGTTCAAATTTTCTTGGATGATATCCATCGGAAACTATAGAGTAAGAATACTTCCCTTGTTAGATCGCTCTTCAAGCTCATAACCTTTGTTCCCAACCATCTGTGCGAACAGCTATTCGTGTTGGTGTGGTAAACTTGTTGCGAATAGTCGATAGAGATCCGACGTCTCCAATCTTCTACAAAGTGGGATTTCATCTTTGCCTATTGAGTCTTAACCGAGGTGAGTGTCTCAATTCATACTTCGCAGAACTGTTTTTCATAACGGATCTGAATTTTGACAAGCCATGACTGATTCTACTTCCTCCAATAATTTGTACATCCTCTATGGCTTACTGGCGAAGCAATACATTGCTGATCTTTGGTCGGTCATCTGACAAGTTAAACCTGAGATGTTTTGTTTTTGCGAGATGGTTGGTCCTCCTGCGAGATTAACTCATTCCTTGCTGATTGTTGATGAATTGGGGTTGCGAATAGCTGATGAAGGTCTGATTTACCGAAGTGAATTGATGAGATGGGTGAAATCGGTTTGATGAATCGATTCTAAGTTGCTCTATTCGCCAAGGCTAAACTGGTTTGCTGAAGTCATTGCCATAGTTCTTCACTGGTGATGAACTTCATGTTATTGAATTCACTTTGCTCTGTAATTTGGTGACCGAAATGATCTTCAATCCATGAGAGATCTGTAATCTAACTTCGTGCTCTTGAAGACATCTCATAACTTAGGTTTTTACATTAGCCATCACAAATGAGAGACGGAATGCTACTGATCTTTAGCAACTTCAATCGGCCATCCTTTCTGATTACAAGATCTTGTTCCATGAAATTTTCTGGATTCGCCTTTGATAATCCTCCCCATTGCTTTGGTTCTGATGTAACCATCTCTTTACTTTGCTGCTGCTTAAGTTTAAAAGAAACCATGAACTCTGGATCTGTTGTTGGTTTTATCTTGTTGTTGACATCTCATGCTTGATATGCTTTTATATCACCCGGTTTCCATTTTTCTTTCATCTTTTCGCTCGCTATTTTCTTTATGTTCCTGCGAATTTTCTTCATTTGTATTCGGATCTCCTTATTCACCGTCTTCAAAATGTTCAATTACACACCGTTTCAAAATTCGTTAAAATGGGTTTTGTCAGCAGATCTTCCTGGTTGTAAATCCATCATGGGAACTTATTTTGAATAGAAAACCGAGTTTTGTGCTGCAAAGAAGAATTCATGAAATCCATTGTATGGGTTTGTAAAACAAGGTTCGATTGTATCAAAACCGCTTTGAAAATTTATTTTGAACTTTGTTTTGATAATGAAATCAAGTTTCTGTAAAGGACAACTTAATTCTCAGATCTAAAGAATAAAACAATAAATGAGAAAGTGAGAAAGATAAGAAGGGATTTGTCCTTATGGAGGAGTTTTTGGCGTATCTTTGTATGGACTTCACTTTGATTATGATTTCTTCATATCTACATCTCTCTTCCTGAACTACTAAGATGTGTTTGTTGGTTGAATATGCATAAAACCCCACGAACTTCCATTTCTGTCTTTAAAGTTCATAAATCCCATAGAATACCGCACTATCAGTAATCATTCCCTGTTTCTAGCGCCAATATGTAGTTGCAGGAAATCCCACAACACACCCCTCATCATATCTTGATAATAATTTCTAGATCTAAACTTATTTAATATGAAAATAGAGATGAAAATCCTAAAATTATAAATGGAGACACAAGAATTTACGTGGTTCGATCAATATGATCTACATCCACATAGTTAGGATTTTTTCACTATGATTATTGAAATTACATAAGTATTACATTGGGACTCCATTAATGAGTATTTGGAGCTCTCAGTCTAGTTTTAGGGAAAGAATATGATAAAGAAAAATAAAGTCTTTCTCTCTCTAAAATAATATCTCTCTCTCTCTTACCAAAATTATTCCCCCCCTTTTTTCTCTCTCCTGCCTTTCTCTTTATATAGGATATTACATAGTGGATGACAGCTCATGTACAACTAATATTTCCCTTAATTTCGGATTTACCTTGCGACATTTCGCAGGTCTACAAATGTTAGTCTTCGCAAGTCTTTTTGACTCTTCGCAGAATCGTCACACCTTTCTCATATTTAAGCTAATGTCATTTGTTGCGTCATTTCTAATATTTCTTCTGCGACATTATTATGTTGCGTCGTTAATAATTCGCAAGTGAAGGTTGCTGCGATATTCTACCTTTCTCATATTTAAGCTAATGTCATTTGTTGCGTCGTTTCTAATATTTCTTCTGCGACATTATTATGTTGCGTCGTTAATAATTCGCAAGTGAAGGTTGCTGCGATATTCTGCTCCTACAACAAAGAGGCAAGAGTTTCTATTGTTTAGCATCACCAGTTTACATAGAACAATATCCTATATATATACATGTAGGAAGTAAACCCTAGATACTATATTTGGCCGCACATCCATGGGCTACAAGCCCTACAACACTCCCCCTTGTGCGGTCCAGTAGAAATCTGTTTGTAGTGCTTCACGTATAGTGCTTCGAATGTAAGTCTTCAAATGTCGTTCTCTCCTTGATGACTTGTGCTGAAATCAATTGCCTTACTAAAACTTTGACAAGGAAAAACCCAGTGGGATAAAACCTTGGTACACCTCTTCACATGCACTACTTCACATGTTTTCTCTTACCTTACATGTAGTTCATCACATGCAATACGATCTTCACAGATCAATGAGTCTAAGTTGATTGCCTCGTTAAAACTTCGCCAGGGAAACCCATAGGGACAAAACCTGAACTAAAGAAAAATAGTACAATATTAAGCAAACTTAGAACATAGTTGGACTCGAATATGTTGCCTCATTAAAACCTTGACAAGGAAAAACCCAATGGGATAAAACCTTGACGAAGGGAAAAGAGTACAACGTGATAGATGCAAGTAAAGGTGATCCGTTGCAGATGATCACTTTGCTCCGTTGAAGTTGACTAGTTGTTTCACAACTCTTAAGGCAGAAAATCCTCGTGGGAAAGATAATAGCCTTAGTTGTGAAAATTACATCCCGGTGTTTGTTGTTGTCTCATTAAAAACCTTGCCGAGTAACAAAACCTTGTGGGAAAAAGTAACCTCGGTGAAGGAAAATAGTTCAACACACCATTAAATTCTACCCCTGATGTCAGACAATTTTCATTAGTCTAAGGCATTCAAAAAGAGTTTATCACACTTTACTTTTGTGACTTGAATGTTTATAAGACCAAGTTGTTGATTCTGGAAATTACGTTGCTTAACAGATTATCGCATTTCATTTCTTTGATTCAGATATTTTCGGTAATATCCACGCGATCTTTATGTCTTCAACGTTCAACATACTTGATGCTTTTAGTGTTGTCTCGCTAAAAACCTTGTGGAGTAACAAAAACCCTTTGGGGAAAACTATTCTCGATCGAAGGGAAAAAGAGTACAAAACATCTTCAATTTCAAAGTAAAATATGTCGACATCATATCCTTGGATCCTCCCCCTGATGTCGGCATTCCCCCTGATTACTTTCAGAGTTATTCTAGACTGTTACTTTAGTCATGTACTTTTCGAAATTGAATATCGGTAATGACCTGGAAAATAGCCTACCGTATCTCCCCCTGATTACTTTCGTTTGAGAAGAGATTATTATTCCTTCATAATCAACAACTTTTGGATTGCACTTTCATTAGCATTCCTTTTTATGTCTTTGCAGGGATAAAACAATTTTACGTCAATGGTTACTTTTAAGTACATGATTACATTCACTATACCATTCCAATGACGTTGCGTTGGCGCGGAGCTATATCTAGCTAACAAGTTCCTTGAGGATGTAAAATTTAATCGAGTACATTATTACTAAGTACAACAATGCGTCTATTGTACTTAGATAAGGGAATTTCATCTCCAAACACATCTTCATCATCTTCCTTTAGACGAAATGGTCACATACTTACATTTGAACCTCGACTAATCATGGGAGTGCTATCAGGATGCATGTCTTTGTTAAATTGCCTAACAACTTTAGACAAATGCAACCTGGTGGGGCAATATACCACAAGCTCAGTATTCGATCCAGCTTTCCTTAGATTTTTTCATCTTAAATTCGGATTTCAATTAGCTTTTAAGGTCTCTTATTACATAAAGAGTACATGTCATGTCTGTAACATCAACATACATAGCTACAATTCCAAATCAGGAAATTTCTTATGAACATGCAAGGAAAAATAACTTACTTGTCTATCCCCTCCAAATCAAATAGCCACTTAGATGGGTATACCACATCCGCCTGATTGCTTGAATCTATAAGTGAGCGTTCTATCTAACTATAAACGCACTCTGTGGTTTAGAGTCATTTGATTTGGGAAACAAAAGTCTATCAAGTACTTTTGTAAATCTCTTCTATCTCTTGATGCTTTTAGAGATACGTAACAACCACATACATATGCTGCATTTCAAGTCCTTTTGAAATTACCAAGCTAACTAAGTAGCGGAACGCTATAACGTTCATTACAAGAGGACAATTCCATGGTTTTGTGAGAAACCTTGCGCCACAAGGAGAGTCTTGATACTTTGAGACTTCATTCTTCCCACTGTGCTCTATGACAAATAATCATGTATGTCCCATAGGCTTTACACTTGGTTGGTTAGCACTACCACACCAAATACCCGTATATCTGCTAAAGAACTAAGTTCTACCTGGATTGTGTAGGCCAAATATGCAATTTATTTGAAATTAATCAAAATAATGCATGGTTCGATCTCATTGTGCTCTACTTCTGGAGCAACTATTTATGGATTATATCATCACTGTGCACGCATGATCCTTCCATTGACTCATGTGCATTCTCATAATCCGTCAGGATTTCATTGTTCTCTAGAATCATTTAAAACTTTGGAGCGTCCTCCGATTTGATTCATGGACATATTCAGAGAAAATATTATGAGATGATTTATGATGATATAAATAAGTTGTGCCTTACTCACCTACTTCCTTTCTAGGTGAGCATTGATCGAACCTGGTGGTCTCTCCATCTTCCTTTATGGAGCCACGGCCTCAACTACACTTCCACCAAGTGTAGTTGCAACACCTTAGTCTATGGTGTACCCCATACTAAGGATTTCTAACATTGCAAGAATATTTGCAGTTGGTATGTGTGATCTTGTCACTTTAGCGACGTCAGTGTACATTCTGAAAATCGATTATTCTTTGTCACTTCACGTTTACATTTGTGGAGTACTAGAATCAATATGAGACACAGTGGGAACACACCACGAAAATTCCTGACGTTCCCTTAGAAAATACTTTTTCTTATCTCCCTCTAACGACGGGAAGATTGTCTCATTAAAATGACAACCCGGTAAGAGATCTCCTGCCAAAGGTTTTAAAATGCGGATAATTGTTGAGAGTAAATATCCAACAAAATTACTTAATCATTTTCATGACCCATCATAGTACGATGTGGACTCGTAATGGCACATATATAGTGCAACCAAAAATGCGTAAAAACACGAATGTCAGGCTTAAATCCAGTTACCAACTGGTACGCAGAAAAGGTTGACTAATATTGGGTTATAAAAACAAATTAAGTAAGATGCGTGTAACATTGCATATCCCCAAAGCAATAAAAGATAGGTTGGTACGCATAACCTATTCCTTAGGCACTATCTGTAACATTTGATGGTAGCCTCTGTGAGACCATTTGGTATAAGATGCTCTGCATTGATCCTATTAAACATGCAATATTCATCAAGTCCTTTTGATGTAAATTCTCTAGCATTAACAAGGGTGGTTAGCCTTTGCACTTTTCATTGTGTAATATGTGCTAGGAGTTTTCAAACGCAAATTTCTTGGGAACTATAACTAGTCCAAAATGTCAAAAGATTCACTAGATCCATCAGTCACTTTAATGGTCCGCATTCTGCATGAATATTTTTCTAAAGTTCACCTTGTTTTCTTTGTAATATGGAATTTTTACCATTTGCATCTTAGGATGGTCTCGATCCTGTTTTACTGAAGACTTTGTAAAAATGAGTGATATGATATCTTACCTAAAAGCATAATGGGAAGGGGGGTTGTGCATCTAGTAATTTAGAAAACACTTATTGAGAGATATGTCGTCACTTTGCATCCTGTCAATCTTTTTCCCATTTTCGTTCACTCAAATAAAGTGATATTTGTATGAGTTCTTTCAAAACAATCATCATGTCACAACCAAAGTTTCTTTATGGTTATGCCCAAAACCTGTATGATTCAGTTTCCAACATTTTATCGTCGGAGTCAATATGATTCAATAATCCAAATATTATAGTGAATCACATTGCACTAGATTGACTCATTAGTTTCTCTAAAATAAATTTTCTTCCAAATATATTAGAGACTATAAAAGATGCAATTAATTACATTCTCATCATTTTGATGTTCCACATGATATCCATTTGCACGGGTTACTTGGGAATTTAACAAGGTGTGATTATCTCTTGGTTCATCTAGAGATTTTGCGACGTCTTTGTTCAATCTTGAAAAAAAAATGAACAGTGCTGTGCTCGATAAGATAGTCAATTGGCCAGGCAAAGTTCTTGTTGCCATTAAAGTTGATGTGAAAATTGGTTGTTACTATGATACACATACACATTATATTGTATATACCAACACCTATGACCAAGGTGCATTTCCAACTCTTTTATTTATGATGGGAGCTAGAATTACATTTTAGCTGATCCCATGTTCTATGTCCCTTTTCACATGCTTTATATGAGTCGGTACGTCTAACCCTCATTACTTAGGGGTTCTTTCCATTTTCAATTTTGCTACATTTAGCTTAATTTGAGAAATTTCTTTATCTCAATAGGCCAAGACAATCTCACTACACATGTTAACCACTTACTTTAGGTTGAATATATTACTAGAGATAATTCTCTTGTTGTCATACTTCAACATACCGGTTGTTAGTATTATGGATGAAGTAGAGAAATGAAAATTTTATGACTCATATCATCTTTTGTGAGTTCTTCCACAAAAATTGGAATACATGTGATTTTATTTGAACGTATGTTTTGAAACTATTGACAGATTAATAGTCGAGCAAGTGGATACATTCCACGGAACATTCAAAAATTTTGGGAAAATATCAAGTATCCAATAATGGTGCTCAAGTACTTCTAAGCCCCAAATGAATACATTGGAATTGAGTTGGTACAACCAATTAAATAAAATACGCCATTCAACTATATCCAATATCACATTCAAGAGAACAAATAGCATTAAGACCAAAATTCTTAATGATTGAGATCAATAAAAATAATTTAAATTGACCGTTTATATGATGTTGACTTATCTTAAGACAAAAATAAACAAAACTAGGCATATTCTAAAAAATAAATAAATAAGCCTAGCAAGTAAATAAGCCTAGCATATAAAAACTCGCGTTATAGTTACATACCTCAAAATTTGGTTCCCACCATACATAGCCAAAACCAGAACAACATTAACCGCGCACACCCCTAACTAATTTTGGAACGGACAGATAACTCAATCTGAGCGGAGAACCAGATCGGAACAGACGCTCTACTGAACAGACCGGCTCGGTTGATGGATCGGAACAGGACTGGGTCGGGTTGATGGATCGGAACAGGACCGGGTCGGATTGATGGATCGGAACAGGACCGGGTCGGGTTGATGGATCGGAACAGGACCGGGTCGGGTTGGCTGGAACAGCACCTCGGGACATGAACGGACAGGTTTTCTCCAGATCTTTCTCCGGTCTCAATCATCTTTCTCCTCTTCTGTTCCTTTTCGTTTTCATGACTAAAAGACCAATTTTCGTTCTTTGTTTTCACGAACAGTATCTCCCACGGATATGAACAATCACCGACATGCATATACAACAATAAAATAGATTATATTATTATTATAATATGTAATCACATCACGAATCGAGAGTCCAATATGGATATATTTGTGATTTCAAAATCAAAATCAGTGCAAATCAAAATCAGCAGATTTCTATCAGATTAAAATTCTACTAGATTAAAATCAGTTCCGGACAAATTTTCGTTCCCCCAATAAAATTAAATTAATATCAATATCAATATCAAACAAATCAGATTTCTCCTCTTCTGTTCCTTTTCGTTTTCATGACTAAAAGACCAATTTTCGTTCTTTGTTTTCACGAACAGTATCTCCCACGGATATGAACAATCACCGACATGCATATACAACAATAAAATAAATTATATTATTATTATAATATGTAATCACATCACGAATCGAGAGTCCAATATGGATATATTTGTGATTTCAAAATCAAAATCAGTGCAAATCAAAATCAGCAGATTTCTATCAGATTAAAATTCTACTAGATTAAAATCAGTTCCGGACAAATTTTCGTTCCCCCAATAAAATTAAATTAATATCAATATCAATATCAAACAAATCAGATTTCTCCTCCATTAAATCAAATCAAATCAAATCAAAAGGAACAGAAATACTTAGCTTAAAGATTGATTCCACAATTTCCTTGATGTAAATCCAAACACCAATTTTTGATTCAAACAACTTGTGTTTATCATCCATTTAGAAAAAAAAAAAAAATCAAATCGCTTTGCGGTATAGCATCGGGCATGATAACTTTTTGTAGTGGAAATGTAGGGAAGACAAAGAGGCAAGAGTTTCTATTGATTAGCATCACCAGTTTACATAGAACAATATCCTATATATATACATGTAGGAAGTAAACCCTAGATACTATATTGGGCCGCACATCAATGGGCTACAAGCCCTACAACATAGTTTATATTATTCTCTTCTAGTGTTGTATTAATGTACTCGATGATGGCTTTGTCAATCACGAAGTGTAAGATCTCATGGTGGATGGGTTTTATTTACATCCGCAACACCAACATTATTATAACCCATTATCCATTTTATTTGGGTGTAGTTACTATCCATTGGTGATTCCTAAATAGACATATCGTCTATATTTCTAGGGTGTAGGTGATGAACTTTGTAAAATAAGTTCGATTTTCCTTTTTTCTCTATTTTTTTTTCTATAGAGAAAGAAAAGAAAAATCCATCGAAAGATGGTTCACAGTTTCTATATTAATGAAACTGTAATCACCAAAAATTGGTTTTTATTTCCTCTAATTTTTTCTATAGAGAAAGAAAAAAAATCTATTGGAGATGGTTTACAGTTTCTATTCGTCTAGTAAAACTGTAATCACCAAAATCGGTGTTATTGCAATTTGGTTACCTTTACAGTAATGATCACATGCATGGTTGAAAAACCTACGTCCAACTAAGTTGGTATCTTTGTCATATAGACAAAGATCATGTGATTTACTCATATGGTTTATATTTCTTTACAAGAAACCATACATCGACCACAAAAGTGGATTTTTTCATTGTGATGACTAAAAACGACGATTTTTTTTTATTTTTTCGATACGAGAGTTTGGTAAATCATGTAATAATTGGTGCTAATTCTCCCATCGTTTCCATAAGATTGGCATATTTTCTAAACTTTTGCCAAAAAGAAGCGAAGTTTTCGACCACATAATGGATTTTTTTTCAAAGTCAATAACGACAATGATTTCTTTGTTTTCTTGTAAAAAGAATCATTTAAGCCAATTGAAACTGGCTTCTCTGTAAATCATAGAAGGATGAGATGTCTTTATCAATAATTGCAAAGATCAATAAACGGATTGTTGCATTCCTGAGGGATACTTAGAAATTTGTAGTTTTCTTCCTTGTATTATTCTCCAAAATTTGAAGTTCCACTTGTAGTTGGAATTGGACACTAAAGATCAAAGGGTGCTTACCCAACTTGATTAGCCAATATTATTAGTCCTTGTAGTGACTAAATTGATCTTGAAATTAATTTCTTTTCATAAAGAAGTGTCCACAATTTTTATTTGTTTATCTTTTTGGAGTTTTATTTGCCTATTTTATTTGTTTTTGGTTGTAATCATAAAAATCCATGGTTGATGGTAAATATGTATGTCTATTAAGACTACATATTTTTTTTTAATGTCGAAAGACATATTTCATAAGGAGTATATGTCATAGATTTAAAAGGATAATACTCTACGAACTTGTTTTCGTATATGAGATAATTATATTTCCGCCATAATCAGGGGGAGACTATACATTACCAGACGTTTCTCTCCCATTTTGATTAAATCGAAAAAGGCTGTCTACTAGGCGTGAAAATATCTCATCTAACTTTTATTATAAGCTTATGCCGTTTAAAACGACAAACTCAATCACATCTAGCAAATAAGTAGCATTTTTATATAGACTACAGATAGCTCCAACAGAGACTATCATAATACGATTCACATTCTCTAATTTCATATCTCCTCATTTGAATAGTAGGAGATTATCATGCTCGTGGCGCTAGTACCAGTAAATTTTTGAATTTTTCAAAGTATGCATACACCGGAAATTATGTGAGATCGTGATAAGCTAGTATGATTGTCGAATATTCATTTATGGTAGTTACTAAAATAATTAATGATGGTGGTTGTTAACCCCTCTGCAGAGGAATATCGAAATATGTGATTGGTTGGCATACAATCCAACTAGGTTGGATTAATTTCTCGATCGACACAATTTCGCATCCAAGACTTAACGCCATAAAATTGCTGAGCCTATTTATTTTAGGGTGGTGTAGTCATTATGATGCGTTATATGAGAAGAATAATCATTGAATAAACGATTGAAGGGTTTTATTTTTGGCTCATACCCTAAGATTGGTTCAATAATATTTTGTTCTTCCTAAATGATGCATTTGACGTGGTAGTCTTGAATGACTCTTATTGCATTCACACAAGATATGTGGTCGGAGAACAGTATCGAATTTTTAATCCTAAGTGGAATAAATTTATATTCAGGCAGCCATCTGACTCGATTACATCAGGTTTAACGATCCTTTATGTGTTTTCAAAAATTTGGTGAAAGACCAAAAATCCGGATTAATTAGTTGATTATGTCGGCTTCATATGTCTCTTGAAGAGTCTATAAAAACACTAAAATCCACGCTTTAGTAGCATAAATTCTATTTTAGTTTTATTTTCTTAAATCTGCAGTTAGAATTATGCTAGCTTAAACTCGTCTTTGAAATAGACTAGAGTTATTATTTTGATGCTTTTCTTTTGTAAAATTCATATAGTTGGGTTAGCATCCATATTTACGTCAAAAGTTGTACTGTTTTCCCTTCGTTTCAGGTTTTATCCCATGTGGTTTTCCTGACAAGGTTTTAACGAGGCAACATTTCGTTGACGTTTAATTTTCTTTCAAAAATGTTGATATTTGTGCTCTTTTTCCTTCGTCCAAATTTTTTCCCACAGGGTTTTACTAGCAAGGATTTAGTGAGGCAATTAATTCAACATGGTGGTCATCCAAAGGGGAGTTGTATAATTTCGGTTGTTAGGTGGATTCACACCACTAACTAGGTCGATTTGTTAGGCCAAATCAACATAACAAGCCCTTAGTAACTTGGATGTCATTTTGATCCGTATAAGGTATGACCACAAATTCAGTTTTGTTCACCAATGGTAATTTATCTACATCTTGGCTCTATGTTAAAGAAACTACATCAAGAACTTCTGCTAATCATCTCGGGAAGCTAGCAATCCATTACACAAGTTCTCAATGTGTTGGAGAAGAACGTAGACTCCACAAAAGTATTAATAGAAAACAATACTGCATGTGCAACATAAAAGAAGACTTCATCAACTATCAGACATCTTCATGAAAGCACAATAGTCTTCTGCATTCAAGAAATTTGTTCTTCAAAATTGGAAAGTCTCGACTCAAAGATTTGAATGAAGTATTCATCAGGGGGAGCGCCATCATAAAAGGTGCATTTACTGGACTTATCGCATTGTACTCTTTTTCCTTCGTCAAGGTTTTGTCCCACTGGGGTTTCCTTGTCAAGGTTTTAACGACGCAACATTTGCGTGCCCAATATTGTTTCAAGTCTTTACGTGCTTATGCAATTTTAGGTTTTGCTATTTTGAGTTTTCCTGGTATGTTTGTAATTATCTTAGACACAATGTCATCAGGGGGAGTGTTATAAACGTGTAATTATGTTAAGAATATCTAGGGTAAATCTCGTTTATTACTGGGATGCCCTTGTGTCTATCCCTATAAATAGAGGCTCTAATGTTTGTCTGTATACACATATGATAGGAATTTCTCCCTTCTTCTTCTCTCTACTTTGTGTCTTATTCTTTCTTTTCCTCTATTTCACAAGAGTAAATATAATCGGGATATAGTAATTACCACTTCTCCTCATGAGCAGCAGGTACTAGGACTGTCAATGGGTCCGGGTCCTCCCGGGTATCACTAGACCCGTACCCGGACCCTACATATAAAGGTCGGGTCCGGTTCTGATGTAGTTTTGAAGTGGTAAGTAGAGTATCGTTCGCTCGGACTCGTTGAGGTTGATTTTAAGACTTACTTAAATAAAATACTGGAAACAAAGAAAAGATTTTAACAATTTTGAGAGATTACTGGGACTTCGGATTCCACCAAACTTCTTTTTCTGTGGTTCAATTATTAATTCTTAGACAATAACAACTCCAAAAACAATAACTATTGACTCTAAATCTTTGCCAAGGTAGATTTTATAAAACATTAATTGTAAATGGTAAGCATGGATTATCAAAGCACCTAAGCTAAGCATAACCCATCAAACTAAATCACAACTAATTAATTTAAAATCATAATTCAAATTATATTAATGCAAAAGTCGTAAAAAGAATTAAATAAAATTACCAGTGTTGAGAATTGGCTTCCTCCGTCATCCCAGCGATGGGGTTTAGCTCCTCATATCAAAAACACGTTCAAAATAATAAATCATGGCTCAAATAGGTGTTTTATTGAAGAAATTGTATAAAACAGAGATTTGTAATGCTGTAGTGGTGTTACAAGCGTCACTGTTACAAGAGAATAAGACTGTGAAAGAAAACGATAGTTGATTGACACCGTCGTTGTATTTAAGTTCTGCCTCATGAGTCTGTTCTTCGTGTTCTTGAACGACACTTCAAGTGTCGTCTCGCAACCTATCTTCTTCCTCTTCACCTGCTGCTGCTGCAACTCCTCCTGCAGCGTGATTTATCGCCTCTACTTCACCCCAAACTCTCTGTCCTCCTTTTCCGAGACTCCCAGCACCCTTTATATACTCACAGGCCGATTATAACTCGAGTAAATCCTCTTTTTCTTCTCCAACAGGTCACCGACTTTCCTTCCTTCTTTCTTCACCTCTACACGTTTCTGGGTTGTTTTGATCCTCCCAAATTATCTCTGTGACGTAATAAAATCATATGGAATGGATATCTTCCCTTTAATACCACGTAAATTCCATGTAGAGCCGAGATTCTTTTCATGTTTCTGTAAATAACTATTCTTCCCTGTTTTGCTCCAAACCGATGATCCGGCCCAACTTGAA
The DNA here is from genome assembly GCA_023531295.1 of Papaver armeniacum. NCBI lineage: Eukaryota > Viridiplantae > Streptophyta > Magnoliopsida > Ranunculales > Papaveraceae > Papaver > Papaver armeniacum. The sequence goes on along the minus strand of JAJJWW010001088.1, from coordinate 1,158,659 downwards.
CGTTTTAAACACTTGTATTAACCCTGTTTGGCCATTATAAGTCCAGCCCATAAGATATCCATAGTTGAATCTCTTTATATCACGTCCAAATCTCGCTCCAATTTTACGCAGTTGATAATATAGTTTTCCCGCCAATTTCCATTTCAAACCGTAGAAGATGACCTCCCCCTATCCTGTGCGGGTCTGCCAATAGTACTTGCTTTGGAAATGGATGCCCCTTAGTAATTTGGGTACCCCTTATCCACTGTCGGGTTCCCTTTAGCAATTCTTCTGAGGTGTAATTATGACTTTTCTGGGGATTCTCCAAAGATACTTCCGGTGCCTCGTAGTGTGCCTTTCGGGGTGCCTTTAGTAATTTTCTCCCACGAGCGCAAAAACCACTTTTCGAGCCAATTTCGCCGCAAAAGCTTATTTCTCCAAAAACACCTACAAAGACATAAAATAACCAAATAAGTACAAAATCGAGCACTGACAATATACATAATTGAGATCAATATAGACACATAAATGCGTCTATCAAATACCCCCAAACTTATTATTTGCTAGTCCCGAGCAAAATTAAAAATAAAAATCCTAACTCACTGTCGCAGGCATCGTCGATTGCATTTAGCGTATGCAATAAGCCTTTAAACCCCTAGGTGGCCCTAGTGGCCGAGTTATAGTCTCGGTAGGGTTTACCAGAGGTGTACCTACAAAACCTTACTCCAGACCCTAACTATCTACGTAGAACCTTGGAAGGCACTAAAGAATCTCCTTGGTTGGCATACTTATTGACTACAGGAGGAAGTACCCTGATGCGAAATTCCAATTGTTGTACACGAGTTTGCACTCAAGCATAATAAAATTCATATATAAGTCACAGAACTCTACTCAGATAGTTTCTGGACATCATAACCGGAGTCGACCAATCACATGGATAGAATAAGAAATGGATATAGAAAAACGTAGATGGTTTTGATGTTGACTAAGGTGAACGGTGTTTCTCATATCTGTCTGAAGGCCACTGCCAAAACGAACATATCCTAATGGACTGAGATATTGGTCTGGACTAATATCAACACAACTGGCATATACAAGGGTTCCAGTGGTCGACTTTATTGAATTTATTCCGGTTGGTCAGATGGTCTGGTCTCAATTTTTTTTTTTTTTTTTTTTTTTTTTTTTTTTTTTTTTTCATAATAATTCTTTTTTTTTTTTTTTTTCTTTTTCACTTTTTTTTTCAATATTTTTTTTTTATCTCAATCACTCTATTTCACCCTAGCAGTGGTAACAACTTGAATCGTGAGCCCCACCTAATCACTTAGATAAACATATTTTGAAAAAAACAAACAAAAAATAGAAGTGAAAAGGATTCAACGAGATATGGCGAAACTACCATGTTTTTTCTTTAATTCTAACACCTGAGCTCTGTGCTTTTATGAATAGACTCTTTAGATGTTTCCATCTAATCAGATTGGTTCCTCAACTCCTACAACCAAAATGCTTCCATCCACTTAGATTGGTTAGTGCCATCCCTAATAAACATAAATTTCTAAGCTCTGGAGTTTATTTATTGCAACTAAAAAGTTTCTCCCATACCCCCAAACTTAAATCTAACATTGTCCTCAATGTTCTAAAGATAAAATTAAAAGCATGAACAAGGAGAAACTGTTACCGTTTGAAGCAAAAGAGTTAAGGAAAGATATTACCGTGTTGCATGAGCATGGGTTACCTCCCAAGAAGTGCTAAATTTAAAGTCTTCAGCCAGACGTCAAATACCACAAAATGGTTAATTACCTTTCATATCATATATCAATAGTCGAAACAACTGAGGGTCAACAAAGTCAAATAAAATTGCCACAATTATTAGACAACTGCACCAAATCGAAAAATGAATAGACAAAGCACATCCTCATCCAAGGTTTCCCGCAAGACAACCGGTTTTTTCTCGTGGTGCCCACTTGGGCTTCATATGAGTGTCTTGACAAACAGATTTTTCTCAACTATGGGTTTCTAGTGGTTGGATTTCCTCTGGGACAAGATCGGGAGGATAGGTTGAGGAGTCAGAAGAGACTCAGGTAATACCTCATGTATACTAGGCTCGATTCCCAAGTTAGGGACTTCTACTAGGGATATTTGACCATCACTACCCCCAAACTTAGGGTAATCAATATTTTCAGAAAGACCTCTAACTATCGCTTGAATTTCCGGATCCTCGAAGTCTTTAAAATACTCAAGAGCTTCTTCTAGAGCACTACCCCCAAACTTAGGGTCAACATTACTCTCCGTAAGGCCTAGCACTATGGCTTGAATTTCAGGGTCTGTAGAGTCTTTAAAGTACTCGAGAGATTCTTCTAGTTCAAAAGTTTGGTCACCTAACTGACTTAAGAGAATTGTCTCATTAAATTCATCTAAGGAATCACCAAATAAAGTGTCATCCCAATTATCCTGAATTAGATCCTGAACTAAAGTGCTAATCATATTCACTTCCTCCAAGTCATCAGAAGGTTGTCTATTAACATTAAAGACATTTAGTTCAAAGGGTCATATTACGAAAGGATATATTCATAAGCCCGGTCCTACAATTGATGATAGCATTAGATGTGGCTAAAAATGGGCGACCTAAAATCACCTAGTATTTGAGCACTAGGATCCCGAACAGTTGAGTGTCTAGAACAACAAAATCCACCGGATAAATAAATTTATCAACCTCAATCAATACATCCTCTATGACACCACGAGGGACTTTGACAGACCTATCAGCCTAACCGTAGGGTCATTTTAGTCGTTTTCAACTCACCAAGACCTAGTCCGGGTGTACACATGGTACGGAGTAGGTTAACACCGGCTCCTAAGTCAAGTAATGCTTTATCAACCATGTGATTACCAATCGTACAAGATATGGTGGGGCATCCAGGGTCTTTATACTTAGGGGCTGTTTGGTTCGGAAGGATTGAACTTACCCGACCAGCTAAAAAGACCAGCTAAAAAGGCTTTCTTATGGACATTAAGCTTACGCTTTCGTGTACAAAGATCCTTAAGAAACTTGGCATAAGCAGGCATTTGCCTAATTGATTCTAATAAAGGAATATTTATGTTTACCTGCTTAAAAATCTCCATTATTTCGTTGAAAGTCGACTCTCTCTTAGTTGGAACTAACAACTGTGGATATGGGGCTCTAGGCACAAAATGAGATCTATCGGGAACCACATTGGCATCACTAGAAATTTTATCGGTCTCTTCGCTTAATGGCTCCTTCCTACTTCCTCACCGGGGCTCATCTTGAGAACTAGAATGGGAACTAGAAGGTGGATCTACAATATGTCTACTATTAGGCATGGCTACCTTATTGTCTACCGTTTTACCACTGCTAAGGGTTGTTACAGAGTTCACATGATTGAACTCTTTCTCTCTAGAGGATACTTCATGAATTGCTCTAGTATTTTGTAGTGGTTGACTGGCTGACTTGCCTCGCTCTCTTTCGCTCAAAAGCTCTGCAATTATACTAACCTGATTTTTTAGCTCTGAAATAGCCTGAGAGTTTTCCTGTAAACCTTTCTCAACCGTTTGCTTAAACTATGCATTGTTATGAGATAAGATGGCCAGAGACTCTTCTAAGCTCATGATTTTTTTATCCGGCAGGTTCTGATATTGATCTGACCCTAAATGGTTCTTAGTATACCCAAAACCTGAAGAATCCTGAAAATTACTAGACTGGCCTTGACTCTGTCCCTTAGACCAAGAGAAATTCGGGTGGTTTCTCCAACCAGGGTTATAGGTATCGGATTATGGATCAAATCTCTGACTGTTTTCAAACCTAGAGTTGTTATAAAGAGCATGGGCTTGCTCTTCGTATCTAGCATGGTGTGACCCTTGATTCATTTCTAAGGCTTCTAGACGCCTAAGAATATCCGACCCATAATCAACTCTATCGATCCTATGGATAGGATTTCTAGGTATTTTTGGTTCTCTCATTGAAGCCCATTGCCTAGTTTTCTCGGCTAACTCGATGAATTCGTCGAAACATTCATCTGGGTCTTGATGTGTAAATTCTCCACCACTAATTGTTTCTACCTGCATACGGGTTTCACTATCAAGGCCCTCATATAAAATTTGGGCCATGTGGGCTTTTTCAAAGCCGTGATGTGGACACTGGTATAACAATTCACTAAACCTTTCTATATAATCATGAAGTTTTTCACCTAATTTCTGCTTAAAGGTTTGGATAGACTATCGAACAGATGCAGTCTTATGGCGTGGGTAGAATTTCTTAACAAATGCTTCTACAAGACCATCCCAGGTGGTAATTGTTTTAGAAGGAATAAAATGATACCACTCTTTGGCTTTAACATAGAGAGAGAAGTGAAACAAACGTAACCTAAGCACATCTCTGGAGACATTCAGATAGTTCATTGTGTCACAAATCATTTCAAAGTCTCTTATGTGGGTATACGGGTTCTCATTCTCTAACCCCCTAAACTTGCGAAGCAAGCCAATAGTCTCAGGTCTAATATCAAATTGGACCGTAGAAGCTGGTGGAACTACACCTGGGTCACTCACTACCCTAGACGGGTTCAAACGATCCCTAAGGGTTTTTACTGGGACCTCATCATCCTTTTCCTCAACCATTTTGGCAAAAATACAAGTATTAAGGATATTTTCCTCACGTGAGAAGAACGTCCAAAAATAGGACTTTCTAGATTAAGATAGTCGAGATTCTTGTTTCCTAAAATATCACTCCTAGGTTTTTCACGCATAAACCGTCCTAGAGCGTCTCTCTTACGTTCTGGCATACAAGAATTCAACAAAATATGCACATGCAAATGCTGGGCTAACTAATTTAGGTAAGCTTGGGTTACCTACAGCGAAATATACCCAAAGGTACGAGGCTGAGGTTTGTGGACTTTCAGCTGGTAACTCCCATAAGGCCCAAGGCACGGGTTCAGCTTACTAATCCACTAGTTTTCCTAAATTCGGTAGTCTGACGAGATGCAATTGGTGTGTGCAGTGTTTTTTTTTTTTATAAAAAAAAAAATACTAAAAATAAACACAAACAAATAAAATGAAATTACAAGTCCAAAAATAAGGAAAATAAAAAACTAACAAAAATAAAAACTTCGGCTTTCTCCTTTTATGGCAAGTCCAACTTTTCACCTTCGTTTCAAGCAAAACCTGCACAACAAAAGCAAAAATACCCAAAGTAAAATCATAGAAAATTAAAATAAAAATATATATACAAAACTTAAAAAAAAATGCAAAACCTAAAACCTAAACCTAATTACAAGTCCCCGGCAGCGGCGGCAAAAACTGATGTAGTTTTGAAGTGGTAAGTAGAGTATCGTTCGCTCGGACTCGTTGAGGTTGATTTTAAGACTTACTTAAATAAAATACTGGAAACAAAGAAAAGATTTTAACAATTTTGAGAGATTACTGGGACTTCGGATTCCACCAAACTTCTTTTTCTGTGGTTCAATTATTAATTCTTAGACAATATAATATGACTCCAAAAACAATAACTATTGACTCTAAATCTTTGCCAAGGTAGATTTTATAAAACATTAATTGTAAATGGTAAGCATGGATTATCAAAACACCTAAGCTAAGCATAACCGATCAAACTAAATCACAACTAATTAATTTAAAATCATAATTCAAATTATATTAATACAAAAGTCGTAAAAAGAATTAAATAAAATTACCAGTGTTGAGAATTGGCTTCCTCCGTTATCCCAGCGATGGGGTTTAGCTCCTCATATCAAAAACACGCTCAAAATAATAAATCATGGCTCAAATAGGTGTTTTATTGAAGAAATTGTATAAAACAGAGATTTGTAACGCTGTAGTGGTGTTACAAGCGTCACTGTTACAAGAGAATAAGACTGTGAAAGAAAACGATAGTTGATTGACACTGTCGTTGTATTTAAGTCTGCTTCCACGAGTCTGTTCTTCGTGTTCTTCAGAACGACACTTCTGAAGTGTCGTCTGCAACCTATCTTCTTCCTCTTCACCTGCTGCTGCTGCTGCAACTCCTCCTGCAGCGTGATTTATCGCCTCTGCTTCACCCCAAACTCTCCGTCCTCCTTTTCCGAGACTCCCAACACCCTTTATATACTCACAGGCCGATTATAACTCGAGTAAATCCTCTTTTTCTTCTCCAACAGGTCACCGACTTTCCTTCCTTGTTTCTTCACCTCTACACGTTTCTGGGTTGTTTTGATCCTCCCAAATTATCTCTGTGACGTAATAAAATCATATGGAATGGATATCTTCCCTTTAATACCACGTAAATTCCATGTAGAGCCGAGATTCTTTTCATGTTTCTGTAAATAACTATTCTTCCCTGTTTTGCTCCAAACCGATGATCCGGCCCAACTTGAACGTTTTAAACACTTGTATTAACCCTGTTTGGCCATTATAAGTCCAGCCCATAAGATATCCGCAGTTGAATCTCTTTAAATCACGTCCAAATCTCGCTCCAATTTTACGCAGTTGATAATATAGTTTTCCCGCCAATTTCCATTTCAAACCGTAGAAGATGACCTCCCCCTATCCTGTGCGGGTCTGCCAATAGTACTTGCTTTGGAAATGGATGCCCCTTAGTAATTTGGGTACCCCTTATCCACTGTCGGGTTCCCTTTAGCAATTCTTCTGAGGTGTAATTATGACTTTTCTGGGAAGTCTCCAGTATACTTCCGGGTGCCTGTAGTGCGTCTTCTGGGTGCCTTTAGTAATTTTCTCCCACTGTAGGATCAGAATATCGCAACTACAATACTTCGAGAGATTAATAAATGACGACATTGCGAGGAAGTCGCAGGGAAGTAAAATAAATGACGCAATGAATGACGACAGCCAGAACACGAGGAAGATATGAAAATATGGCGAAGTTTAAGAGTGTCGCGAGATTGTATACTTGTACGCTTGCGATGTTTCGCAAGTCTTTCCCGAAAATAAAGGACAACTTAGCTGTCATCCACTGTATACTACCATATATAAAGGGTTGAGTAAGTCTCAATGAAGGGAGAGTTCTTTTTGAATTGTTAAGCAAGTCATTAGGAGAGAGAAAGTTTTAGAGTGATTGTAATTCTATAACCCATTTCTATTTCATATTGTAAAGATTCAAGTATTCAATCAATAAGAATCATAATCATTCATCTTAAAATGACTTAATTGTGTTTATTCTAGTGAGGGGTGTAGTGTAGGATTTCCTGCAACTACATAATGGCGCTAGAAACAGGGACTGATTGAAGATAAGAGATTGGATATTGTCACTAAAACGGTAAAAATCAAGAGTATGATGGATAAATTGAAGAAAATTAGAATCAGGGATGGCAATGAAGAATTGGAATGTAATATGAATTCAAAATCAATGGTTAATAAATTTCATGAAAGTATTAAAGGGAGAATACATAAAAGAGATTTTGAAGGAAAGAAAATTATAACAGCAGAGAAGGTGTTACCCTTGAAAGAATGGGAAAAATAGAGAATTATATTCACAGCAACGGAGATGTCAGGAGAGAATTTAAATCACACATCTCCACTAGTGATTACAATAAGTGCCAGCAAAGAAGAAGGAAAATTAACAAAAACAATGGAAGAATGGGCAATAAGTAGAACTTTAGTGGATACAGGGAGTTCAGTGAATATAATGTTTTATCATGCATATAAAAAATTGGGGTACAAAGATGAAGAAATGACTTCCGCAACATGTCATGTCTATGGTTTCAAAGAAATCAAGAACAAAACTTAAAGGGGAAATAAAAATACGAATTTTGTTGGGAGAAATTGAAACAAATGTGACGTTATGTGTAGTAGATATGGAATCACCATATAACATGCTGTTGGGAAGGCCATGGATACACGCAATAAAAGCTGTAGCATCAACATTTCATCAATGTGTCAGATTCCCTATGCCGAGTGGAATTGGCGAAATCAGAGGAGATACCGATGAAGGAAGAATGTATCATCAAATCGAAGTAAAACATTATGAAGAACAGTGAAGAGGCGAAAAGATCGCAAGAAGATGGCAAAAGCAGCAAAAAAGGAAGAAGAGTTTAGAACATACATGGTAAAAGCGGAAGAAGGAAAAGGAATATGTGGTGAAGAAAGTGATCTCGCAAAGAAAATAAGAGGACCGACGCCCATGGGAGAACCGAAGGCTAGTTACATCGCGGCAGAACCAACAAAGGAAGTGAATATTGGAACTGAAGAAGAACCCAAGATGTTAAAAATTGGGACTAAAATGGAGGCAGATGAATAAAGAAAAACCGTTAATTTGTTGCGAGATTATAAAGATATCTTCGCATGTGATATGGATGAAATGCCTGGAATAGATCCATCCGTAGCATGTCATAAATTAGAGATTGATAAAAATGCCAGACCATTCAAACAAAGAATTAGAAAAATCGCAACAAAGATATCATCCTCAAATAGAAGAAGAGTTGCAGAAGATGCTTGATGCTTTGGCATTATTAGACAAGCAAAGTACCCCGAATGGATAGCGAATATGGTCGTAGTTCCAAAGAAGAAAAAAGGAATAAGAATTTGCATAGATTTCACCGATCTAAACAAAGCTTGTCCAAAAGATAGTTTTCCCTTGCCAGACATTCCGCAGATGGTTGAATCAAGAAGAAATGAAAGGATATCCTCTCTTGATGGATATAAGGGATACAATCAAATTCCTCTCATTGAAGAAGACCAAGAACATACTCGCCTTTTTCGCTCCAAGAGGATTATACTGTTACACAAAAATGCCATTCGGTCTGCGAAATGCCGGTGCAACGTATCAAAGGATGGTGGAGAAAGTGTTCGAACAATGGATACATAAAACACTAGACGTATACGTGGATGACATGTTAATAAAAAGCAAAAAAGCAAAAGATCATGTGCGAGATTTGAAGGAAATTTTCGAACAAATGAGACATTTGAACATCAAAGTAAATCCAGAAAAATATACTTTTGGAGTGGCATCTGGAAAATTTTTAGGATACATTGTATCAAAAGAAGGAATACAAGTTGATCATAGAAGGTACAAGCGATTCGAGACATGCCAACGCCAGCAACAGTGAAAGATGTGCAAAAGTTAAATGGATTATTAGCTTCTCTAGGAAGATTCATCTCGAGATCATCTGATAAGTGCAAACATTTTTTCAACATACTTAAAAAGGGAAATAAAATTTAGGTGGACGGATGAGTGTGAAAAGGCATTGCAAGGAATAAAAGAACATCTAATGGATATATCAATATTACAAAAAGCGAAGAAGGGGGAGGAATTACTAATTTACCTTGCGACAACCTCGCATGCACTAAGTGCGTATTATTGCGAATGGACGCAGGGTGGAAAAACCAATCTATTACATCAAAAAACATTCAATGCTTCAGAGAAAACTATTCAAAAATTGAAAAATTAATTTTGGCATTAGTTTACGCAACGTTTAAACTTCGCATCTATTTCGAAGCGCACACGGTAAAGGTAATGACAAAAGTACCAATTGAGTCAGTGATGGAAAATTCAAAAAGATCAGGAAGGGTTGAAAGGTGGAATGCTCAAGTAAGTCATTGTAAACTCAAATATGAAGTGTTATCCTCACCAAAATCGCAAGTTGTAGCAGATTTTTTAGCAGAATTTCCATTAGAAGAAGATGAGGCAGTGGAAGAAATGATGGATATAGAAGAAGAACATGGAAATCCAAGGGATTTATTAACAGAGCCAAATAGATGGGAGATATTGGTAGATGGATCATCAAATGGAGAAGGTAACGGAATTGGGATCATTATAATTTCGCCAGAAGGCAATAAAATGGCTTTCTCTTTGATTGGAGTTTGCATCTACTAACAATGAAACAGTATGAAGCTATAATACATGCTTTGCGATTTGCAATAGAAATGAAGTTGGAAAATGTAAGAATTACCAAAGTGATTCTCATTTAGCTATTCGCCGAGATAAAAGAAGAATATACTACAAATGAAGCATCCTTGAAAAAGTACAAAAAGCTTGTTGAAGAATTGTCAGCGAAGATACCAAAAATAAAGTGGAGACACATATCAAGAATAGACAATAGACTCGCAGATGCTTTTGCTTTTATATCAAGTATGATGACAGATCCATCTCTGCGAGATGCATAAAAATACAGACACTTCAATCACCATCAATCAACTAAGAGGAAGAGGAAGAAGCAGAAATAATGCTCATAGAAGATGAAACACAAAGATCCCATGGCGAGGATTGGAGGACAGAACTTCATGCTTATCTAATGAAAGGAGAAACGCCAAGAAATAGATTAGAAATGCATAAATTAAAAAGCCGTGCAACAAATTATGAATTAAGAGACGGGGTATTATACCGAAGATCCTTTAATGGACCCTCACTCAGGTGTTTAACACGAAAGGAAGGAGAAGCAGTATTAAAAATGCTACACAGTGGGGATGCTGGCAATCATAGTGGCGGAAGATCTTTAGCACATAAGGCGAAAATGCAAGGCTATTATTGGCCATATATGCATGAAGATGCGAAGAAAATATCAAGATGTTGCGAAGATTGTCAAAGGCACGGAAAGAAAATACATGCACCAGGTGCACCGTTAACTTCTTCAACAAGTGTATGGCCTTTTGGAAAGTGGGGAATAGACATTGTAGGACCATTTTTACCAGGTACAGGGCAAAGGAGATATTTGATTGTCGCAACAGATTATTTCACAAAGTGGGCAGAAGTAAAAGCGGTACAACACATTCGCGACAAAGATATTTTTACTTTCATATTCGAAAACATAATATGCAGATTTGGAATTCCAGCACAGTTGGTATCTGACAATGGGAAACAGTTTGAGGGACAAAATATAGAATTACTGCTTAATGCATTTCAAATAAAATGTGGGAAATCAACTCCTTTATACCCGCAGGCCAACGGACAGGCAGAAGCAACAAATAAAACAATCGCTGATATATTGAAGAAAAAACTAGAAGGACATAATAAGGCATGGTGTGAGCAAGTGCATAATGCAGTATGGGCTTATAATACAACAAGGCGAGAAGCTACGGGGATGTCACCGTTTTGTCTAACCTATGGTGTTGAAGTTGTACTTCCGACAGAAGTTATTATTCCAACAACAAAGAGAGAAGCTTGGGAGAAAAATCTTAGTGCGGGTAACATTTTAGTTAAATTAGATGAGTTAGAAGAAAAAAAGAGAAAGAGCACTACACAAAGATATGGAGAATTATCAAGAAGATTGGCCCAGAGAATATAACAAACGTGTCAAAACACGCGAGTTTCAACCAGGTGATATGGTGTTGCGAGAAACACCAATATATCAGCGAGAAAGTGGTGGCAAGTTGGCGAAAAAGTGGGATGGACCTTATATCATCAAGGAGATAGTTGGAACAGGGGCATATAGATTAATGGATCCAGAAGGCAAAGATGTGGTCCAAAGATTGGGTAGACCATGGAATACATATCTCAAGAAATATTACCCATAGAAGATGGAAAAGAAAGAATAAATTCTGAAATGTTAAATGAATGAAATGATATGAAATGTTCCCACGACAGAGATATTGCGAAATCAAGAAAGAATGTGCGAATATCTCGCAAATGAATTGACAAATATTAACCAAAAATGAATGAGTGAGTGAATGGGACGAACCTTTATGGCGTATACCCTAGTTCGCGAATGATATTTCGTAAGAGGCAAATGTAAGACCTAAAGTGCGTCATATAAGGGGGTATCTCTTGACATGGCTCAGGGAAAAGGTTACACCGCTCCTGGAACCCGAGTCATGGAGATTTGGGGCCCATGAAAGCATATCCGGGAGAGATACCTTGGATTTCCATCTATATATATAAGGTTATACCCTGTTTGGACGCCCGAGGGTCTCTTCCAAGGAGTCAGTGTATGCTCAAGGCGCCGGGGTACACGGTTGAGCCAAGAGTGCCTGGGGCATTTGAAGTGTCTCGGCCATTCTTGGCAAGTCTTGGCACATGATGCACTCGGCCCGAAGAAAACTCCACTTAGGGTGCAGTCTCGTAACCATAAACCCTATAGGTATAAGGGATAAGAGGCTGCGAAAACAACTGGTTGTTGTTAAGACCAGATTGGAGGAGCTAGTCTTGTATGGCCGATGTACGCCTCCTTGAAGGGGCAACCAGGGAGATGATAAGGCCGGCACCCTCCATTAGGGAGCTGATAAGTGTCAAAAGACGGCAATGTCATGGGGCTTTATGTTCGCAAGAACACTTAGGCCTGTCATATTGTCGCAAACAAAATATCCTACAGAGGCAAAAATACTAAAGAAACGATAAGACAAGATCAATGGGTCATTACATGAAAGTGTAAGGACGTCCTGCGATTTTGTCGCAAGACGTCAATGTCATGGGACTTTATATTCGCAAGAATATTTAGGCCTATCATATTTATGCAAAATGAGGGGTGGCAAAATAAGACCTTTAACTAGGAAGGCAAAATAAGACCACACAAAAACAATGATAAGGCAAGATCAATGGGTCAGTACATGAAAATGTAAAGACGTCCTGCGATTTTGTCGCAACAGTGAATTTCAACATAAATGAAGATAATGAAATAGTAATTATTAAATACCAAAAATTATACTTGTTGAAAGAAAAAAGAGTAACGCAGACGAGTACATACATCAAAAAAGATGATTGAAGTACATAAAGAAGCAACAGTACGAGAAGAAAGATTACAAGAGAAAATCATTTCTCAAATAGTAGCTTTTTCACCAGAAGGAGATGCAGGGTTTTGTTCAGCGACTTTATCTATATTTTCGCTAACTAATATTTTTCCAGCAGATCCTTCTTCACCTACATCTTCATTCGCGACATCATCATTGACAGTTTTATTAGGAGAGATGGTTTCCTCATTTTCGAGTTCTTCGCCACTATTATAATCATAATCGCTATCAGGAGGATTAGGAACTTCATCATCACTTACTTCCAGAGGTTCAACAGACACAGGATCAAGAGATTTAGATAGTAAAACATTATTCACAAGAACTTCGGCTCTAAGATGAAATTGACGAAGGAGTGCTTTCTGCTGATTTTTACTCTCTATATCTTTACAATCACGCATATAGTCGAATTTTCTTTCTGCCCTGTCGCGAGAACGCGCAAGAGAAGCAGTGAGTATTCCATTCTCCTTGCGAATTTTTGAGTAGTCGGATTTCAAAGCAGTAATGGAGAAGTGAAGTTTTTTCTCAGACTCTGCGAAACAAAAAATAAAATAATTATACAAACAAAAAATATGAAGGCTTGATAAAGAAAGAATAGATGAGGCAGTCAACTTCTATGACTGTAGGACCAGAATATCGCGACATCAATACTTCGCGAGAATAATAAACGACTACATTGCGAAGGCGTCGCATGGAAGTAATATAAATGACGCAATGGATGACGACAGTCAGAACATGAGGAAAATGTGAAGACTTGGCGAGATTTAGGAGTGTCGCGAAGTCTAACACTTACATACTTGCGACGTTTCGCGAAGGTTTCCCGAAAATAAAGGACACAAACTTAGTCATCATCCACTTTGTAATACCCTATATAAAGGGTTGAGTAAGACTGTTGTGGGGGAGGTCTTTTTGAATTGTTAAGCAAGTCATTAGGAGAGAGAAAATTAAGAGTGATTGTAATTTCTTTAGCTTTGTTCTACATTTCTTTGTAAATCTTTGAAGAAAACAATTAATAAAACACATTATTATTCATCTTCAAATGGACTGAATAAGCAAATTCGAGTGAGGTGTGTAGTGTAGGATTTCCTGCAACTACATATGCGCTAGAAACAGGGATTGAAGAAGATCAACCTTGTGAATTGGAAGAATTAGGGATAACAAGAAAGAAATCTTGAATAATTTTTAACAAATTCCTAAAATTGAGAAATGGCTAGGAGAAAGAATGCATCAGAACAACCAACGATCGTAAGGAGAAGTGGAAGATTAGTGGGAGAAAGAAGAAATGAAGTAGGTGAACCATCAAGGATAGATGCAAGAAATGGAGAAGAAAATCCAATTCAACCACCAATTCAACCACCAGTTCAACCAGCACTAAACAGAGTAATCGATTATGATAGGGTGAGCATGCATACATGGAGGTCAGATTCTATGGAAGAAAGAGAAGAAGTGCAACAATTGATGAATAGTGGACAGGAGGAGAGAAATCGAGAAGAGATGGGAGAAACAATTCGTGGAAATGAAGAAATCGCGGCATTAGAAACGCTGAGACAGACAATACACGAAGAAAGGCGGTTAGAAGCAGAAGAACGTGCGAATCTAACAAGGCAAAACCACGAATTGAGGATGGAAAATAGGAGGCTGCAAAATAGAAGATCAAGAAGTAGTAACAGATCGAGATCAGGATCGAATAGAGAAAATGGGAGAAGAACATTACCTGCAGAGAACATTAATGAAGAAAATTTGGAAAGAGAGTTAAATCATGGCGAAGGAGGTCGCGAAGAGAGAGAACTAATAGAAAATCGTTATATTTTGGTGAACAATCACGATGATGGAAATCAAGAAGATAGGCAGCCTCGAGGACAGAATAACCCAATTAATGAAGAAAATCAGGAGGAAAGAAGAAGAACACTACATGGGAGAGAAACACGAAGGAAACAAAAGGAAATTGAAGATGATATTGAAAAGCATTACACTGAGCAAGCACGTCTAGCCCGCGAGAGAGAAAGATTGAGAGCAGAAATGGAAAATCGAGAATTGGAAGAGACTATCCGGCAGAATAATCATGATAATTGAGAGAGGAGGCGCGAGCGAAATCGCAACAATGGAGATATTAACGAAGAATACGAAAGAATACAAAAAAGTAGACACGAACGAAGAAGGAGAGAAGCAGAATTAAAGAGACCGGTCAATTCAAATTCTGAGGCAAATGAACAAATTCTCATGAGAATTGGCGAGAGATGAGAGGAATATTGAACAACGAGAAGAGAAGGAGGAGGGAGAAGGCGGTTAGATGAAGCTATCGCGGAGGCTCGAAAAAATCCTTTTACATTAGAAGTGCGGTTAGGAGGAATACCCCCAAAATGCAACTTACCAGCGCTAACTAGCATTTTTGATGGGTCAACTTGTGCAGTACAACACATCAAGGCTTACGTGAGATGTATGCTACGGTGGGAAAACCATGACGCTATATTGTGCAAATACTTCGCGTCGAGTTTAACGGGAGAAGCGTTGAAATGGTTCGAGGGTTTACCAAGGAATACAATCACATCATTTAATCATTTACAGGCTATATTCTTAGGGGCGTATATAAGTAACAACTCTTCGCGACCTGGTATTGAAGATGTATTTGGGCTAAAACAAAGAGTTGGCGAGAGTTTGAGACATCTAACCGTCGAGATGGAAGACGATGTGCATCGAGATGGCCGGAAGGGTAGATGAAAGATACCTCATCTTGTCATTCATAAATGCTATGTTCGCAACCAATCTATTGTATGTTCGGGTTTTTAGAGTCAAGAATACGATTACAATGACCGAATTGCGAGAACTCCGGAAGAATATATCGCTTTAGAAGAAAGACGAACGAGATGGAATCTTATCCAGTGGCGAACACAAATTCTAGCATCGCGAATGGAAGTTTATTACCTCAACTTGTACACACAGTGGCGAGCACATCGCAAGGGCAACAAGAGAGAATGGTAGATGATAAACAGCCAAAATTGGTAGCTATGGGAAGTCACGATCAGGAAGAATTTGAAAGAGAAAGAAATTTCTACAACCGTGGCGGAAATAATAAAATTCAAAGGCTTGATCAACCGCAAGAAACTTATGGAAGTCAAAGGCATAATTCTCAAGAGACTTATGGAGGCCGAGACAATTATCATAGAGGACAAACGAAGTCACAGAGTAGTGTGGGAGGAAATTAAAATGCCGCCATTGAAAGCCAGTGTAGAAAAAATATGGGAAGCAATACTTTTGATGGAAAACATACCTACACCGTGGAACATGGGAAGTGAACCACCACCTGGAGATAGAAGTCACGAGTTCTGTTCTTACCATCGCTTTCATGGGCATCTAACAAATGGCTGCAGAAACATCAAGAGAATTATCCTAAGAATGATTGATCAAGGAAAACTAAATCACTTTTTAAAAGAAGAAGAGAAAGTTCAACATTTACCACCCCCACCGGCAAAGGGAAAAGAAACATTTGTTATAGAAGTTGGGGCAAAGGCTAAAATTTGTTTTGCAACTCCATTGTACACTCATACCGCACTATTGAAGATTTTCATGACAGTGTACTTAGTAGAGTTTTCGCAAGGGATGCTGATGATAAAGAAGTGATGAATGTTGCGAAGACATCGCAGTTAAAAGAGTGGCAATTGCAGATTATTTCTTTCTCGGCTGAAGAAGTACCCAAAGGAAGAGAAACACATGATAGCCCATTAGTGGTAAAACTGGAAATTAATCCGAAACCTATTGATGGCGAAGATGATGAAGCGGAAAATTGTTGGGCAATCAATAGAATATTAATTGATACTGGCAGTTCAGTCAACATTCTTTTCTACCATACTTATAAAACTATGGGAGGAATAGATGAAGATTTGATCCCTTCAACATACAAAATATATGGTTTCAATGGTACCGCGAACAAGCCCAAAGGAGAAGTGCACATGAGGATACCCTTGTGGTAGGCCTTGGGATGTGTATAAATTTAAGCCTACTTGTAATATACCGCAAGTGCACGGCGTCTATCGGAGACGCGGCAAGTACGGGTCGATCCACAGAGACATGGGATGCTTATGTGTGATCTAAGGCTTCTTCAACTGAAATTCAACAAGTGCAAGTAACATATATTTGGTTGCCGATACGGCTGATGTTGAAATGTGATCCTAAGCTAAGGCAAACAGTGAGATTAAAGGGTGCTAAGGTCTGCAAATCCACCTCTGAATTCCTATTATGTGCTCAACTAGTTTGAGTTCTTTTTCTTATACCAGACAAGTGAAGCTTGTCACTTCTATCACTTATCTAAGAGTTTCTCCATATAAAGCTTCAATTATCACCAATTATCGACCTAGAAATCTTGGTTGTCTAATGAAGCACAACCATCAAGAGAATCGGTATTAATAATAGAACCAAGGGTTGAAACACACTCAACTCAGTTATAAACCTAACTACAATGCATACTTGGCATGCATTGTGAGAGAAAAGCGTTGAGGTGTTAAAATTGAAGCTATTTAATAAATTTAAGCTCTCAAGAACATTCAAGCAAAGTGAATTCACAACAGTAAATTAGGGTTTCATTGAGACCCTAACAACTAAATTAAAACATAATAAAATAACAAAGAACACAAAATTAAACCTAATTGAAGCACTGGATAGTCCAGGCATGAACCCTAAAACATCCTCAGTTCACCCTATTTATACATACAAAAATTCCAACCCTAATTTTCATCAAAACACGAATTAAATGCAGACCCATACCCTCAATCGCCTTTGAATTTGTGCTCTGGCTCTGTCACTTCGTCTCAGAGCTTTGAATCGACCATGCAAAGGGGTTTGGTGAAAACCCTAGCTTCAATCGTCACAATCCTAGCTTCTAGGTTATGATAGAAGCTATGGATGGAGAAGAGTGAAGCGAGGATGGTGGAGTAGGTAGCTGGGGTGATGGTGGCTGGTGCGGCTGTGGCAGGAGATGGTAAGGTGGTGGTTTTGCAACAGGGTACGGGTGAAGGAGGTGGTAAGGTGGTGGTTTTTCTCTGATGGAGACGGGAGAGGAAGAAAGAGAAAGATGGAAGGGAAATGGGTAAGGTCGACTAGGGCATAGGGTATGGGGAGTTTCGCTGTGAGGCAGATACATCGAGTGATGATGAGACGGGCCGACCGAGCGTAGGATGGAGCTGATAGAGATCTGAACGGCTCAGGATATAAGCTGGTGATTCTGGTGTTGAGCGAGAGCATCAAACGTTGATGTGCAAGGCTGAGCGAGCGTAGGATGTGGCGAGTGAAGATCTTAACGGCTCAGAAATGATGGACTCGGATCCGGGTCACGGGTCGGAGATGGATAGCTTGGGCCCATGTCTTGTAGATGAGTTGCTACTTGTTGGGTTGCAACTGTTGCGCGCGCGGGCTTCGGCTTTCTGCTCCATAGATGCTCGACTCCAATTCTTCGCTCTTGTGGCTCCTCGATTTCTTCGGACTTTATTTATTACCTAAAAACACAAAATTAATTAATACAAATATTTATTCTTGAAAACAAGGAAAATACAGAATATGGGATAATATCTGATTTCTAAGCGCAAAAGATGAGTAAAATGCCAATAAAAAGGTGTATAAATATGCACTATTTGGCACTCATCAAATACCCCCAAACCTGAATTTTACTTGTCCTCAAGTGAAACAGAAATTAAGAAATCCTAACTATACCCCTGTCGCAGGTCTCTCGAATGCATTTAGCGTATGCACTAAGCCTTTAAACCCCTAGGCGAGTTGTAGTCTCGTGAGGGTTTACCAGAGGTGTACCCACAAAACCTTCTCCAACTTCGAGTGTAAAAGAGTTTCAAGCCTCCAAGAAGCTATGAGGACATAGAGTTTCGCATGCTAGTAACAGAAAGTTAGAACTACCAAAGAACGCATTCTCATCCTTAAGTGCTTTGAGCGAGAAGTAACCATACCATATGAAAGAATTCGGATTCGATTGTGATCATAAGCCTCGACTTCTGCCTCACCATTAAGGTTTTATGATAATTGCACTCAAAAAGATCGCTTTTTAGTCTCTCATGTGTGCAGGAAGGAATAAAGAGAGAAATCCTGCACACGTTGTAGGTAAGAAGGATAACCTTCCGAAATAATTTCTGGAGACTCCACAGAAGTGTGGACAAAAAGAATCTTTTTCTGATGATCTCTAAGGAAGGAAATCAACCATTAGCAAGGGGTGGGAGTACTCACTCACTTCTCACCCGATCGGCAATTAATATCACTCTCTCATAAGAAACCATAGAAACGTCTTCAATCTTCGGTCTTCAACTGTTGATGACGAACTTCTGAACTTTACAAAAACTTGAAATTTTTTTTTTTTTTTTTTTTTAAGTATATGAAATGAAAAAATAATAATACAACACACAATTTTTTTTTTTTTTTTTTTTTTTTTGGTTACAATAAAACGATAAACTCAATTTTTTCACAAACTTCATTAATTCTCATCCTATTTTCTTTTCTTTGTTTTGTTGCATATAAACCTTGGACTATCTCAACTTTTCTTTCAATATTCTGATGCTGCTCCGTTTGTTGACGATGATGTGTTTCTATGGGTCTTGCTGATTGAGAGAGAGAGTGATGCTAACTGCAAATCGATATTTAGAAGGAGTTTTCATCTTTAGACGTCACCCTCATGATTGACAAAAACTAGCACTCAAGAGATCAAAAGTAGTGCTGAAATTGGTGCGAAGTTGGGTAGCTCACCATTCCTACCCGGAATTTACGTACGGTGACACACACTCTAACAGACTTTTCTAGAAAGTTGCAAAAATTGAAGGTTGGTGCCTCACTTGATGTAAATTGGGTAGTCTCCACTATGGGTGATCACAATTCTACTACCGAATATCTAACAGCACCTAATTCGCCCTCCGGTATGGTTAAATCCAATTTTAACGCTCTAATCAACTAAGAAACCTGATTGTGTTCTCCGGTACATCCAAGTTCTGTTATTTCGGTCAGAATCTCTATGTAAACATAGCTAGAAGCATGCTAGTGACTCTAAAATCTCTAAAAGTTGGAGGTTTTTACAAAAAGAGTTTTGATTTTTTTTTTTTTTTTTTTTTTTTGAAAATAAAAGATTAAAAAGACTAAAAACTCTATATGCAAAAATATGCAAATGCACCCCCAAACCTAAATCAAACATTGTCCTCAATGTGTCGACAGATAGAAAAATTTTAAACAGTTACATACCATGAGAACTATGCTGATAAGAGAAAAGGGAAGAGATTACCGGATGTCGGCGGTAGCACGGTTAGAGCTTCACTAGTCAAGGCTAGAATCCAACATTCTCAGCGGAGATCATATCGGATTAGCACAAAATATGCACAAGAAGACTTAACCGTTTCAAGAAAAGAAAATTTTAACAAGTCCTACTGGATTATATACAATGAAAGTTCACCATACACTAACAATCTAAAGAGTTGAGGATCAACCCAATAGAAAATATATACAAACATCAACAGTCTTACACAAATATAATATGAGAGTGCAAGTAAGACTGCAAATGGGAAGGAGTTTCCCCCAAACCTAAACTTGTGAACAGGTGCGGTATTGAGCACAAAATCTTGCAAATTTAAAGGTACATCATGCAAAAGGTCTAACTCAAAATGAGTTTTGCTAATAACAGGCAGACATACACATTCCAACTGTGGCTCCTTAAGAGTGTTATACTTTGATGCAAAATAGTCCAAGAGGACTTGGGAAGCACAAAGTTCTAGGCCTAAGTTAGGCATTTTCAGAAAAGTTGGTTTTGCAATTTTGTTACAAACTACACCTAGGTTTGGTGGAGGAGTTTCAATTTGTGACTCAGGAGAGAGGTTAGGTACATCTAAGTTGTTTTCATGTATAAGATCATTTGTACCATCACACACTTTCCTAAAGTCAGAAGAAGGTAAATCATGTTCATTTTCATAGGATAATTGCACAGGTTCCACATCATCATCACATATATGAATATTAGAAGAAGCATCATTCATGGGGTTCACAGAAGAGACACTTAATGTCTCTGAACCTAAAGATTCTACTACATTTTCAAAATACACATGCTCTTCATATTCATCATCATCATCATCATAGCAAGAATTCATCTCTTCATTCAAAAATGTAGTATTTTTAGTGTACTCATCTACCTCTGGATTAGGTTCATATTCAATGTTAGTTGCATGAGTAAGACTAGAAACACTATTTTCAATCATATCATTTTGTAACTCAATCAGGTTCCTTTGAAGAATCATTTTGAGTTGTTCTATTGAAGGAGAGTCTCCACTAGTGGGTATGCATTCCTCATATGGATATTCATTGTATGGTTGTGCATGAGGTTCACTAGAGAAGGGAAGTTCAAACATGTTGCTATGTGGATGGTCATGCATTGCATTCATTTCAAGCCTAGCATTTTGCTCCATGAGTGTTTCCATTATTGATTGCAAACTAGGAGTTGGGGGAGTATAAAATTGTTCATCTCCCCACTGTGGTGAATGATGCATGTGTGCAAAGTTGATTATGGTCCCAATAGTTGCCAAAGATAGTCACTTCTAGACACTTCGTACATTGGATTATCATGGTTTTCCCTAGATTGTCTAAAATTATGCAAAATATAACAGTTCTCAGGTGGTCTAAGTTACCACATAAGGTACATGCATAAATTTCATATTGCCTAGAGGAATTAGATTTGACAGATTGCCTTTCTAAAGCGAGATAATCGAGCTTCTAATTGATCTAAAAGTGATGACTGGGTATGAGAAAAGTGTTCATTTTCAACTTTGTGGTGGATGATGTATGTGATCATAATGATTAGGGTATGTGAGGTCGGGGCCTTGAGAAGGCTCATAAAATTCCCTAAAAT
The DNA here is from genome assembly GCA_023531295.1 of Papaver armeniacum. NCBI lineage: Eukaryota > Viridiplantae > Streptophyta > Magnoliopsida > Ranunculales > Papaveraceae > Papaver > Papaver armeniacum. The sequence continues at coordinate 1,137,133 of JAJJWW010001088.1, read as the reverse complement.
TACTATGGTATGTGGGGGTTCATACGTGAAGCGTGCCCGTAAGCAAGCTCTCTAATTGATTTGTTTGTATCCCCGGTTGCGGACTGGAATCCGACATGATTTATCGACTCAAATTGAACTCAAAGTCTAGTTTGGTTTATGTGGGTTTTGTTTGGTTTAAATGGGCTCATTTGGTTTGTTGGGTTTGGTTTGGTTTAGGAATGTTTGGTTTGTGTGGGATTCAATTTGGTTTATTGGGCTTCAGTTTGGTTTATTGGGGATTAGTTGTTTGCAGCCCAGGAAGATACAACCCACAAAAGAAAATAACACTTTATTCTAAGTGTAAGCCCAAAAGGTTGCTTTTTGAATTTGCTAAGCCCAGCTGAATAAGTGTATTTCAGCCCAGATGATGTGGGCTCAGTGTGTGCAGACAGCCCAGCAGTGTGAAACTGCACAGCCCAGATGTGTGCACAGCCCAACAGATGTGGGCTTCAGTTTAGGCTGGCAAGTTAGCAGCCCAGTTGGTTTGCAAAGCCTAGTTGCTCAATTTAGGGGAAACCTAGTGTATGTGAAATTTGGTCTATTGCATAGCCAAGTGCAACTTGTGCAGGGTTCAGCTTGTGCAACAGCACAGCTTTGCAATTCACAAAGACAGAGAAAGCGAGGCTTGTGCACAGATTGACACAAATATTTGCAGCCCGTGTTCTCAAAAATGTTTGCACAAAGACAATGGTTGACTTATGTGCTCGGGCAGCCTGAGCAATACAAGACTAGGTTGTGTGCAAGTCGAGGCAAGCACGGGGTTGCAAATGGATACTCACAGCTTGTGCGGTTAGGTTATGCACAAACGCACAAAAATTAACAATTGGGTAAATTGAACAGCTTGGTCAGGCCGGGCATAGATTATTTGCACAGATTGTGCAAATCAGTTTAATCACAGCACAGCACAGGCTTATGCAACTCTCTGAAAAGAAATGACACAGCACAAGGGGTTCAAGCATGCATAAGGGGCTCAACAGGTTAGCTTCCACAGGTGGTACCTCAAACTTGTAGCTGCAGGGGCTAGCAAGGGAGCAGGGTAGCTAGGCGAGTGAGGTCTGGCATTCAACACAACACAGGAGGCTCACAGGATCACACAAGGCAAGGGCAGATGACAATGCTTACACAAGTTGCTCAATATTCATTCAGCTGCTATGATATCACAGGTATGCTATTCAAATGCAAAGGCAAACAACAGAGGTAGTTGATGCTCTTGGTTTTTACCTAGCCTGGCTACCTAAGTGTAACCTCACAGCTATAGGGGCTTGAGTAGAACACACAGATTGCAGTTCAGGGTCAGCTAGGTTATGCACTTCCTCACAGATGCTGGCTCAATTGCTCAATGGTTCACACTTGGCTCAAACTTGCAGCTTCAGGGGCTAGCAAGTGAGCAGGGTCTGGCTTTTAACACAATTGTCAAACAACACAATGGGTAATTGAGCCGATTCGGGGTATTTGCGGGGTTCAAGCATGCATTCGAGTCACGGGAAATTCAATCTTACCTCAAGTTCGGGCTTCTATCCCTTCTTGGGTTGGCTTGCACAAGACAGAAGAAGTAGCACAAAGAAGCACCACTGCTACTCAACACAGAAGATCAGTTCTCTGGTTGCACATATCAAGACACACTAAGGTGCACAGCTAAGATGAAAGAATTTTGACAAATGCACAACTAAGTTACAAGATTATAGAAATTAAATGAGCTACAGCATGTGATGCAGATACAGAGCACAAGATAAATGAAGCTAGTGAGGGTAAAAGAAAATCTAAATTATCCTAAGTTATACCAACAATGCAAGACTACAATGCACTATGCACAAATGTTTAACGACTAAGTTACACATACAAAGACTAAAAACAGGTTAAATGCAAATATAAACAGGGGAGCAGAAATGGCTAGAACAGATGCAGATTACAAAAATTTAAACTAGGTTATAGACGCAGGGCAGATATATACAGGGTTGAAAATCAGTGAAGCGAGCCAATGAACAACAGGGCACGCGCCAAGTCCCCGGCAACGGCGCCAAAAACTTGGTAGGCCTTGGGATGTGTATAAATTTAAGCCTACTTATAATATACCGCAAGTGCACGGCGTCTATCGGAGACGCGGCAAGTACGGGTCGATCCACAGAGACATGGGATGCTTATGTGTGATCTAAGGCTTCTTCAACTGAAATTCAACAAGTGCAAGTAACAGATATTTGGTTGCCGATACGGCTGATGTTGAAATGTGATCCTAAGCTAAGGCAAACAGTGAGAGTAAAGGGTGCTAAGGTCTGCAAATCCACCTCTGAATTCCTATTATGTGCTCAACTAGTTTGAGTTCTTGTTCTTATACCAGACAAGTGAAGCTTGTCACTTCTATCACTTATCTAAGAGTTTCTCCATATAAAGCTTCAATTATCAATTTGAATTATCGACCTAGAGTACTTGGTTGTCTAATGAAGCACAACCGATCAAGAGAATCGGTATTAATAATAGAAACAAGGGTGAAACACACTCAACTCGGTTATAAACCTAACTACAATGCATACTTGGCATGCATTGTGAGAGAAAAGGGTTGAGGTGTTAAAATTGAAGCTATTTAATAAATTTAAGCTCTCAAGAACATTCAAGCAAAGTGAATTCACAACAGTAAATTAGGGTTTCATTGAGACCCTAACAACTAAATTAAAATATAATAAAATAACAAAGAACACAAAATTAAACCTAATTGAAGCACTGGATAGTCCAGGCATGAACCCTAAAACATCCTCAGTTCACCCTATTTATACATACAAAAATTCCAACCCTAATTTTCATCAAAACACGAATTAAATGCAGACCCATACCCTCAATCGCCTCTGAATTTGTGCTCTGGCTTTGTCACTTCATCTCAGAGCTTTGAATCGACCATGCAAAGGGGTTTGGTGAAAACCCTAGCTTCAATCGTCTCAATCCTAGCTTCTAGGTTATGATAGAAGCTATGGATGGAGAAGAGTGAAGCGAGGATGGTGGAGTAGGTAGCTGGGGTGATGGTGGCTGGTGCGGCTGTGGCAGGAGATGGTAAGGTGGTGGTTTTGCAACAGGGTACGGGTGAAGGAGGTGGTAAGGTGGTGGTTTTTCTCTGATGGAGACGGGAGAGGAAGAAAGAGAAAGATGGAAGGGAAATGGGTAAGGTCGACTAGGGTATAGGGTATGGGGAGTTTCGCTGTGAGGAAGATACATCGAGTGATGATGAGACGGGCCGAGCGAGCGTAGGATGGAGCTGATAGAGATCTGAACGGCTCAGGATATAAGCTGGTGATTCTGGTGTTGAGCGAGAGCATCAAACGTTGATGTGCAAGGCTGAGCGAGTGTAGGATGTGGCTAGTGAAGATCTTAACGGCTCAGGAATGATGGACTCGGATCCGGGTCACGGGTCGGAGATGGATAGCTTGGGCCCATGTCTTGTAGATGAGTTGCTACTTGTTGGGTTGCAAGCCCATTGCGGCGCGAGCTTCGGCTTTCTGCTCCATAGATGCTCGACTCCAATTCTTCGCTCTTGTGGCTCCTCGATTTCTTCGGACTTTATTTATTACCTAAAAACACAAAATTAATTAATACAAATATTTATTCTTGAAAACAAGGAAAATACAGAATATGGGATAATATCTGATTTCTAAGCGCAAAAGATGAGTAAAATGCCAATAAAAAGGTGTATAAATATGCACTATTTGGCACTCATCACCTTGCAGGGGTTATCAACTGATATTTTGTTTTGTGTAGTTGATGTGGAATCTCCCTACAATGCATTGATTGGAAGACCATGGCTTCATGAAATTCTGGGTGTAGCATCAACATACCATCAGTGCATAAAGTTTCCACATCCTAGCGGTGTCGGAATTATAAAAGGAGATTGGATAGAGGGGCAAAAATGTTATGAGGTGGATGTAGAGAGTCACAAGAGAGAACAAGAAAAAGAAAGGTTGCGGGAAGAATGTACAGGATGAACAAAGAAAAGAAAGACTAATGGTAGATGCCATAGAAACAAAAGAAGAAGAGATGTTTGCGAAGTGAATGCACAAAAGCAACCGAGTATCATGATGCAAAGGAGACAAGTGAAATGGTGGACTGATGCGGAGGCGAAGGAAGTAAGAATAAAAGGTGTAAAAAATGAATAATTGCGAGAAAAGATAACAATTTAGTGGTGAAAGCATGATAAGGATAAGAAGCGAGAGATGATGGTTGCGGAAAAATTGTGCGAGAATCTCGCCATGAAGAATGTGTACAAATCTATTGAATAATTGAAATGAGATTGTGCGAAAACTTCGCAGACAAATGATTGAATAAATTGATAAAATGAGTGAGTGAGTGAATGGGACAAACCTTTATGGCGTACACCCTAGTTCGCGAATGATATTTCGCAAGAGGCAAATGTAAGACCTAAAGTACGTCATATAAGGGGGTATCTCTTAACATGGCTCAGGTGGAAGGTTACACCGCTCCTGAAACCTGGTTCATGGAGATTTGGGGACCATAAAAGCCTATCCGGGGGAGATACCTTGGATTTCCAACTATATATATAAGGTTATACCCTGGTTGGACGCCCGAGGGTCTCTTCCAAGGAGTCAGTGTATGACCAAGGCACCGAGGTACACGGTTGAGTCAAGAGTGCGGGGAGCATGGAACTTCCTTACCACTCTTGACAAGTCTTGGCACATGCTTTTCACTCGGCCCGAAGAAAACTCCACTTAGGGTGCAGTCTCGTAACCATAAACCATATAGGTATAAGGGATAAGAGGCTGCGAAAACAACTTGGTTGTTGTTAAGACCGGATGGGAGGAGCTAGTCTTGTATGGCCGATGTACGCCTCCTTGAAGGGGAAACCGGGGAGAAGATAAGGGCGGCACCCTCCATTAGGGAGCTGATAAGTGTCAAAAGACGCAAATGTCACGAGGCTTTATTTTCGCAAGAGAATTTAGGCTTGTCATATTTGTGCAATGATCCTGTAGAGGCAATAATACTAACGCAAGGGTAAGACGAGATCAAGGGGTTTTTACATGAAAGTGTAAGAACGTCCTGCGATTTCGTCGCAAAGACGACAATGTGACGGGATTTTATGGTCGCAAGAACATTTAAACCTGCCATATTGTCGCAAATATAATGTCTGCAGAGGAAAAATACTAAAGAAATGATAAGACAAGATCAATGGGTCATTATATGAAAGTGTAAAGACGGCTGCGATCTTGTCGCAATGAGGGGTGGCAAAATAAGACCTTTACTTAGGAAGGCATAATAAGACCACACAAATAATGATAAGGCAAGATCAATAGATTTCTTAATCCATGAAGATATCTTGCGATCTTGTCGCAGTGATAATGTATAAAGTCAAAAAATAAAAAAAAATAAAAAAAAAAATAAAAAAAAATGATGATATATATATTTATATCTCGCGAGAATGATTATATCTAATTCGCAAAGTTGATTATATCTTATGGACAGAGGCAAGTGAGAAGTTATAATTACAAAGAAGGGTTGTTTGATTAATATATCTGAACAAAGGAAGCAAAAGTTGAAATTTACATTCAATAGTCAAAGATATATGTATACAGATATTACAAGAAATCAAAGAAGAAAGAGAAGTTATTTCTTTGCTGGTTCTTCTTTTCATCGATTACGTGGTTCCATCACTCTCGTCGTCGATTCTTCTTCTTCATTAGCTTCACTATCGAAACATCTCGAGAGACAGGCAAGTTCTCGAGAACTTCTTGAAGAAAAAGGATATGAATGAAGAGGGATGTTGTGATCATTACAAACTATTTCCATAGCTTGATTGCGAAAACGAACAGCATCATTATTAAAATTCGCCACTGTAGTTTGGAATTGCTGCTTCAATTTAGAATATCTATTCTCGCGAAGTGAGAGATCCTTTGCGAGACGTTCTTTTTCGATTTCAAGCTCTCCAATCCTTGTTTGAAATCTCTTTTCAGATTCTGAAAACATGAGAAAGTGAGTTAATGATAATAGTACAAAAAGAAAAAGAAACGAGAAAAGCAAAGAAGTGTAATAAACAACCTTCTCTTTCAAAGATCATATCCTTGATTAAGGAAGTTTGCTCGGCGCGAAGACTAACATCGACACCTAAGTTATTTCTAGCATTATCTAGAACCTTCGCAGCCCAGGCAAACTCATCATCATTATTTATAACAAGAAGTGAACGAATTTGGTCTTCTCGCTCGCTAAGTATGGTATTCCACGAAGGAGTTCATCTCGCTCAACTTGCACATCAAGGAGAGATTTTTGAAATTTTGCTAAAGCTTGTGCACCTTTGTTAGTAATGCGATCTTTTGCATCTATGAGATCACTAATTTTCTTCCTTAAGGTTTTGGCTTTCTTCTCGGAATCAAGGTACATTCGCTTAAATTGATTGGCTAAATGCAAACTGGATCTATGTTCAATCTCTAAGAGGCGATGTTTGGTTTGAAGTTCATTTAATGGAAGAGAATCGATTTTATTTGATGAACTATTTAAGGATTCGTTGAGATAAGTAAGAAGAATATCATTATCCATAGGCTCGGGAAACGAATGAAGAAGAATGGCTTCTTCAGAGAGATTATATATGTCTGCGAGAATAATAAATCAGGAGTAAAAAAAAATGGAAAAATGAAAACGATTTGAAGAGAAAGAATTTTATACCATATAGTTGTTGATTTGCACTATGAAGAGTAGATACTTTAGTCTTATGAGAATCAAGCTCGGTTTCCAATTTTTGAATTCTCTCATCTTTATCGCGAGAAGACGCGACTTCAATTTCTAATTCTCGGATTTTCTTGTTAAGTTGAAGATTCTTCTTTTCAAGGTTATTGCGTCTCTTCTCAAGGTCTGAGGCAACAACAAAAGAAGCTCTCCCTGACTATAGAAGAAAATAAAGAAATAATTAAAACAAAACTCAAAAGTGAAATCACAAAGAAACAAAGGAATATGAACATACCAAAGCATTGAGAGCATTTAAAAGACTAGGAGTCATTGTTCGGGAAATTCCGCGAAAAGACTCAGTGTCCTCCAATAGTGGGGCGTCGCAGATTTTGGCGAGAGCTTCGCAAGTAGCGGATAAATTATCATCTCCCAGTCCTTGCATATGATCAGAAAAAATACCGGATAATAGCGACATAGCGAAGTATCCGAATGAGTCCCCTTAGCGAATAGATATCGACCTCATTTTCATTTTCTCGAGTCCTCGGCCGACTTGGGAATTAGAATGGGAGGGAGATTGAATTTTTCGTCTTTTAGAAGATGGACCAGAAGATTTGTCCTTGCGAGAAATGGCCTTATTCTTGCCTTTAATTTTCGCAGCTTTAGCTTCTTCATCATTAATCTTTGCGATTTCAACTACTTCAACACCAATCTTCACACACGAATAAAGATAAGAAACAGAGGCAACAATATTGTTTAAAATAACAAAAGAATAGATGTTTCTTACTTCATCCGTGAGCGATCGAAGTATCGCCAGGATATTTGGTTGTGGATTCTCTTCCATTTCTTTCTCATTCTGGTGATCTAAAGATTTTCTAAAAAGTTAATGAATGAAAGAAATGGAAGACATAGCGAAGCAAATTTTAAAAGGGAATATACCTCTTTTGTCTTCTCAGGCCACTTAAATTCCCAAGGAGAATAATTCACGAGATTGGCGGGAGTGCATGTGAGCTGCGATATAAGGTCCACTCGAGAAAAGAGGTACAACCCACCACTTTTCATCTTTGGAGTGGCGAGGGTATTATTTTTATCCGAATGCCGGTCAATGTCCCGCATGAGCGGTTTATCAATCGACGTTATCGTTTTTCTTCAATCGAACACCCCAAAATGAGATTTATCGTTTCTCATAGTTATGATCAATAATTTGCAAAGAAGTTGTCCACAGTATACTTCTCGGCAATTATTGGTAAATTCGCAAATTGAGGATCTCTAACATTATCGGGATATAAAGATCCTTTACCTAGGCGCCACGATAGGCGAATTCAAGCATCAGGCGAATACAGTCGCCATTCAATTGATAAACAGCCCGCGAGAATTTCTCGTGAGCAAGAATCTCATAAAACAATGGTATTTCGGGATTATATAGAGGAATGGGGAGCCCCGCGAGGAGTTGACCTAGCGAGACTATGATTTTCTGATCATCACATTGATGATCAGAAAATAATTTTGCGAAAGCATAGATGAGGATTCTTGATTTGGAATGGTTGATAAAGTGAAACCTTTTTCCTTTAATTTCTGGAAAACGTCATTGAAAAGTGGTGCGTATGTACGACCAAGTGAAGCCATTATCAGGGTATGGAAATGAAGAGAGAAGTGAAGAATCGAAAAGGAAGCAGTAGCAGAAGCGCAATTTGCGGAAGGAGAGAGAGAGTTAAAGAAAATTTGCAGAAGGAAAATAAAAGAGAAAGGTAAGAAAGCTATATATAGAGAAGAGAATTCTCGAGAAAACAAATGCATTTAATGCGAGATGGGACGTGAATGGTCAAGAGTAAGCGGTTGAAAGAGACGTGTCAAGAAAGGAGTGGAAGAAGAAACACCTGTAATAAATTCCGTACATAAACAAAACGAGTAAAAATGAACAATCGCGAGATAAAGATAAGCAGTTGCGGCACTTTAATATATTGGTTCTCATGACATTCTCTTCTTCGCAGAGAAGACATGAGAAGAGGCAAGATGTAGGACCAGAATATCGCGACATCAATACTTCGCGAGAATAATAAACGACTACATTGCGAAGGCGTCGCATGGAAGTAATATAAATGACGCAATGGATGACGACAGTCAGAACATGAGGAAAATGTGAAGACTTGACGAGATTTAGGAGTGTCGCGAAGTCTAACACTTACATACTTGCGACGTTTCGCGAAGGTTTCCCGAAAATAAAGGACACTTAGTCATTCATCCACTTTGTAATACCCTATATAAAGGGTTGAGTAAGTCTCATGTGGGGGAGGTCTTTTTGAATTGTTAAGCAAGTCATTAGGAGAGAGAAAATTAAGAGTGATTGTAATTTCTTTAGCTTTGTTCTACATTTCTTTGTAAATCTTTGAAGAAAACAATTAATAAAACACATTATTATTCATCTTCAAATGGATTGAATAAGCAAATTCGAGTGAGGTGTGTAGTGTAGGATTTCCTGCAACTACAATGACTACCTTCCTTCTGCGAGGTAAGATGTTGGATTAGAGCTGAACAACTATTCTCCAAATGATCCATGGCATTGTCAAAATTATCTCCAATTAAACCTTTCAGACGTGATCGCCAACTTTTTTCGTTGGAAATAAGTAAAGCATTTTCTTTTGTAAGGGAAGAATTGGATTTTTCTAGTTTGGAACATTGATCCTTGAATTGGTTTGCTTTTACACTTAAGGTTATTCTACCCTGAATCAGTTTATCCTTCTCGCAAAGAACTTCTTCAAGTTGATTTCTCAGCGAGCAAAGAGATTGTTCTTGCTCTTTACATAATTTTTGACAAACATCATATTGTTGCGAGTAAATCGCCACCTTGTTTAATAGAGTTCGCTTCTCTTGAGAAAGAGTTCCATTCTCATATGATAAAGTTTCCAACTCCAAATTAGCTTTAGTCAAAGAATAAGAGAGGCGAGATAAGTCATTACTTAATGAGTCTTGTTTCTGAGCTAAATCAGCATTTTCTTTAGAAAGATTATATATTTGATCAACAGAATATGTATGAAGATTATCTAATTGGTCATATTGCTCCATCCAAGCATCTCTATCAACTCGAACTTCTTCAACAGTAGATTCCAACTGATATATCTCCATTTTTCGTTTCTGGTTAAAAGCTTGAAGGGCGAACAAGGACTTGAGTTTTTTTTTTAAAAAAAAAAAAAAGAAAAAATAATGGATAGTACGGAGGCAAGAGTATACCTTTTAATTCTTCATTTTTCTTGCGAAGATTATCACGATCCAGCGAAATATTTTGAAGTTTTTGATTCTCAAGATGGAGAGTATTACATTTTGCAGTCATAGCTTGGAGATCATTCTTCAAAGTGTTAATTTCTTGTTCCAAGGATGTTTGCGAAACTCTATCAGGGCCAAGGTGTTTGCTCAAAATCTCGCAAATGTCAGACTTGATAGGGTCGACGGAAGTCTTCTTAGCATCATTCACAATATCTGATAGGACTTTGAAGGCCACATCTATTCCTTCTAAATTTTCTTTAGTAAGAGGGATCTGCTTAGAAAAGGAAGTAACGGTGATAGAAGAAGGAAGAGATGAATCATCTTTCATTAAAGGAATATCATGAGAATAAGAAATATCGTGAAGGTTAATGACTGGAGGAATGGTAGAGGCATTAACAATGGAAGAAGAAATAGGCTCATTCGCAATGGGACTGTTATGAGGGAGTTGATCTATGAGAAATTCAGGAATAGAAATGTTATCTTTGGAAGAAATAGTAGGGATCTCTTGCGAAGATGTCGCAGAGAGAGTTGTAAGTTTGAATGTAGGAAAAGTGACAAGGCGCAACGGGTTTAGAATGGCGAGGCTTTTTGGGGACTTATCAGTATTTTTGTCATCCTGCGAATTACAAGCTAAATAAGAAATAGAGGCAACAATATTGTTATTAAAAAAATAAATGTTTCTTAAATACCTTGTTACTCGCAGGCTTTCTTTTAGAAGCAGTGGATTTCGATTGCGAGCCCATGGAGATATTAGGGTTCACAATGGTGAACTTGGTGTTAGATTTGTTCTTGCTAAAACAAAAATGGCAGAGGAGTCGTTAAAAGAAGAACAATATCAGAATAAAACAACTTCAATAAGAGAGATCAATCACAAAATAATCAAATTCAGCAAAATTAACAAACCTTGATGCCATAGAAACAATAGCAAAAGAATAGTAGCAAGAAAACGATGAAGAAGACGATGAAGAAAAGCACAGAAAAAAAGTTGCAGACGATGAAGAAGACGAAGTAAAAGAAAAGAAATGCTTTCACAAGGAATCCTCCTTTAAATAGACGAGAAAAGAGTAACCTGGATAACATTAAATGTGCTTAGGTAAAAGGGAAATTTTAGATACGTGTAAACAGTCATTCCTGAATTCACGGAATCTTGTCGGCAGAAAATTGATGGAAAATCAACGATTGCGGCATCTCAAAATATTGATTCTCATGACATTCTCTCCTTCGCAGAGAAGACATGAGAAGAGGCAAGATGTAGGATCAGAATATCACAACTACAATACTTCGCGAGATTAATAAATGACGACATTGCGAGGAAGTCGCAGGGAAGTAAAATAAATGACGCAATGAATGACGTGACGACCGAACACGAGGAAGATATGAAAATATGGCGAAGTTTAAGAGTGTCGCGAGATTGTATACTTGTACGCTTGCGATGTTTCGCAAGTCTTTCCCGAAAATAAAGGACAGACTTAAGTTTGTCATCCACCGTATACCACCCTATATAAAGGGTTGAGTAAGTCTGTTGAAGGGAGAGTTCTTTTTGAATTGTTAAGCAAGTCATTAGGAGAGAGAAAGTTTTAGAGTGATTGTAATTCTATAACCCATTTCTATTTCATATTGTAAAGATTCAAGTATTCAATCAATAAGAATCATAATCATTCATCTTAAAATGACTTAATTGTGTTTATTCTAGTGAGGGGTGTAGTGTAGGATTTCCTGCAACTACACCCACGAGCGAAAAAACCACTTTTCGAGCCAATTTCGCCGCAAAAGCTTATTTCTCCAAAAACACCTACAAAGACATAAAATAACCAAATAAGTACAAAATCGAGCACTGACAATATACATAATTGAGATCAATATAGACACATAAATGCGTCTATCAGGTTCCTAACAATTCCGGGTCCGGTTCCTAAATTTGTGGAACCAGAACCGGACCCGTTTAAAGTCCCGGGTACCCGTCGGTTCCTGGTACCCGTTGGGTATTAAAAAATTATAAAGAAAATCTTAAAAACTTAATTTCTTTCTCTTTTTAACTTGAATCTAAATTATTTTTATAAAAAATTATTATTTTTTGTTTACTAACGTACTAAATAAATATTAAATGTAAGAAAACAATGAAGAATGGAAAAAAAATCAAAGCCCAAACTAGCAAAATACCTGTAATTTTGCTAAATAGATGAATAAAAGGATAAATAACCGGGTACCCATTACCCGCTGGTACTCGACGGGTATTACCCGTTTGGACCCGTTAACATTCGGGTCCAATCGGGTAATTACCCGTCGGTCCTAAGTTGCTAATGGGTCCAAATTTAGGACCCTGAACCGGACCCAAATCTAACGGGTCCGGGTAATGGGTACTCAATGACAGCCCTAGCAGGCACCCATGTTCATATAAAGATCTTCAAATACAACGAGTACTCAAGAACTAATGCCAACCGAGGGGAAAACACAACACCTTTGAACACAAAGAATATATTGACCAGATTATCTCGGGCCTAATTAATTTGGGAGCTCTCCAGATACTTCAGGGAAAAGACCAAAAGTCATGGTCCACACATGTTAGTTGAGACCAGCCAGTACGATCCTATAACTGCAGAGTTGCAAGGAATACTACCACACGACGACAACAATCAGTAACCATTAAGTCGAGAAATGATTTGAAACTTCGCATAAGAATAAGGGCTAGGATGCATACTTTAAAGTAGTTTGTATTCTTCTGCTCAGTTCCTTTAGTAACAATGTAAAGCCACGAAGATCACTGTAACATTGATCTGACGCGCCACTAAGTCGAATTATCAACTTGCCCAATCCAAGAACCCACAACGAAAGCAAACACCACCAGACTCGTGGTTGAAAAGGAAGTCAGTTAAAATCGAGGAGAGCAATTCTACAACAGAAACTTACAACGAGTACAACAATGTAATCCATAGTCAGCAGAATGACAGCAACAAGAACTTGTTTCCAGGACCAGAACTATTTGTATAGTCTTATCGAATCGTAAACAATCCATTGTATTCAGTTTTCTCGGATTTGACTCGTCAAAACACTCCAGACATCATCTTGAACAAGTGTCGGAGCAACTATCCCGAAAACAACTACTAGTATGGCGACCTTTCTACTCCAGATGCATGCTTATAATCAAGTCAGAGATATACCTACCGGAGTCCAGGAATTTCATATCAATTCAAGGAGGATATTTATTTTATGATGGGACACTCAACTCCAAGCCGATCATCCACTTCATCACAACTTGAGTTCGTCTACAAGTTTGGGAAAGTCTAGCCAAAACCGATTAAAGAGGAAAAAAAATATTACAACGACGACTGCAATTGAAACATATAGATTAGGAAGTACAGATTGATGAGGACCAAAGATAGCAAAGTGCATCTAGTCCGAAAGCATGATACTCGAACCTATATTCAGGTAACTCGCAGCCCAACGAGAAACCCATGTTGTTTCAATTCAAATTCAAATTCAACTAGCAATCAATTTAGAAAATGCACAAAAAAACGTAAGCCAAGACCCGAGACAAAGGTATCAAACGCAAACACCAACAACAGTGCGAACATAAGATTCAAAAGATTTTCTTAAGGACTGTTCTTTGAACAAACCTCAAGAAAATTGGCAAAATTCAATGTCAAAATATCTAAGGGACGCGTGTCAAAAGATCATATGGAAGTAACTTATCTAGATACAACAATGTATAGAGCATCCCACCTCTTTACTAGTTCTTATCCAACTAGTCATCCCTAAGGGCACTACTATAACTTGACATAATCCTTTTCCCTATAAAGGAGAATAAGAGATATGTTTGTAGGGATCCTTCTTCTTCTTGACTTAACTTAGGACCACCAAGAGCTTGAGCCTCTATTTATGGAGTTTGTATGTAAACAAATCATCATAGTGAAAACCCCATGGACGTAGATCTCATTAATGATCAAACTACGTAAAAGATCAGTGTTCATGTTTACTTTTATGCACTTTATTTGTGATTGATGTTAGTAGTTCTTCATCTTAGGTGTTAGATCTCATTGGGTGTAGTTGTTAGATTTTATAAGAAAAATTGAGTGGAATAAGCAAATTATGTGTGCTCACGCAAAATTGGATAAAATACGCAAATTTTGTGTATTAACACAAAATTGAGTAAAATCAGCATTTTTTGTTTGTTGACACAAAATTGGTGGATTTTTGTAGTTCTTGTGTCTAGCACGATAGTTACCTGATTTTATGAACATAGTAGTGATGCTTCAATCAAGTATTTTCTTGTGCATCCTGTCACTACTTTCATATCAGCTTCTTTAAACACTGTAATAAATCTATATCATTCAGCTGAGAATGAATATCGATGTTAGGTAAATTTCAGGAATTCAATCGTGGAATACAGAACGATATGCGTAAACACATATTATAAATTAGTATATTAAAATTCTTTGTAGAATGAACATACATATAATTCTAGTATTTCTGATACAGGGTACGAAACATAGATTTTTACAGTTTCGCCTTAGGCAAAAACCCACCATCAACATCTTTGTACTCAACTTATCTCTTGAGATTGATAAATAGGTTATTGAAACAGGTGTGTCCTTTACTGTTTCGGTTTACGATCCAAAGTAGTTGAGTTTCTGAATCCTTCACAGCAGGTGAAGCGACTTGAGATAGTGGACCTAATCTTATGATTCACATGCGTGGACTAGATTAGTTGTAGGTATAGGGATACTGAATGAACTGAGTAACTAAGGGTAGTGTACTTGGTCTCAACTATATGAAGTTGCAGTAGTTTTGTGTAGGGGCTTAATTCTGAGAGTATTAAAAACTGGACGAGGTCCCGAGGTTTTTCTACCTTACAGTTTTCCTCGTCAACAAAATCTTGCGTATCGTTTGATTTACTCTTTCGCGTTATATTGCTTTGTCTTTTTAATTAAAGTAAATACACTTTTACATTAATCAAAAACTTTGTGTGATCACACAGATTATACAAGTGTATATCTTGTTGATATTATTTTTTGACACTTTTTTTCTTTGTAAGATTATACAAGGGGTGTCTGTAGTAGGTTGATATCGAAAGTAAAGATCGTGTATCTACTTGGTACCCTCGTCATTCCAAAATCTACAGCTTGTATATGGTTGAATGTATGTTGAAATATGGTAGAAAGTGAAGATACTTAATTTCATTTTAGAGCGTACCTTCACAATATATTTTCGTAGTTTTCCAAACGGGATCACAATCTCGGTATGATTATTCTAGTTCTACTTGAATCGGTAATCTGGTTTATAAAAGTTAAGGTTTCTTGATTATCTTCCTAAGTTAGTTGATGAACAATAACTTGGAGAGAATCAAAAGAAAGAGAAACAATGTTCATAGTGTAATTTTATTAATGAATTGTCTTACTTACACAATAAGTCTTTATGGATATATATATATATATATATATTATGCGAATACAGGGATTTACATGTGATTGACTTCTACCTCAAGTATTCGTTCGTGAGCACGTGAAGGATATGACCCAATTAGTTTTCCCTCCTTGTGATTATTTGGACCTGGGATAGCTCTTTGTCGTGATGATGATCTGAGCTTCCAGGTCTCGAATCAGCTGACAGCTTCGAGATTCTTTTCAGCTTTTGAGATTGAACTCGGGTACTGCATGCATGTCTTTGTTTCTCTTCCCTATTTGGAGACTTGTGACTTGAGTCTTTGACATATGACCTTGATTCTTATCTCATCTCTCAACTATATAACTCTTCAGCTGTCAGTTCTTTGGTAGATGTTATATTTTATCCACTATATATCTGCCCCTACTTTAATTAAAATGAGTATTGGACTTCTTTTATTAAACTTTTTTTTTTAATACTTGCATGTGCTAACATATATTTTACTTGTGTACCTGGATACTTATCTCAGTTTTTATAACCATTATAGTTTATTAGGTTTTTTCGTGTTTTACAAGCTTAACACCTGTTACCCTTTATTCCCTTAAAGTGATGTATTTTTTCAAAGATATTATTCATCACGTATTTTCTTGTCAGCCTGGGTATTTTATACCACCTCAAAAATTTAGTTATTTTCTGTAACTTTTGATATTCTGCTCTGTTATCGAGTTAATCAATATTGTGATACTCAACTATTCATTATAAAATATTATTTTTATACTGTTGCTCATAATTAGTACAGTTCTCAATTTTAGAGTGTTGTTCATCCTCTTCGAAATACCAAAAGTTCAGTAAATAAATCAACTTACTTTTGATCATGCACTTTATTGACATGTAGTAGTGGGTTACTACTATACGTGTCTTTAATGTGTTAAGAGACGTGGGAATTATTCATTGTTTTAATCGGATATCTCCCTTTTCTTATCTTTCGATTACTTAGTATAAAAGAAAGCTCTTTAATTTTCTAGGACAAGTTATTCCAGATCTACAGATCTTCATTTTCTTAAGTGAATATACCAATTTTATTTGTTCGGATCTTTCTTCTGATCATTTTGTTCGAAAGAGTTTTATTCCCTCCTTTAAGTTTTCTTAAATTTATATAATGTAAGTTACTATTCCTCCCTCCATTGATGATCTTTCTACCAAACATTCTTTTTTTAGATAAAAGAACTTCAAATTCATCGTCCCGTGCCATATTTCAATAAGTTTGTAAATTCAAGAATTTAACAGAAGGAGAACTCCTGATGTATGAGTCACATCTTTCTTTTTTCCTTCTTATTATTCCCAAAATCATCCATGAATATCTCTTAATGACAGATTGTCCTCCAGGGTAGATGCACTATAAGTTCTATGCTTTTATAAAGAAAGTTACAACTCATAATGAGAGTGCAAAAGATGATCGCGCTAAAATTACTGCGTTTTATCCTTTTCATAGATACTCATGTAAATCAAGCGGAAAATCTTCAAGTTTTCCTTTACTGAAATTATGCTGGAGAATCCTCAGACTACTTTGGGTATTGAAGAATATCTTTCAAAGGAAAAGAGTTGTTCTTCCAGATTAATCGTAAAAATGGTGTTAAATCAATTATTGTCACTGGGAATTGGGAGTTTAACATAAATCCAAAACCTAATGGATGAAGACTCATAAGCTTTTTGAATTCTTTTCCACGTTCTTGTAAGTAATGACTTTTTAAAAAAAAAAAATCTTGCTCTTTGAGTTTTTGATTTTTGCGCTGATATGCATTTTATGTTATTTCAGGTCCAATTCGTTTTTCTATCCTTGTGAACACTTAGGCAGAGATGCAAGTTGCCAAGTTTATTATCATAATTTGAATCATGTCGGATGAGAAAAATAAAATTATTTTGCAAGACAGGTTGATAACTGTGAGGTGCAAGGGTCCTGAGCATTCAAGTCCCAACATCCTTAACAATGTTGTGTCCTTTTTTGTTTCTCAATTAAGTTAACCCTGTTGAACCTTCTCAGCCTCCAAGCACTTCAGCTCTTTAATCTGGAAATTCTGAAGATGTTTGTTCTTCCAATGTTGGAGCAGTTATACCTAAAGGTACAAATTTTCTTTCTTTCTTTATTATTTATATATATATATATATTAATGTAATAAATCGCTAAGTGCATAAAAAGATTCAGGCCTCAAGACCAATCTGGCAGTGAGATTTCTCAGCTCAAATCTAAGTTAGCTAGACTTCAATCTCGGGTTCCTACTTCTGAGGAATCTTTGATAACCGGAATTTTTGCAACTAAAGCTGCAATCAAGACTTTGAAGGGTGCTAATGCTTCCTTCAAAGCTGAATTGGCTCTTTTCCGAGCTCCCGTTGTATTTATTTTTTTTGGAACTAGTTGTATTATTTGGTCCCGCTGAATCGTTTGTGACTAAAAAGATCATTGAACTTCGAAGTTGATCCTCTTGATCAATCTGGTCTTAATGAGCCAGATTTATGGGTAATTCAGAATCAAGTATTAATTTAGTAACCACTTCAACTTCATCTGAAATTACGAATGTTAGTTTTAACTATCATAAACTTTCTTTTTGCTCCAGGTACTCGCTGTCATGTTAATACCGAAGTTGAGATTTTCAGCTTTTTGTTGAGGTTGAAGTTAAAATTCCCTTGCCCTTTGCTAAGGCTGAAGTTGAGATTCCTTATCCTTCAATCGAAGTTAGGATTCTTCAGCCTTCCATTGAGACTGAAGTTGAGATTCCCCGGTCTTATGTTGAGACTGAAAAAGAGGTTCCATAAACGTCAGTAATGTATCCATGCAAGAGATTACAATATCACTAACTCTTCACCTAGTGTGCAGGTTGAGAAAAGACTTCTTAAAAATAAACATGGATGATTATTTTGTTGAAACAACTGGAAAAGGAAGCAGGTCTAGTTATTAGAATTTTTTTAGGACAATGTTATGGGGCAAGATGGAGATACTTTGATGGAGAACTAAATGAAGAACTAGAGCAGAGCAACTGGAATACTTGGGAATTGCAGAGAAAATTAACTAGGTTTAGATCTTGGGATATGAAAAGATCATATTTGAATCAGAAGTAATACAGACAAACAATAGTTAAATCAGTGAGTGAAGTAGAATCCAGAGTTCAATGGTTGAATCAAGAAATAGCTCTAGGCATGTTTATAAATTGTAAAGGTTTTAGTTTTGCAAGTCACTTAATAAAATAAGTGATAGTGTTGCTCATTCTCTAGACATAAAGGATATGAAACATGTTGCTAATTTTGAATATTATCATGATGCTCCTCTAAACATTATTAGTAAAATCTTTATATTTTTTGTTTTCAACACTTGAAAATGATGTTCTTATTAGTTATTATTTTTTAAAGTAAAAATTATTAGATTCTAAAAATCTAAAAATAATTACATAGCAGGCAAGCGAGCAACAAGCTGCGCCGCAAGCCCTTTTTGAATTGCAAAAACTATCCTTTTAAAAACAAATTCTCTCAAACCGGGAGTCATGACATTACTGTGCATGACTTTCTGGACTCTCTTGAGAAGTCCAACCGCCTCTGGAGACAAAAAACCGAAAGTATCAAAAGCAAAGGGAATAAAAGCATGTTCATTATCAATACACGCTTTCTCATGCTTCGCTATCTTACCTGAGGCAGCTCTCAGTGCTGCTTGGCCAACTGTAAAGGTGCCATGTCCAATGCCTACTAACGGAGAAACACCAGTGAGGTCAACACATGCATGTTTTCCATTAGCCCATCCAAAAATAAGAACGTTTGTTGGCCTAAGTGTTGATCTCCCTTCAAGTGGGTTTGTCAAAAAGTTGACAACCGCTTCTTTCTTTGCTGAAATACCAGCTCTCCACAATACATCATACAACGTATCTCTCACATGATCATGTCTATATTTAAACCCTGGATATACCTTGCAATGGACTGCATGTTCCCCGTACGTGTCTAAGCATCATGTGGTGCAAGCAGGACAGTGTGTATCCGAAGGGTACAGAGGGATCATTAACATGTATTTAAGGGTGGACCGGTACTCAACGGGTGACATCTTCTGCCCAAGGCCCTCAATCGTTATAGCAAGAAGAAAATCCTGGGCATGTGATGCTTGCAGGCAACCAAAGACCGCTTTTTGTTTGTCCGATAGCTCGTAAACTCTATCTATGTCTTTAACTACTTTACCAAAAAGAGCACTCGCCAGGTTACTTTGTGCTTTATGGGGGGCGATGTCCTTACTGGTGAAGCTGCTAAAGTCATAATCAGTAAGAGTTGCTTGTAATGTCTTCAAAGCCTTATAAAAATTGTCATCCATGCCTTCCACTCCACTGCTCCTTAATATATGATCTTGTAGGCCCCAGGATTGTACATGCGATGCTAGAAAAGCATATTGCGATGCCTCCTTAGCAATGTATAAACCAAGACCTCCAAATCTGATAGGCAGGGTAGATAACCTCCACTGGAACTCCCCAAAAAACGGACCTCCACAAACCACAATACCCTCCACCACCTCTCTCAAGACTCTATCAAAGATATCTACTGCAGCTGTAGTATATTCTGGGAAGCAAATACGAATATAAATTTTGATTACAGGTGGAAATACAAAATGCAGAATTTATTAGGTTTTCACAGTGCATAGTTATTGTAAGGGTAAAATATCTGGAGTGGTACGTAGCAACATCCTGGAAAGCAGAGTACTGAAGAAGGAGCATCGATGAAACACTGGAATATGCTCGAATGATGAAGCGTAGTAACCGAAATGTCGACCATATCTGATAGGAAGGGTGACACGTGGAAAGCAGAAGAGAGGTCAACGACTAAGTTTGAACTAAGAGACAGTGTATTAAATGCTACTGACGAAGCACGTACGAGGCAGCAGAAGAATCAGAACAGAGCAGGCCTGATGCCTAAAGACTTGCTGAGCACTCAAAAGTTGGGTCGGGACAGTCACTATTAGCAGGCGAATATAAAGATCATCAGGAGATATGCATCGGGCAAACGCCGAATTGAATGGCGAATACCAAGCATCCGAAGGAGTTGATCCTATCCGCCCGACACGGAACATCAAGTTTTGATTGAATAGTTTGACACTTTAGTTTCACTGTATACTAACTTTGCATATAAATACCAGGCCATGTATTGAGGTAGAGGCATGTTCTGTAGGTGAGAAAACAAAGAGAGGGACTAAGTGAAAACTGTTCTTGTGAGTTCGCTAAGCACTACCACCATCGTGTAACCTCATTAAGAAATAAGATTCATCTTTCACATCGTGTAACCTCATTAGGCAATAAGATTCATCTTTCACCTCCACCAACGTGTAACCTCATTAAGCAATAATATTTATCTTTCACATCGTGTAACCTCATTAAGAAATATGATTCATCTTTCACCTTGTATACGTAGGTAGTCATGTCGAACATAACACGTATATCATTGTGTTCTTTCTCTTTGTTTACTTAAGCCGAGAACACGACACGTTAGATACAGGTTTATTTTATTTTGATGACAATGGTGCCTAGTTATAACACCAAGGTAAATCCTGCTTCAAAAAAAAAAATTGTTAAAGGGCCCATGCCCATAGATGTGCGGTCCAAAACAGAAGTCTTATTGTTTCCCCCTCTCCATGTATATAATGGATAATCTATTCATGTAACCTAGAGAACTCTTATGAATGAAATCCTTCTCTTTTCCTGCCTCTTTCTCTTTTCCTAATATTCTACTACAAAACGTTATCATGCACGGGCTCTAATCCTGTCGCAAAAAAGAGAAATTTTTTTGATTTGGTCATCGTCAAACAATGATTTTAAAAAAAAAAAAAAACCTCCATCGTAATCTGATTTTGGTACATTTGTCCATTCATCCGTTTGTGTGAAAGGTATACCTAGACCTTCTATCTTTTTCGTATTATATTTTAATTAGTAATATGTAACTGTGATGCGATAATTGAGATCCTAGTTGTCTGTTAGGACTATTGACGATTTTGGTGTGTATATCCTATGCTCTAATTTCTAAACCACATGATGTGTGATTGGTAGTCATAAAAATCGTTATCATGTTTTGCTTTGTCTCACATACACTATGGTACGAGAAATTTCCTGTTTTGACTATTTTCTCACATGATGATTGAAAAATTTGTTTACCTGGTTTGTTTTATTCAATCAGATCTTCGGTAGTAGACATGATCTAGATTCCACATAGCATGATGTTAATTTAATTTATATGGTACCATGAACAAAAAGATAGTATCAGATGGTGAGAGATAGAGAGTACACGAATTTTCATAAACCTAATGTTTGTATTGTTTGTCTTCTAATTTTGATTGTGATTGATCCGAGTAAAAAGAAATAATAATAATGATGAATTCATAGTACTCCCTCCGTTCTTAAATAATAGGCTGGTTTTTATAAATAGATGTTTCAAAAAAATAGTCTGATTTTCTAATTGGGAAAGTCAAATGTTACTTTAGTTTTTGGGACCACTTTTCTCTTAACTTCTTTTGATGACAAGTGTCATGTGGACCATTTCACTTTACTCTTTTTTGCTGACAAGTGTCATGGGGACCATTTCACTTCACTTCTTTTATTGACAAGTGTCATGAGGACCACTTTCAATGATTAGTTCTCTTAATTTTCTTAATTTTCTCTAAAAACAAAACCAGCCTATTAATTAGGAACGGAGGGAGTATTAGTTTTACATTTTAGGATAAATTATTTTAGTTTAAATTTACTAAACATCTTTAACAACATTCTGTATCTGTTAAATTTTCATTGATTGCGTAATTGTTAATTGTAACCTATGTATCGTATCGCAAACAATATACTATTTTTATTATTTATTTGTTACAGAAATTTTGTGTTATCTTGCTAGTTTTTTTTTTTTTGTTTGTTTCTTTTACTACACTCCTATGATTGTCCGTGTACTTAGGATAAATAATGAAAAATAAAAAAGAAATTGTTTGTATTCGGTCATGTATATGTACTGTTTGCCTCTATTACCAACTTCCATTCCATGTCCTGCTTATGCTTTCTTTCAAATTGTACTTTCTTTTTTTTTCAAATTGTACTTTCTTTTTTTCGTAATTTTTTTCTGCAAATTTTCGTAACCTCTGTACTACTATAGTGGATTAGAATATATGCCATTATTGTTGACAATTGACTAAGTATGGTCAACTATTAATGGGGGATCATTTTAGAACCATCCGAAGTTTTGGTTTCTATTATTATATTTCCTTGTGGAAGGACTAAAAAATACACCTAATTTACTATCTAGTAGTTTATGCTTTCTTTGCTATTTTTCTTTGTAAATTATGTATTTACGCTTGTTTTGAGTTTTATAGCTACTGGAGTCGCACGGAGAAAAGAAGAAATAACCCTATTTGAGCCAAAGGTAAAATTGTCAATGAATTAAGGGGGAGGTCAAAGAGGTACTATATTAGAATCATTTCCATTGATTCACCTCACATTATGATGGTGTGATGATGATTGAAGAGAAGCGAGATGTGGTTGATGTCGTGATTGAGATGGTGGTGAGAGGAGATCAAGAAGCCCGAAAGTGGCGGCGGAAAAGAAGATCGAAACCCGAAGTGATTCTTTGAATTTGTGTTTAAATTGTTAAGGAGATGAAGAAGAACAACGGGTTTGAGCGGTGAGATTGTTCTTGAGTTCGAGGCGGTCGATGATTGAAATCGGTGTAAGCGAGATAAAAAATTAGTGTTCTTGTTGGGTATAATTGAGAGAGATAAGCTTAAAATGGGATGCATAGGTGATTCCCTCGAAGATGAAGAGGCTGTGAACAAAGGCTGGCATTGCGGTGTAAGGTTATGTGCGGTACAGGTGACTATGTTGCGAGGCAAATGGGTATGAAGCTGGTAGGACTTTTGTGGATTGATACAAATGTTGGTTACGAGCAAAATGTGTTGCCAATGATAGGCTAAAGTGATAACTTGAACTTGAATAGTTCGGTGAGGCTGAGTAGAATGGAGTGTGGTGATTAGAAGAACTTCTTATTTGTGAATGAATGGCACAGCAGAGTGGAAGGATTTGATGGAATGAATGGTACTACGATGGTGTTATGGAATGGCATGATGTGGCATTACGAGCGAAGCTAAAAATGGATTTTGTTCTTGAACGTGACAATGAAATTTTGTGGTTGCGACCAATTAAGAATTGTAGGAATGATTGGAATGAAGGAAGTGCGAGGTTGTAGTGGCGGTGCAATTATGCTAGTAAATATGGGATATGGAGGCTACCATCATGGTGGAAGAAGCACAATGATTGAGAAGAGTCTAATCGGAATATTGAAATTCTCTCGACGGTGAACTTTGAAAATGACAAATGATTTTCAATGGACTTCTCTCAAAGACTTGGGCTAGGGTGGATGGAGCTAAATGGAAAAGGATTCTATTCCTTAGAAGATTTGGAGAATATTGAAGCTTATAAATAGAAGTTTTCTACAACTTCTAAATTCTTTGTGTGAACTCTTTTAACATGAGTAGTTAATTTTATTGATTGAGGATGAATTCAAACATATGATTTGAGTTTTTGTTTCAATTCCCTTGAATTTTCACACGATTATCGTTTTTTTACTAATAGGATCTTAAAGACATTCATGATTGATTGATAGATTGTTTAGGTGGCTAAATTGATTTGTTAATTTGATCTATATTAGCAAACACGAGACCTTGCGGAGGATTAAAGTGGAGCAATTGTGTAGAAACAACGCTAGAAAGTGGGCCAGAAGCCCTTTAACCTAGTACTAAACCTAAATTCATAAATCTTAATCCATCTTGACATATGATAATTTTGTGACTAATAACAAGTAGAAGAGAACATAGCATTCGTTGTTTAATTTATCTTTTTAATTGTTTTGTTTATTTTTCTTTTGCTTTTTTAACAACTTTTACAAGAATCTAATAGTCTCAAATTTTAGGCGCATAATGATTTTAGTTGTTTTTATTTTTTCTTTTTGCTTTATTCTTGCTTTGTTGGATTCTATTAGTATCTAACTTTTTTGAATCTTATTTGAGGTTTTCCATATACGGTGGACAAGAGCAAGCATCAACAATCAAAAACCTCAACATTATGGCAACTTCAACCATCCTTGGATACAATCAAAACCAATCTTTTGGCTATGATCAAATCATTAATTGGATCTTGACTTGACCAATTCACTTTTAAAACCATCAAGAAGTTTGGTTTCTAAATCCCTACTAAAAAAAATAAAAAAAAATGAATTACTATATTAGAATTAGTCATATTAATGTTCTTTACAGTTGGGCACTACTGCTCTCAAAAATGACGCTTTATACTGAGAAGTAGTTAAACACTGTTTTCGATGTGGAAACCATTTCTTTGCAAATCATAAAACCTTTTGAAAATGACAACGCACCTTCTAAAAGGTAGAGCTAAATGTGCCCTTATATTTCTAAGTAATGCATCCCAATTGTGGAAGGACTCACAAAAAGGGATATGAGTCATATTTTTTTTCCCTTCCATTTTTCTACTTCATCCATGATACTAACGAACCAGTATAAGTTGAAGTATGACAACAAGAGATTCACTATCTCTTATAAGATATTCAACCTAAAGTAAGTGGTTGACATGCATAATGAGATCATCTTGACTATTTGAGATAAAGAAATTTCTCAAATTCAGCTAATTATTATAGCAAAGTTGAAAATGGAAATAACCCCGAAGTAAATGAGGGTTAAACGTACCGACTCATATACAGCATGTGAAAATGGACATATATATCATGAGACAAAGATGTTTTTTTTTTCCTAGCAGTAATGACACCAAAGTACATGTATCAATTGAACATGGGATGAAGCTAAGATGTAATTCTAGCTCTCACCAAAGAGTTGGCAATGAGTCTTCTTACCGGTATTGGTATAAGCAATGTAATGCGGGTACCATAGTAGCAACCAATTTCCATAAGAAGGTCATACTTTAGACATCAACTTTAATGACAATAAGAACTTTGCCTAGCCAATTGACTATTTAATTAAACTAGATCCAATGTCTACGCTTATGGAATGAAAATTACATCATTCCTATGAAGCATAAATTCTCTAAAGCACTTAAGATATATCTGGTTGAATAATATATCATCCCCCTGAAACGTAACATATATTCACTCTAAAGTACTTGAGTTGAATCCCAGTTTTATTACGTAATAAGGCCACACCACTTATTAAATCTCTCAAGACTCAATGTCTAACTGATAGTGGTTTTTCTCCCACTAATTTAAGGAATGTGAACTAGTTGTTGAACTAATTCCTTATAATGTGACTACGATGATTGGTTCATCGAGCGAAGCACTGCTCAAAATTTGTTGCCGAGATGGAACAAGGACTAAAAGTCACATAAGCTCTGTACGTATTAAGGGCTAATCACACCTTGTTAAATTCCAAAGAAACCCATGTAAATGGATATCATGTAGAACCTCATAGTATGAGAATGTAATTGATTGCATCTTTTATAGTCTCTAATATATTTGGAAGGAAATATATTTTAGGGAAACTAATGAGTCAATCTAGTGAAATGTAAATCACTTTAGTATTTGGATTATTGAATCCATATTGACTTCGACGATGAAATGTTGGGAATTGACTCAAGCTTTGGGCATAACCATAAAGCAACTTTGGATATGACATGATGATCATTTTGAAAGGACTCATACGAACATCACTTTATTTGAGTGAACAAAAACGGGAGAAAGATTGGCAGAATGCGAAATGACGGCATATCTCTCAATAAGTGTTCTCTAAAGAACTAGATGCACAATCCCCCTTCCCATTATGCTTTTAAGTAAGAGACCATATCACTCATTTCACAAAGCATTCAGTAAAACAGGATCGAGTCCATCCTAAGATGCAAATGGTAAATCCATATTACAAAGAAAACGAGGTGATATTTAGAAAAATATCCATGCAGAATGCGGACCATTACAGTGACTTATGACTCTCGTGGATTTTTGACATTTTGGACTAGTTATAGTTCCCAAGTAATGTTGCGTTTGGAAAACTGCTAGCACATATTATACATGTAAGGACTCACCACCCCTTGTAAATGTTAGAAAGTATACATCAAAAGGAATTGATGGTTATTGCATGTTTAATATGATCAATGTAGAGCATCCTATACCCCATGGTCTCATAAAGGCTATCATCAAAGGTTACAGATGGTGCCTAAGTCATGGTTATGCGTACAAACCTACCTTTAACTGCTTGGGGGAATATGTTATATTACACGCATCTTTACTTAATTCGTTGTAGAACCCAATATTAGTCAAACTTTTCTGGGTACCAGTTGGTAACTGGATTTAAGCCTGACATTCGTGTTCTTATGCATTTTTGGCTGCACTATATATGTTCCATTGCGACTCCACATCGTACTATGATGGGTCTTCAAAACTGTTAAGTAGTTATGTTGGAAATGAGTTCCCAACAATTATCTGCATTCTAAACCTTTTGGCGGGAGATCTCTTACCGCTAGATTTGCGGGTTATCACTTTAATGAGACCGTCTTCCCGTCGTTAGGGGGAGATAAGAAAAGAGTATTTTCTAAGGGAACGACAGGAATTGTCGTGGTGTGTTCCCACTATGTCTCATATTGATTCATGTACTCCACAAATATAAATGTGAAGTGACAAAGAATAGTTGATTTTCAGAATGTACATTGATGTCGCTAAAGTGATGAGATCACACATACCAGCTGCAAACCTACCTGCGCAAGGTTACGAATCCTCAATAAGGGATAAACACCATAGACTAATATGTTGCAACTACACTTAGTGGAAGTGTGGTTGAGGCCGTGGCACCATAAAGGAAGTTTGAGAGACCACTTGGTTCGATTAATCCTCACCTAGAAAGGAAGTAGGTGAGTAAGGCACAACTTATTTATATCATCAGAAATCATCTCATAAGATTGTCTCTGAATATGTCCATGAATCAAACTGGAGGACGCTCTGAAGTTTAATTATTCCAGAGAACAATGACATCCCAAGTGGATTATGAGAATGTGCACGAGTTAATGGAAAGATCATGTGATCATATTGATGATTAATTTCATATACACTTGCTTAAAGAAATAGATCAAGATGAGATCGAACCGAGCTCCTTGTTTCTTAATGTTAACGAAGAGCATATTTGGCATATACAATCCAGGTAGAACTTGGTTCTTTGACAAATATACAGGTATTTGGTGTGGTAATGCTAACCAACCAAGTGTAAAGCCTATTGGACATACATGATTAATTTGTCACAAAGCATATATAATGAGAATAAATCATTCTTAAAGGATAAAGACACGCCTTGTGGCGCGAGGTTTCTCACAAAGCCCTGGAATTGTTCTCTTGTAATGAACGTTATAGCGTTCTGCTACTTAGTTAGCTTGGTAATTTCAAAAGGAATTGAAATGCAACATATGTATGTGGTTGTTACGTATCTCTGAAAGAATCAAGAGATAGCAGATATTTACAAAAGTACTTGATAGACTTTTGTTTCCAAAATCAAGTGACTCTAAACCACAGAGTGCGTTTACAGTTAGATATAACGCTCACTTATAGATTGAAGCAATCAGGCGGATGTGGTATACCCGTCTAAGTGACTATTTGATTTGGAGGGGATAGACAAGTAAGGTATTTTTCCTTGCGTATTCACAAGAAAGTTCCTGATTTGGAATTGTAGCTATCTATGTCGATGGTACAAACATGATGGGTACTCTTGATGTAATAAGAGACCTTAAAAGCTATTTGAAATCCGAATTTGAGATGAAAAGTCTGGGGAAAGCTCGACCGAATACTAAGCTTGTGGTATATTATTCCACCAGTTTGCATATGTCTAAAGTTGTCAGGAAATTTAGCAAAGACATGCATCCTGATAGCACTCCCATGATTAGTCGAGGTTCAAATGTAAGTAACTGACCATTTCGTCTAAAGGAAGATGACGAAGATATGTTGGGAGATGAATTCTCATATCTAAGTACAATAAACGCATTGTTGTACTTAGTATAATAATATACTCGATTAAATTTTACATCCTCAGGGAACTTGTTAGCTAGATATAGCTCAGCGCCAACGCAACGTCATTGGAATGTATAATGAATGTTACCATGTACTTAAAAGTCACCATTGACATAAATTTTTTTTATCCCTGCAAAGACATTAAAAGGAATGATAATGAAAGTGCAATCCAAAAGTTTTTAATTATAAAGGAACAATAATCTCTTCTCCAACAAAAGTAATCAGGAGGAGATACGGTAGACTATTTTCTAGGTCATTACCGATATTCAGTTTCGAAAAGTACATGACTAAAGGAACAGTTTGGAACAACTCTGAAAGTAATCAGGGGGAGATGCCGACATCAGGGGGAGGATCCAAGGATATGATGTCGACATAATTTACTTCGATTTTACTTCGAAATTAAAGATGTGTCGTACTCTTTTTCCCTTCGATCGAGAATAGTTTTTCCCAAAGGGTTTTGTTACTCGACAAGGTTTTTAGCGAGACGACACTAAAAGCATCAAGTATGTTGAACGTTGAAGACATAAAGATCGCGTTGATATTATTGAAAATATCTGAATCAAAGAAATGAAACATGATAGTCCATTAAGCAATGTAACTTCCAGATCAACAACATGGTCCTATAAACATTCAAGTCACCAAAGTAAAGTGTGATAAACTCCTTTTGACTGCATTAGACTAATGAAAATTGTCTGACATCATGGGGAGCATCTAATGTTGTGTTGAACTATTTTCCTTCACCGAGGTTGATTTTTCCCACATGGTTTTGTTAATCGTCAAGGTTTTTAATGAGACAACAACAAAACACCGGGAAGTAATTTCCTAGTTAAGGCTATTGTCTTTCCGACGAGCATTTTCTGCATTAGGAGCTGTGAAGAAACTAGTCAACTTCAACATAGCAAAGTGATCATCGGGAACGGATCACCTTTACTTGCATCTGTCACGTTGTACTCTTTTCCCTTCGTCAAGGCTTTGTCCCAATGGGTTTTCCTTGTCAAGGTTTTATTGAGGAAACATATACGAGTCCAACTATGTTCTAAGTTTGCTTAATATTGTACTCTTTTTCTTTAATTCAATTTTTGTCCCTCTGGGTTAGCCTAACGAAGTTTTAACGAGGCAATTAACTTAGAATTGTCGATCTTTGAAGATCGTATTGCATGTGATGAACTACATGTAAAGTACGAGACAACATGTGAAGTATTACATGTAAACAGTTGTACCAAGGTTTTATCCCACTGGGTTTTTCCTTGTCAACGTTTTAGTAAGGCAATTGATTTCTGTACAATAGTCATAAAGGAGAGAACTACATTTGAAGATCAACATTCGAAGCCTATATGCGAAGCACTGCATATGAAGTTTTATTGAACTGCACAAGGGGGAGTGTTAAAGGGCCCATGCCCATAGATGTGCGGTCCAAAACAGAAGTCTTTTGGTTTTCCCCTCTCCATGTATATAAAGGAAAATCTATCTACGTAACCTAGAGAACTCTTATGAATGAAATCCTTCTCTTTCCCTACCTCCTTCTCTTTTCCTAATATTCTACTACTACAAAAAAAAGAGGGAAATCCGCCAAATTAACCTCGATCAGTGTTAAATAACACTTATCTATTACTCCCTCCGTTCCATTTTAGATGATGTTTTAGGGTTAGTTTCTTGTTCCACAATACTTGAATGTTTTCAAATTTTCCCAACAAACTACCAATAATACCCTAACATTTTGTCTTGGAACTATAATTTTATTTTTAAAAGCACTAATAGCAATTAATGTTTGAAGACTTTTTATAAGGGTACTAGGTATCACCGGGGCCTTACGACCCCGGCTCAACCTCTTATTTTATTTTTAAATGTACATAATTTATTCGCTACATACCTTCAACAATACTTTAAAAAGGACCACTAATTCAGTACTAAAGAATTACTCTATATTCGGTTACACAGTTCCACCAAAAAAATATCAATGGGCTATTTAACCTATCAGACATGACAAAGCCACGATCACAGGTATAAGTCAATTAAGTCTATGGCTAAGATCAGTTCATATATATATTGACACTCTCTACCGGGGCCCGCGCGTTATGCTATGAAAGAAGGGAGGCTAACCACATGAGCTTTCTCCGACTTGGGCTATAAATGGGTTTCTACCTAGAAACCATAGATTTTTTAGTTTTCGCCATTGATTACTGGTCGAGCCACTGGAATGGACTGAGAGAAGAATTTATAGAAATATTTCAACGCCACTAACTCGAACTTTCATCCATATTTATCCTTGACAATCTTTGAAACTAATCTTCGTTATTGAAGACCGAAAATGAGAAATCAAAAGAACAGATGGACTCATGTTTGCAACTATATATTAGTTTAGTTTAGTATGTAATGGTGATAACCATGAGAGAGCAATAAATGTGGTGACCTTTGTCTCTACCAAACATATTTCAATATACTTAGAGAATGATACAGAACAGAAGTGCTCAAATTTGGTCAACTTCATGAAAAACTAAACTACCAGTGTTTTACTTCGAAAGTAAAGTGTCGTAGTATTTTGTAGCAAAACATATATGATTTACTTAACATGTGATTGTAAGCCTAATCTGGTCAAGCTAAGGTGAGACTACCCAAAGGACATGTAATAGAGTGGAGGGACTACAAGAACGTGACACAAAAGTATATATGCCTGCTCAATTTGGAACTTAGACAGTATCCCAATTCATAATCAACTGTCACTGGTTAAAAAAGGACAAAATAACTTAGACTCTCAATGATATTCACATGTTATTGTTAATTTACTAAAGATACTACTCTTTATGAATTTGTGATGCTCTCCAATCATGAAAACGCATGTTATAAATGGTGTGGTCCATTTCATGAAATACACGTAGGTAGTAAAAAATAATGTATACTCTCATTGAACACCTAAAATAGAACACCTAAAATACATCTATATTAAAGGAATAAAAAGTATTTCGTGAAATACATGCTTCAAGGAGAAAAAGGTATAGTATTTCAAACATAATGAATTAGGTCAGTTTTTTTAAGGAAGAAAGCAGATTAGTACATACAGTAAAAACCCCATATATTAATAGCTTTGAGACTTCACAAAATTATTAATATATGGAGTTTATTAATATAAGGAGGTATACAACAAAAAAAATTTTTTTTTTGCTAATTCAAAGTATGTATATGATAATGGATATGGATGCCTTCCTTAATCATCCAAATGAGTAACAAGTCGTATATTCTTTGGTCGAAGAATGATGGAATTAGACAAGAAAAGGAGGAGATAATCTTGATGATTGATGATAATACAAAGATACCAAATGTTTCATGCCAAGAAGCTTTAAACATGCTCGACCAGTTGTAAATATTTTGACTTCAACAAGAAGATGTTCATAGTAATGATGTCTTACGCATCCGTAAATCAAAAGATGCGATAAAAATCCAAAACCGTTACATATCATTTTCTCAAAAAACTATAGATAAGTATTTTGTTTCATCTTAAAATTTTGAGGTAACAAGATCTATAAGTTTTCAATAGTGACGATTATATTAATATATAGAGGTAAATTCCTTATGACGGGACTAGAAAAAACTATTAATATTAAAATATGGAGGTTATTACTATTTATAACTGGGCTAAGTCGGGACTCTGATTTTTTATTAATATAGAGAGTTTATTAATATATGGAGTATCAATATATGAAGTTTTTACTGTACTTAAAAGTAGTATGATAGTCTTTTAACAGGCAGGTGTTAAAATGCTTGATATTAACATAACCATATGACAACAAATAATCAACAAAAATACTCATTCGATAATATGATTCTTCGTAAAAATTTGCAGAAACTCAGTAACAAATTTGCAGACAAAAAAATTTAACCCTTATAAAAGAGTAAATCAATAATCCCAAAAAAAGAAAGAAATAAAAGCCCTATGTAGGTATATATTCATGCACGTTGTAATCTGCATTGGTATATATGACGTTCAACCAAATTAAGAAAGCAGTAATATGTGTAGCTTAAAAAAACGACATGAAAACAACCATAAAGTTTAACCTAAAACATAGCATGATATTACCATTTATTCCTAAGTATTTGACTTCTGCTAGTCAATGACATAACCCGAAACGAAATCTATGTCTTTGAATTGCGCTCAAATTCCCATATCTTTATTCAATTTATACACTATACGACCTTCTTTGAATATTTTCATTCTTTCTCGACTCCCAAATTCTTCTATCCATGTTTACACTGTATTTTTGGTGTAGATGTTCTTTGAATGTCAACATCCTATGTTCTTTTTTTTTTTGTACTTTTCGTTCATCTTTGTATCATATTATCATGCTCTCTATGTATCTGTTATGTTACTGTTTTTCTAAGAGAGAAGTGTATTTTTTTTCTTCAGAATAATATATGGATAACAGAGTTTGTCTATTTTTTTTTAATACTGCAAAGATGTGTTTGTAGTTCTTTTGCATCAGACCCCATGAGACTCTGAATCTTCTCTGAGAGTTTTCCCCGGTAAATTAGCTTTAAAAATTCTATCGTCACACGACTATAGTTGAATAAGAAAGTGACAATCAAATAATTAAATTGCGTGCTTTCTAAAAACTGGCTAAACGCGATGTCATTCCAATCTTTTTCTAATTTTTGATATGGTATAAACTTTGTCGTCTCTTTTTTAGATTCATAAAACCCAATCGGATAATATTGCAAAAACATGGTCTCGTACCCATATTTTTCTCCATGTATATATTGTTCCAACTCATATTTGTCAAAGGAATCCATCGGTTTTTCTATTAAGGAAATAAGGGCGCCGTGTGTAGGGTTTATTTTGTTGTATCGTACCTAACATTGGTTGTTTCATAATGATCTGTTCTTCATCTATTGAACAATTTTGATCTGAAGTTTAAACTTTCTTGCTGTGGAGAAATATTTTTCGTTTTCCACTGTTCTATAAACCTTATCTTTTATTAGTCTCTAATTGTAGCTTTTGTAATACGAAAACTTTGTTATTTCCTTATTTTCCGGACTTATGTAACAATATACTTTGTTATTTTTATGGTTTATATAGCCTATTGATACGTTTTTGTATATTTTGTGGTACTTTGGAATTAGTGTGCCTGGTTAGTCTTAAACTTTAATATTTTAGCAATCACCTCAACGAACCCTTCAATATGTTTTTGTTATGTACGTGTATTATTGTGATTTCACCTCAGTCAGCCAGTTTTGCCGCTAGACATACTAACTGTAACTTGACTTAATCATCAAGATTTAACGAATTTCACAAAGTCACACGGTAAATACCTAAAAATGTTTTTCTTCGAAACCCAGACATTGTGTTTCTCTTGGGGTAAAAAAATAATAATAATTTGATCTAGTTGTTTTTGATGTGAATTAGCTCCTTACCTTTAGTTTTTAATTCTTGTGCCCGAAAGTGTTGAAATTTTAAAATAAAGAAAAGTATTACAGATATGTGATATGTACTGGAACTGTAACCATCTATTCTCTATTCTATTGTTGATTCTCCATATGTTCTTGCTTGAATTTGGTTAATGAAACCAACTATCCTCTGATATCCAAACATCTTAAGGAAGTATACCCGATTATTGTGAACATTGCCCAAGTAAGTTCGATTTGTTGTTGGAAATACTGACCTTGTAACTTGATAATCAGTTACTCGAGATGAATACTTTGCTACATCCCAAGTTCACTAACACTTGGAGATATTAACTTCACTATCCTACCTTATATTAAATGTGTGAAGTGTCGGCTGCAACGAGCAGTTGGAGCTTGACTAAACTGCGAAGACTGGTGGTTTAAGTTGTTGGGATTATACCTTACCCTATGTAACATAGATATTAAGCAATAAACTGTACCACAATGTAGTCGAAGCTTCCTTCGTACTCTAGACACTATAATAGACGATACAATTATGTTCTAAGCTAAATTTTCAAGGAACTGATGGACCTAGTTAATGTTTTTTTTTTTTTTTTTTTGATCGGTAAAGATTTTTTGATGCTAGCGAGTTTCGAACTCAGGTTATTGGTATCATCACCAAGTGACTTTACCACTGTACTACAGTGGCACCGGCTGGACCTAGTTAATGTTATGAAGGCACTATGATGCAATTGTCCAATTTAAAAATTACCCTACATTATTGTAAGTTCCGACACTATGTTGTGGACGTTCGATTATGTCTGTCTACATATTCAACAGAACGGGTCAGAGGACCAAAATTTGAGATTAAACTCGGAAGTTTGCTTCAGCTTTCGCCACAGCTTCACGACTGTGCCTTCTCTGTTATCTGCACCCTTAGCAGGGACAATTAGAAGATAAGGCTACACAATTGGTTAATCAATACCGACCTCCAAAATTTTACATACCAAGTTTCTTAGTTGGTCGTTTTACTTACGCTTAAGCCTGGACCCTTCTATAACAATTCATGATTTGGGTTATTTACAAAGTTTGTAATCTGCAGCAAACATGATTCCAAATCTAAAGCACTCTCATCCTTAAAGATAAAAATTCACAACAAAACTATAGCTTCGGTTGTTACCGGTTTACATGAACTATAATGAGCAAGTCATGGAAAAGATCATAAAGAAATTTTGTAATCTAAAATCAATCATACTATAAAATCACATGACATTAAATTTTTTTTTCTACGTGTCCATTAGATATGGAGTTTGAGGATGAACCTAATAAAAATTATACTCCGTAGGAGTTTATACTGCTAATTTTAGAATTGTACTCCGTATAAGTTTGTGGATAATTTTAAAAAAACTCTTATATAAGTTTGATGGATAATTTTAAAAAAACTCTTAAAAGGTTTATCTAATGTATATATATTTTATTTAAATTAATTAGTTTAACTTATATATATATGTTTCAAGAAAAGAAAAAAAAGAAAAAAATCCTTATACTACTCTTGTTCCTAAAATAATTTTAAAAAGGTCAAATTGAGAAACCTATAGTTATTCTTTTTTAGGAACAAAGGATAAAGATAGTTTAAGATAGCTTAATTTATAGATAGTTTAATTTAGATTTACTCAATTTTAATTTAACATAGCTATGTTCAATCTGGGCCTCGGCGGTATTCTTAGGCCTCTTCCTATGCACATGCCAAAACATGATATTTGGCATACCACTATGGGTATGCCAAACTGCCAAACTCATATGCCAATATGTTATTTCTGGCATATAGGCATACACGACAGAGTTTCCATCGAGCGATAGAGTCTTGGTCGCTTTGCTAAGCGATATAGTCTTTATCGCTGGCGATATTCTCTTTATCTCCGATATTCTATTTATCTCTAGCGATAAAGACTTTATCTCCAAGTAATTATATATATATATATATAATCTTCTTCTCTCCTACTTTTTCACTTTTATAATATATTTTTATGTTTAAAGGGTCCCACTGATTTTATTATAATACTAAAACTTTTATAAATACCCCACCACACAAACACAAATATATTTTTTATTCATTAGGTTCCCACCCAACACAATTAAATATATGTTTTTAATCAAGTTTGGCATGTCTACCATAGTGGGGAAACTTATTTGCCATGCCACATGGCATGCCAAACAACATTTTTTTGCCATACCCATAGGAATAGGCCTTATGGACCTGAGAAGTAAGAGAAAGAAATAAGCCAATAAATTCAACCACGCATAAGCGACGCCATGCACGGCATAGAATGGGTGTTCATTTGAAAAAAACTTCTTGAGCAAGCAGATCAAATAACCATAGTCAAACAAATCGAATCCGGAAAACTAAATTAAATGCTTTTATTGTAACAATAATTTTGCGTTCCCACTAATTTCTTTGGTTGCTTCTGTTGGTCCCTACATCCCGACGATGTAACAGTAACACAGTCCTAAGAGCATCTCCAACAGAGGGTGGCATAAATCCATAGGATTTTAGACCTCTGTTTGGCATAAATCCATCTCCAATAGTAGGGTCCTAAAAGATAGGAGGGACCAATTACTAAATATGAAGGTGTTCAAGAAAGTGTTATTTACACCTCCGTTTGCACCTCCATGTCATCTTTTTCACTAATTTTCTTTTAATTTTAGGGTTAAAATTCTCTACTGTTGGAGATGGTTTTTTAGATATGAGGTCCTACATTTACTCTATGTGTAGACCCCATAAATAAAATGACTAAATAAAAAATACACATAGGATTTTTTGCACATTCTGTTGGAGATGCTCTAACAGGTATCAATCATTTTGAATAATTCAACGAAAGCAATGAATCAATTCTTCGTTAAGTCACTTTTAAAACCTTGAAAAATTTATATATAAACACAGTACTCACAAAAGAATATTAAACTCTCTTCGCGTGGATGGATGAACCCGCACCCTTAGGGCTCCCCGATTGCTCTCTCCAATTTCCCACTGTAAGTCTTCAATGAATTAAGAATAAATAGGTGTTCTCGTGATGGTCTCTAATTTCGTTCCTACCCGGCAGTCCAAAATCATGCAACCCATCAGTATTCACTTTAATACATGCAAACGGCAAACCTATTCCATTGGCAAGAAAAGAAATGTACCCGAGATGTGCTGCTGCGTGATGACAAATATTGGAACCCAAACATGTCACAGATGAACAGTAGTCAGTAAGACGCTTCTGTTCGGCCCTTAGTAGTCCATGAAGGCCATGCATCCCAAGCTACCCATTTTCACGTTACACATAAAAGCCTCCTTGGTTCAGTTGATCTGAAATCTTGCAAAGTATATAATGCTGCAATTTAAAACGGGTTAAACCCAAAACAGACTAACAGTGTAGAGTTAGCTCGTTATGACAAACATAAATGTGACCAAAAGCACACGCTGCAACTTACTTGGTGCAAACAGATCAGAGATTACATGTTGCCATAAACAAAATAAAGTTCTATTATGAGATTTTCTGCCTGTTTTGAAAATCTACCTATACTTAGATAAGGCCTCGAGTAATTTATCCATCTACGTCAACAACTTCCGCCGCATCTTTGAAAACTTGTAAACATTTGCCATTTTGGCAATATCAAAAAAACATTCTGCGACATATACCATTTATAGTCTAGTGAATAGACGATTAGCTTATAGAACTAACCTGCATGCTTAGGTACAAAATGCTTAAGTGATATGGTTAATAAGTCTGTCATGTTCTCAAAAGATCTTTGTCTTCGTGCTACATCCTGGCACAACCTTGAAATGGTTTGACCATTTCAAAGTGAGTGTCCAGTCTATACAAACCTAAACTTACCCAGTTGAATGTATGGAAAATCAGTGGGGGTGTTAGAACCACTTCAATTTGTCTACATCAACCGACAATCTCACTATTGTGGCACGTAAATAACTGCAAAACTCCTATTCAAAGCTTCGTATATACGCTCCTTGAGCCCCCTCTTAAGCAGAACTATGAATCGTCTCCACCATTAGTCCTCCACTGTTATGACTTCACCATGTTCCCTGCATCATCCAGTCCTACACTATTCAGAATCATCAAATGCTGATCAATCATTCTATTTTGATGATAGACATAAGACCCAGATGACTCTCAGAACTAAAATTTGTACATCAATTTGGAGGGTACCTACTGCAGATGCAAAGAAAATGAAGAATAAACATTACTCACATTTGAGTACATCACCCGTAGCACCGTAGACGCACATCATGAGTTATTGATTGTTGATATTTAAGACACCACAGAGTTCAACCTTCATCCTTGTAAGTATGTTTTTCTCTTAAGCAAAGATGAGAGTTTACCTAGTCAATTTTTGATCATTTTTTTTACTTCCACCACCCTATGGATGAAATACTCCAGCTTGTAAATTCTGTTGTTATCTTTAAGTAGGTGTAACTCCTATAATTCCTTATTGCACCTACCGTTACAAATCCATATAAACAATGAACTAATAACATAATTGCAAAGGTGAGGTAAAATTATGTACCATTTGCGAGATTGAATAAGAGGTCAGCTAGGTTTACAGTGACAGAAGTGAAAATCCAATGAAAGAGATATAATCCAAGGCAGTTGATGCATGTACGTAGTAGATAGGGCATCCCTCTAATAGCATTACCACCTTGTTAAACATGCAGCCCAATATGTAAGTTCTAGAATCATATTTCAGAAAACAATTTGGTTATAGGTCCTGTCCACAAATGGGTAATCAGTCTATTTCCTGTATAGTAAGGCATACAATATCAGAGTAACATGACAAAAGTAATAATTCAAATCAACATACTTCTTGCACTTTGTGGTTGAGTCTCAAAAACTATACAGTTGTTGATGCTGATATGGTCTAACTGAAATTGGGTTAGTAGTAATATACCTAATTACTCTTACCGTTGCCGAAGTGAAAATTAGATATACAAAGACTAATCCAAGTCAGTTAGTAGTGATAGTTCTGCATGGGATTCAACTTACAGGTGCTTTTCCGTCCTTTCTCATTGTGAATGAGCATACAAAAATGATAGACGTAGATAGATATCTAATAAAATCAAACGCACGAAAGTTAGTGTGCCAGCAACAAATAAAATTCGGTTTAGGTCTGTATGTGTGTTGTACATAGTATCCATACCCATCAACCAACAACTTACTTTCCTTTAAAATAACACAATTCAAGTAAAGCCAAGACCGGAAAAACAAAATATTTTTAATTGGAATCAGAAGTTAGTACTCTAAAGGCTTATCTCTTTACAACTTATTTTCCATCCACTGCTTCCCATTGCATTTGCAACAAAACCCTCTGTCATTATCGTAAAGACTGAGACCACGAAACCGATTATTCATAAAACACACTGATATCCTGTCCAAGCAACATGACATGAGTCTGAGAAAGATACATACTAACCGAAGTAAATTGAGAAAATAAATGTACAGTGATTGAAAATTACCCTACCTTGATGTTTAAATCCCACATATGTTCAGTTCCTGAAATAATAACGATAGGCAGTAGAATATGATTAAAGGGGCAACGAAAAGAAATTTAAAGCATGGTTGTTGAAATGTATGGTTGCGAAATAACATAAAGGTCCATACAATAAGGGAAGTAACCATAAAGGGTTTTTGAAACTTCTATCAGCATCATCTTGTTCTTAAGATATTCACTACAGATACATAGAGGGTTGTTTGAGCTTCTCATACCCGTCAAATAGAAAAAGCTAATAAGACACTTAATAAAGCCAACATATAAGAATTACAAATGAGAACTTCTATTCCGATATCTGAACAGTGCACAGATACCTCAGTGATGTCATGAACCTTGGTGAGAAGATCTTCCTGGGTTCAATACTGAATTTCTTATTCAGTCCTTGAATGCACGTCCTGCATTGCAATCATTTAAGTACTTAATGTTGATGATGGTGGCTTATATTCTTTTAGAATTGACAGAGATTGCAAAGCCTATGGGATCACAATGACGATGGATACGGATGCCATCCAAGTGAGTTATTCTAAAGAGAAAAAAAAGAAGTACCATGGCGAATAAGCTAGAATCTTGGATGGCCAAAATTGTCCTTTGAAACAGTCAGTGAAGTAGTTATTTTCACAGCCTTAGGATATACTTGTTTTGGGGTTGCAATTCTAATCTTCTCCTCCTTTAAAAAATGTCGTATATGCGTTCCGAATTACTCATCCTTCATTGGACCTGCTTAGGAATTAAAATTGAGAACAAAAGAGACGCACATGAAACCAACTCAGTAAAAGAGTCAACACTGGCAAAAAGGTAACAAAAGAAGTGTGTTGAACATTATCAACAATATACCAAAGAGGCTAAAGAGCATATCAGTGTTTAAGTTGATTACTGATTAAGACCTCATGTTTGACCATCTATAAAGAAATAATAGCAAATCAATTTCTTAAATGTCTCAATTAAAAGGTTAAACCTAATTGAATTAGATTGAAAAAAGTAAAGAAACATAATGTTTGATGATGAAGAAGAAGGATAAATATCTGTATGACTTGTTAGTGATCTTTGTTCTTCAAGCTTGTTAATAATATTTAATACAGATCAAAGGGTCAGAGTAAAATCAAAAATATATAAAGAGAAAAATCCAAGACAAAATTAGTAGGACAAATCAAAACACTGCCAAGAAATTAAAAATTGAATCAATATCAACCTAAAGAAAGGTGTGAAACAACCATGTAGCACATAGACGCAGAAGAGTATAACCTTTTAGAACGAAGAAGAACCACTTGTATTCAAATAGCATTACCTGGTTACGACAGTTTTAAAATATTTAGTCTGTGATTGTAATCGTTGATCTATTGATATGCTTTATGATTACAATACCCAACTCGAATACCAATGCTAGCTCGATGAATCTTCAGGAGTTCTACCACAGTTGCGCCCTTCAGAGACGAAACTACCATTCAAATCAACATTGAAATAAAAGGGGGTACGCTTAGGGTTAAAATTTTGAAACATGATATTTCTTCTGTGTTTGTAGCGGATAAAAGAAGGATTGAAAAAAGATAAACATGCTAGTTACTTCTTTGTACAGATATTAATGTTGTTAGGATTGCTCAGCGAAGGAAACCAAGAAGAAGAAATGATCTCTCGTTTAGTCTGCCTCTCCTATCGCGCTGAGCAAATAATAAATCAATTAGCCAAAATTCTGTTCGCCCACCTCTACGGCCACATAACATTACCCGAAGTTTCATAGCCGTCCATATAAAAACCCAATCCGGAGGATCTCAACCTTCGGATCAGGGTCCCCATTAAATGATGTCCGTCTGATAGCCCTGGCTATCATGGACACAAACCTCATACCTTTTTATAACTATGATGGATGGAAAATCTTGACATCTCTCACCATTTCTTAATCTGCGTGAAAACTCCAAGAACATCATCTAAAATGGAACGGAGGGAGTACGTAAAAAACAGTTACCCCAGACACTAACTTCTCGGCAACACGCATGCTCTTGAAGAATTGTGCTATCTCATGAGGCAATTATTGCAACAGAACGAGCTTAAACCATTCTCTCACTACAAGATCATCAACAAGGGCTAAACATCCAAATGAATTGACGAGAAAAATGCAAACATATCTATTTAGAATCATGAACATACAAGTAACTCATACTTTAATATCTTATCTCAAGAAGGAGACTGCTAATTTGATGATGGGAACTTCTGGAAACGGGGGAGAAGACTGTGGCAGTGAACCAATGGATGAAATAGAGAATAATGTGACAGTGGAGACCTGTGAAGAGTCAAATGAAGAATCTGAATTTGGAACTGACAAGGAGAATGAAAGGTCTTCAAGTGATGAATAAGGAACTGGAAAATTGAAGACTCTCAAGGATATATCTATTAGACAACCTATACCAAAAAACCAACAGGTGGAGAATCTTTTGAAGGTAAGTGCATTACTTGGGAGTCCAGGGAAGTAAAAAAGATGAAACTAAAATCATCTTTAGTGAAATTGTGGAAAAACATAAGAGCGACAAAACAAGGTCTTATAGAGAACTTGCGAAGCTAGGTTGGAAAGGAGAGAAGCAAAATGAGAACCTAGGCAGGGGTAAGAGAACTTCTGCTAAAAAGAAGAAATAGGTGCAAGGTGTGTTAGTCACTCTATGTAGCTTGCCGTTGTTTTTATGTGTTTTTTTTTCCTGTTGATGTGCTGTGAGGCATTTTGCCTTGGGGTTATTTGTGATGCCTTACATTTGCTTAGGCCTTTGTGCACCTAGAGTGCCTCTTCTTCTGTACCTTCTTTTTTTCCATTTCAATAAAAATTTAACCTTTATCCTTCAAAAAAAAAAAAAAAACTCATACTTTAATACTTAATCATTAAACCAGACGAGAAACACGGGAACTCTTCTGAAGTCATTAAGCTCGTATATATAGTCCAGTTGTTCTAAGAACAGTTGGATCCTCTCAACCCCAATGTAGCATTCATAAACATACACGCCATACAACAGGTGGTAATACAAAGTATCCATAGGGTTTTAAATTATTATGAAGATTAGAAAGGGTATGGAAATGGAGATTAGAAAGGGTATGGAAATGAAGATTCAAGCTGCAGCATTGACAGCATGGTTACTAGCTTCTTTCTTAATGAAAGTGTCCAAATACTCCTTTCTGCAGATCAAGAGAAAATACTTCATTAAGAACTAAAGAAAGGCTTCATAATAATTTAAATTGTAAACAAAGATGAACCCATGATGCAACTGGCAAAGGAGATTAATAACCTAGCAGGAAGCTCATCGTGAGGACGGTTGTATGGAGTCCACACTGGCTCACCAACAAAAAGTCGCATTGCCTACAAGAACATAATCATATGAGAAAGCTTACTGAAACAGTCGGTTTGGAATATATTTACACCAAAAGAACACAGAAAAGTTCTAAGAAGGTTCAACAGAGCTCTGTCACGAAAATGTTAAGATACTATTAACGTCATGAAGAAAAGAAAAGAAACAAAGCTGAGAAGTAAGCACATCAAGGGCTGCATTAAACACATATTCTCAAGACTTAAATCATAATCTCAAGACTTAAATCATAATCCAACAATGTATCACAGGTGTCTGTACTCTCTAGTATCATGCAGAAACTCTTACTTCTCATTTTACTCTTAACAAAATCAACTATAACCTCGTTTGTCTGGAAACGCATCAACAACTATTCTATCCTATTTGAAACTAATTTTACATCAATACATGTCAAGTATAACTGGAATACCTTTATGTAGTTGTCAGAATCAAGAGTGAAACGGTGGTACATTCCCGCAGGCAGTACAATCATTCCCCCTTTCTTTACCCAGACACGTATCCACTTTTCATTTTCATCCCTGACGTCGAAATACCCTTAACCAAGAAATTTCAATCAATATCTGTATCAAATGGAACTGTTATAAAACTGACAACAGTAACAAACAACAAAATTGCCAAACCTACCACTTCCATCCACACAGTAACGAATTTCTTCATCGGTGTGAAGATGTTCTTCGAAAAAATTCTTTATCTTCTGTTCATAATTTGGCATCCTTTCTGGGCACAAATCGCAGAAGTCCTGAGAAAATCAATAATTCCCTGTCAAATGCACAGATCTTCTATGCGTGTTAAATAACACAAAGCAAACCAGCCAAAATGAAAAATACGCCAGATACAAAACTGACCACATAGGTATATCCACGTTCTGCACGAATCTTCTTCAATTCCTCATCAGTCTCATAGTTATTTGCATCTAAACGCCAGCTAAGGACTCCAAGTTCTGCAAGATTAACAAATTTGTCCTCAAGCAGGTTAGTCTTAACACTTGAAAAATATTAATCTAAAGAAGTAAACTAGCTAGAAACATAAATACCATTGAGTCGGTCAAAAGACACATATTCCTTGGGTTCACGGTGATGAGGAAGTCTTTGGTCTTCATCACTTTCATCCATGTACCATGCCTGAATGACTTCTGTCCTTGGATCCTGTAAAGCACATACAACTTAAACAACTTTCTCTTCTTGCATAAAAATTTCTTCAAAGACTCTTATCAGTCCACCAATAAAAACCAGAAGGATTTCCTCTAAATACTTAATGGTCAAATTAGGCCGGCTAGGCGGCTAGACCAATCAGTCTTCTCCACCAAAGTACAAGTCATTCATAAAGAGAACATAATTAGATTGGAGACATCCTCACAACATACCCGTAAGAGTATGCAATACTCTCTTGATCATCTTTGTTCTCATCTGTCTATAACCAATCTTTTATTTGCTCAACATCATTTACTTTAGACACGAGACCAAAACAACCTTAATCATCAAATCCAGCAAGTTCAATAAACACTATTTCAGAAACAAAATTATGCAGCTAAGATATTATTTGTTCATGAAAATCTCTAAATTACTTTAGGAGGATCAGGATTAGTGAACAAACAAAAATGAAAATGAAAATCAAACTCAATTAAACAACAAATTTGAGCAAAGTTATCAGAATTATTTAGCAAGGGGTAAAGAAAAACCCTAAATCTTATACACTGAAATTGATATGAAGAAGCAATACTGATTAAGAGGAGACAGAGAGGGGATTATGGTTTGAAATTGATACCTCCATA
Source organism: Papaver armeniacum (assembly GCA_023531295.1). Taxonomy (NCBI): domain Eukaryota; kingdom Viridiplantae; phylum Streptophyta; class Magnoliopsida; order Ranunculales; family Papaveraceae; genus Papaver; species Papaver armeniacum. The sequence goes on along the minus strand of JAJJWW010001088.1, from coordinate 1,092,742 downwards.
TCTTCTTCTTCTATCTGAAAAGACAAGGTATGACTAATTTCTTCCTCAAAGATTTTTCGAAGGCTTTATTGAGACGCGAGGGCCTCTTTTTATATAGTGGTTTACAAGAATCGCCACGTAACCAACGATTTACATTGACCTTCTGTTGTAGTCACCAAGGTATTGAAAGCGTGAAGCGGAGGATAAAGCGTTTTTTATTTTTAGGAAGCGATGCGTATGTCGAAGCGTGAAGCGTCGCTTCATGGTTGATGTTTGAAGCGGATGTTTTCTTATAAATAAATTATTTGTAGCTAGAATTATAAATTTATTAGGAAGATAATATCTATATAAATTTTATATAAGTTTATTTTTTATCAAAAACAAAGCGTGTGTACACCAGTTCAACCTACTCCAGGCGAGTGGAAAACATTCATATTAATTTTAAAGCTTCATGAAAAATGCGCTTCACATGGCCTCTTCGAAGCGAAATGCTGAAATTTGAAGCGAACTCTGAAGCATGAAGCGTGAAATTTGAAGCGAAGCGTACGCTTCATGAAAGATGCGCTTCACATGACCGCTTCGGAGCGAAATGCTGAAATTTGAAGCGAAGCGTACGCTTTTAAAAACCATGGTAGTCAGGCTAACGGCCCAACTACGCACAGACTCGTTCATGTATCGATCACAAGGGGAGAGCCTATCCTGTCATCCACACGGCCGTGACCCGTACACATAAGCAATGAGGTCCAAAAAAATAATAAAAATCTCTGTTATAATGTGACGGAGCTACACGAGGACCAGGGAGGAGAGTCATCCCTAGATTTTACAAAATTAGAAATTATTATTTATTTATTTATTATTTTTTTGGATAAGGATTATTACATGAAACTAGTTGGAAGCCTAACAAGCTAAGCTCCAACGACATACTACTACATTAATTGAACAAAGTTCTTTGTCGTGCTAACCTACCAAATGAGCCTCATGGGTAACCTAGCCAAGGGAGCCGAAACGGCGGGAGGGGGCTGAGATTGTGTCACAAGGGGGCAAGCTAACACTACCTTCCATGTTAATTCCTGCAATATTACGCCATTGGGGACTCGAACCTGGGACCTCCTGGAGCGCATTAAACTTTTGGGGAACGGCGATGACCAGCTGAGCTAGGGCCCGTTCTAAAAATTTATTATTATTTTGTACGTAAAATTTTATATTTTCTCATAAGTGTCGCCTAACGTTTGGGTATGATTCTTTCATTTTATATTTTTGTATGGAGTCTTTTTCCAGGTACCTCCTCCATGCTATCCCATCTTATCCATGGTATTCAGGTTACAAAAAAAGCCCCCAGTATCTCTCATTTCCTTTTTTTGCAGATGATTGCTTACTTTTTACTAAAGCCATTCACAATGAGTCGAGTAATTTCATGTCTTTGATATTTCAGCGTTATTTTTGGTCAAATGATTTTTTTTTGAAAAATATGGTTGTTTTTTTAGCAAGAATGTACATCATGATATATGTGTTTCTCTCATTAGAGCTATGAATGTTAAAAAGATTGAACTTAATGAGAAATACCCGGGAATCCCTATTTTGCTTAAAAGGAACAGAACGGAGTCCATGTCCCACTTAAACAACCACTTTGATAATCGAGTGGCAAAATAGAAAGGTAAGCAACTAACACAGTCTGGAAGATCTGTGGTAGTCCAACACACTCTTAAGTCTTCCTCTAACTATGAATTCCTTTTATTTACCAGACTCCATTATTCAGAATATGGGAAAGTCACAAAAAGACACTAACTATAAATTCCTTTTATTTACCAGACTCCATTATTCAGAATATGGGAAAGTCACAAAAATACTTTTGATGGGGGAAGGATGGTCATATAGGTATTTATTTTAAACAACGGGACAAAGTGTGCACCCATAAATTGCATGGTGGGCTATGTTTTCGTAACTTAAGGAAAATGAATATTGCATTGTTGACTAGAACAGCTTGAAATCTCATTCATTTTCCAAATGAGTTATGAGTAATCATCCTTAAACGTAAGTATTTTAAGGATTGTGATCCTCTCCATTGCAAAAAACCTTTGAACATATCTTGGGTCTGGTCCAACATCTGTCATGGTCTAAATATAATTAAGCAACATGCTCATTGGGACATCAGGGATGGAAATAGTGTGAATGATTTTACTGACAATTGAATTTTAGGTGCCGTGAATTCCATTTGCATAACCAACCCTAATCTTAATTATAGGGTAGCTAATTTCATAAATCCAGGTAATAAGAGCTAGAATGTCACATGAGTTCAAGATTTTTTCACTTCTGTCAGTAGTCAGAAAATTTGTAATATGAGAATTCCTCTTTCTGGTTGTGATAAACTCATTTGGCCCTATACAAAATCGGGGGATTTTTCTGTTAATTCTGTGTATAAATTGCTGGCTAATGAAATCCCTCATAATACCCAACCTAATCCTAATCTTTCTACTTATAAGACTCTTTGGAGTGCCCCTTTACTTCCGAAGGTTCAACTTTTTCTAAAGAAATGTGTGGAATATATTCTACCCACTAGGGATAAACTAGCTAGATTCAATCATGGTCAGGATAATGTCTGCAAAATGTGTAATTTTGATCAACCTGAAACTTCTGAACATATTATTTTGAGTTGTCCTTTCTCCAGATCTGTCTGGTCTGCTATCTCAGCTGGCTACTATGTCCTTCAAGACGTAAACACTAACATTAGTATCCAAGACTGGATTCTGAAATAACTTTTATCTAGTATTCTTCAGGATCACATGATAGAGGTAATGACGACAGCTTGGTGCATATGGAAGGAAAGGTGTGCAATTTTTTTTCAAAATAAACACTTACATACCCAGTCTACTGTCAGATATGCTCTTAAAATGTCTGAAGATACCAAAATCTCTTTAGTCTTAGATGGGGACACTCCTAGTCAACATCGGAGTCTTGCGAAGAATAATGACATCACTTATACTCTTCCACAGGATTGTATGCTTGTTTATTTTGATGCTTTATTTGATAAAAATTCTCACGGGTGTGGTTGAAATTGTTTTAATAAATATGTCAGGTACCTATAGAGGCTGCAAAGTAATTCCCTGTCTTTCTGATCTCATTTCTCTTTCTTCAATCTAGCTCTGTCATCCCGGAGGAAGCAGAGAGTCTAGATCTTCTTGAAGCTGTCAAATGGATTAAAGAGAAGTACTTTTTGAATGTCTGCATTAAGAGCGATGCGAAAAATGTCGTTTCTTATTTCAATAAAAGTAAGGACCAAATTAGCTGGACTACTTGCTTTGTTATAGATGATTGTTTATTCCTCTTATAAGGTGTCAATTTCATTAGATTTGAATACTTAAGTAGGAATTTACTTGGCTTAGCAGATAAGGCTGCCAGACATTGTAGAAATTCCAATGTCATGGATGAATGGAATGACGATAATGTTCCCCACTTCCTTCCAAACTCTGTAATCCAAGTTTAAACTTAATGAATTCCTATTTTCCTAGCAAAAAAAAAAAAAAAAAAAAAAAAAACACGCGTCAAAACCACCACTCGTCCGCAACCCTAAAACCACCGTCAAAACCACCTCACCTCCGAATCACCACCACCATCATCCCGATGGGTTAGGGTGGTGCTGGGGGGCTCTTTGTTTATTTTTTATGTTTTAGCTTTTCTTTTCCTTCCACGTTTGGTTTTCATCTTGTAAACTTTTTTCCCCTCTCCTGTTTTTTTTATTTTTCGTTGTTAGGGTTTTCTTTTGTGTACAGGCTGTTTTTCTTTCCCATCCTCCTGGTTTGTGTACTGATCACTCCACGGAACTGGTGTTATGTTTCCCTCGCCTAAATGATGTCCACAGACAAGGGTGTATTGCTCTGTCCTTTCAAGGATTATCACGGTTGCCCAGATGGGGGAGTGGGGAGCAAGGGTTTTGCTTGTTTAATCCCTCACCTGAAGAGATTACATCTCTGCAACATGGAGAGAAAAAATGCTCTTCAACAGGCCATCAGAAACGAACTTGATTTGTATGTTGGTTTGGAGGAGACCCTGAGACGTTTGAAACAATGGATGTGCTTCGACTGCATGAGCATTCAGGCCTGGAGCAGGGCGTGTAAGCATGGAGACAATGATATTAAGCCTGTGACAGCTGATGGTGGTGTAGTTGAAATGATTGTGGGGGTACCTCGGCCTGTTACAATTCCACTTCAGCTGGATAGTGATATCGAGATTGATGCTGTGACTGTCGACGCAGTTTTTCGAGCCCCAATTCGCACTTTGAAGAGCATACCAAGAGGGTGTAGGCTGGCGTTCTCTCATGTCTTAAAGGCAGCACTTTTGAAAGTTGCTGCAGAACCTAATTTGATGAGGAATTGGGTGCGGCTGCTGTTGTTGCCTCGTTGTACGCTGCAAGTGTTCATTCCTAAGGGGAGGACGGAGACCAAGTCTGGGAATCGTAAGGCGCTGCAACAGAAACATATTCTTCGCGCGCTGGCAATATGGAGTGAAACTGGAGGTGTACTGCAGCTGGTCAGGGAGGTTTTGCAGGTTAAGCGCATTGTGGGGTTTAAGGGCATGGATGACACAGAGGAAGATAACAGGCTAAGCTCCAATGTCTCTGCCTGTTTGCGCAAAGTTGCGGATGGGCATTTCATAGCCGCAGTGAAAGCCATGAGTTCGTCGGGGGTAGCACCATATAACGAAGAGACAAGGCAGGCGCTTGAAGACAAACACCCGCTCGTGCCTCCTCCACAGAAACCATCCTGCCCGCTGCGTGAAGGACCTTTACTAGCTGAGGGAGGGACGATCTTAAGCTGTATCAAGTCGTTTCCTAAAGGGACTTCATGTGGAAAGGATGGTCTTCGGGCACAACATTTATTAGATGCTTTTTGTGGAGATGGTTCCACGGTTGCTGCTGATTTGATTACGGCGATAACAAGGGTAGCTAACTTGTGGTTGAGTGGCAGATGCCCACTTAATTTGGCGGAGTTCATTGCTTCAGCACCTTTAACGCCTCTCCTTAAACCTGACAATAGTATTTGTCCTATTGTTGTTGGTACGATTTGGCGTCGTCTAGTGTCCAAAGTCGCTATGAAGGGGGTCGGTCAGGACATGGCATCTTATTTACAAGATTTTCAGTTTGGAGTAGGTGTCTCTGCAGGTGATGAGGCGATCCTACATGCTGTAAACAGGTATGTTAGTAAAAATCATGCAGATGCTAGCCTGACTATGTTGACAGTTGACTTCACGAATGCCTTTAATCTAGTTGACCGAACATCCATGCTTTTTGAGGTGCGTAATTTATGTCCATCTATATCGCCATGGGTCGAATACTTGTATGGCCAACCTGCGAGACTATATGTGGGGGATGATTATATTTATTCGTCTACAGGAGTGCAACAGGGTGACCCTCTTGGGCCTTTGTTATTTGCTTTGGTGCTTCATCGGCTTATTACAAAGATAAATGAACAGTGTGCACTATCCTTACAGGCCTGGTATCTCGATGATGGCACTATTATTGGTGACACTGCAGAAGTGGCTAAGGCACTTGCAGTAGTTCAGACAGAGGGGCCGGAGTTGGGGCTTATATTGAATATTCGGAAAACAGAAATTTTCTGGCCCTCTTGTGATGACCGAAGAGATGGGTTGTTTCCTACTGGAATTTCAAGGCCCGATAAAGGGATCAAGTTATTGGGTGGTGCGGTCAGCCTTGATATTGGGTTTGTGCAGGAACTTGCTATCCGTAGGGCAGAAAAGGCAGTGGACTTAATGCAGGTCTTATCCAGCCTCTGTGATCCTCAGTGTGAATTGCTACTATTACGAGCTTGTATGGGCATCTCCAAGCTGATTTTTGGACTTCGAATTTGCTATCCGGAATATACTACAACTGCGGTAGATATCTTTGATAGAGGCTTGAGAGAGGTTGTAGAGGGTATTGTGGTGAGTGGGGGTCCTTTTTTTGGGGAACTCCAATGGAGGTTATCTACCCTGCCTATTAGATATGGAGGCCTTGGGTTATATACTGCTAAGGAGGCGTCGCAATATGCTTTCCTAGCATCACGTGTGCAATCTTGGGGCCTACAAGATCACATTTTAAGGGACAGCAGGGTTGAAGGCATGGATGAAAATTTCTATAAGGCTTTGCAGGCACTAAAGGTAACTCTTCCTCGACTATGACTTTAGCGACTTTACCGATGGAGGACACCGCCCCCCCAAAAGCACAAAGCAACCTGGCGAGTGCTCTCTTTGGTAAAGTAGTTAAGGACATTGATAGCGTTTATGAGTTTTCGGATAGACAGAAAGCGGTCTTTGGTTGCCTTCAAGCAGCGCATGCTCAGGATTTTCTTCTTGCTATTCCAATTGAGGGCCTTGGGCAGAAGATGTCACCTGTGGAGTACCGGTCCATCCTTAAATACAAAGTTAATGATCCCTCTATACCCCTCGATACACAAAGGCCACGCTTGCATTACTGGGTGTCCGGAATCGTTTGGGGAACATGCGCCTACTGCAAGGTAGATCCTGGGTTTAAATATAGACATGATCATGTGAGGGATACGTTGTATGACATATTGTGGAGAGCTAGTATTTCAAATTAAGAAAGAGGCGCAGTCAACTTCTTGACTAACCCACTTGAAGGGAGATCTACACTTAGGCCAGCTGATGTTCTTATCTTTGGATGGGCTAATGGTAAACATGCATGTGTTGACCTCACGGGTGTTTCTCCATTAGTTGGTATTGGGCATGGTGTTTTTACAGTTGGCCAGGCGGCACTGAGAGCTGCCTCAGGTAAGATAGCAAAGCATGAAAAAGCGTGCATTGATAATGGACATGCTTTTATCCCCTTTGCTTTTGACACTTTCGGTTATTTGGCTCCAGAGGTGGTTGGACTCCTCAAGAGAGTTCAGAAAGTCATGCACAGTAATGTCATGACTCCCCGTTCGGTGGAGTTTGTTTTTAAAAGGATAGGTTTTGCTATCCAAAAAGGGCTTGCGGCGCAGCTTGTTGCTCGCTTGCCTTCTATGTAAAAGACTTTTATTAATTTGATAATAATAATAAATCAAGGTACAACTTTTTTTTGAAAAATTGTATCTTAAGTTTCTATTGGAAAAAACTGAGCGATTTCATGGGTTTGATTGACGTCGACTCTTGAGTTCCGATCAAGAGTAGTTCTCTTCAATTTTTCTAGGTTTTTGTCTTCTTTTTCTTGCTTTTTTCCGAGAGAGTCCAAAATCCTTGCACACCACGGAGCTCATGTTACAAACTCAGAAATTTCAATTATTTTTTTTTTTGAAGGAAAGACGGGTTTTAACAACCCAAAATTTATTAAATTACTGTTGATGGTGGATTTTCAACAAAGGTCAAAATCGTAAAATCATGATACTGCATGTTTCTGACACGGCTTCAGGCATGTGACGATTCATATTTTACGAGCCATGATGAATATGTTTCTCGAAAGGCCTCCACTAGCTGAGCGTTCGATGCCTTGCATTTCATCATGCTCTCTATGTAGAATAACATAATTGGGCGGTTCTCCGTATGATTGAGAACTTACCGCCTTCAGGACGTCGGTGATACTCGTTGTTCCCTGACTACATAGAGAGACCCCCCCTCTACATAGAAGAACGATTGGGCGGTTCTCCGTAAGATTGAGGACATTAACGCCTTCAGGACGTCGGTGACACTCACTGTTCCCTGACTATGTAGAGAGACCGTGTATAGATTCAGGCGTTTCTCCATACATGATTGTTAAGAGGGCAAAACGCCTTCAGGACATCGGCAACACTCGCTGTTTCCTGACTATGCACCTTTCAGAACGGGTATGACGCTTTAACTGGCTAATATCCCTTCTGCAATAGATTAATTTTACCGTGACATTCACCACTGAATTCCTAGAAGATAATCTATTTTATCTCATTACTCCGATTTCATGATCGAATCCACGGTTGATCTCATGGAATGGTAATAGATAATTTTATTACTCCGATTCTATGGTCGAATCCACGATCCCATGGAATGGTAATACTCGTTTTATTATTCCGAATTCATGGTCGAATCCACGGCTGATCCTATGGATTGATAATAAAAAACTACTCACTTTTATTACTCGGTTTCATGAATCATCCTCCACTGAATTTCACGAATTAGTAATAAATACTCAACAATCGGGCATCTGGACTATCACTGAGTAAGCCCCATAAAATGGTGCAAGTGTACTCGACAATGATGCACGAACGAGCACCCAAATGCACGAACGAGCATTCAAAAATATGGACAAACGAGGAATCCTACACATAATAGGAGAGAGAAGATAATATTAGGTCATGCCACCGTGACCGGTCCCCCACGCCCTTTTCCTTTATTTTAATTATTTCATTATTTTCATGAACTCATGAAAACTCCTTTATTCTAGCAATTTTCCTTGTTTGAGCAAAACTCATGGTTTCTCCATATTTTCATGGTTTCATAAAAATAATAAAAAATAGGGAAAGGTGTTGCGGGACCGGGAAACCTAGCCAGCCGGCCATGCCCTATCCATGGCCGATCCCACACCTTACAATCCCTAGTCTTTCATAATTATTATTTCCCTCATCTCATGAAACTCCTCCGTTTGAACAAAATTCATGGTTTCTTCATATTTTCACAAATATTGCTCAAACCATGAAAAAGCCAAAAACTCAAATGGTCACATGACCGACTAGGCTACTCACGCAAATATTAAAATATTATTATTTTAATATTTTCCAAATTTTGATCAAACGAGCAATGTTCTACTTGCTCATTCGAGCAAAATCAAGAATTTCAGTCAAAGATCGAACTCTTCTGAAAATTCAAAATATTGCTCAAACGCACATCAGAAAATGCCGAAACTCTCGGGACTGAGACACGGACATTATGGTGACATTGGCATGTTTCATTGACCTACCAAGGCCAGCCCTAAGGCTTGCAAGGAGCCAGTCCCACAAATTCTTATAATCTTGACCTAATTTGCTCGATTGCTCATATTGGGTCCAAACTCTTTCCAACCAATCTGGAATTTGCTCAAACGACCATCAGCTAGTCCCACAACCACCAAGAGCCGGTTTCATGCCCTCTTGGTCGGTCCCTCACTTCTCCATAAATTAGGTTTTATTACCTAATGCTCAGACGAGCACTATTTTAATAAATGATGAAACCGGCATTTAATCATCATTTTTTCACCAACCGTTCAACTAGAACCCTGGTGCACGCTCACTTGAGCACTTTGGCACCACATGGTCGTCCATCATCCCATGTGGTCGGTCCCTCCTTCACTCATGATCTATTTTCAGCAATTCATCAATTGACGAACAATTGATCCAAAATTAGGGTTTCGAACAAACGCTCCACAAATCATCATTCTGAGCAAGTTCAAACACTAATAAATTTATGTTGATCCAGAAATCATCATCTGGATTAATTATATAATATTCGGTAGTCTACAAATATTTTAATTAATATTTTATTGGGTCACGTCACTAATAAATGATTCGTCGAATTGAGCAATACTTGCTCAGTTGCTCGAATATTGATCCAACTATCAATATTCATTCAGTAATTTATCAGTAATTCATCGAATTGAGCAATACTTGCTCAGTTGCTCGAATATTGACCCAACTATCAATATTCGATAATTTATCGAGAATTAAATCGAATTGAGCAATACTTGCTCAGTTGCTCGAATATTGACCCAACTATCAATATTCAGTAATTTATCAGTAATTCGTCGAATTGAGCAATACTTGCTCAGTTGCTCGAATATTAATCCAACTATCAATATTTTTTAATTCCTCATAAAATTTACAATCTTTGCTAATACATGCAATGTCAACATCATTCAAAGAACTATATGTCTCAACAGACATGTTCGATCCATGAACCACTGAGCATTTGTCACTCATGCTCAATTCAACAAAACCTAGACTCATTGTCTAATCAGTCAACAAGTGACTAACTAAATACATGTCTGTCATGCAGACTCCACGATTCTTGAGACATCAATCACGTTACACGGGGGGATCTCAATTAGGGTTTTGGTCTAGCGGCCTACGGCACATGGATTCATCCACGATGAGAAATGTGAGTAAGTCGTGCAAACGGTTGAAGGAGTTAGCAAATTAGTTGGTGGACGGTTAACCAAGTCTCCGCATGACCTGGAACTGGTTTCACCACGATCTCCCATTTTCCCACTCTTTCACTCAAGAAACCGTCACACTTACAGGGATCAATGTGTTCATTATTCTGGCAATATAAATAAGTCCAAAATCGAGGACAAATAAAAGGATTGGTGTTTTTACATCATTCGTTTACACGAAAATATTCGTTTACACAACAACTCGATTGAAACGTATTCACAGAACTCAACATTCAGCGGTTCATCAATTTTGCAGAAACCTTCAACACATCCACAATCCTTGATCATCATTGATCCCACACAATTCTGAGCTTCCCTCCTACAGATCAACCCATCTCCCTCTTTGTGACCGAATTGACTATGGAGATGCCATTGACTTGGTTTAGGCCGGAGTCCTACAGATTGATCTCTCGAATCTAAGCACTCCCTTTGCAGTGCATCTGTATGAGGTTAAGCAGTTTGCTCGGTTCGAGGAGTCTCGTCCGCACGCTCGTCTCTTCACTTCCGTAAAAACCAGCAAATCGTTTTTCCCTATCCACAGATTGGAGACCACAGTGGGAGATCATTCTCTCGGTTGTAATCTCAAACTTTCACAAAGATGGTTGGTCTTAGGTCTGGGTTAGTTACAAATCCCAACGCAAACGACGCTAGCACTAGCACTAGCAACACTAGTGGTACTCCAGAAACTACTCCTGCTCCCAACAACGGCACTGGTGATACCACTCCTCCTCCTCAAACCAACATTGGAGATAATCACCTCTTCGGCCCGGTCTCTTGAAGAAATCAGATAACATTCACCTACCATAGGTGATCTCATGAAGGTACAAGAAACTCTTGCCAAAAATTAAATTGACATGGCTAACACACAGAAGGAGCTGTGCAATTATCTCAAAAATCTCACTTACAAGATGTCAGAGAAAACTCTGGAGAAGGGAAAAGCCAAAGAAATATCTTAGGCTGCTGATCCTGAAGTCACTCCGATCCATGTAGTAGATGATGATGAAGTCCACAAGGCTACAGATAACTCACCAACAAAGGAACATGCAGGCTTCATCACACGTGAAGACCTGGAACGCTTTATGGAGGATCGAGGAAAAGACAAGACACCATCGGTTCATCGTCATCAACCTCCATATCCTGCTACTACATAACGAATTCCTCTCAACGCTCACACTGCACAATGAAACGGGGAACGCTCGAGAACATATCTCTCGATTCTTGGAAGCACTAGGTGAGCACGAACACAACCATGTTGTCCGTCTGAAGGAGTTCTCAAAATCGCTGACAGGCCGAGCATACACCTGGTACAACAACATTACACCTGGGAGCATCGCTAGTTGGGAGAAATGGTTAATTCCTTCTACAGGAAATACTTCTTCGTCTCTGAGCACATTACTCTATGACTTAGGAAGAATGGCTCAGAAAAACATTGAATATCCGAACGACTATGTGAAGAGATTCAGAGTTCAAGCTTTGGATTGGCATGATCCTAATGTCACTGAACAAAAATTGGTGGACTCGTGCATCAACGGGATGATCCCGGTCTACAGAGCCTTGCTGGAAAATCTCTGGTTCCAAACTTTCTCAAAACTCCATGAAGCAGCTAAGCGATCAACAACTACTGCTCCGGATCTAATGGAAAGAACAAGAACTACAAAAGTCGAGGAACCGCGAGAAGCTCGAGGCAGTGCCAGGCGCCTGATCAACAAACAGTACAATGTCCAACCTTCCATGAACGTTGTTGCTAAAGGAAGCAAAAGGAAAGCTTCTGCTCAAACACGCGACATCCAAGGCTCCTCCGAAGGCGCAAAGAAAGGATAACCACTCCTGAAATGCACAAACCTCAACCCATCATCAACAAATGGGGAAATGATCAGGCAGACTCAAACTTCCCTCTTCTCATTGAAGAAGTGATCGAGTTACTGGAAGTCTGGATTCAAGATGGTGCAATCAAATTGCCATTCATAAAGGGAGAGCCCACTGAAGAAGAACCCAGGAACTGTCGCCTTCATAGGTTCATCAATCATCCAACAAGTGACTGCAGTGTTTTGAAGCGCATCTTCAAAGAAAAGGTTTAGCCAGGAGAGCTTCAACTGGGTACTGAAGGAGTACACAGGACCCTCTCCCAATCAAAACCTTCACTCTCTCTGAGCAACTTTTCAAAGAGGCAGTTCAATCCTCGGTCGAGCATATATGTGGATTTCTCTATCTGTCGAAGGCACAAAGGAGGACATGCTCACAACACTGAATCACATCCGGAAATACTTCATGAGCTTCATCCACAGACAAGAAGATGCACGACTGGGGACTGCTTACCACAGTCCATCTCAGAGGAATGAATTCAGAAGAATGTTGATCGATGCTGACACAACCATCAACATCATTCCGCTGAAAACCCTCGGAGCCGCAGTCATCACTTGACAAGAAGCTACTCGTGATCCCATCTCAATCAGAGACCACGAAGGAAGGAACGTTCAGAGATTCTTATTGCTATATCACTCTCAAGGTGAAAATAGGTTCAACCTGAACAGAGACCAAGTTTCACATAATCAGGAAGATCCAAGATATGACACGATCCCCGGACGAGTGTGGATCCATGCTGAAAAGATGACTACAAACAAAGCGTCTTTGGTTGCACATCTCTCCAACGAAGAAAGTTCTAATTCAGAAGATTTGGCGGACGTTCCATCATCAGAGCACCTGTAGGAATTTCGAACTTTGATGATGTTGAAGCAAGAACCCGCAAAAGATGCATAGACATTCATCAAGAGGTTTCACTCAGGCAAGTCTCATTCCTCCCATGTCTGTGTCATTTATTTCCTCACATGCTATCCTAGCATGCAGACTCAATTCTTCTATCAACTTTGCTATTGCAAGACGTTATGAATGGTAGCTTCACCGCATTAGTATTTTACCAAATGGTTGAATCTGACATTTCTCCGAATCGAGTACTGAGACATTCATTACTGGGATAATGTCCAAGCATGGAAAAGAACACTTTGGGCTTTTGTCCATAGCCTTGCAGGAGTATTCATGTGTGCCAAAAAATCAGAAAGCTATGATGTCTGCACAAGTGTTGAATCCCACTACTGCAACGAAAGGAATGTTGAATCAACAGAAGATAGTTGGGGCCAAGACAATCAAACCTAAGACATGCTCAAGGGATATGACGCTTCAACTCTTAAGCATCTAAGAAGCCTTCAAATTGTACTGCCAATCAAAGAGTACACCTTCTATAATGGCGCCTATAGCTTCAGCACAAATATCTCGAGGATGACACATCGATTCAAAGTTTAACTGAACTACAATCGTTAAGTCTTCATTATCTCCATGACCAGACTTCTGAAGCAGATGCAACCTCCTTCTTCCATGGATGGCACTAAATCCTTCAACTTACACTGGGCAACCTGAGGTGATTCCGTGAAACTTCATCAACAGGGCTTCTCTACATCACAAGCCCCTGCACGACTGAGGAACTTCTTATCTTCACTGATCACATAATATCATGGTTGATGGTTCTAGCATTTTCGTTCTCTAGAGCAACTTCGAACCGGTATCAACAAGGATATCTGGAGGAACTCCATACATGGTCTTGGCATCAACAAGAATATATGGAGAAAATTCAATCGTGATCTCGGCATCAACAACAGTCTCAGAAGCAACATCCTCATGACAGGGCTTCATCAACTAACCATTCTCTAAAGTATTGCTCGATGGATCGTACTTCTTCAATCCCTAATGATTCATATCAAGATGTGTAGACATGATAACATGTTCACATAAAAGTCTTCCAAAGCTTGCACGACTGGTGGGCACAAGCCAAAGTCTTCTACAAGATGTTCTCATCGCCTCTACAAATGAGATACAACACATTTCAGGCCATGGGTTTACAAAAACGTACCAATGGGTGAGGAATGGGACAATACTTCCTTAATTAAAGATGCTCGTCTATTTCTCTGCTGCAACATACCAAAAGTGTGCATCAATTGAATATATGAGCTAAAATATATGGCCTTTACCGTCAGGTCTACGAAATCTGAAAAAATTTGTACGGGATTACAAATTACAAATGTTCACGCTCCGTTGGCTAGCCTCTGCAACTCCAAATTGAGCGATTCTTTTCTCATGTGATAACTCAGTCTCTTAGCTTCAAAAGTTGGGGTCAAGCATCAAATTATGACGTCGTATGAGGTTCCTACAGCTTCCAGAGCATACAACATGCAAGTAGCAATTCTTAGACGGGATTCATAACCTCTACAGTCGATCGATGTCCACCAGGTCTTTTCGCTGAGTCCTTCATCAAGGTACCTCCAACTTCGACCACCTAGGTCTTTACATCAATTTTTCTACCCGGGTCCTCTATCTAGGATTTGCCAGAAGAAGGGAAAACGAAAGGGAGAGATTTAACAAAATACTGAGGACTGACAGTCCACTGATCATGATGATCAATTTCACAGTCCAAGACTCGTAGCGCCGGGCTCTCCAGTTCTAATCTATCATCATAAAAGGAATGCTACCACCGGAACGTGCAACCATGGTCATTACATCATCATCTCTTAAGAGCAACCTCAGTTATGGTCCCGTGACTAGGGTTTCAGAAGTGATGTTTCTACTACTGACATAAACAAGATGGCACTGCGAGCACCATGCTCATGTATCAATCAAAGGATCCTGATCTCAAATGAATCAATGACATTAATATCCTTCATCAAGCGTTCAAGACACAAGCAAATGGTCTAAAGACACAAAAGAGACGTTTTACAGCAAGACTGTCTGAAGTGATTTTACACTGCCCTGTACAAAGCGACGAGCTGGAAGAAATTGGTAAGGAGTCTAAGGTTTAGTCATATTTCATTCTCTTTGTATGGATGTCCTCTACAACATATCCAAAATTCAAATCAATTGGATAAACGAGCAAAGAGATGTGGCCAAAACATTGGACTACATGCTAGTTGAAAATTTTCTGGAAGTCTCCTGGAACTTTACTGTTTCGCCTATTTCGGCCCGTAAACATGCTCAAAACTCAAAAAGATTCTTCAACAAAGCTTGAAAATTCCCTGGGCATGCAAAAACATGGGTATATCGCGAAAATCCGATATCGGACGAAGATTCTACAACGTTTTTACTGAAAGACTGAAGTCTGGATTTTTCTGGTGACGTATTTCGGCAAAATTTCTCATTCGTTCATGTGGGTTCTCATTTATTCATCCCCAAATCATCAATTTCATACTTCTATGAAGAAATTACAGGGGAATATTTACTTGAGGGGTCTCTAAGCCGTTTAGAGGATCAATATTGCCGGAATCACCATTAGTAGCATTATTTCCTTCATTCGGTCCTGGGTTTTGAGAATTCTCCGTCTCGCCATTCTCCAAGGAAGAATGAGCATTGTCAATACTTTGTTCATCCATGAAATCTCCTCCTGGATACATCAGCAACAATTATTAATATTTCATTCAAGGAGTGCTATGAACGATTATACGAAGAGGTACTTACATCAACTTCTTCTTCAACGCTCGAGAGACTGTTTGTTCAGCGGCAGTGAATTGAAGACTATCAAGGCTCGATGGGGCAAAGTTCTGAAGTAACAAACATTGGTTTCATGGTCCTAATTGCACGAACAAGAAAAAGTCATGGTATAGGGAGCTCTAACAACTCACCAAAGAAACGGCTCATTTGCTAACATCCTGTAGTCC
This sequence comes from Papaver armeniacum, assembly GCA_023531295.1. NCBI lineage: Eukaryota > Viridiplantae > Streptophyta > Magnoliopsida > Ranunculales > Papaveraceae > Papaver > Papaver armeniacum. The sequence continues at coordinate 1,076,923 of JAJJWW010001088.1, read as the reverse complement.
TTACTTTTGGGTTCTCCGCCCTGAAGACTTTCTTCCATTTCCGTGAAGTCTACATTGATCCGGGATCTCACTACACGATCATCCTGTGATAAAGTTAATGAAATAACCAGGAGTACAACTCAGTATGAAGGATCTCTCACCATCACTCAGATGTCCCAGTAGTACCATTTCTTAAAGTTGCATCCGTAGAGATGTCATCTCTGGAAACACCATCTTTGGAAGTGTCATCATGGGAGTCAGTCATTCTTGCAAAGTTGTTGTGACAGATGCATAACATTTTTACTTCAGCACACGTTCATACAAAGCGCAGGATTCAACAAAACAATGAATCATGGAATAAAGGTGCTCACAACAGCATCTACAAAAATGGTAACTTTTAACTCTTACTTGTTTACGATTCCACTAACAGTAGTGATTGTGATACAAGAGTTAATACTTCAAAATTTGCTCGTCTCCTCGAACTTGCAAACACGAGCAAAGTTTTTATTCAAAATCATAACTTGATTTTCATGTGAGCAATCCACAAAATTTTCACGTGTGAGCGACTTCCACGAAGTGAACACTCATAGGTTTTGTGCATACACTATCAGATCACAAAATCCATACAAATAATATTTTATCAAAAAATTGTTTACTTCTAGCAATTGTTGAAAATCAAAATTTGATTTCACATAAATTTTCATTGTATGAGCATTCATTGGTTTTTCAAAAATTGGACAGACATCCATTCTACAATTGTGAAAACCTACATACAAACATTATTTCACCATGAATAATTGTCTACTTTCAACAGTTGTTCAAAATCAAAACATTGATTTTATAAAAAATATATATTTTAATGTGAAACTCACGTAACTTTGAAAATATATGTATTTTTTGCTCCCTCTCACGAGCATCCATCTTTGAAACGAGAGCATACTTTCAAAAAATTTATGAAAGCTCACATATCAAAAATAAAAAAATTCATGAAAGCTCATAGGCAAAAATTTTATTACTAACAACCGCTAAACCGTCCAAATCAGCAGTGCCTCATCTCTCTGTGCTCACAGGATGACACTCTATCATACTATCAGGGTCCTCACCTGAACATTTGCTCGTACATGACACCATTGGAGCAAATCGGGGATTCTGAAAATACCTTTGTACAACTGAGTTCAACCACTGATCTCTTCGACTGAAAATCACCTTTTAATGCTTACCGTGGAACATGATTGTCCCTCACTAAGCAGGGGACTTAATGTTGATGGTGGATTTTCAACTAAGGTCAAAATCGTAAAATCATGATATTGCATGTTTCTGACACGGCTTCAGGCATGTGACAATCCATATTTTACGAACCATGATGAATATGTTTCTCGAAAGGCCTCCACTAGCTGAGCGTTCGATGCCTTGCATGTCATCATGCCCTCTATGTAGAATAACATAATTGGGCGGTTCTCCGTATGATTGAGAACTTAACGCCTTCAGGACGTCGGTGATACTCGATGTTCCCTGACTACTTAGAGAGACCCCCCTCTACATAGAAGAACGATTGGGCGGTTCTCCATAAGATTGAGAACATTAACGCCTTCAGGACGTCGGTGACACTCACTGTTCCCTGACTATGTAGAGAGACCGTGTATAGATTCAGGCGGTTATCCATACATGATTGTTGAGAGGGCAAAACACCTTCAGGACATCGGCAACACTCGCGTTTTCCTGACTATGCACCTTTCAGAACGGGTATGACGCTTTAACAGGCTAATATCCCTTCTGCAATAGATAAATTCTACCGTGACATTCACCACTGAATTCCTAGAAGATAATCTACTTTATCTCATTACTCCGATTTCATGATCGAATCCACGACTGATCTCATGGAATGGTAATAGATAATTTTATTACTCCGATTCTATGGTCGAATCCACGATCCCATGGAATGGTAATACTCGTTTTATTATTCCGAATTCATGGTCGAATCCACGGCTGATCCTATGGATTGATAATAAAAAAACTACTCACTTTTATTACTCTGTTTCATGAATCATCCTCCACTGAATTTCATGAATTAGTAATAAATACTCAACAATCGGGCATCTGGACTATCACTGAGTAAGCCCCATAAAATGGTGCAAGTGTACTCGACAATGATGCACGAACGAGCATTCAAAAATATGGACAAACGAGGAATCCTACACAGAATAGGAGAGAGAAGATAATATTAAAATAATAAAGTGGCGTCTAGGGGACCCGGCCCACCGGCCAGCCGGTCATGCCACTGTGACCGGTCCCCCACGCCCTTTTCCTTTATTTTAATTATTTCATTATTTTCATGAACTCATGAAAACTCCTTTATTCTAGCAATTTTCCTTGTTTGAGCAAAACTCATGGTTTCTCCATATTTTCATGGTTTCATGAAAAAAAAATAGGGAAAGGTGTTGCGGGACCGGGAAACCTAGCCAGCCGGCCATGGCCGGTCCCACACCTTACAATCCCTAGTCTTTCATAATTATTATTTCCCTCATCTCATGAAACTCCTCCGTTTGAACAAAATTCATGGTTTATTCATATTTTCTCAAATATTGCTCAAACCCTGAAAAGCCAAAAACTCAAATGGTCACATGACCAACTAGGCTACTCACGCTAAATATTAAAATATTATTCTTTTAATATTTTCCAAATTTTGATCAAACGAGCAAAATCAAGAATTTCAGTCAAAGATCGAACTCTTCTGAAAATTCAAAATATTGCTCAAACGCACATCAGAAAATGCCGAAACTCTCAGGACTGAGACACGAACATTATGGTGACACGGGCATGCTTCCTTGACCGACCAAGGCTGACCCTAAGGCTTTCAAGGAGCCAGTCCCACACATTCTTATAATCTTGACCTAATTTGCTCGATTGCTCATATTGGGTCCAAACTCTTTCCAACCAACCTGGAATTTGCTCAAACGACCATCAGCTGGTCCTACGACCACCAAGAGCCGGTTTCATGCCCTCTTGGTCGGTCCCTCACTTCTCCATAAATTAGGTTTTATTACCTAATGCTCAGACGAGCACTATTTTAATAAATGATGAAACCGGCATTTAATCATCATTTTTTCACCAACCGTTCAACTAGAACCCTGGTGTACGCTCACTCGAGCACTTGGGCACCACATGGTCGTCCATCATCACATGTGGTCGGTCCCTCCTTCACTCATGATCTATTTTCAGCATTTCATCAATTGACGAACAATTGATCAAAAATTAGGGTTTCGAACAAACGCTCCACAAATCATCATTCTGAGCAATTTCAAACACTAATAAATTTATGTTGATCCAGAAATCAACATCTGGATTAATTATATAATATTCGGTAGTCTACCAATATTTTAATTAATATTTTATTGGGTCACGTCACCAATAAATAATTCGTCGAATTGAGCAATACTTGCTCAGTTGCTCAAATATTGATCCAACTATCAATATTCAGTAATTTATCAGCAATTCATCGAATTGAGCATTACTTACTCAGTTGCTCGAATATTGACCCAACTATCAATATTCAGTAATTTATCAGTAATTCGTCGAATTGAGCAATACTTGCTCAGTTGCTCGAATATTGACCCAACTATCAATATTCATTAATTTATCAGTAATTCATCAAATAGAGCAATACTTGCTCAGTTGCTCGAATATTGATCCAACTATCAATATTCAGTAATTCCTCAGAAAATTTACAATCTTTGCTAATACACGCAATGTCAACATCATTCAAAGAACTATACGTCTCAACAGACATGTTCGATCCATGAACCACTGAGCATTTGTCACTCATGCTCAATTCAACAAAACCTAGACTCATTGTCTAATCAGTCAACAATTGACTAACTAAATACACATCTGTCATGCAGACTCCACGATTCTTGAGACATCAATCACGTCACATGGGGGGATCTCAATTAGGGTTTTGGTCTGGCGGCCTACGGCACGTGGATTCATCCACGATGAGAAATGTGAGTAAGTCGTGCAAACGGTTGAATGAGTTATCAAAGTAGTGGGTGGACGGTTAACCAAGTCTCCGCATGACCTGGAACTGGTTTCACCACGATCTCCCATTTTCCCACTCTTTCACTCAAGAAACCGTCACACTTACATGGATCAATTTGTTCATTATTCTGGCAATATAAATAAGTCGTCTACATAACAACTCGATTGAAACTTATTCACAAAACTCAACATTCAGCAGTTCATCAATTTTGCGGAAACCTTCAACACATCCACAATCCTTGATCATCATTGATCCCACACAATTCTCAGCTTCCGTCCTACAGATCAACCCATCTCCTCTTTGTGACCGAATTAACTCTGGAACGGCCATTGACTTGGTTTAGGCCGGAGTCCTATAGATTGATCTCTCGAATCTAAGCACTCCCTTTGTCGTGCATCTCTGTGAGGTTAAGCAGTTTGCTCGGTTTGAGGAGTCTCGTCTGCACGCTCGTCTCTTTACTTGCCTAAAAACCAGCAAATCGTTTTTCCCTATCCACAATTACCTCATTAAAATTGAGGTTTGAAGGATACATAATGGTGGAGAATAACCATTCCACCCATTGGAATCAGTAACATCAATATCAATTACATCATTTGAAAACAGAAAGAATAACCTAGTACTAAATTTACAGATTTCGAAACTTAAAGAAACGAAAAACCGAAATTGTACTGATTTACATTCCGTCGACGAAATTGACGTCCTTCTAATGGTCATTAATTCAAACCATTTTGATTCATGATCTTTTGATTCTTGATCATTAACATCATATATGTTAGATGCTTGCATGTAAAGGAAGTAATATGCCCAAAATAATATCATCACTGCCAATCTTGGTCTTGTTTGCTAAAGAAGATCATCGTCCATAATGTGATTGGTAACAATGAAGCAGCACCACCATAAAAAAAACACCAACTTGGCTAATATATAACAAATCTAGATGACATGGAGAAGTCATTAGATCAATCAAATCAAAATATTAAAAAAAAAACATAAATAGACAAATTGTTGGATCAACAATTTGTTTTATTGAATAAAATTATAAAAAACTAATAGTACTAACCTTGATTTGCCCGGAAGATCTGTAAAATCAAATCTAATCCGGACAGATCAAGGATTCTAAACGAAGAAATAAGTAGGTTTACTGTTTTTTCATGTGTGTTTTGGAGAGAAGATAGGAAAGGAAAGAGAGCAATTACGGTTTTTAAAAATTTTAATTCCATTTTTGATAGATACTCGTTTCATTTTATAAAAAAATTGGCCTAAAATTATTTTACTTTTGGTGGTGGTGTTATCTTTTATCGTTTATGTTTGTTCCCCTAACCTCAACTTTTTACTCTGTCACTTGTTGTAGGTTCCATTTTCCAAAACATGCCCATTTCATTTCAGAGAGGTCAAGAGGTAAAGGGATGTCTTTCACCTGGGGAGGGTTGAATGAATAAATCGGTTGCATGAAGATCACCTTTTGATACCAATTACCTGTGAGACATTTGAAGCTAAAAATTGATAGTTGAGATGTAAGAAACTTGCTTAAATCTTGACTAGGTTCTTGGGAAGTTTGGAAACTATTGTAACTTTTTCTAAAGCAAATGAAGATTTGTGCATCAAGGTTTTTAATTAGTGATAACAATAAATGCATCAAATCAGTAGCAGATTTAGCATGAGTAATTGGTAGATGTGAAAGGGAAAAACATGAAAAATTAGAATATTTTGAAATGTATTCATTTATTTGAAAAAATATATAAAAGGTTAGATGGAGGCACAAACTCATCAAGGGTTTCTCTTGACCGATATATTCCCCTATTAATCACCCTTTTCAGTTTACCCAGAGAATCACCCTTTTCAGTTTACCTAGAGTTGAGGCATACATAATGCAGTTTTTACATGAAAATAGAACTTAAAAAACGACATGAAGTCTTTACATGAAAAGAAAATTTTAAAAAACAGACAATAGACAATAAACAGTAAAACCACTGATATCCCTAGAAAAAGAGACAATAAATAGTAAACCCCCGATATCCCTCGAAGAAGAGATATGATTTGGTGTTGGACTTGCATATGTTGTCTCGTTAAAACCTCGAAAAGGACAACCCATGGGAATAAAACCTTGACGAAGGAAAAATAATACAACACGACAAGTCCTAAGAAGGAGACAAAAAAAAAAGTCAAGGATAACCAAAGCATTCATAATTCTTCGGTAACCTAGGAATTTTTCGCTTCTACATCGGCACCCAATGAGTTGTCTCCTAATAATGGAAATATTTATGTCCAAAAGCAAGTGGTGAGAATCGAACGTCCCTGATCGATATAAAACTATCAAGATGGGTTCCCTTATGGCAATAACTTAATCTATAGAAGTGTCATGACGACCTGTCTAAGAAAGGGATGTTCTTCTAATACTTGTGGATGACGGTTGAGCCACTGCCACAATTGAGAACATTTTTTTGTGAGGGTTGAGATTGCATTTTCATAAATACAACCACTTGGGTCACCATCCTAATGTATAACATAGTCAAGTATTGATTTCAACATCATGTTGTGTCAGAGTAGCCTTCATTTTCCTACTCAAAGAAGAAACACAAATGAAGATTAAGTTACTCACTAACATTACAAAGATACAGTACATATTAGATAGAAGCGTTGATATAAAAATATTGAGTTAATGTCAGTAATAGCAAACAAGGGACTTAAATCAATTGCCAAAGGTGTAGGAGCATCGCTCGAATGAACTCGCAAGTTTTGCTATTTCAAGCTTGTTTTCAATGTTAGTTGTACAAAACTATATCTTGATTTTTATTCTACTAAAGTCAAGTTTCGGACTAGAATTAGAGTATCGTAGTTGATTATCAGATATCACTGAATAACCCCAATTTTAAGTTTGGTTAATTAGTAGTTTCGTACACAAGCCTCCATATGTAAGTCTATAAAACGATTTAGATAATGAAAAAACGAGGGTACCCAAATATACCTAAATCTAAAACTTTTCCACCTATAAGTCCTTTCTCCGAAAGTGATTGTCTATGGACAGAGTCTAGACAATACAACTAATCGGTTCACACTTCGTGTGATCGTCTATGGATACAAGATCGAGACAATACAACAACGAAGTATGATTACTTGATAATAGGTTCGGACTTAACCAAACACTATAGGATTTCTATCAAGTAATTAGGAATTAACGTTTGTGTATTTTACTTTTAATTATAATAAAAACAATTATAATTGCGGAAATAGAAAAGTAAAAGACACAACAAGATTTTGTCCAGAATTGAATACACTCAGGATTAAGCCGCTATGCAAAATCTAAACCAACTTCGTATAGTTGAGACCAAGCAACTAAACCTATAGTTCACCTAGTTCTGTTTGTATCCATGCGACTCCAACTTGCAATAAGTCACGCACTTGGAATAATTCCTTTGGTTCGTAATATTCCAAACAGTCAAATCTGTTCGGTAACAACTCTTTTCAAACAACGTGATATGAGTTTGACAAAAGGCTCTTCCGTTTATCCCAATAAACTCCTTTGTCGGGTTCTTAGATCAATCTAATTAAAAACTACCAAAGTAATTGTTTAGACTATGCAATCAATACTATGAATCACAAAGAAATATATTGATGCCGATCTACACAACTAATCAATCCAATCTATCAAAATATAAACCGATTATAGTTGGATCCCCAGCCGATCAAGTTTTATGCACACCAAAGATTATGAACTCAAATAAGAAATCTTCTTTGTCTTCAAATCTTATTGGATCTTCAATAAACACCTGCACAATCAACTTGAACGGAGTCTGTTAACAATGGATTATCACAAGACGTCTTTAGATCTACAAACAGTCTAAAGATCCCCGTTGATATTTCGATCTAGTTTGAGTGAATCTTATATCAGAAGAGAAGATTCTCAAGCATAAACAAACTAGGTGCAATCAAAGTTCAACAACCGTTAGTCAATCAAATCAATCGAAAACTAATAATAAAATGCAATTATCTAGTTTCCCACCAACGGTACTCGTAGAGCTTCCCAATCCCAAAGAAGTCTTTAAAACGAGCGGTCGTAAGAGATTTCGCCTAATTAGGGTACTTTCCTCTCTGAATAGATGCCTCCACCAGTAACAACACAACAAGTTAGTTTTGGTGGCTCTGAGGATTAGTTTGCTTGAAATGCAAACTTCAATATTTATAGACCAAGGAAGTTTAGACACCAAGGAATTTCCAAAGCCGAATATTCTCAAAGATATGCAATAAACGCCCAAATCGGTTTTCATAATTCCTGGAAATGCTCTGTCCAAATATTGACCGAAATCTCAGTAGAAAATCTCCAATTAGTAAATGCACATTACCAATTTTTATTTTCTAAAGATATGCATTTAATTGCTGGAAATTAAAGGCATATAAAACTAAAATCCTTAATAAAAAGATTCTCAATTTATTTCGATCCGGGATTCTCCTTTAGCTATTAAGGAATATCTTTCAACAATAATAGATAAGAATTAATGCACGTGTTAAAAGTATGTCGACATATTTACTTTGTAAATCCTCTTTCATATTTACAATCTTGGAACCGATTTTCCACACTTCCAAACAAGTTTAAAATTGGTTCATCTGATTTCCAAGAACTATGTGATTGATCAAAAATATTCAATCACCATTCATGGGTTTAACGGTTCTACCAAAACAAGTTTCGGTTCTACCTCCAAGTGGCTACTAGGATCGGTCACACTAGTTTCCATAAAATGGCTAACTAAGTACTAGGATCGGTTACCACTTATTTATGGTACTTACTTGTGATCGGTTGCACGAGTTATATGATCGGTTACACCAATTACTAAAACTTTTTAACCTACTACGAGGATCGATTACACATCTTGTGATTAGTCCCACCAAGTTCTAGGATCGGTTACCCAATGACTAGAATTGATCATACCAATTACAAATATCGATCATACTGATACGTAAGTCAGGCATTGTGAATAGTTTTACCAGGATACATAAACAAGTTATGAGCGGTTATACTAAACACACATATTGGTAATCCAAAGATTTGCAATGAATAACAATACCAATAAGCCTAGCGATTTCCCTTTCGATTCACAAAACAAGTTTATGAATGTACTTCCTTTAAATGAATGTAAAACATTGTTTCCTAGGACGAGATATTCACCCATACCCATACACAATCACAATAGCATTCATATGATTATGTCGATGTCTTATATACGAAGTTCAAAAGATAGGCGTTATACTTCGTATTATAATTCCTTAATACTACGTCTAACTAGAGTATAATTCATAGCTTCGCAGTTATGTTTTCAATATAGCACGACTTAAAAGATACTTTAGGAATGAAACGGTTCAAGTCAAAATATTACTAACCTCAAGAGGAAGGATGATGTCGTCGTTGTAGCTCCTTACTTCTTCACATTCTTCAAGTCTTCGAGTAATACTTGTATGTCTCAAATCCTAATAACTTTCTAGCTAACCTATACGAAGTTGACTCTAGTAAATAATCAAGCGACTCTTTAAATGAGTTTTGGTTCACTAAAATATGACAACCAAACTTGACATACCAACGCTTGGTGGGTTCAACCGAGCTATGCTCTAACATATAACGTAACACGTTATTAGCACAAATTGTTCTACAACAATCGTCGTGGGGCCTGAAAATACAGAAAAGGATAATTCTCTTCACCTTTTGCATATTTAATTTAACTATTATTAAGTATGCATACAAGTATTGTAGTGTCTAACTTCGTTTTTTATTAAGATCTGTTAATAGAGAAGTTAGACGATTATTGCGTCTTGTATATGCTAAGCTCGGCATAAAAAATTATGCGAAATAAGATAAGAAGAGATATCCAAAATAGGTATGCATTAGCGACGACTCATATTTGTGATATTATTCGATTTCCGAATTTAACCAAATATTTGAGTTTTGTAGCGTTTGCTATTTTCCTCATTAATCGAACGACGAAAGATTTTTCTGCATCCTTTTTGGATGGTGTGGAAAATAAAATTTCCATCGTTGTTTCACCATCGATATTTAGTGTATAATTTTGCTTGGATTGAGAGAAGATATATGCGTCATATAAAATGCTACGAAAAGCAACAAGGGCAGCGGTAAAATTTTACGCCTTTATACTCTTCTGCTACCCTTACAGTGTGCATAATATGCGCCTATTGTATGCATCGAAGAGCTATAAAAGCTATCGTGTAATTTACACTTTATATATGTTGTGACAACAACAACGAGAACTGCATATTTTAACTGCGCCTTGTAGATATATATACGTCGAACTATAAATGAGTGTTGCATTTTTTTAAATGATATTCATAGTTAATATCAAGTCTTCTCGTCACTAGAGATATTACTTAAAATCACGAATTTTGTGAATTAAATTTGCGTTTGTACATATGAAAATAAGTCTATTTTTGACAAACATTAAGACACGACAAATGAGGAAAATTTAATTTTGACATGCATATTTAGATATGGGCACCGCAATGATGTTCAGGTTTAGGAAACTAATAATCACCGTACCACTAAAAGTGGAAAACTACGGGACAATGTCATAAGGATTGGTTGAATAATCCCATCTTCGAGGTTGGTAGAGCTTTTCTATCGTTACGGCATAACATACATATTGCGTGCACCTGAAGTGTCGTTCTTTAATGTTAATCTATGTCGTTCATCTAGGAAGGATTGGAACTGACATTGAGATAGTGTCTATGTTCAAAAAATTTATCTTCCAGTTTACTGGGGATTTTACATGGTGATGTAAATTCTTAAATTTATTCCACATAGACAATAACGAGAGAAGAAACCTGATCAATTATCTCTCCTGGGTTGCGTATTACTACAACACTCAGTTTTAATGGGTTCACCTGAATCGGAAGTTCTGTTGAATAGACATTAATGGGAGAATCATCTACAATATTGGTTAATTCTAATTTGTGTCTCATCTAAATTCTACCGATAAGTGCCTAAGGTGTTGGAGATTACTTTGTTGATTGATCCAACGAGCACGCTAGCTAGATTCGAATAAATAAAATCTTTTGCAAGGCATTTCCCGTTTGAAACATGAAAACCTAATACAAAGTATATACATAAAATCTCTAATACGAAGTATATACATAAAATCTAATACGGGTAGCAGAAATCATCACTACACCCCTCACTATATTTTGGTTAATTAGTCCATTGAAAGATATTTGAGAATGTTTAATTGATTTCATGAGTTATCTATGGAATTACACTGTAAAACACTCTTAAACTTTCTCTCCCTAATGACTTGCGCAACTCCAAAAAGATCTCCCCTAAATTCACTCGACCCTTTATATAGGGTAATACATAGTGGATGACAATTTTAGAATGTCCTAAGGCGACACTTCTTTGCCTTTCCATGTCTTTGGTTTTGTGTGTCGCTTTCCACTTTGTTTCGCGTCTCCCTCGATTGATCTCGCGAGCCCTATGCATTGCGATATTATGATCCTACATCTTGCCTCTTTTTCCTTTGAATATTGCTTGAAGGGCGATCTTGAAGGAAAAATCACCTAGTAGTCTTTGATCTTTGTTGATGAAGGAAGCGGAAGAATATTGTACTTGAAAAGTATTATTCTTTTTGCGAAGTTCCTGAGCTTCTTTGAGATATAAAAAGAGTACCATGAGATTTTTACAATGTTGTTAGCAAGGACCGTTCATGTCTCTTCGCATTAAATGACCTCGTTTTTCAAGGATCTTTTTTCCTATATATAGTTTTCTTTTTTCCCTCCTTTTCATTCTTTAGTTTCTCTCCTAATCTTTCTTTGACTCTCTCCTTCCGCAATTTGCGCCCGCTACTCATAAAGCTTTTTCTTCAACCTTTCTAGCGCTCGTTTTTGATCTCCGATCTTTCATTCATTCCCATATGGCTTCCATCAGTCAAAGGATACAAAACTCCTTTTGAAGAAGTTCAACGATTTTGCTCGAAGGGTTTTACTCATCAACCATTCCCGATCAAGAACCCTCATCCATTCTTTCTCAGAATCTTTTCTTCCGATCATCAATGTAATGATTTATAGTCTCGCTAGGTCGGCCCTCCTCGCGGACTCCCTATTCCTTGTATGATCCTCGGGAGTTACCTTTATTTTATGAAATTTTGGCCCCATGAAAAATTCTCTCTGGCCGTTTATCAACTAAGTGGCGATTGTATTCGCTGATGCTTGAGTTCGCGGACCGCACTCTCTTTATACCCTAACACTTTGCGAAATCCCAAATTCGCAGACTTGAAATAGTCAGGAGAAATACACCAACATGGAGAATTTCTTTGAAAATTACTCTGATAACTATGATGAATGCGAGATCGGTCACATTTTCGGCATTAAATGCGAAGAAAAATAATAATGTCTCTCTAAGATAAATTACTCATGCAAGACATTGATTGGCACCCAGTAATAATTCCTCTCCTCGTCATTCCAAAGATGAGAGGTGGTGGGTCGTACTTTGATCTTAAATGGTCCTTATATCGCGTCCGCACGTTCTTCCTGCGAATCTCGCAGCCGTATCATCATCCTTGGGAATTCAAATGGCTTTGAGAAGGAAAAAGAAGTATGTTTCCTACTCCAAATTTATGCTTTCGCAACTTTCTTTTACAATTGTCGAGTTTGTGAAATCTTTCGGATAACCAGATTAAAAGCTAGCTACAAAAAGGATCCGTTCTGAGGATACTTTGACACGTTTCGATCGCTTATGAGTGAAGTAAGAAGCATTTCCCTTACTTTGACATTTTTTTTTTTTAAAACAATACTATTGCCTCTTTCAACTTTACACATTTGCGAAGGTTTGAAGTTGAAAAAATTGTTGGCCAGACTAAGTAAGGGCAAACTGCCCGGCCCGAATTAGATGAACTTCAAAACCAAATATCTTTTTAGAGATTGAACATAGATCTCGGTTTAAGTGCAGCCAACCAATTTAAACAAATGTTTCTTGAGTCTCGTAAAGAAATCAAATTTTGAGGGAAGAAAATTAGTGATCACATAGATGACAAAGACCGCATTGCTAACAATGGTGCTCAAGCATTAGCAACATTTCAAAATCTCTTCTTTGAGCTACAAATTGAGCGAGATGAATTGCTTCGCTTCACTTAGGGAGCGAGAAGATCAGATTCGTTTATCTTGTTATAAATAATGATGATGAATTATTGAGGCAAGAAAGTTTTAGATAACGCTTAAATAACCTAGGTGTTGATGTTAGTCTTCACGCCGAGCATACTTCCTTGGTTAAAGATATGATATCCATGGAGAAGGTTGCTTATTATACCTTACATGCCTTTTATTTCCGTAATATCACTTGTAAATTGTTAACTTGTTGTTTCTTATTTGCATTCCTTGAGATGAGGCCTAAATTAGAGAGCTCGGTGAGAAAGAACAACTCAAGGAATTTTCCAAATGAGAATTGAAGAACTCGAAACCAAAGAACAAGAGAAGCAATCCTAATGGGTAGAATTTCATGGGCCCCAAATTTACATGGTTCAGTGCTTCAGAGCGGTGTAACCTTCCCCCGAACCACGGCGAGAGATACCCCCTTATATGACTTTAGGTCTTACATTTGCCTCTCATTTAAATGTTATTCGCGAACTTTGTTGCCTCCTTCCAATCTACCCTGTATAATAACAATGTCATGAAGTAGATGTAGGGAATTTAATACATTGATGATACGTTGACGCGACCCCCAAGATTTCATGAAGCCATGGCCTCCCAATCAGCGCATTGTATGGAGATTCCACGTCAAATCGGAAGTTCTGGCTTCTATCTCCTCAAGTGTGTTCACAAGTATAGCTTCCTGATCTTTTTCAACGCTAGCATTCAAGTGGAGGCATCTTAATTTGTTCCCATATTGTTCTATGACTTCTCTCCCTCCAATAGACATTCCCGTTTGAGTATCATGGGGAGAATCATCTACAATATTGGTTAATTCTAATTGTGTCTCATCTAAATTCTCGCACCGATAAGTGCCTAAGGTGTTGGAGATTACTTTGTTGATTGATCCAACGAGAGCACGCTAGCTAGATTCGAAATAAATAAAATCTTTGCAAGGCATTTCCATGGAAGCACAACAATTGTTTCGTCTGAAAACATGAAAAACCTCTAATACAAATTATATACATAAAATCTCTAATACGAAGTATATACATAAAATCTCTAATACGAAGTATATCCCGATCTAATCAGCTAACGTCCATATTCTCTTTGATCTACGAGTTGATATCTCCTGACGAGGAGCATATCCATAAAATCAGTTGCATTGATATCTCATGGAGGAGAGTATATGCATATTGAAATTTGGTACCAATGGATTATAATATCCTAATACTCTAGAGAATGATGTAAGATCGTTACTAACTGATTATTAATTGGGTGTAGCTTGTAAAACCTAACTAAGTAACATGAAAGAAAGATCCTTACCTAAATCTTAAAATAGTTGATGCATGTAACTTAATCCTAAAACATTATTGTTGTAACAAATGAAATCAAATCTCATCGTATACAACCGGTGATTTTCATTAACTTGTTCTTTGATACGGCCGAATGAAAACCCTAATCATGCTTTAACTAGTAAACCTATAAGATCTAACATCTGATTCTATGAGATCAAACAAAAAATCTAACATAAATTTAATATTCATTCGATAATGGGTTGTAGAAATAATACCAGCAACAACGATCGAGTTTAAAGAGGTAGGTTCCTTGTAAAGATTAGAGATAGTAATAGAATAAAAACCCTAATCATGCTTTAACTAGTAAACCTATTATAAGTAATAGAATAAAAACCCTAATCATGCTTTAACAAGTAATGTAATGACATGTCCCTCCACCGATACTGTCCCCACTTAGCCACTGCGGTTATCCGGCAGTGTGGGATTTTCAACGGGCATCGCTGCGGTAATCCAGCAGAAACTTCCCGGATGGTCACCCATCCCTGGATTACTCCCGCCCGAGCACGCTTAACTGCAGAGTTTTCTGCCAACTTTGGAACCAATTGTGCTGAAAAGACCTCGGTGTTAGGAAAGGAAAAACCATTACTTATATTCCCTTCGGCCAACCACCACCGAATATCGAGGTATTACAATACCACCACCTTAAATTGGAGCCTTCCTCGGCTCCGGAATGTATTCGCAAGCCCAGATCTCAGACGTTCCCTTCCCCTCATGAAAAGCACCTGGACCAACCCCGTCCAGCGTACCTTCCCACCCTCGGCAGGTGAACCGTCGTCGGCTCTGATACCATTTGTAATGACCCGTCCCTCCACCGATATTGTCCCCACTTAGCCACTGCGGTTATCCGACAGTGTGGGATTTTCAACGGGCATCGCTGCGGTAAACCAGCAGAAACTTCGCGGATGGTCACCCATCCCTGGATTACTCCCGCCCGAGCTTGCTTAACTGCAGAGTTTTCTGCCAACTCTGGAGACAATTGTGCTGAAAAGGCCTCGGTGTTAGGAAAGGACAAACCATTACCTATATTCCCTTCGGCCAACCACCACCGAATATCGGGGTATTACAAGTAAACCTATAAGATCTAACATCTGATTCCATGAGATCAAACAAAAAATCTAACATAAATTTAAAATTCATTCGATAATGGGTTGTAGAAATAATACCAGCAACAACGATCGAGTCTAAAGAGGTAGGTTCCTTGTAAACATTAGAGATAGTAATAGAATTATGATTTCATAAGAGAATGAATCGAGTAATAAAAACTGAACGTGGAAGAAAGTAGATCGAACTCAACTTTCTTTTTCTTTTTGGAATTTAACCAAAACACCAGGCAGGAATTGATTTTCCTTTTGAAATCATCTCGCCCAGTAAAATTCATTTTCATAACCCCGCCAAACAAAAGGTTTTTGGTGTTTTTCTTTTTTCTCTTTCCAAAATTTTGATGTGTAACCAATATGGTTAGTTTCCTTATTTTATGAGAGAATATATCGTATGCAGTTATGATAAAATTGTTTCCCAAAATTTTCGAAATTTAGTTTCCTATATCTAACCAACTGGAGAAGAGGCCATAGAAAAAAAAAATCAAAATTATATTTCGAAATTATACTTTCTTATTTCAAATAATATTTTCCTTAATAATTTTAAGTTGAGTTGTCTCCTGCATTATCCTTGGTTTATGGAGGAAACATATGATTTTGAATTATTAGTGGCGCCTATGAGAGAACTGCTTGGTCGAACTCGCAAGCGTTGTTATCTCAAGCTTGTTTGTCAAGTTTAGTTGATCAAAACTATATACTTGATTTCTAGTCTACTTATAGCTATATCTCGGATTAGGATAAAAGTGTGTAGTTGAGCTTTAGACTTCACGACGTTCACCAATTGAAGAAGAAGATCTATTGAAGAGCTTGGAAATACTTCATCAACAAAAGTTATGTGGAGACTTAAACTTATCTATCACTCAGAATTTTATTCTATATTCTAATGAGACTAAGTCGTATAGCTATATAAACTTTTATATTATACACATTTGATATTTCAAGCTGAGTTTATCTCGCTTATCTATTTCTCGAAATATATGTTGGAAGCTTTTAGCTTTAGCTAAGTTCATCGTATTCTTGACGAGTTTCGTTGGAGACAATTTATTTGTTGGAAACTAAATATTAAGTCAAAAGATGATCATGTGAAAATTACCTTGAAACATCTTATATGAGTTGTGTGAGATGATGAGTGCCAAATATTGCATATTTCTACATCTATTTATTGGCATTTAACTCATCTTTTGTGCTCAGAAATCAGATATTATCCCAGATTCTGTGTTTTCTTTGTTTTCAAGAATAAATATTTGTACTAATTAATTTTGTGTTTTTAGGTAGTAAATAAAGCTCGGAGAAATTGAGGAGCCAAAAGAGCAGAAAATTGGAGGCAAGCGTCTATGGAGCAGAAAGCCAAAGCCCGCGCGCGCATCAGTTGCAACCCAACAAGGAGCAACCCATTTACAAGACATGGGCTTGAGCAGACAAGACCCGACCCACGACCCGGATCCAAGCCCGTTCCATCTGAGCCGTGAGATCTCGCCCGCCGCATCCGACGCTCGCTGCACCCCTCACATCATCTCTCGCTGTACCCGCTCCACAGCAAAACTGCCTATACCTTATCCATCGACCAAACCTCATTTCTCATCTTCCCTTCTCTTTCTTCTTCCCCCGACAGAAACCAGAGCTCCACCTCCTTCACCCGACCAAACTTCCAAAGCCACCTTCCACAGCCACCAACAGCAACAGCCGCATCAGCAGCCGGTGTACCAACCCCTACTGTCTCTCTATCTCCTCCGTAGCTCCTCCCTAGAAGCTAAGATCGAGATAGGAAGAATTAGGGTTAGGGTTTCATTAACAGTGAAGGGAACATCAAATTAAGGAGTTGCAGAGCCGATTTTCTGGAGGGAACCACCGATTCAAATTGATTATGGTGAGTGGGTTTACATTTATTGTCAAATTGGAGAGTTAGAGAGAATTAGGGTTTGGAGGTATAAATAGAGGTGAACTGTGTATATGAATGGGTATGCCTGGATTAGCCAGAGCACCAACTCTAATTTAATCTGTGTTTTACTTAATTTTAATCATGTTTTAATTCAATAACTGGGGTTGAGATGAAACCCTTGATTGCATGCTAAGTCAGTTACTATAATTTTATTATTCTTGTTGTGCTTCAATGGTTTAGGAAGATTGAACTAACTGCTTGAATGAATTAACCTGTGATTAGGTGTACTGTAAGAAGACACCTAATACTAGGGGGAGTTAGTGGTAGTAGTTAACATATCTTCCAGTATAGAGTGAATTAGCTGCTTAAGTGAATTTCTCTGTGATTAGGTGTGCTGTAAGAAGACACTTAATACTAGGGAGGAGTTAGTGAGAGTAGCCAATACATTCTCTATGGAATTCTTCCCTGGAATGAATCAAGAATGTAAATTGACTAGGAATTTCCTTAGCATAGAGTGGTGGATTCACCACCCCAGTGCCTTACAATTTACTTGTTACCTTAGCTTAGAGACACAATTCCAGTAAGTCGTATCGACAAAACACCCTATATTTGTGCTACCTCACTTCAAAAATCAGTTTTAGTAAGCCTTAGATCAACATATAGTCACACCATTTCTCTGTGGGATCGACCCGTATTTGCCCTGTTTTACATTGTAGACACCGTGCACTTGCAGTTTAACAAGTAGGCGAAACACATTCCCAAGCCTACCAAGTTTTTGGCGCCGCTGCCGGGGACTTGGCGTGTGCTGTGTCGATTCTTGCTTGCTTTACTGATTTTCATCCCACCATTGTACATATTAGCTTGCACTCTTTATATCATTGTAGTATAAATTAGATAAAAGCATCTGTAGTTATAATTTAGTTGTAGTTGCATCTTTAAGCTGTTTTTCAACCTACCCTGCATATACTTTCCTTGAATTTGTTGTTTTTAGTCATTCTTAGTGTAACTTTGTTTTTAACCATCCATCTGTGTATATTGCATTGTAACCCTGCATTGTTAATATCATCTCTGTTATTATATATGGTTAGTATAACTTCCTCTAAACTCTGCATCTTGCATTGCTAAGTTTCTTTTGTGCCTATTTTAGCTCATTGTCTTTTGCAGTTGGTAACTTGTTTTCCTCTCAGTTTGCACATGCTGTTATGCTTAGATAGGAAGCCTGCTAGTCTGCATCTTCAATGCCTCTTGCTTACTCAAATTTCAAGATAACTCATTTGTAGCTAGGTGTAGCTTAGAACCTTGTCATTTCGGCATTGATGCTACTTTTGCTTAAAGCTCCTTGTTTCATCTCATGCAATTCGAGAACCGAACTTCTCCTCCGAGTCAACAGTACTTGTGGAGCTGTCTGCAATCCAAGAAAGACAAGCAGAGGAGCAGACCACTGTGGAGTGCCTAAACCCAGTTTAATACTGGTGGTATTGCTTTCTAACTCTACTCTGTGTGATGTATGTGTGATACACCCTGAATGCATGATAAATTAGAAGCTTGAAAACCTTGAGCCTCTGCTGAACCTTGTATTGCCTGAGCATACACTGTGAAATATTGACCTCCAGCCCCTGTAGCTATGAGGTTGAACTTGGATAGCTAGGCTAGCTGCAAACCAAGTTGAAGTCAACTGAGATAGTTGACATCAACTCAGACCATTGACATCAACTGAGTGAGTTGATGTCTATGCCCTGTACCCTTATGCATGTTTAAACTTGTGCTAGACCTTGAATCTGTGAGACCATGTTAACTCTGTCTCCCATTGGCTAATCTGTGCATCTGAGCATTTGCTAACCAGTGACCACCACATCCATCTGCCATGTAATCTGTGGTGCATAAAATTGTTAGCATTGAGGTCAACTGACCCTGTTGCTACCTTGCCCTAGCTAATTGCCATGAGAGCTTAGCTCTGAAGTGGTACTGTGATCATAAAACCTTGCTGATATCTGCATAAAATTGTGTATAATCTCTGAGTTTTGAGGTCAACTCGACCTTGCCGACACCCTCTGAGCATGTTGTAAAGTGCTGGTGTTGTTCATTTGTTGTTCATTAGCTACATCTGTGAAATCCATATCTACACTGTACTAATCTGTGATGAATGTATGAATGTTATACCCTGCTGTTGACACCTTGTGTTGTAAAATGTTCAAATTGTGCATCTGTTGATATCCTGTGAGCAACAAACCCTTGCAATTCCTGCAATTTGTGTGTGAATGAGCTTTTGCAATTGTGTCATTTGCATTCCTGTGTGAATTAGTCTCTGCAATTTGTTGGTGATTGAGTGAGTTGTTAAGTAGCAAGGTTAATGATAGCAATAGCTTGGTTTTCTAATACACAACCCAGCACATGCTTCACCATTGAGTGAGCACATCCCTCAACCCTGTGCACCATTCACAATTTCTGTCCTGCTAGTGCACCTGCCAATCTGGGCTGTACTGTGTCAATTTTTCTGTGAGTTTGCTTTGCTATGTGCACATATCCAAGTTGTGATGTGTACAAGTTTTACTCAAGCTGTGTACTTGCTCAGCTGTGCTGTGCAAAACCAACCAGCACATTACTTGTGTTGTGATGTGACTTACCTGAGCATAAACCAGCCTACATAACCAAGTTGTGCTAATTTTGAGAGGCTGGCCTAGCCAGTGCTGTGCATCTGCAACAACTAGCCTGTGCACTTGTGTGAACTGCCAACCTAGGCTTAGTTGAGTTGCAAAAACTCAGTTATTCTGTGCACATAAGTAGTGGGCTGCACACAGCTGAAGCCCAACCCCTGTGCCTGACCATTTAGACCTGCAACTGGGCTAGAACCCAGTTTCACTAGGTTTCCCACAAACTGGGCTGTGCCAACCACTTACCTGTGCTTTTGCTCATGACCTGGGCTGCAAACAAACCAAAGCCTACATAAACCAAAGCCCACCTAAACCAAACTAAAGCCCACTGTGCATTGGGCTTTGCATAACAACTGGGCCAGCAACTTGTCATAACCTGGGCTCTGCACAAAGCTGAAGCCCACATAAACTGGGCTTTGTAACTGAGTTGTGCAACAAAACTGAGCCCATTACAACTGGGCTTTGCATAACTTGGGTTGCACATTCGCAGCAACACATTGCATCACTTGGGCTTAGCTTCCTTGTTTTGAAACATCATTGGTTATACATGCTTGATGTGTGCTAAGCTATGCTTCTTTTTGAGTTCAAATTGAGTTGCTAGATCATGTCAGGATTTTGGTCTACAACTGGGGATGAAAAAAAATCCATCGAGAGAGCTTGCTTACGGGCATGCTCCACAATATGAACTCCCACAGACCATAGTGATTTTAGGGAATATTATGAACCTTCTCATGGCTTGACCTTGAATATTCATACCCTAATCATTATGAGCACATGTATCATCAACCACAGTGGGGAGATGAACAATTCTATACTCCCCCAACTCCTTGTATGCAATCACTAATGGAAGAGCTCATAGAGCAAAACAATGATATACTTGGATGGAAAATGCATGATCATCCCTTCTCTAGTGAACCATGTGCACAACCATGTAATGATCCTTCATATGAAACATGCATACCCACTAGTGAAGACTCCCCTTCACTTGAACATCTCACTATGATTCTTCAAATGAACCTGATTGAGGTACAAAATAAAGATTGGAAAGAAGTTTATGATAAGATGTTTGTTATTCCTGATAATTTTGAAAATAGTGTTTCTATTCCTACTCATGCAACTGACACTGAACATGAACCTAATCTAGAGGTAAATGAGTACACTAGAAATGCTACAATTTTGAATAGGGAAATGCAATTTTGTTATGAGGATGATGATGATGATGAATATGATATGTTAGAAGAGTATGTGCGTGCTGAAAATATGATGGAATCTTTGGGTTCAGAGACATTTAGCTTCTCTTCTGTGAACCCTATGAATGATACTTCTTCTAACATTCATACATGCGATGTTGACTCTGAGTTTGGGTTTGTGAAATTCTTCAGTGAAAGTGAGCATGCTACACAACTTGTTTGTGACTTAAGAAAGGATGAATCTTCTGTTGACACTAATATTCTTATGGATCATGATATTATTTTTGTGTCGATTCCCCTTATGTCACAATATGTTGCCTCCTCTGATGATTATGACATGGAGATTGATGAATTGTTCTATGCAAGTGAGCATGATTTACCTTTGTCTGACTTTAGGAAAGTGTGTGATGGTGCAAATGATCTTAGATGTACCTAATCTCTCTCCTAAGGCACAGATTGAAACTCCCCCACCAAACCTAGGTGTAGTTTGTAACAAAATTGCAAAACCAACTTTTCTGAAAATGCCTAATTTAGGCCTAGAGCTTTGTGCTTCCCAAGTCCTCTTGGACTATTTTGCATCAAAGTATAACACTTTTAAGGAGCCACAGTTGGAATGTGTATGTCTGCCTGTTCTTAGCAAAACTCATTTTGAGTTAGACCTAGTGCATGATGTACCTTTAATTTTGCAAGATTTTGTGCTCAAAAACACATCTGTTGACAAGTTTAGGTTTGGGGGTAACTTGTTCACGTATGCAATCTTTCCTGCACTCTCATGTTATATTTGTGTAAGGCTGTTGATGTTTCCGCATACCGTCTTTTGGGTTGATCCTCAACTCTTTAGATTGTTGGTGTATGGTGAATTTTCATTGTATATAATCCAGTAGGACTTGTTAAATTTTCTTTCTTGAATCGGTTGAGTTTTCTTGTACATATATTGTGCTAATCCGATATGATCTCCACTGAGAATGTTGGATTCTAGCCTTGACTAAGGAAGCTCTAACCTTGCTCCCGCCGACATACCGGTAATCTCTTCCCTTTTCTCTTATTAAACATAGTTCTCATGGTATGTGACTTTTTGAATTCTTATTATCTGTTGACACATTGAGGACAATGTTTGATTTAGGTTTGGGGGTGCATTTGCATTTGCATTTGCATATAGAGTTTTTAGTCTTTCTTTTACTTTAAAAAAAAAATCAAAAATCAAAAATTTTCAAAACTCTTTGTAAATACTTGCATAAAAACCTCCAACTTTTAGAGATTTTAGAGTCACTAGCATGCTTCTAGCTATGTTTACATAGAGAGTCTGACCGAAATAACGGAACTTGGAAGTACTGGAGAACGCAATCAGGTTTCTTAGTTGATTAGAGCGTTAAAGTTGGATTTAACCATACCGGAGGGCGAATTAGGTGTTGTTTAGATATTCGGTAGTAGAATTGTGATCACCCATAGTGGAGACTACCCATTTTACATCAAGTGAGGCACCAACCTTCAATTTTTGCAACTTTCTAGAAAAGTCATAGAGTGTGTGTCACCGTACGTCAATTCCGGGTAGGAATGGTGAGCTACCCAACTTCGCACCACTTTCAGCACTACTTTTGATCTCTTGAGTACTAATTTCTTCTAACGTTTAAAGATGAAAACTTCTTCTAAATACCGATTTGCAGTTAGCATCACTCTCTCCCTCTCAACAACATCAACAGATTCATAGAAACACATCATCGTCAGCAAGCGGAGCATCATCAGAATATTTGAAGAAAAGTTGAAATAGTCCAAGGTTTACGTGCAACAAAGAAAAGAAAATAGGATGAGAATTAGTGAAGTTTATGAAATCAAGACAATACAAGTTTTACTGTTTTATTGTTATTTTCATGTCATGTATGTTAAAAAAAAAAAAAAAAAAAAAATTGAGTTAGTAGTTTCATTTTTATTTTCATGTAATTAATAGCCAAAAAATAAAAAATAAAAAAAAATTGTCAAGTTTTTGTGAAGTTCAGAAGTTCATCATCAGCTATTGAAGACCGAAGACCGAAGATTGAAGACGTTTCTATGAATGCTGAGAGAGTGATATTAATTGCCGATCGGGTGAGAAGGTAAGTGAGTACTCCCATCCTTGCTAATGGTTGATTTCCTTTCTTAGAGATCATCGTAAAAGATTCTTTTTGTCCACACTTCGTGGAGTCTCCGAGAAATTATTTCGGAAGGTTATCCTTCTTACCTACAACGTGTGCATGATTTCTCTCTTTATTCCTGCCTGCACACATGAGAGACTAAAAAGCGATCTTTTTGAGTGCAATTATCATAAAAACCTAATGGTGAGGCAGAAGTCGAGGCTTATGATCACAATCGAACCCGAATTCTTTCATATGGTATGGTTATTTCTCGCTCAGCACTTAAGGATGAGAATGCGTTCTTTGGTAGTTCTAACTTCTTTTACTAGCATGCAGAAACTCTATGTCCTCATAGCTCCTTGGATGCTTGAGACTCTTTTACACTCTGAAGTGGGAGAAGGTTTTGTGGGTACACCTCTGATAAACCCTCACGAGACTACAACTCGTCCACTAGGGACACCTAGGGGTTTAAAGGCTTAGTGCATACGCTAAATGCATTCGAGAGACTGCGACGGGGGGTATAGTTAGGATTTCTTAATTTCTGTTTCACTTGAGGACAAGTAAAATTCAGGTTTGGGGGTATTTGATGAGTGCCAAATATTGCATATTTCTACATCTATTTATTGGCATTTAACTCATCTTTTGTGCTCAGAAATCAGATATTTTCCCAGATTCTATGTTTTCTTTGTTTTCAAGAATAAATATTTGTACTAATTAATTTTGTGTTTTTAGGTAGTAAATAAAGCTCGGAGAAATTGAGGAGCCAAAAGAGCAGAAAATTGTAGGCAAGTGTCTATGGAGCAAAAAGCCAAAGCCCGCGCGCGCATCAGTTGCAACCCAACAAGGAGCAACCCATTTACAAGACATGGGCTTGAGCAGACAAGACCCGACCCACGACCCGGATCCAAGCCCGTTCCATCTGAGCCGTGAGATCTCGCCCGCCGCATCCGACGCTCGCTGCACCCCTCACATCATCTCTCGATGTACCCGCTCCACAGCAAAACTGCCTATACCTTATCCATCGACCAAACCTCATTTCTCATCTTCCCTTCTCTTTCTTCTTCCCCCGACAGAAACCAGAGCTCCACCTCCTTCACCCGACCAAACTTCCAAAGCCACCTTCCACAGCCACCAACAGAGAATAAATTCGCATCAGCAGCCGGTGTACCAACCCCTACTGTCTCTCTATCTCCTCCGTAGCTCCTCCCTAGAAGCTAAGATCGAGATAGGAAGAATTAGGGTTAGGGTTTCGTTAACAGTGAAGGGAACATCAAATTAAGGAGTTGCAGAGCCGATTTTACAGAGGGAACCACTGATTCAGCGGTTATGGTGAGTGGGTTTACATTTATTGTCAAATTGGAGAGTTAGAGAGAATTAGGGTTTGGAGGTATAAATAGAGGTGAACTGTGTATATGAATGGGTATGCCTGGATTAGCCAGAGCACCAACTCTAATTTAATCTGTGTTTTACTTAATTTTAATCATGTTTTAATTCAATAACTGGGGTTGAGATGAAACCCTTGATTGCATGCTAAGTCAGTTACTATAAATTTATTATTCTTGTTGTGCTTTAATGGTTTTGGAAGATTGAACTAACTCGCTTGAATGAATTAACTTTGTGATTAGGTGTATCTTGTAAGAAGACACCTAATACTAGGGGGAGTTAGTGATAGTAGTTAACATATCTTCCAAAGTATAGAGTGAATTAGTCGCTTAAGTGAATTTCTTCTGTGATTAGGTGTGCTGTAAGAAGACACTTAATACTGGGGAGGAGTTAGTGAGAGTAGCCAATACATTCTCTATGGAATTCTTCCCTGGAATGAATCAAGAATGTAAATTGACTAGGAATTTCCTTAGCATAGAGTGGTGGATTCACCACCCCAGTGCCTTACAATTTACTTGTTACCTTAGCTTAGAGACACAATTCCAGTAAGTCGTATCGACAAAACACCCTATATTTGTGTTACCTCACTTCAAAAATCAGTTTTAGTAAGCCTTAGATCAACATATAGTCACACCATTTCTCTGTGGGATCGACCCGTATTTGCCATGTTTTACATTGTAGACACCGTGCACTTGCGGTTTAACAAGTAGGCGAAACACATTCCCAAGCCTACCAAGTTTTTGGCGCCGTTGCCGGGGACTTGGCGTGTGCTGTGTCGATTCTTGCTTGCTTTACTGATTTTCATCCCACCATTGTACATATTAGCTTGCACTCTTTATATCATTGTAGTATAACTTAGATAAAAGCATCTCGTAGTTATAATTTAGTTGTAGTTGCATCTTTAAGTCAGTTTTTCAACCTACCCCGCATATACTTGCCTTGAATTTGTTGTTTTTAGTCATTCTTAGTGTAACTTTGTTTTTAACCATCCATCTGTGTATATTGCATTGTAACCCCGCATTGTTAATATCATCTCTCGTTATTATATATGGTTAGTATAACTTCCTCTAAAC
The DNA here is from genome assembly GCA_023531295.1 of Papaver armeniacum. NCBI lineage: Eukaryota > Viridiplantae > Streptophyta > Magnoliopsida > Ranunculales > Papaveraceae > Papaver > Papaver armeniacum. Next base: position 1,051,055 of record JAJJWW010001088.1, on the reverse strand, counting down.
TCGCATCTTGCATTGCTAAGTTTCTTTTGTGCCTATTTTAGCTCATTGTCTTTTGCAGTTGGTAACTTGTTTTCCTCTCGGTTTGCACATCTTTGTTATGCTTAGATAGGAAGCTCTAGTCTCGCATCTTCAATGCCTCTTGCTTACTCACCTCGGATAACTCATTTGTAGCTAGGTGTAGCTTAGAACCTTGTCATTTCAAAGATTGTTTGCTACTTTGCTTAAAGCTCCTTGTTTCATCTATGCAATTCGGAACTCGAACTTCTCCTCTCGAGTCAACAGGTACTTGTGGAGCTACTGTACAATCCAAGAAAGACAAGCAGAGGAGCAGACCACTGTGGAGTGCCTAAACCCAGTTTAATACTGGTGGTATTGCTTTCTAACTCTACTCTGTGTGATGTATGTGTGATACACCCTGAATGCATGATAAATTAGAAGCTTGAAAACCTTGAGCCTCTGCTGAACCTTGTATTGCCTGAGCATACACTGTGAAATATTGACCTCCGGCCCACAGCTATGAGGTTGAACTTGGATAGCTAGGCTAGCTGCAAACCAAGTTGAAGTCAACTGAGATAGTTGACATCAACTCAGACCATTGACATCAACTGAGTGAGTTGATGTCTATGCCATGTACCCTTATGCATGTTTAAACTTGTGCTAGACCTTGAATCTGTGAGACCCTGTTAACTCTGTCTCCCATTGGCTAATCTGTGCATCTGAGCATTTGCTAACCAGTGACCACCACATCCATCTGCCATGTAATCTGTGGTGCATAAAATTGTTAGCATTGAGGTCAACTGACCCTGTTGCTACCTTGCCTAGCTAATTGCCATGAGAGCTTAGCTCTGAAGTGGTACTGTGATCATAAAACCTTGCTGATATCTGCATAAAATTGTGTATAATCTCTGAGTTTTGAGGTCAACTGACCTTGCTGACACCCTCTGAGCATGTTGTAAAGTGCTGGTGTTGTTCATTTGTTGTTCATTAGCTACATCTGTGAAATCCATATCTACACTGTACTAATCTGTGATGAATGTATGAATGTTATACCCTGCTGTTGACACCTTGTGTTGTAAAATGTTCAAATTGTGCATCTGTTGATATCCTGTGAGCAACAAACCCTTGCAATTCCTGCAATTTGTGTGTGAATGAGCTTTTGCAATTGTGTCATTTGCATTCCTGTGTGAATTAGTCTCTGCAATTTGTTGGTGATTGAGTGAGTTGTTAAGTAGCAAGGTTAATGATAGCAATAGCTTGGTTTTCTAATACACAACCCAGCACATGCTTCACCATTGAGTGAGCACATCCCTCAACCACCGTGCACCATTCACAATTTCTCGTCCCGCTAGTGCACCTTGCCAACTGGCCGTATCTTTGTGTCAATTTTTCGTGAGTTTGCTTTGCTATGTGCACATATCCAAGCTGTGATGTGTACAAGTTTTACTCAAGCTGTGTACTTGCTCAGCTGTGCTGTGCAAAACCAACCAGCACATTACTTGTGTTGTGATGTGACTTACCTGAGCATAAACCAGCCTACATAACCAAGCTGTGCTAATTTTGAGAGGCTGGCCTAGCCAGTGCTGTGCATCTGCAACAACTAGCCTGTGCACTTGTGTGAACTGCCAACCTAGGCTGAGCTGAGTTGCAAAAACTCAGTTATTCTGTGCACATAAGTAGTGGGCTGCACACAGCTGAAGCCCAACCCCCGTGCCTGACCATTTAGACCTGCAACTGGGCTAGAACCCAGTTTCACTAGGTTTCCCACAAACTGGGCTGTGCCAACCACTTACCTGTGCTTTTGCTCATGACCTGGGCTGCAAACAAACCAAAGCCTACATAAACCAAAGCCCACCTAAACCAAACTAAAGCCCACTGTGCATTGGGCTTTGCATAACAACTGGGCTGTGCAACTGTCATAACCTGAGCTCTGCACAAAGCTGAAGCCCACATAAACTGGGCTGTGTAACTGAGTTGTGCAACAAAACTGAGCCCATTACAACTGGGCTTTGCATAACTTGGGCTGCACATTCGCAGCAACACATTGCATCACTTGGGCTTAGCTTCCCTGTTTTGAAACATCATTGGTTATACATGCTTGATGTGTGCTAAGCTATGCTTCTTTTTGAGTTCAAATTGAGTTGCTAGATCATGTCAGGATTTTGGTATGCAACTGGGGATGCGTACACGCCTCATGTGTGATACTAGTTGCGACTAGAATCGATTCTCCTTTAACCTAGGTTTTTCTAAAACCATTATAGGTTAACGACTTAAAGACTTCATAGGAACTGTGAAGCCAGACCCAACTATTTTTTCTATAGTTGCGTGTTCTGATCTTGCTTTATTCTATCATATTGAGTACTATCTTCTCTAAGATTTTCTCGAGATTTAATCTCCGATAGGGAGGATAAAAAGTAGTCACAAACATCTTCGTCTCATCGTTTGTGATTCCACAATATATTGTTTCGCTACCTTACGATTAAGATTATTGTGAGGTGATTGATATTACTAGGATGTTCTTTGGGAATATAAGTCTGATGTATCAATTGGTTCCTGTTCACCTTGATTTATCAAAAGACGGAACAAAACTCATAGGTATTTCTGTGGGAGACAGATTTATATATTCAATAGACTTTTCTTTGTGATACAGATTTGTTTATCAATTCTTCGACTTTGGGTCGTAGAAACTCTTAGTTGTGGTTGACATCTGTTAGAGCACTTCTCGGCCGAACTCGTAAGCGTTTCTATCTCAAGCTTGTTTGTCAATGTTAGTGATCAAAACTATAAGTCTTGATTTCTAGTCTACTTATAGTAATGTCTCGGACTAGGATAGATTGTGTAGTTGAGCATTAGACTTCACGGCGTTCGTCAATCGAAGACGAAGAACTACTAAGGAGAGCTTGTGGAACTTCATCAACAAAAGGTATGTGGAGACTAAAACTCATCTTGGAAAGTCTATTTCTACTCTATCTCCTTTATTAAGACAAAAGTCGTATTACTATATAGTATTTGATTATGCACATTTGATCTTTCGAGCTGAGTTTAACTCGCTTACATATATCTCGAAATATGTGTTGGTAAGCTTTCGCTTCAACCAAGTTCATCTTATATTCTTGACGAAAGTCAAAAGATGATCATGTGAAAATCGCCGAGTAACATCTTACATGGTTTATGTGATACAATCATTTGGTGTAGACTTGGAATGTTTCGTTATGATTATTTCAATAACTTGAAAATTGCTTTGATGCTAATAGGGCGTGAAAACGGCTATTGTCCTCCTCTAAGAAAGTTTCAATGATTGAAATAGAGTTTAGAATACTTAACCATCATTGGATTATGAACATAGTATGCATTCTTGCATGTTGTGATCTATGACCGGAACTATAGTATGCATACCCGTATGCGTACTTGTAGTTGTGGAATTCCGGGTACCTAAGTACACATAACCGTACGCGTACTGGCAAAGGGTTTGGGTCCGGAAATTTCTGTTGTGTTTAGAAGTATGCGTACGCGTTTGCATACTGGCGAAACCCAAACTCAGACCGGGTATGCGTACACGTTTGCATACTTGAGTGGTTAAAGTTCTAAAATCGGTTTGTTCATGAACTAATACATTTATATATTAAGGAATACATTCTTTGCAAACCGTGACTATAATGTTCATGAATTGATTCGAGTGAATCAAACCGATTTTGCTTCAATTGTGTTCTTGTATACTTCTATGAGAATATAACAATTGAACAACTCTTTAACTAGTTTCATTTGAGTTATTTGAACTAGTTATGGTTAAGATGAATAAGGTTGATATGAGAGTGTTCATATAGCTAACCTCGGTTAACTACTGTTGAGCCAACATGGTGTACACGTTTACGTACGGTTACTTAAACCTAAATGAAGGTACATTTCATTTGTGTCTAACAAGCTAAGTTCGATTTAATGGTTGAAAGATATTAGCTTGAGTCTAATCAGGTTTTCATCTAACGGTGAATATTGAATGCTTTGTTACCAAGGTAACTTAGATTGCAAACCATGATTTGAAAACTATATAAGGGAGAACTCTAGCAACCGGGAAACCTAATCCCCACACCTCCTGTGTGATACTAGTTGCGACTAGAGTCGATTCTCCTTTAACCTTAGGTTTTTCACAAAACCCTGTAGGTTAACGACGTAAAGACTTCATTGGGATTGTGAAGCCAGACCCAACTATTTTCTCTGTAGTTGCGTGTTCTGATCTTAATTCTACTATCGTGATTGAGTATTATCTTTGCTAAGATTTGTTTGAGATTTATCTCCGATAGGTAAGATTAAAAGTAGTCACAAACATCTTCGTCTCATCGTTTGTGATTCCACAATATCTCGTTTCGCTACCATACGATTAAGATTATTGTGAGGTGATTGATAATACTAGGCTGTTCTTTGGGAATATAAGTCCGGTTTATCAAGTCTTCGACTTTGGGTCGTAACAACTCTTGGTTGTGGGTGAGATCAGCTAAGGGAATCAAGTGTGTAGAATCCTGCTGGGGTTCAAAGACGTAAGGAGCGCAACTATACCTTGATCAGTGTGAGATTGATTAGGGCTCAACTACATTCCAGTCTGAAGTTCATTGGTAGTAGGCTAGTGTCTGTAGCGACTTAATACAATGTGGTGTTCAAATCTGGACTAGGTCCTGGGGTGTTTCTGTATTTGCGATTTTCCTCGTTAACAAAATTCTGGTGTCTGTGTTATTTCTTTTCCGTATTATATTTTGTTATATAATAGAAATATCATAGGTTGTGAGTTGAGATCAATCAACTAGATAATCCAACCTTTTGTTGTTGATATAAATTGATTGACACTTGAACATTGGTCTTTGGTACCGTTCAAGTTGTTTCACATAATAATTAGGCTCGCGGATTTCCATCTGTTTGATTTGCTGATTACATTGTGAAACAGAGATATAAACTCTTTGATATACTTTTATCTAGATTGAGTCTGACTGTCTAGTTGATTCTCTCGAAAGTATATTGGAGTTTGTCTATTCAGATTACCGAACGAAATATTGGATGTGGTTGTTGACACTGAGATTTTGGAATTCTTGGATGAAAGCGAAAAAATTCGCCGAGAAAATCTTCAACTAAAGAAATTGCTGGAGAAACTTGAATCATCGCTTCAGGTGAAGAATCTTGAGGCTGATAAACTTAATGATGAACTCACCAGAACCCTATCTCTAAAGGAAAAAGAGATTGATACTCTTAAGTGTAACTTACAAAGGCTGCCTGGAAGCTCTGACAAGAAATCAACAATGTTATTTAGTCAGAATTCCTTTGGAAACACGAATGGTATTGGTTTCAAAAGCAAGACTGTGATCACAAACAATTCCTTTGATCTAGCCATTTATGGAAATGTGGATGTAGAGTGTTGTGTTAAACATGAGGCCAATCGCCAAAACAAGAATTCCTTCGTGAATTGCTTATTTAAGTGTTCATTAATCCCGGGAACCCCCTTTAACAATCATGATTTTTATCGTGTATCATTATATCAAATAATGTCGCATACATGTCAAGGGTATAAATATATATATATATATATATTTTTATTTTTATTTTTATTTTTATTTTTTATTTTTTTGATACACGAAAGTCAGGTCCATACCCCTACCCAAACCCATCCAATCGGACTGTCCACACTGCAATATCCAACCTACCATAACCCATAAATATTTACATATAAGAGGAGTATTTTCATGAGATCTTAGAACTCTTGAGCGGAGACTCGATTCGCCGACCTCCTACTTGAGAATCAGGCTCCTGGCCATCTGGGCTAACCCAAAATGATTAAGGGTATAAATACTAATCGTATGAAATTCAACTATAGGAGAGGAGTGAACGGACTGGTAAGAAAGTACAAAGTAATGCTGAGAGCCTGAGAGTCGGTTACAAAGACAGGAAGTTTGAGAATATTTACTTTTAGATTTTGTCCCATAATAAATGACCTATATCACTAAACAAGGAGATATTTCTAAAATTATCCTTTTAATGGATTATAAGAAATGTGCATAATTTGATAGGTATGTTTATATTCATTACGTAGGTGTTTTAAAATGTTTTTCAATGGTATGAAGTTTGCGGACATCCGTGGTGTAGTTTTAGAGATAAATCTTTTCAAAATTTCACTAATTATTATTACATAAGGGTGTAATTGTGAAAAATACTTAAAAGTACTCTTTTCCCTTCCTTGCCTTAAAAATTGTGCAAACTTGAACTAGGTCATCTAATAGTGGGACGGAAAGAGTACTATATAAAGTACTAGTGCTTAACCCGTGCCGTAACAGCACGGGCGTAATTTTTATCTGATTTGCATTTTCTGACGTTTATTATTTTTCGTGTTAATTTTTACCCACCTTATGCATTTAATACTTATTATTTTCGTGTTACCCTCCTTATCAAAGTGAAGAAAAAATCGATTGATATTTCTGGTCTTTCGTCTATAAATCCTTTCTCATGTACCAGTATGTTTGACACTTTCACATCTTCCCAAATATGTTGGACTTGTATCCTCAAACCACGAATTGATCATAATTAATTTTCACACTCTCTTTCCCCCCAAAAAAATGTTATGTGTTTCATAGTTTACAAATGTATCTTATGGATCATTTGAGATGAAACTGCCCTTCTGAGTTTCCCTTATTTAGTGACCGTGCAAAACCAAAAAAATGAATTATGTTAGTTATTAAAAAAGACTCTTAAAAAAATACGTCGTCTGAGTTCATTCGTCTTAGATAGTTGGGTAGGCCTTCAAAATGTCCAGATCCTTGTTGACTTATTTCCCTTTAAGAATAATCTCAGAAGATTAAAAACCCAGTACGGACTCAACAATAATTATCACATTCTATGTTCTTACGAATTCACGAACACAATAAGATCTCCGGTACTTCCAAACTCCTATACATTCTACAATCTTGACCTTCCAAATGTGAGGTTATTCGCCGCATAAAAATGATGAAATCATGGTTAGCTAGTCGGTCAATGGTTAACCACTTAACCTGATAACAATAGACTCTGTTATCCATTATTGAATAAAAATGACGTCATAACATTTAGTAAGGAATAATTTTGTGCGAAATGCCATATAGAACCTCTTGGAAGCAATAATTCTTACAATCAAATTTTGATAGCTCTTAACTTTTGTTGACTGTAATATTGTGACTCATCAATTGGCATTATTTTCGTGTTTATTACCTGAAAATTTAAAATCATGTAAGCGTCCCCAAGAAAACCTCTTAGCAAGGTAGGAAAAGAAAGTTATAGCGGTAAACGTGTCTATGTTATCAATATCTTCTTTGCACTATCTTATAGCAGTAAACATGTGTGCAACAGAAATATTTGTTTTATCATTTATAATAGTATTATTTCAAAACCACGGTATCGTTGTCACTGATCCACAAAAGACTAAAATTTTAAAAATTCATAACAGCAAAGTTAAGATAAAATATTTAGCAATGTGATCAAAGTTTGAGAATATAACGAATAGAGTGTAGCTCATTCAAGGATAACAATTTTTAATACGATAGAGACTAAGAATGAGAATGTTAGCTTGTGATTTGTGTCGTGAAATTAAATTAAATTGAAATAAAAATTATGAGTTATAGGTTATATCAGGGTGGTTGTTTGACCAAGTCATGTAACTTAGAAGGTGAGTATAAAACTGAACTCGTTAAGCATCTAAATTATAGAGAGTCGAATGAAGAAAGAGATGTATCTAAACACAGGAATATTGGAAGTTTTTTTTTCTTGTATAATCTATGTTTTGGATGCAACGACTTAAATTAGCATCATGCGTTTGATACCGAGGAGGAAATGGGTAGAGTAACACTAACAAATTAGTTATCCGAAGATGATGAGTCCCCTATCCGATTGGTAGGACTAAAGAATAAAGCATTTGAAAGTGCTACTCTTCTCGCATTTCTTTGCATTCCCTACGTTGAACGCTTTTAGGAACGCGGGAACATTGGCAGAGCATGAATAAAATGGATGATTTGCAAAACATACAACACATTATAATTCATATAAATAACAAAAATACGTAGGTGGTTAACTGTAAGATGAGTTGCTCATTTGGTAAAGGATATATGATTTATGATTCTCAATATTCATTTCCACCAGCATTAATGAACGTTGTTTGGAGTAATCTGAAAATAAAGATGAAAAAACAATAAGGAGAAACTAATAAGAATCACAAATGCAAAAGAGTATGAGTAAAAAATAATAAGAAAAACGATCAGACTCAAAAAAAAATATTAAATGGGTTCCAATTTTTCAAAGTTTAACACACAAAAAAAAGTAAAAAAAAAATAAGATACATAACCATGGAAAATACATGTTCAGGAAAGTGAACTTCATGAAAATAACATAATCCAATGAACAATTCAGAAAAAGCTCACCGCCTCCCAATTGTGCTTGTCTAAAGCTCGATGGAACATCCAAAATAAAATCATCCCATGTTCGATTAAATAACCATAATTTTCTTTTTTAGTTGTTTGTTCTGATTGAGATTCGAAGTCATATAAAAATAAGAAAAGTAAAGAAGACATGACCTGGGAGCAAGTAAAAAAGTGACAGTGATTTAAGATTATGCGACTAACTCGATTTGGAGAAACAAAAAAAGTTAATCAAATAGCTGCTATTATGGTTGAAGGACATGAGTGCATTTTATTTTTCACTGGCAATCGTTGTTCACCAATAGTTATCACCACCACAACACCATCCACCACCACTCTTGTTACCGAAACAGCTTTCGCCACCACTGTCTACAACATTGTAACATTTTTACCATTTCCACTGCTCACCAACTCCACCACAACCACCACTTGGCCACTTATATAATTGTTAGCAAATCGAAGTATTAGTTAATAAAAATATATTTGTACAATTATTAACAGAGTAATTTATTACTATCATTTTTAATATGACATTTATTATGACATAATAAAATCTTTATTGTAAAAAAATAATGAAACATTAGTGATAATAAATTTTGACCGTTAGATGCATTTCTAATCCCAATCACAATCATCACTTATGAGAAAAAACCATTAATAATTTCTATTGATATAATTTTTAGTAAAATTATTTATTAGTGAGATGATGTATTTATTACATTAATTAAGAACGCGAAATTGGGGGATATAAAAAGGAATTGGGGGATATAAGAAAATGACAAAAACTGGATCCATATATCAATTCGGGGTCACCCCTTATCTAAATATTTTTTTAAATCCTAATCTACCCCTCACTAATCAGGTTTAGTAGTTAATAATAATTAGTAAAAATCTTAAGATTTTTTATAAATGATTAGTGTGTGTTTTATTTGAATTTGGGTTAGTTTGGTGAGAGTAGAAGGAGGGAAAAATAATTTGAGAGAGAAATATTTTTGGGAAAAATGGAGGATGATTGTGAAGAGAGAATTGGTGCTGCTGAATCTTTAGCTCAACTACAACAAGGATCACATCTTGAATCTTCAGCTAACGACAACAACTCACAATTGCAACTCTTTGTTGAGCCAACACCCTTAAATGATGATTTTGACGAGTATGGAGAGTTTCTTGAAGAACCAACACAAGAAAGTAAACTTGCACAACATACTAGCATCCCCAACACACAGGTAAAGCTGCTAAGATGTCGAAAAATCGAATTTTTTCTTGAAACCCGCCATCTTTTCAGCTGAAAAACCTCGGTGCCGGCATGGTAGTTGTATGAATACCATGCCGGTAGTCAAGGTACCGACATTGTATTCATACTACGACCATGCCGGTAAACTGATATCCCCCATTTTGAATAATAAACCGCATAGCATTCTACCAAAAACTCGTGTGTGGGTACATAGTTAACCTTTTTACCTAACAAGGAATATACTACGGAATATTCAACCGGCATGGTTTTATTGATAGGTTACCATGCCGGTACTGCATGAAAAACATACAGGAAACAATTCCATCTCAAACCAAAAACCGACATTGAAACTTAATAAACATCGGCGCCGGAACTGGGTACCGGCGTGGTATCATCAATATCGATAATGCCGGCAACAAAACCGGCGTTGTTCAGTTACAACTTTACAATGCCGGCACCTACAAAAAAACATGCAAGGGATAAATGTTTTCCAAAGCTAAATTCCGGCATTCAATATCAATTATTGTCAATGCCGGAATTGTGTACCGGCTTGGAACAATAGGTTACGATAATGCCGGCATACTTGCTTCCGGCGTTGTTTTCTTATGAAACACATACGCCGGAATAGGTTTCAAATTTTGTCTTCCGTTTTGGTTAACTTAGACTATGCCGGAACAATGGTCGAGCATGCCGGTAATGGTTTCCGGCATAGTGTTGTAATTGTGTTTGGAACTAATTTGCATTCGATCTTTAGGTGGTGCCATATATTAATCCAACAAATGCAGAGCCGCTTTATCGGGATACGTCGGAATACTATAAAATCCCTCTGGTATGTAACCAAAGAATACTTTTCACCTAGTATCTTGAACATTACTAATGGATTGCTAGTAATGAACCTTCTAATGAATGCGAAATTGTTCTTATGTAGGGAATAACAGATCGAAAGGAAGCAATCGCTTGGGCTAAAGAGACGGCCCTTAAGAACATGTGTGTGTTGGTGAGGAATACCGAAGGTTCGAATAGGCGTTTTGAGATGGCTTGCGAGAGAAGTGGGAAATACAAGAAGAAGAATAGCCACAAGAGAAAGGATTATGTGTATCCAAAGAAGACTAATAGGGTATACAAGACTCGTACTAGGAAGAATAATTGCCCGTTTAAGCTTGTATTCCGTTTAAATGACATAAACAATTGGGATTGTGAGGTTTTGTGTGGCTGTCATAACCACCGGGATCCGAAAGATTTTGTTGGTCACTCCTTAGTTGCGAAGCTAAAACCTGACGAGTTCGAGGATGTAAAGAGATTGACCAAAGCACTTATCAAACCGAGACAAATTCTCAGAGGCTTCAAGGAAAAGGACGAGACTAACGTGTCTTCTCTACGTACAATTTATGCCGCAAAAGCAACTATTAGAATGGTGGAATGGGAAGGGAGGAGCGTTATGCAAGAATTTGAGAAGATAGTTTGGGATCACAACTACACGCGTATCATTAAAAGAGGGCCGGACGAGAAGCCCCTTCAAATATTCATTTCGCATCCTTTGCTCTCACAATTGGCAAATACATGTTGCGATGTTCTTTTGATGGATTGCACCTACAAGACAAACAAATACAATATGCCGTTGTTCAACATCGTGGGTCAAACCTCGGACAAGGTAACATTCACATTGGCTTGGTGTTTAATGGAAAACGAGAGGGACTATAATTATCATTGGGCATTAGGACAATTGAAATTGTTCTTCCGGGAAAATCAACTTCCGAGGGTCATCGTAACTGATAACGATGACGCATTAATGAAAGCAATATCCGACGTCTTCCCGGACGCACAAAATTTCCTATGTACATATCATATACGTAATAATGTGATAAAAACTTGCCATGTCTTGTTCGAACCCGCAAAGGCGGGTATTAAGAAGAGAATGATGGTACAACTAGAGGAAGATGTTCGAAAGAACAAACTATCCCCCTAAGAAGAAGAAGATGAGAGAGGCAAGATAAAGGAGAGAGTGGACAAAGAACATGGAAAAGTGGTTGGAATTTTTAAGAGATTGGGAGAAAGTTTATTGGTCTCTTACCGAGGTTATGTACGAAAAGAGATTGGAGAAGTTTATTGCCGATTGGAACGAAGTTTATCCGACTGCCGTCTGGTATTGTCGGACTCAATGGTTGGATAAGTTCAAGGAAAAATTTGTACGTGCATGGACAAACCGGTATAGATACCTCAAGACTGAAGCAACTAGTGCAGCTGAGGCCGCTCATGGGAGATTTATAGATCTCATCCAGTCCGGTCAAGGCAATGTGGTTACGGTCACCGAGGCAATGGAGCAATACTTTAAGCAAGATATCAATAGGATCAAGGAGGCTTTTGAGAAAATCTCAATGGAAAGGATGACTCCATTTCTTCGTTATGGTAAGTTTCTCCAAGGAATAGAATTCAACGTCTCTCATTGGGCAATAAAACATATGATGAGACAAATGGAATATGAGAAAAATTACGGAAAACCGGGTGATGTGTGTATTTGTCGCGACATGTCTTCATTGGGGCTTCCGTGTCGTCATATGCTTGTGAAGTATAAGAACTGATAACTATTGAGGTCATTGATCCGTTTTGGAAGCAACTATCTTTTGACCCCCCCCCCCCCCTTCGGGGGATCCCGGGCAATCTCCATGGGATACGAACGAATCAAAGGAATTCTTCGAAGCTTACTCACGTGGCACCTCGGTTAGCCGACAAGTCTTGTTGAGCCAACTAAGGCTAATTACTCGTCCATGGATCGCACAAAGCGAAGAGCCAAGAAAGGGAAATCCAACAGGCACTACACCAAAATCCCAAATTTACCACGTTTATAAGCGTTGCTAACAATTTAAGCAACGCTTATGTATGTTGCCCACACGGCGTCACAAATTATAGGTTTATATGCGTTGCTTAAATTAATTAAAGCAACGTTTCAATCGTTGCTTCATCCGTTGCTTTAATTAGATTTAATGCAACGTATAAATTTATTTAAGTAACGTTTATATACGTTGCGGAATATGTTATTAAAATTAAAAAAAAATATATAAAATACAAAATCTACATAATATAAAACCACGACTCGATGAGACAATCCCTCATCCTTGCAACATTTCGAGAACCTTATGAAACGAGTTTGAACATACGAATGAAACTCCATTCGAATCACAAGTGACTAAAGCTTAGATAGTGAATGCATATTCCAAATACTAGCATCTTTAAGATGGGTGTAAATCGAATTCACAGACCTTTGCTCTCAAAATACGACCCAGACGCTAGACTTCCTGACTTGGAGAATCGGCATGAGATGATATCTGGATAATCACATTGGCCTCAGGGATATCTATTAAGTTATGATCACCAACCTGCGAACCACATGGCGTGGTCAAGATTCAATGTTAGTTGCATCTGCTTGCAAAAACATGAATCAATCTACATAGATATCAAAGACCAAAAGAAAATATACCTTTGAAAGGAAAAGTGTAATAATTAACATCTACATTGTTCTTAAAAGCGTGAACAATTCTTGTTCTCTCCTGGTGGCTACACAAACAAGCTCCCAATAAACTCCCAATAAGAGTACATGTAAACTTAGTAAGCATAGGAAACCCTGACAAGTAAACCTATGACATGTATTGTTATTAACCTTAATCACCATAAATCATAGGTTTTCGAAGCTTCATGGCATACTCCGTAAGCGCGGAAAGATTATCAAGAAAAATAAGAGATTACTATAAAGCTACATTACATAAAGAACATAATTTGTACATCAAGACCATTTGCCTTAGAAAAAAACTACAAAATTACAATTACAACAAAGACAACTGACATTTACCTCGCATGAAGAATATTATCAAGCGTACTCTCGAGTCATCCTATTGTTATGTTGCAGTTATATATCCTTAACCGTTAACTTCTTTGCTTGTTCTTAGCCTAAACTCTAAGAACGATTCCAACAGCCCGTGCTTGCTGACAATAGTTGCATATTTTAAACAATCAATTTCAGGCTTCATGTGGTTCTGGACATTCAAAAAGTAACCCCAAACTAGAGTACCTTATACCTAGCGTTGTCTTAGAAAAAATTAATAAATTGGACTACGAAAGATCTATATACATCTAAGTACTTTATAATATCAACATAAGGAATGTGCAATGTAAGAAAATGAACACTCTTTCCAATGCGTAGTATCATTCGGAATGTTTATCTATTTATATGGATTATTTTCCATGAATGTATCAATTCAAGTGTGTTATCCAATTTATTTTGCAACCTAATGGTGGAAATTCGGAGAACACATAAATGAAAAAATTGTTACACAGACAATCATTTAACCAAATTACATGTATATAACATATATCTAAAGATGTCTATCTGATGCAAATGACAGATGTGTAGAGCACGGAAAAGAAAAGAAACAAGTATCAGAACCATGACGTCTATTGGTAAAAACTAAATGGAGTTCTCTCCGATGCCAAACAAAATTTGAAGTCCAAGAGATTGTCGACTAAAAGCCATGTATATTCAACTCATCCATCTAGCAATTTTAATCTGAAAACAACTAACAAATTCAGTGATCATGATAAGAATGAACAAAGGAAACATAAGAAGTATAGATGTGCCAACAAGGCAACAACGCATCAGACAAAAGTGTACCAGTCATATAAAAAGCAAAGTTACTAGGAAAACGCGTACTTGTGCAATAAGTATAGAGATGAGAATCAGACCGCTGCGCTTATAGGTACTACTATTAAATGAGTTATATGTATATAGAATTCCCTGCATGCAATACTAACACAAACATTACAAATAAAATAAAATATAAACCGACTCGTGCTAAAGTCTCTAAAACTACGAAACAAAACTTAACCTTATGTGGATTTGATGTTAAAAATGTTTCCCAGTTTTTTTGTTGATACCCTCCAAAGATCCTGTTCAAATTGCGAACATTTTCGAAGTTACCTTGACAAATTCCCAAATGACATTCATCATTAGTGATAAGATCTCTAAAACTTACCATTTAAACTTGACAAATGCATAATAATTCCTTCATATGTGGTCCCGAACTTCTAATGCTTATAGGATGCATTGCCATACCCGCAATATTGACAAATAAATCATTAACATGAGAGGCATAAACTTAAAACTCAAATAGAGAAGTTATAGTTGGATTTATACTTACTCCATCTTCAACCTACAATGCCTAGAACTGAAAAGCATGGAAAAAAGGTATTCCTTTGAGCTGCCACTCAGATAGGTATCTACAAAATAGCAAGCTAAAAACTTAGCTTTGGGAAAAATGACTAAATTCTTTAAACTCATTTCCTAATTCTACATTTCCCGCACTTTGGTTTATAGTGTTTTTAATAAACAGCCGCTATAAGTCAAGCGAAAGAGATAGATCGACTCCGGTGTTTATGCTCATCCTCGAGAAGTATGCTAATATGATTTTCACACCCAATTTTCGTAACTCATCAAGCAACAAAACAAACACCTTTTCCATGACTGTGCCATCTTCAAACCCGTGTACATCCGTTTCCATAAGTCATAAGTCATTACCTGCCATTGAGAAAAAGACAAAAGAAAGTTAATACACATATGAAAACTAAGAAAAAAATCCACATTGGTGAAACAATGCAACATAAGAAAACTAACAGGCTGGGTGATACGTTAACAATTAGAACGAAAGAAAACTTTCAAGGCAGTTAAATTATGACTATGTCTCTGACATTGGAAACAGAAGTCCTACGAGTTTCCAATAGCTTCTAAAAAACAACTTACTATAAATGAGTTCATACGCAACATTATCTCACTATCATACACTAGACAAAGATAGTGGTGAACTTGCTTCATCCTGTATCTACAATAGAGGGCATACAAAACTTATTCATTAATATGCATGAATAATACCACCAGGATCAAGTGAATAAAATTTCTCATCCTCGAAAAAAATCCCACTGGGATCAACCCAATACGGGAAGATAATAACGAACCAATCCATCCATACAATACCACTTCATACACGACATGTTTTATGCCT
Organism: Papaver armeniacum; assembly: GCA_023531295.1. Taxonomy (NCBI): domain Eukaryota; kingdom Viridiplantae; phylum Streptophyta; class Magnoliopsida; order Ranunculales; family Papaveraceae; genus Papaver; species Papaver armeniacum. Next base: position 1,035,363 of record JAJJWW010001088.1, on the reverse strand, counting down.
TCTCAACCAGAGTCTTACATTAGCATGAGGAAACAAGAGATAAGTTGAACTGTATGGCTCGAGAATGCTTGGAGACGTGTTAGACATCCAAGAAGTAATCTCTTTACTTCTGCCACCTGAAATTTATAGTAATATGCCATCAATCTCTAGCACAACTGCAAGCACATGCAACATACTAATCAATTGTATCGATACTACAAAACTTTTACTCACAGCCACCGAAAATGGCATTCAAATACTTAGCACAAAGAGAAAGAAAACAATGGTACCCAACAACACAATAGATCCAGTTCTTATTTTCACCATTGATCTTCATCTCAGAGACATAAGACCCACCAACATAATTCGCATATGCGAAGCTGCCATAACTGAACGATTTCCTAACACTAGAAGTATTTTCATCCATCATTTCTCTTTAATCAAATAAGACGGCTAATTACGAACAAGCAATAATTGTGCCAGGTTGAAGTCTCAAAACCTTAAATTACAAACAGAATAACAATTTAGATACAAATCTGAAACACACATCAAACAAAATTCTAAGATAAAATGAAGAACAGGAACAAGATCTTACTTAAGAGCATCAGAAATAACAATACTTTACAATGAGGGTGCTGTAAAGGAAGGTGAATAAGATGATGATTACAGCAGGCACCATCAACAAGCTAGGTCAGCAACCATCTCTGAAGCTTCCACCAACAACACCAATACCACCCACATGCCAACAGTTGCGCCTCTTAAGCAACAACACATGACTACTAAACTGAAATCAAAGGAAACCCACACTTTAAAACTCAACCAATTACAGTAAACAAAGACAAAAACTGCAAAATCTGCACATAATAAAATTAGGTCAAAATAAAGCGATAATAGCAACAACAAAAAAGTAACAAGATTAAAGTTATACCGTCCAGGATCCATTAGTTCATCACTAGAGAAAGAAATTTCATTTTAGAACCAAACACACCTAACAGAATTAACTTTTGAGAAGAAAATGATTTCTAGGTTTTGGGTGAGTTATTGTAAGATTAGTTTTGATTTCCAAAAAATAAGTTTTGATTATGAGATTTAGGTTCAGGATAAAATGGGTTTTGATTTCTACGGGTTTTGATTCCTGCGGATTTTGATTTCGCACATTTCCTTCTAGTAGAAGAGAAAGAAAAAATGGAAGAGGAGAAGAACTCGACGAGAGACGGAGAGAGAGAGAGATAAAGAAAATAATGTAAATGAAAATAGAAGAAATAAGAGGATAATAAGATTTGAAAAGACATTTAAGCCCTCAGCTATTCTAATAAAGGCAAGCGCGTCCTAATTTCTTTTTTTTCTTTTTAGTAATTAGGATTAGTGCAACGTATCTTCTATTTGCAGCAACGGATAAATTGATGCCACGTATATATACGTTGCAAACGTGAAAAATGAAACGTTGCAAAAAGCTGGATTTGGTGTAGTGAGGAAGACCACAAACTAAAACAAAGGGTAGAATTGAAAGAAATGACTCAACGTGAAGAAGAACTCGCGGCAAGTAAGAAACGAGATCTAACCGCATAAGAGATTTCGGAACAGAGGTTCGTGGAAGCGCAAGTTCCAAACAAAAGAGGTAGGCCGATGAAGGAACCGCTAAGTCAACAACAAACGAAGGAATCCGTATCCACACCAAAATGCAACTCATCGGAGGTTCCAAAGAAGAGGGGTAGGCCGAAAAAGGTATCAACATCAAGTGTCAAAGAACAACAATGTGAGCATTCCGAATCCATACCCATAGTCGATCTAGCGGAGGTTCCAAAGAAGAGGGGTAGGCCTCCAAAGGTATCAACATCAAGTGTCAAAGAACAACAAGGTGAGCATTCCGAAGCCATACCCATAGTCGATCTAGCGGAGGTTCCAAAGAAGAGGGGTAGGCCGCCAAAGGTATCAACATCAAGTGTCAAAGAACAACAATGTGAGCATTCTGAAGCCATACCCATAGTCGATCTAGCGGAGGTTCCAAAGAAGAGGGGTAGGCCGCCAAAGGTATCAACATCAAGTGTCAAAGAACAACAATGTGAGCATTCTGAAGCCATACACATAGTCGATCTAGCGGAGGTTCCAAAGAAGAGGGTTAGGCCGCCAAAGGTATCATCATCAAGTGACAAAGAACAACAAGGTGACGAGGCTAAGGTGGTGACAAACCAAAGTGATAGCAAAGTTGACGTGGTTTTATTTCGAAGGGGAAGGGGTAGGCCAAGGAAGTACGGACTCCCATCACATATCGAAGACATTGCAAGTGTAGAGATTGCAGAGGATGGTTTGGATATATTATTATTACAAAAGGGTAATATGAAGATGTATAAGGATCCCGAGAGCAATGGTAGGAAAATTAGAAGTTATCATACCAAGATACAGTCTTACATAGACCAACTTCCTGAGGTTATTCGCGAGTATATTTTATATACGGATGATGTCGACGGATATGGAAATTGTGGCTATCATGTTGTGACTGAACAATTAGGAATCTTTGACACGGCGGTTAGTAGAGGTATGACACCATGCCAATATGCTAGAATGAGGATGGCCGAACAACTTGTGAACAAAAGGAGCTTTTATGAGCAATTGGTTGGTGTAGGCGAGGGGTTTGATGATATGCATGCTCAAGTATTGGGGCCCGAACAACAGATGAACTTTCTTCCTTCTGAATATTGGATGAGAATGCCGCTTTGTGGGCATCTAGTGGCGGATACATTTAGATGTGTTGTTCATTATTTTACCCCAACCGTAGAAGTAACATTTACCCCAAAGTGGCAAAATGCGAAGGATCCCTTAAGAAGAGAAGAGTTGTTTTGGCGTTCGTAAACGGTAATCATTTCGTTATTCTAAAACTCAAAGAAAATTGTCCATTGCCACCTATTTGTGGGATGATTAAAAACAAGGGTCTAGATCCCAATATCTGGAAGGGATGGATGGCATCGTATGAGGAGAATCACCAATTTTGGGATGCGTTGGCCTTATAAAAAAAAAACGCTCCAAGAGGAGAAGATGCAACCCATTACGTGTGGAGGCGACGATGATTAATTTGGATTTAAGTGGTTCACTAGTACGCAACGTTTTGTTTTTTTGTAAGTCTGAATTGTAAACATTAAATCATATTTTGATGGCCATGCCGGCATAGTTGTGTTTTATATTTACAACTCCGTAACTTCTGTACCGGCGTTGAATTTCGTTTGAACCCATGCCGGAAATGCAGAAAAAACTTCCAGAGAAATAAGTGACATTTCCGGCATTGAAATTAACCCCATTACTATGCCGGTTTTCTGTCAAAATCCTTTTTATCATGGAGATTACAGAAACCGGCACAGTATCCAAACACAAATAAATACCGGAACTCTGTCTTTTAAAGAACCGGCATTGTTGTTACTGTTCTCGAGCATGCCGGTTTGGATGAAAAACTTAGAAATTTAAGTTATCTGGGCAAGTTCAAACTCTGTAAATGAGGTAATTTGACACAAGTTTATCAACATAATAAATATAATAAAAATACTAGATTGTATACAATAACAAACTCCAAAGTTATGTGGTTCCAAACCGAAAACAAATCAAACATAAACCAAGTCAAGCAAAGAGTTTAGCAAGACACACAAACACATTGTTCAAGACTCACAAACAAACATAAACCAACACTAGATTGTTCAACCAAACTAATACTATAGAATAAACACACGATCACTCGGTTCTTGACTTCTTGTGTACCCTCTTCTTCCTTTCGCCCCACAAGTCTTTTGCCTTCGGATCTTCAATTTTGTCCATCTTTTGCTCGACGTTCTCCATTTCTTTTTGGGTCAGCACCTCTCCTTTCTTGTTCTTTTTCTTAAAGAACTTCGACAAATTTCCAATCCGCTGACGCTGTTAAGGAAATTTTAAACATGTACTTAGTATGTACAATTGTATACGTTCATAGACATAGAGTAAAAGAATGGTAATGAACAAGACGTACGTACCAACAACGTAACGAGCTGTACAAGTGCGGGTACTGTTTCCGGAGTTGTGGATGGATGTGATAGTGGTGGAGGAACAACTACGATATCCGGGAGTACAACATAAGGATGTGTGAACTTCCGATGGCCTCTTAGGAAGGTTGGTTCACTCTCATAACCGTTCTCAGCCAATTCCCAATCAGCCCTATCCAACACTAGTCCCTTTTCTTCCCTTTCACTCCAATGTGCAAGAATAGGTTTTGGGTCGTAAACTACGAGAGTATGGTTCTCATTCGATTGGCTTTGAGGAAAGTCATGAGAGAATTTTTGATAAGATGTATCCGTGAGATCTTTCTGCTTGTACCCAAGTTGGCGCATTACACGGCGAGGGTTGTGCATAACAAATCCTTTTGGATGAAATAACGGTCCGTTGTAAAATGAAACATTGTCACGCCTTTGCAAGTGAACTCCTCTGGCATTCCTATATGGATCAAACACAACATCTTGGACATCCACCGAGTCCAAAGCCAATCTCATTGCTAATAACCGTTTTTTGTTATTGGGCCTTGGGGTATTGTCGAAGTAGTATTTCTGACCTAGAGGACTATGCTCTTGATATTCAGTGAAAATCTTCAATCCTTTATACCGTATGAACAATTTTGCGAAGTGTTCATAAGCCCACACCTACGCCAATGAAAGATCGTTCCAATAAAATGTATAAGAAAATAAATAATTGGAAACTAACAAATTTAATGACAACAATCAAAAAAATAAGTACTTGACTATACCTGAAGTACAGTGAAATTCCCATTAAATTGACGGGCGTTCGCCTTAGATGCTCGACGCATTTCTGCCAAAAAATATGCCAAGAAAGCAGTGCCCCATGAATACTCATGAACCTTTTCCAACGGATCCAAGTATTGTAGGTTGTTCATATGCACCCTATTACCATTGGCGTCAGGGAATATAGTTGTGCCCAAGATGAACAACATATAAGCCGCGGCGGTTTCTTGGACTTGTTACGATTCAATTGCTTGTTATTCGTGTTCCCAAACAATTCAACGAGTTTGACGAATGTGATAGTCTTTGTCTGGGAACGCCTAGTCTTGTACATATTTGCCAAAGTGGTTTCCTTGTCCCATCCAAACAACTTTTTAGTCAGCTCATAGATCTTGTCCCATTCCAAGTCCTTAGAGTCATCTCCTACTTTAACGGCTTTCCCAAGAACCTCAAGACCTATTATCCTTTGGACATCTTCAGGGATGATGGTCATCTCGCCAAAAGGAAAATGCATGGTATCAGTTTCACCAAAAAACCTCTCCAAAAAGCAGTTCGCCGTGACGGTATTAGTGGCCACATAATTTTTTATGGCGGGATACAAGCCAGATGCTTTGACTACTGCTTTAACAGCGTCACACTCAAGCTTCAAAGGCCATACATCCGATTGTTGATGGAGGCTAACACGAAAGGCGTTCGCGTGGTCCTATAAAAACACACCAAAGTAAATTAAATTCACTTGATCACATATAAATAATATAATAAGAAGATGCAATCGTCTTACATAAGTTTGATAGATCCAGCGAGCCCAAGAGTGTTTGTAGGAAAATAAGAGTTGCGGGTTTATCGGTTCACCCCAATGTTTGCCATCATCGCGGTCTCGAATCATGTCATACTTATCAGGAAAGTGGGCTGGAGGTTCCTTTACATTATCCTTAGGGGCTTCAACTCCGACATCAGTCTGTCCTAAGCCACCTGCTTGTGAGGAAGAGCCACCGGCTCGTTCGGGTACATGATATGTTTCCCACTCATCATCATAATCACTGCTGGTTGGGTAGCTTATAGGTTGATCCCGAATTATGACCTTAGCAGTAGCCGGATCAGGACGGCTACGTCGAGAAGACTTACGTTTTGCTTCTAAAACAACTTTCCCTTTTCCTTTGTTCTTTTCTGCTGCTTTAGACCTATATTCCAATATGCAAACTGGGTTATAGAATGACAACCGACATATAAATCGAACTTCACATCTGTGCCGGCACAAGTGCCAGCATTGTAATCAATTAAAATACCATGCCGGTTTTCTTTGAATTTCAGACAGAGAATGAACATTTTTTGCAACGGAAAACCGGCATAGTAAGTTAACATATATACACTGCCGGCATTGAGAACCGGCATTGTTAGATAGAAATTTTAAATGCCGGTACTGTGGGATTTTAGTACAGAGATTTTAACAAAATAGGCGAATGAAAACGGCATAGTATTGATGAAATATACAAAGTCGGGAAAGGAATACCATGCCGGTAAACGCATGCAATAAAATCGGGATTCAAGACATATAATCTGGCATGATTTTCAAATTGTATTCCACCGCGAATCAAACATGCAACTGAGCTTCAAATTGGAATTTTAAAAATTACTTTTAGTGTAGTAGAAAGACTAAACAACCTAATTTCACTTTGTGTTTTCTACTATGGGATAAACCCTAAAAGTTAAAAAATTCAATTCAACATATACATCACTTACCTAAGCAAATTTGTTATTCTCGCCTCACCATCAGACTCTTCAGGCAGTTATTGCGCTTTTGATTTCAATTTACCACCTTCATCAACAGATTCTTCAGTATTGGGTATGGGTTTTTCACGAGGTTTGCGACGACCCATTGTATTTGATATAGAAGATGAAACAAAAAGGGAGATTGAATAAAAATAGAGAATGAATGATTTCCTTTCTATAACCGTCACATAAATAGAATGAAGGAGTTTGTAACCGACGCATAAACTAGTATTATGGATTTTGTAACCGTCAAATAAGTGGGATAAAATAGTTTGTAACCGTCAAAGAAGTGGAATGAATGAGTTTATAACTGCCACATAACTTGTATTTGTAACCATCAGAATGCCGGCATTGAACAATGGAACGATTCAATGCCGGTACTCTAACAATAAGTATTTGGTGAGCAGAATTCAACGGAGGCACATGTAACGGTATAGTATTTGGTGTATTTTTCAATGCCAGTAAAGGAAAGAAAATTGATGAAATAAATAACATTAACCACATAATCTTAAGGAAATAAACTTAAAAACATTAACTCAAACCAATTGCAATTAACATTAGTTCTTGGAACGAGATTCAATAAGCAAAGCAGCTTCAAAATGCCTAAAAGGCTCTTTTCTCCACTTGGTATATGCGTCCTGAGCTTGAAACCTATTCCCTCTGTATCTTGCAAGAAACTCGTTGTATTTGCGACATAACTTTATGAGTGCAATTGTTCGATTTTGTACATAGAGATCACCGTAATCAATTCGGCATTTCTTACCTTCCAAGTAGTTATTCATGTAAGGACTAGTCCTAACAAGACCCCAAAAAATATTCGAAGGGCGGTGATCTTCCTGGAAATCCGATACTATGTAGTAATTTTTAATCCACTCGGTTTCTTCCTCCACATCCGCTTCTATCTTTGATTGTTTTTGACGTTCAAGGATTTCTTTAGCTTCTTTGCGATAATGTTCAAGCTTTGCTTCCTCTTCTTCTTCTCTTTTCCTCTTAAGTATCTCTTCTTCCATTGCGGCAATTGACTTGGTGGTTTCTCCCTTCCTTTTTAGTTTTTCTAGTATAAGGGAAATTGAGTTGGTGGCTGATAATTGATTTCCCAACGGAGTGGATAGTTTGTTCTTCTTGAGTTTTTCTTTTTCCATGGCAATGATGAAATCTGTTTTTGTTGATGGATTTGAGTTGATGGAGGATGCTAATTGATTTCCCATTCGAGTGGATAGTTTGTTTTTCCTAAGTTTGTCTTTTTCCAGGGCAATGATGAAATCGGTAGTTGCTGATGGATTTGCCATTAGAGGTATCAAGTGAAATGGGTGAATCAATTGCATTATATAGATGATTGCACAACGTCTATTTAGTGCCGGAATTGTCAGTGAAGTAAAATCAACGCCGGCACTATAAAAGCCGGTTTTTGGTTTAAAAAAATAGCCGTTGGGCATTGAATTTTGAACGATCCGGCATTGGTATAAGCTTAACCTACATGCCGGCACGTATTACCGGCATAGATTAATATACTACATTGCACGTCGTTACCATTAGGCAATTGAAATATGTTTACATACTAAGCCGGAACTATAATTTATTTCGAACGTAATCCTTGTCGACGGAAAAACGAATGCACTTAGCACGTGCATCAAGCCTTTAAAACACTTGGTGGCCCAAGTGGACGAGTTATAGTCTCGTGAGGGCTTACATAGAGATATACCCACAAAACCTTACGAAATACCTAACTAGATACCCTTAAAACCTAAGCAAATAACACTAAACTATCAATCTTCTTAAGAAGAATCCGTTTCCGATTCACCCAACTGGTGGTACTCCGTGACTTTGGTTACAATATGGTTCACGTTGGCTTCAAACATGAACGGTTCTCCCTTTTCTCGTAAGTAACGCGTTTTCACGGCTTGATGCTATAAAAACAACACACAAACTTTGTTTGTTACATAAAATTTGAAAAAGAGTAGATTGTGTCCAACTAATCATGGAGATACTTACGAGTTGTTGAGGGGACAATCTATTGTGGCTAGCGTGCTCGATCCGGTGTTTCATTTTTAGATACTCAACCACAGCATTTAGGATGATGTCGTGTCGTTGCTCGATTTGTTGAGCAGTTCTTCCTTTAGGGTTACCGTAATCGTGAATAAATTTGTTAAAAATCTTCAACCACATGGAATCCCGCGTGCTGCTATCTATAGTTGAAGGACGAGTTTCAGCGTACCATGCTTGGGTGATTGCTAAATCTTCCTCCGAGTCAAACGATGCCATTGGTTGTATGGTAGATTAGGTACTATACTAAGCTATTTATTGATAATTATTCTAGGGTTTAGGGTTTCAAAGATAAGATGCTCAAGGAGATATATAAGAACACGAGTTTTTGGCTTTTGGGTCCAAGAATTAGCTCTCTTTATATAGACAAAAACGTCAACGACTAGTTTTTTTGAAAATCGCCACAACCGGCATTGTAGTAATTGTGAAATACAATGCCGACAAATAATTCCGGCACGCTTTTTGACAAGATTACAATGCCGGTACTAGGAAATTTTTTTACAGAGATCGGGAAAAATATGCAACCAATACCGGCATGGTTTCAAAACACTTTCAAATGCCAGTAAATGGAACCGACATTCAATCTATAATAACGACTATGCCGTTAGTTGATAAATTCAAAAAAAAAAAAACGGCTAGTTTTTTGAAAAATAAGACCGTTGGAGATTTATCTCTATATAATACCCCCATTCCTTTGGAATAATCTACACAAACCAGCAACCAAATAACAAAAATCATTCTCTCAAGAAAGCAAGCACGGTTAAAGCTTCACAAAGGATGGGGGATTCATCATCTTCCTCTATTTGCAAAGTAAGTAGATTTACTAACAATATGATCTTAACTACTATGACACACGACTAATATAACCTTCTCTTACAGAGTCATCATTGCAAGTGTCAAATTTGCAAGTCACTTTCTCATCTAGCCATGGATTGTCCTTTTATTTATTCAAAGTGTAGAAGCTGTGATGGGACACGCCGGTTTTGGATTGCAAAAACGGATGATGCTGAAAATGGAAGAATGTTTCTAAGGTGTTTGAATCACCCAAAGTGCGATGATTTTCAATGGTTTGACAAAGCTGTTCAACTTGCAGAGTTAAGAGAAAACCACAAGGGCCAATGCAAGCCAATCGATGGGTGTGATGGGTGTTATATGAAGGGAAAGGAATATGTTGAAAGAGAAGAAAAACCAATGAAGATGATCCTTGACACCCCCCTCCCGGACGATGTCTTCGAAGAGGTTCGAGAAAGGCTCAAAGGTTCCGCAATTGTTGAAAAGGGATGGAAATAGATTATCTTTAACCAAATGTAATGCATGCCATGTTTTTTAGCATGTTTTAATTAAAAGTTTCAAATCCAATGTAATAGATTAATTAGGAATAAAATAAAAGAGCATTCAAAATGGATTCGAAATGGATTTTTATTCAAAACTACCAGACTACCGGCATAGAAGTATTCAATTTTACAAAGGCGGTTTTAAAACAACTATGAAAATTTGAAAATATCATAAAACCGGCATAGATGTTAGAAAATACTACTATGCCGGTACCTTCGAATATCTATACAGGAGAATGGAATTTTTAATCTTCTTGATCCGGTATGGTTTTATACACAATTTCATTGTCGGTTACCAGAACCGCATTGATCTATAAATATTAAACAGTGCCGGTACATAAACCGGCATTGTTAACATGAACTTATCTATGCCGGTAAAAGGCGCAAAAAAATCTCGCAAGGATAAACATGTTCAACATAAACGAATCACTAGAAATCAAAACATGTTCAACATAAACGAATCACTAGAAATCAAAACATGTTCAACATAAACCAAACAACTGGATGCTATCAAATGTTCTTAATCCAGGTATCCTAAACCAAAAGCAAACCAAACAACTAAAGAGTTAACCGCGAGGTACAAACGAAAACAAGTTCGGAATTGTTCAAGACGTGACAACCACCATCCAAAAAAAGAAACACAACTAAAGACTTAAATCACTGGGTCTTTTGCTTCTTTTGGGACGGTTTGTACTTAGTTTCCCCGAACAAAGCTTTTGCACTAGGGTTGGTTTCTTCAATTCTATCAAGCTTTTCCTCGAATTCCTTCATTTCTTCAAGGGATAGCACCTCTCCTTCCTGGTACTTGCAACCCAACATCTTCTTTAACTTGCCAAGCCGACGCCGCTAGTTTAATATATCAAACACATAATTAGTATACATATAAGATTATGTGTATATTAAACGACGAAGGAATTAACAATACTTACAAGCAATCCAACGGTCTTATTAAGTTGGGTCATCGTAGGTGGTGCCTGTGCGGGAGTTGGAACGGGAGGGTTTTTCTGGGAGGAACTTGGACGTCATCCGGGCGGACGACATAAGGATGTGACCATTGCAGGTAATCTTCCATGTATTCGGCATCAACTTCATCACCGTTTTCAGCAATCTCCAACTTTTCCCACTGACTAATATCTATCAAACGACGTGGTTCCCTATCCCTCCAATCTGTTGGGTCCGGTTTTGGAACATACTCTACATGCAACCGATTTGGAGTTGAATAGCACCGAGAAAGGTCGAGATCAAAACATTGAAAAGAGGTCGTCTGGAAAAGTGCTAATTGCTTATATCCAAGTTGACGCATCACACGCGTAGGATTAGCCATAACGTATCCTTTTGGGTGGAACAACGGCCCATGGTAAAATGCAACGTTACCAAACCTCAAAACCTGGTGGTTTCCTCTAGCCTCCTTGTAAGGGTCTAACACAACATCTTTGGTACTCATTGCGTCCAAAGCCAATCTCATATCGATCAGTCGACCTATGTTACCGGGCTTTGGATTATTGTTGAACTCGTATCTCTTAGCTAGAGGCGTATCGGGTTCTGGAAGGTCTATGATCTTCAAGGAGGGGTAGGCCTTGAACAAGGTTGGGAAGTGTTCATAAGCCCACACCTATTCCAATGTGAATCAATAAGTTTTGTTTCTAAGTTCACGATAAGAGTACATATGAACAATATACATAATAACATAAGTTTAAGAACAAATTTACCTGCAGTAGAGTGAAATTCCCGACAAATTGGTTGGTTTTAGCCTTAGAGGCCCTTCTCATCTCCATCATCAAATTTGCCATTACCGCGGTGCCCCAAGAATATCCATAGACACCTTCCAACGGATCCAAGTACTGAAGGTAGTTCGCACTAACCCTGTTGCCATTGGTGTTAGGGAATACCCTAGTGCCCAAGATGTATAACAGGTAAGCAGCGGCAGTATAACGAATTTGTTTAGGGTCTCATCCATCCTCCAAACTTCTTTTCTTTGTCTTTTCAAAATTCTTCTTAAGCAGCGTCAACTTGATTGTCTTTGTCTTACCAGACGTGGATTCATAAAAGCTCTCCACGAAGTTTTGTAGTCCCAACCAAACAGCTTGTTGGTCAGACCGTGCAACGTCGACCATTCTAGGTCCGTAGACTCAACTCCTTCGCAATTGATTTGCCGATAACATTCAATCCTAGAATGTTCGAGCATCTTCAGGGATGAAGGTCATCTCCCCAAAGGGAAGTGCATGGTATCGGTTTCACCATGATACCTTTCGACGAAGCAATTGACAGTAACAGAATCAGGCTTCACATAATTTTCAACCAAAGCATATAGACCAGTATCCTTTACTATTGTTTGGACCTCTTCACATTCCTCGGACAAGTCCCAACCATCCGCGGCTTGGTTTCGGAAAACACGCACAGCCTTCTTATGATCCTACAATTAGGAGAGACAATACAATTAAGAGATTTTACATAAATACATAACAATACATATGTACAAGATAGAAAATGCTTACATAGGTTTGATAGATAGTACGAGCCCACGAGTGCTTGTATCCAAATAGTGTTTTTGGTTCCGGAGCTTCGCCCCAAATTCTACCACGTTCAAGATCAGGTATCATGTCATCAATGTGAGGAAGGTGGGAACCTTTAACTTTCACTTTGACGTTGCCCTTCTTGCCATTGCCTTGTGTTGGTTGTTGAATTGGGCCACCAACTTCGCTTTGGCTTGCTAATTGACTTTCCTCTTCATCTGGTTCATCTTGATCATCGTGCTCACGGTTTGTAAGTCGACTACGGTCACCACCACTCTCCCAAATTATCCCTCTTGTACCAGCCCCCAAACGTATCTTACGACCTTCGTCTTTCCCTCGAGGAGGCAGAGACTGAGGAGTATCAAGACCGTCGTTCCTTCTTCTCTTAGTGACAACATCTTTATTTTTTCTTTTGTTGGCTTCCTTTGATTTTGACCTATATCGTAAGCACACGGAAATCAATGAATATAAGACGACTCACCTTCAGTTTTAGTACCGGCATTGACTACCTTAAACTAAACCACGCCGGTTTAATGTTCCGGCAGTACACATTGACTATCGACAGTCCCGGTACCAACTACCGGCATACAAATGTAACCTAAAATCTATGCCGGTATTATTGACAGTTTCCCTGTATGTTTTAAGTCTACTACCGGCATGCTCGAATCATTACAAATGAATGCCGGTACCGAAAACCGGCATGTAATGAAACCAAAAATCTATGCCGGTACTGGTGACAAATTCATAAACTCTCCTGTATGTTTTAAGTCCACTACCGGCATGCTCGAATTATTACAAATGAATGTCGGTACCTAAAACCGGCATGTAATGAAACCAAATATCTATGCCGGTACTGGTGACAAATTCATAAACTCTCTTGTATGTTTTAAGTACACTACCGGCATGCTCGAATTATTATTAAACAGTGCCGGTACTAAAAACCGGCACTGTATTCATCCTAGATTGAATGCCGGTAAAGAAAATTCAGTTTCTGGTTAATCTGGGTTTGGAAACCGGCACTGTATTCATCCTAGATTGAATGCCGGAACACAAAACCGGCACTGTATTCATACGAATTTCAATGCCGGTACTCTCTGAAACCCAACAGTTTGAGTTAGGTTTCGCGATTCTAACCTAAACCCATTGCCATAGATCGATTTAAACACCTACAAAGTAGTTTTAAATGACTTACCTTCTCACAGAAGCCATATATTTGAGTAGTTGATCGTCAGATAACGTTGCTTCTTCGTGTTCTTGCTCTTGAGCAATCTTAGCAAGTCTTTCCGCATTGTTTTTGTTGAGCAATCGATGATGTTGAGTTCGATTGGGCATTTGGTTTCTTTCGTGGAGGCATTTTTTATGATTCGGGTTGGTTAATCGACGAAGAAATTTTTGAATCGACGATTAATCGACGAAGAACGGGATGAAGAACGATGAAAAAAAAATTCGAGAACCTAACAAAGGTCTTGCAGTCTTGATTTGTGTAAATGGGGGATATATGAATTTGGTTTTTGATTTTAATGTTTTAGTAGAAAGGGTATTATGGTCTTTTCATAATGTTTTTTAATTAACCAAAGGGTATTTTAGTATTTTCATACCCAAAAATCACCCCTTAACACACACCATGGGAGAAGTAATCAATATCCCCCAATTCCTTTTTATATCCCCCAATTTCGCGTTCTTAATTAAGGGAAATCAAAATTTAATAAATCATTCATCATGAGAAATTAATGAGACACCAATTAATAAAAAACTAATAATAATATTTAAATTGAACAAACCACAACCGTAGATTTATCTTTTCCAAGGACAAATCTGGACCACCACTTACACAGGCAAACTTAGCCAAAAATAATAGAGTGCATCGAAAAACAAACAAATGCAACAAATACTTAACATTTTCTTACACAGGCAAATTAAAGCCATGCACGAAAATTCACAACACTACTTGCGCCATTCTCAACCACAAATACTTAACATTTTCTTACTCAAAATCTTCAGTCTTAAATTCTAGATCCTTAATCTAAAATTATTTATTAATGGAGATACAAATTTATTAGTTTAATTAAGGGAAAATTTATAATTAATTTTTTTTTATAGATCATTTATTATGAGCAATTAGTGAAAAAACACTATTATGTGGAATTAATAAATTATTTATTATCACCATTTAGTGTGAAACAGTAATTAGTTAGGCATTTATTAAATTAATCATTTATTATATTAGATTTTCCTTAATGGGTCATTAAATGATAGTTTAATGGGAGAAATTATAGACATAGATGATTAATTTAATAAATGTCATATGTTGACCCATTAAGGAAAATCTAATGTGCTTTATTCTCTTGATAAACAAGAATCTAACAGTAATTAGTCAGTCAGATATCAGATTATTTTTCATTTCTCTTGATCATTTATGGGTCGTTTATTCTGACTCAGTCAAAATATTGGAAGAGTAAGGCTTGGTTTGGTAATGCTTTTATTTTCTCAAAAGCACTTTCAAAAGCTATTTATGTCAATAATTTTTGAAATTAGTATTTGGTAAAAAAAAATCAAAGTGCTTTTTATTGAAAGCACTTCCCAAATTCCTCAATTTTTAAAAGCTGGGGAGGAGGAGCTTTTAAAAGGAACCCACAATTGGGGGATATCAAAACTAATTGGGGGATATGAATTACTTCCCCCAACCAAAGGTGTCTGCTAAGGGGTGTTTTTTGCGGCGAAAATACTAAAATACCCTTCCCACAAAATAAAAATCAAAAACTTAAAATCAAAAAACAAAATCATATCCCCCATTTCCATCTCCACTTCTTATTAATCTTATTTAAGGGTGGAGCTTTGAAACCCAAATATTTCTCATTCCATTTCAAATTCTAAACTCTCCCCACTCTATATCAAATTCTCTTCTCCTCACTTTGGAAACCAATTTTTTTTTATTCGGAAGTGATGAAGATCATGCTGAAAGTGATGATGACCATGCCGGAATTGATGAAGACCATGCCGGTATCATGATACCGGCATAGTCTTCATATCAACCGACCATGCTTGCGGTGGACTGATTAATACGAGAAAAATTCAAAACGGAAGTGATGAAGACCATGCCGGAATTGATGAAGACCATATGTTAGGAACATGATACCTGGGCATGCTCGAGAATTTCCTATCAATGCTCTAGGTAGTCAAGTGGAAAAAAATCAACATTACGGATACTTTTCATCTGTTCCTAAGCATAGAAATTTAAGCAAAATACTATGCTTAGGAACATGTACCTAAGCATGCTCGAAAACTAGATTACTATGCCTGGAGTTTTTGTTCAAAACCAGAAAAAAATCAACATTCTGAAGATCAAAACCAGAATTTATGAACATTTCCAACAATTGCCCGCATGGGTTTTTGGTTGAATACCATGCCGACACCAAGCTTTTTCAGCTGCAACAATGGTGGATTCAAAGAAAAAAAATCAATTTTTCAACCTCTTATTAGCGGTAATTCTCTCATCACAATCATCTTCCATTTTCAAAAAGAGAAATTTCTCTCAAATATTTTTTTTCCTCCTTCTACTCTCACCCAAACACAAATAAAAATACACACTAATCTATCCCCCAAATACTTAAGATTTTTACTAATTATTATTAACCACTAAACCTAATTAGTGAGGGGTAAATTAGGAATTAAAAAATAATTACATAAGGGGTGACCCAGAATTGCTATTGGGACTCCTATTTTGTCTTGTAGCTATATCCCCCAATTAGTTTTCATATCCCCCAATTAATCATTCTTTAAAAGCTACAAAAGCATAAGCCGTGGCCCCACCTAAATTTAATAATTGATTTATCTTTTTTATCCCTACTTTATTTTATAAATGACAAAAGTTACCCCTTAAATTTATATACAATCAATTTTTTTACTATTTCTTATATGAATGATTAATTGGGGGATAAAAAAACTAATTGGGGGATATAGGAAAAGGACAAAAAAAAGTCCAAATATCAATTCGGGGTCACCCCTTATCTAAATATTTTTTAAAATCCTAATATACCCCTCACTAATTAGGTTTAGTGGTTAATAATAATTAGTAAAAATCTTAAGATTTTGTTAAATGATTAGTGTGTATTTGTATTTGGGTGAATGAGATGGGAGTAGAAAGATGGAAAAAAAATTTGAGAGGGAACTTTTTTTGGTGGAAGTGGAGGATGATTATGAAGAGAGAATTGTTGCTAAGAGGTTGAAAATTTGA
This sequence comes from Papaver armeniacum, assembly GCA_023531295.1. Lineage (NCBI taxonomy): Eukaryota > Viridiplantae > Streptophyta > Magnoliopsida > Ranunculales > Papaveraceae > Papaver > Papaver armeniacum. Next base: position 1,018,742 of record JAJJWW010001088.1, on the reverse strand, counting down.
TTTTTTTTCTTTGAATCCACCATTGTTGCAGCTGAAAAAGATTGGTGCCGGCATGGTATTCAACCAAAAAACCATGCCGGCATTTGTTGGAAATTTTCATAAATTGTTGCCACTATCCGGGGGGTTCGGGGGGGCGTAGCCCCCCCTCTCGTTACGATTTTTTTCTGGTTTTGATCTTCGAAACCTATTTTTTCAGGTTTTAATCGATCTACTTCCTAAGCACGCTTATCTAATTTTCGAGCATGCCTAACTACTTCCGGCATGGTTTTTGCTTAAATTTCTATGCTTGGAACATGATGAAAAGTATCCAGAAACTTCAATTTTTTTTCACTTGACTACCGGCATTGATAGATTTCTATCGAGCATGCCGGCACCAATTTCCTAGCGTGGTTCTTCACCAATTCCGGCATGGTCTTCATCACTTCCTACGATGTAAAAAAATATTCCGTTTTTAGTTTTTTCTGGTTTTAATCGGTCCACTTCCTAAGACAAGTAGTTAATTCTCGAGCATGCCTAACACCGGTTTCCGAGCATAGTATGTTGCTTAAATTTCTATGCTTACACATGATGAAAAGTATCCAGGAAACTTCAATTTTTTTTTCACTTGACTACCGGCATTGATAAATTTCTATTGAGCATGCCTGGAATTTTCGATTCTGACATTGAATGTTAGTTACCAACCATGCCTTGAGCACCGGTTTCCGCATGGTCTTCATCAATTCCGGCATGGTCTTCATCACTTTCGAATTAAAAAAAAAAAAAATTTGTTTCCAAAGTGAGGAGCCGGCAGAGAAGGAGAAGAGAATTTGAAAGAGAGTGGGGAGAGTTTAGAATTTGAAAGGGAATGGGGAATATTTGGGTTTCAAATTCTAACCCTGAAAGTGATTAATAAGAAGTGGAGATGGAAATGGGGGATATGATTTTGTTTTTTGATTTTAAGTTTTTGATTTTTATTTTGAGGGAAGGGTATTTTAGTATTTTCGCCTCCAAAAGTCACCCCTTAGCACACACCATGGGTTGGGGGAAGTAATTCATATCCCCCAATTAGTTTTTATATCCCCCAATTGCGTGTTCTCTTATATTGCATTCTTTAATTTTTTTTAATTTTTTTTAATTTTTCAAACTATTTTATATACCATTTCATTTAATTTGTTAACAGTATAAATAAAAAAATATTAAATAATTACTTAATTTTAGTTTCATTTTTTGTTTGAAATATATATATATATATATATATATATATATAAGTATTTAAGTAAAATAATTTTTTAACAATTATAATAATAGTGGTAATTAGTATGAATATTAATATTATTCTTTAATTTTTTTAATTATTTTTTTAATTTTTGTAACTATTTTATATACCATTTCATTTAATTTGTTAACAGTATAAATAAAAAAATATTAAATAATTACTTAATTTTAGTTTTATTTTTGTTTGATATATATATATATAGATAGATAGATATAGATATAAGTATTTAAGTAAAATAATTTTTTAACAATCATAATAATAGTGGTAATTAGTATGAATATTAATATTATATAGTAAAATAATTAATTATTTTTAAACTCCATAAAATTGAATAAACCTACCATTAGAGATATGTCTGTTTTTGTCATTTGCTACAACAATTATGGTGGTATCTGAAATTTTACCAAACACACTTTGATTGCTTTTTTAATCAGCTTCAACTTTAATTAATATTTTACCAAACGTCTAACTGTTTTTTTCTCACAGCATGGCACAGCAACGCACATCAGAAAAGTGCTTTTACAAAAGCTGCAGCAATACCAAACTAAGCCTAAATCTCAACCACCACTTACATAGGCTAACTTAGCCAAACTGTGCTTTATACTCTTGATAAACAATCAACAGATAAACTGTGCATCCAAAGGGCCGTAACGTAAAAAGAAGATGCTGACGAACAATGTCATATGTTGCCAGCTCGCTACTGTTGGTAATGCTTGAGGAAAACCAATCTCACCAGTTCAATTTTTTTTTTCCTTCAAATCTCAGTTCAGTCAAAAGTGAATTTTTATTTTGTTTGGTAAATTACCCTCCTGAGCGATTACATAATTTACATTACAATAAGCATCCACTCTCTCGTGTCGTTATAGCACGGGTTAAGCTCCCGTTAATGTACAAAATTAAACCCGTGCAAAATATCTTAGAGTCAGATGGGTGAACCAAGAGAAATGAAAAATAATCTGATATCTGACTGGACTGAGTCAGACGTTAGGTTAGATTCAGATCCCGAGCCGAATCCATACGAACAAGGTTGGATTCAGATCCCGAGTCCAATTCATTCAAACAAGGTGAACTCGAGTTTTTAAACAAACCTTGATATTATCTGACGTCACGCATTATGAATGAATGACATGAGATAACCAAGTACGAGAAGGAGAAAGACTAGTGAGTGGATTACTAGTTTACCACTGAAGTAATGATTCAAATTCTTCAGTTGCCCATCTAAAAGAGGTCTTCTTTCTATTCTTGTGGTGTCATAAAAAAATGTGGCTCTAGATTTACCTTCATACAAATTTTCTAGATGATTCCCTCTTCACACATGAAAAATTATGTGAAAGGGAATTAGAAAACAATAGCTTGGAATAATGAACTTATGACCTAGATTACATAAACAAAAAAAAATAGATACCACAAAGGTGGGGCACAAATGCTATATCAAAACTAGTTTACACAATGTTGATCTCTTTGTATAATTTCTTACGCTTAGGGCTCTTGACTGTTTACACGGCTATGAAGCTCTAACATTTCTTGATGGTTAGGATCGACAGAGAGAGCCGCTCGGCAATCTCGTAATGCGCCAGATACATCCCCAATATGCTCATGAAACGCAGCTCGTAAGTGTAGAAGATGGAGATCAGCTTTGAATGCTATTGCTCTTGAGAGCTCTGTGATTGCTTCGCTTTCTTTGTGGCAGTCCATCAAAACTGCCAACACACCAAAGACCTCAAAATTTACAACTTAAAATGAAGAGGAAAGAAACATAATTGCAGCTGAGAAGAGACAGAGAGTAAACGAGACACAAATTGATGGACATAAGATTCCATCAAATATATGAATCATGTATATCAACAGGTCAGCTAAGCCTTAGTGTAAGCAACACCAGTGAATAATCTCCCTATTGTGTCGACAGACCAGTTAAGCCTTGGTGTAAGCAAGACCAGAGAATTGGAAGTTCAACTACACCAATTCAAGAACAAGTAATTTTGTTTTGAACACCACTAATCACCATCTCTTCAGGTTTGCTAGAGTAGAAAATCTTTGTGGTGGTCAATGAATCATTTAGGGGTTACGAGCTCGGTCCTATTTCTGTGGACATCTGTGGTCAATTTTCCAAGACCATCTAAAGCAGAATATGTTATGGAACCAATTCCACAAGATGCACCAAATTGAATGGTTTTCCATGTCAGACATAACGACTAAGTTAGGCAGTGGAGAAAGAGGAGAATCTGACCAGCGGCTCGATATCTGTATGGGTAAACTCGAAGTGGATCTAGTTGGGTAACCATCTCCAAGTCAGCCTTCGTCAGTTCACGGTCACAGTATTCTGACCTCTTTTCATATGCAGATGCATTGCTTCGGGCCTTCTCAATCAGCTTTGTCATTTCCTCGTATGCAGCATTCCTATCACCTCTGAGGGAATGGACCCGTGCAAGACCCTGGTGGGCTCTGGTGTGTCCTATCCGTAGGGCGTTGATGTAACAATCAGCTGCGAAGTCCAGCTTTCCACAGTCAGCATAGACACTGCCGAGGTTGTTTAGAGCCTGCCACAGAAATTCAATGATGCCCGGAAAATGATGTTAGCCTGTGAAACTTGGAAAGCTTGTCTGAATATAAGTTTAATTAGGCTTAAGGACCAAATTAAGTCATATTTCGGTAACTTTGGAAATCAAGCTTGTTTGAACGTTGTTACCTAAGCTTCGGTAACTTCGGTAATCAAGCCTCTATGGATCATATCTCATCACTCAACAATGTAAAGGGTGACCTAAGCTTGGGAAACTTTGGTTTAATAATTATCATCTAGAGTTTCGACCACAGGCCATGTAAGATGAGGAAAAAGACAAACCTGTCCTTTGCGAAGCCTGTCAGAAGGACACTTCAAAGCATTTTCTAAAAGTGAAACAACAGTTGCTGAGCAAGAAGGATCAAGGCTTGAGTCTGCCAAAGCATAAGCTTTCAGGAAGAAAGCCTCAAACGTTTTTTTTAGGCTAATTGATTCCTCTGCTTTTCGAAGCCCTTCTTCACAATGACCCGTATCATATAAAATCCAACCCTCGTAAACAAGGCGCTCATGTTCACTTCCAGCATGCTGGCGAGCCAGCTGTAGACTATACATAGCAGCCTCAGGACAGTTCAACCTGGTATAAAAACAAATAGTTTCCATCGGTCTTGTCAAAAGTGAATCTACAGCAGTAAAGGACCAACAATTTCTTAACATTTGGAACATTAAAGTAGTACATGACCACACCATGACGCCTCTTGTTTGCATACCCACACCACAAGTGGTGCGAGAAAATCCAAATTCGGTCAACCACCAAAAGAGATGCTAAAAATATACCTGAGGAGAAGCAAGGACTGTCTGAAGTATAGAACACCTTTTGCTGCATCAGACTCAAGCATCTGGTAGATAACCGAAAGAGACCCAATATCATCGACCGAGGACCATCTATCATAAAGTTGCATCCAACAATCAACAGTCATCCAATTCTCAACATGTTCACGCACGAGTGTGCGAAGCTGAATGGCAGCTACCCGCCCCTCAAACAACCTGTATCTAGGAGACAGAGTGAGAATTGCCTGAACATCACATAATGCCGCTCGATAATCTTCAAGAGCCAGATAGAAATAAAACCTAAGCTCCAAGCATTCCAGTGCTAGTTTGAAACCAAGAACCCTGTTTATTTCCATTAACGCATCTTGTACTTTTTGCTTCCTCATCTGGGATGCAGCACGATACAAGTAAGGGTAATTAAGTGTAGGGTCCGACTCTGTCGCCTTCACAAGGTCTTCCAATTTCTTTTCACCTTCACAGTAAAGTGACCTCTCCTGATACATCCACCCAAGAGGGCTATGAGAGGATATTACAGAACTGAGTTTCTCATAAGACCCAATTTTGTTGCCTTTGATGGAACCCAATCTAGCTAATCCAGTAACTGAATAAACATGACCTAATGAAAAAGCTTTCTCAAACAGCTTTTCTGCTTCATCATATTCTTTTCTCAGAAACCTCACACAACCCAGTTGATGAAAGGAAAATTGCCTCTGCCTATAATTTTCCGCAGAGTCGACCAATCTTTCCAGGAAACAAACAGTAGTTTCGGATCGGGAATCTCGGGCCATGGCAACCTCACTTAATAAACAGTAGAGAGAGAATGATGCTGACCCAGCCATGATCTGTCTCTGATGTTTATTAGCATTTCCAAATATCTTAACCACTTGATCATCATTCAGACAGTCAGGAAGTTCATTCACAAACACTTGCAAACATGACGCTGCGAGGACTGGTGCATTCTCTTCAAGTGCATAATCGATAAGATCCACAGCATCTTGTTTTGAGGAAATCAAAGATGCAATTTTTCTGTCACAAGCATCTTTAAGTCTTTCACAGCAAAATTTATTTGCAAATGTTAAGATCTCAAGCAAAATATCAGGATGAACATTGTTTAAACTGCCTGTCTCACTGAATTCACTGACTATTCTGAAACCCGACAAGGAGATACCATTTTCAGACAAATCTATTTCCTCCCGGAGTGATTCTCTGAAGCAACCATTAAGCATTGCACAGAATGGACCTGATAAGCTAGCAATTTTCTGCCTATCACAGGCTATTTTCTGATCGCCAATTCGAAAGAATACAGTACTTGAAACACGGTTTCCCCCGATCATCCCCAGAGTTTCAAACGCTTTCAGTTCAATATCATCAGGAATTTGAGAAGCAATATTTAAAGTACCAAATTCCTGAGTACATTTGCCACAAGAAGCAAGCAAATCAGATATAAGATCCTCTGCTTGTTTTTCATATCTCAACCATGCCCCAAATATAATTTTCTCATGTACAGTACTTGCTTTCTGCCAAGCTGCTCGTAGACTTCTGCGTAGCAATTTAACTTCCCCGAGACCTCTAAAAACCTGAAACTGTAGCAAGTAAAGGCTAGATTTCTCATGAGGATGACAAGTTTCAAGCTCTTCATGTATTTGAGCTAGAACTTCTACGTAATCAGCAGGCTTAAAAAATGGTAATATAGGTGGTTCTGGGACCTTGATCAGAGGTTCTCTACAAACAAACATTACAAAATAACTCAAATTCATAAAATGTTAACATACAAATTGAGGGGAGAAGGGCAACAGTAATACTTACATAGAAGAAGAGGCATGTGATGAAGATTTTGAGAGTTTCCCCCTCTCAACTTGAAGCCATGATTGTGGACTTAAAGCATGTACTTGTGTTTCTTTACATGCCTCTGGGAGGAAGAGATTCCTCATAGGGCATAAGAGATTAAATAAGTCTCTGATCTCCACAGCTTTCTATATGGGTCTTCACCCAAAACTCATAAACAGGAAAAATGAGGGCGAAACAAAAGTGAAGATACAGAACCTCCCAAAAACTATCTTTTTTACTCACACTGAGACAACAGAGATCTGGGTTTGCTTCAAAAATACGAAATTAACAAGTTCTTTAATAAATCATCACAGCTTTCAGAAATTGAGTAAAACCCTAAGTGCCATAGTGAATCCAAATCAGGTGGTAAAAGACCCACCACCATGGGTGAGAGGGTATATCCCAACCAGAAGAACACCCAAAAGTTCACAAACTCAAGAAAGCATGAACAAACTATAGACACTTCATAAATGACTACCAACCCACCTAAAGCGTTTTAATGTGGATTTGTTAAACCAACTTAATAAGATTTGAGCTAAATTATAACATAAGAGAATTTTGTTTCTAGCTTAATGTTCAAAAACCCATCTACCAGAATAACTTACAGTTGTTGATGATGAATGGGATCCAAGGAAAACCTCTGAAATTTCACTTCACTTTTGTTTGTTAAAAAACTGGTTTTTTTATCTTTTTTCTTTTTTTTTTTAAAGAGAGAGAAATTGAGAAAGTGATTAGAGTGAGAGAGTGCTAACGCTGCCGTTGGGAAGCAAGAAAAATAAATTAATAATACAAAAAATAAAGAAATAATGTAAAGAAGAAAAACAAATTATGGGAAATAAAAAGGTTAATTTATTAGGGTTCTAGATATAGAAAGATTCAAAGAGCACATGCACACTCTCCATCATACGCATACCTGCCGATACTTTAGCGTCAAAATCTCGGGAAAATCTCGCTCTTCGGAATTACTGTTTTAACCTCACTGAAATATGGACCTGGAGTCTGGAGAGCCTATCTGTTGCCTGCTGGTAAATGGTAATGATCGTCCTATAAAATAAAAAGATGGGTCTTTCAATTTTGCTTAACTAATCCTATTTGCTTCAAAAAAAAAGAAAAAAAAAATTCCTATTCTGCTCAGAGATAATCCTTGAAGTTGAAGGCCAATCTTTCTCCTCGTGAAAAGCTGATGCATCTTCCAATCCAAAAAAAGAAAAGTTGATGCATCCATGTCAAGTGTTCTGTTAATTCCTTTATGGCTAGGGAGGGTAATCTTGACAGTTTAGTTTAGCCATGTCCGTAGTGAGACAATTTAGAATATACGCTCGCTTTCACCCCAATCAAACAGTAAACTAGTATGGTAGTAAATGGTATAACCAGATGCTTAAAAAAAAAATGACAATAGAATGATGAGATTGGGGAAATTAGTGGGAAAATAGAGACAATCTGACAAAGTAAAGGTCATCAAACCGCTAGTTAACTTACATAAACTAAAATTTAATATTTTCCTCTATCAAAAATGTTATTCACCTCTCTATCTCCTTTGTTATTTAATTAGTGAATACCAACAGGATTTTTGTTTTATGTCCTTTTAAAAAACAATGGAAGAAACCAATTGGAACACAATGACACCACCACTAGCCATCAGGAACCAGTGATGCTCCACTATTTTCCTTTCAAATAATTGATGACAGAAGGTGGCCATTAAAGTTTAGACTTATATATTGGGGAAACTTTTGTGTAGCCATTTTTAGATATATTTTTATAAATGTAACCCACAATTAGGATAGTGTATATGTAGAACCCGTAAATCGTAATATTATTAGATTACATGATTAACCTTCATTAGAATTAGGAAACTAAATGCATACCGGATTATCTATTTGTTTTTGAAAAGAAACAACGAAAAAAAGTCAAATTCCAGATAATTAAAAATCCCTAAATTTACTCACATGCACGCATAAATCTCTCCCAGTTTGGTTTTTACTTCTATAAGAGTATCTTCCGTATAGTCAAGTCAGTTAATATTGACATGACCAAAGTCCTGTAATATGGGTTATAAATACCTCATAATTTGTGTCTGTATGATCTTATCAAATCATTACCTGTAATAACATTACATTGCTTTCTTTAATAGAAGGGGTTCTCAGTCTATGGTATTAGAAGGGGTTCTTTAATGAGATTGGAGCAAGATTTAATGGGAGAGAAATTGATATAACTTTAGTTAATTAACACCACCTTTTGATAGTGTAATATGCTACGCCAACAATTATATGGTATTAGAAGGGGTTCTCGCACCTATCACAACCATATTCTCATTGTGGGTGCAAGATATACTCCCTTCGTTGGAGCAAAATACTCCATAATGTCTGTTTAAACAGAGAGGTATCATTGGCTTTTACCAATAATATAATAAACGTGATTATTTGCATAATTTGAAGATGACTAAATAGAGAAGAAGACACAAAACAAGGGAAGAAGAAGAGAGAGATTCTTATTAATGTGTATAATAGACTAACATTAGAGCTTTCTTTAACATAATTATACGTTTATAACAAATTCGATATTAATGATCGAGTTTCTAGATTCTTTAGAATGATATTGATCGAGTTTCAGATGCAGATTTGATGATGTATGTTCTTAATGGTCTTGGTACAGAATATGATACTTTTGTAATCTTTGCACAGAATCGTGAAAATCCTTATACTTTTGGTGAGTTAAAAGCTAGACTGTTAACACATGAACAATGGATAAGTGCTCAAACTCAGTAATCAAGTACTTTTCTGGATAATCCTTCAGCTTTTTATGGAAGAAATGTTACTAATGGTAATAAGAATGGGAAGAATAAGAGTAAGAACAAGAATAATCAAGGGCATTTTTCCAAATCTAGTAATAGTAATGTTCAATTTAAAGGTGCTGGCTCAACTAGTTCAAGTGCAGATGCTTCAGATGGTGGTTCTACTAGTAGATCTTTTGTGAATTTCTCAATTGTTGAGTGTCAAATTTGTCGAAAAACGGGACATTATGCTTCTAGATGTTTCTTCAGATATCATCCTCCACCTAGTTCTGAATCCAAGCCTGCTACAAATGTAGCTCGGGTTGAAACAACTTTTAGTGGTATACAAGTTAATTCTGCTGATTTGTGTGATGATCCTTCTGGTGCCTCTACCTCAACTACTTGGATATCTGATTCTGGTGCTTCAAGACACATGACTGGTGATCAGGGAATTCTTCAAAATACATCTAACTATAAGGGGAAGGATCAAGTCATTGTTGGTAATGGTAAGACACTACAAATCTCTAAAACTGGTACTTCCATTTTACAAACTTCTGAAGCTAGTTTTGAACTTAAACATGTCTTACTAGTACCTGAGATTAAACAAAATTTATTATCAGTTGCACAATTTGCTAAGAATAATTGTTGTTATTTTGTTTTTGATCCATGGAGTTTTGAGATTAGAGACCTAAGTTCACATGCTCTCTCAGCTCAAAGAAAAATGGTTAACAACTTATATCCTCTCTCACACATCTCTCACAATAAAAATGCTTTGTTTACTTCATATTCATATATTATTGCTTCTCCATCTTTGTGGCATAATAGGTTAGCCCATCCTTCTAAGAAAATTATTCAACATTTGCATTCTACTAAAGTCATTGATCTTAATTCTGATCATGAGAATCAACTTTGTCATCCTTGTCAAATTGTGAAAAGTAAAAAGTTGCCATTTAATCTTTCTACTTCTCATGGATCTAAACCATTAGCTCTCATCCATTGTGATGTTTAGGGACCTTCTCCAGTCACTTCTCATGCTGGTTTTAGATACTATATTCTGTTTATAGATGATGCTAGTAGATTTCACTGGATTTTATCCTATAAAACTCAAAACTGATGTTATTCATTGTTTTACTCATTTCAAATCTCTTACTGAAAACTTGTTTTCTACAAAGATTTTGTGTTTTCAAACAGATAATGCTTGTGAACTTGCTAAGGGTTCTTTTAAACAATTTCTTGATTCCAATGGGATTCATCTTAGATTGTCATGTCCTAATACACCTGAGTAAAATGGACTGGCAGAAAGGAAGCATAAGCATATTACAGAAATGGGTAATACCCTTTTGTTTCATTCTTCAACTCCTAAATTTTTTTGGTATGATGCTTTTCTTACTGCTACATATCTCATTAATAGAACTCTAACTCCTGTTTTATCCATGAAATCTCCTATTGAAGTTTTATTTCAAGCTACTCCAGATTACTCCTTTTTGAGGGTTTTTGGTTCTATTTGTTTTCCTTTTCTTGGTCATCATAGACCTGAAAAATTGTCTCCAAAATCGGTTAAATGCATCTTTATTGGTTATAGTCCATTGCATAAAGGTTACAAATGTTTTGATCCTGTTTCTCATACATTACATATATCCATACATGTGATTTTTGATGAATGTAATTTTTACTATAATTCTACTTCCTCTTCACCTGACATAACAACTTCTAGTTCTGATTCAATTCAATCTCCATCTATGAATGATACTTCTGTTTTACTTCCATCTACTTTAGTTCCTTCTTCTTATAGAGTTACTAGATCCATGCACGACATATGTAAACCTAAACAGTTTCCTGATTTTGTACTTCATCATTTAGTTAAGCATCCTATTTCTCCTGCATTTACAAGTATGTTAACCACTATTTCTGAGCTTAATTTTTTTAGAGAAGCATGTCAAGAACCTAAATGGATGTCTCTATGAAAGAGGAGAATGATGCTCTTATGCTAAATGAGACTTGGACTTATGTTTTGCATGAACCTCACATGAATATTCTTGGTTGTAAATGGGTATATAAAGTCAAATTAAAGTCTGATGGAACTACTGATAGATTGAAGTCTAGATTAGTAGCTCAAGAGAGAGTGGATTTTGGAAAAATATTTAGTCCAGTTGTTAAGTCTACAACTGTGAGAGTGGTTTTAAATTTAGCAGTAAACCATAATTGGTCAGTTAGACAACTTGATGTGTCAAATGCTTTTCTGCATGGTCACTTAGCTGAAGATGTCTATATGAAACAGCCTCCAGAGTTCACTAATCCAGATTTTCCAGATCATGTATGTCACTTAAAGAAGTCTCTATATGGTTTAAAACAAGCACCAAGGGCTTGGTTTCATAGATTTAGCTCTTTTCTTCTTCAGTGTGGCTGTACTAAGTCAAAGAATGATCACTCTATGTTTATCTACATCACAGAATCAGATATGTTGGTATTATTACTATATGTGGATGATATTCTTTTAACAGGAAGTTCTGATGTGCTTATTAATAAGTTGATACAAGCTTTGAGTAAGGAATTTGCTATGAAAGATTTAGGGGATTTAAATTTTTTCATGGTATTGAAGCTACTAGATCTTCGGATGCTATCTTCTTAACTCAACAAAAATATACATTAGAGCTTCTTACTAAGGCACAAATGTTGGATTGCAAGCCTTGTGACACTCCTGTTGCAAAGGGTAAAAGGTGTTCTATCACTAATGGAGTTTTATTGTCTGATCCTCTAGCATATAGGACAATTATTGGTGGCTTACAATATCTTACACATACAAGACCAGATATCTGCTTTGCTGTTAATTATGTATCAAAATTTATGCATGCTCCAACTGATCAACATTTCCTTCTTGTGAAAAGAATTTTAAGATATCTGAAAGGTACTTTGGGTAATGGGATTACTTTAAAAAGAGGGAATATTCATACTTTAACTGCATATACTGATTCTGATTGGGATGACTGCCCAGACACAAAAAGATCTACTTCTGGTTATGTAGTGTTTATGGGTGAGTCTGTCGTTTCTTGGTCTTCAAAGAAACAACCAACTGTTTCAAGGAGTTCAGCTGAAGCTGAGTATAAGTGTTTAACAGTGGCTACTGCAGAACTGCAATTTCTTACATACTTATTAACAGAATTGAATGTCTCAGTTGCATATCCTCTGCAATTACTATGTGATAATCAAAGTGCCATTTTTCTATCTTCTAATCCAGTTTTCCATGCCAGGACCAAACATGTGGAGATAGATTACCATACTATCAGGGAACTGGTTGAAGATGTAATTATTAAAGTTAGTCATGTAGTAACAGAGGAGCAGTTAGTTGATATCATGACAAAGGGTCTCTACTATCCAACTTTCTCCATACTGCTACAAAGGATAGTGCAATCTTCAGCTGATGTCAGTTCTAATTCAAACTAGTTTTACTTCTTCTGGATAGATTGGCTCTTGTTGAGCATCTAGTATACTTCTTATCAGATTGGCTCATGTTGAGCATCTGTTATGTTTCATGTCTTGTGTGTTTAGGCTCTTGTTGAGCATTTACTTTTGATTGTTTTACAGACTGGGTCTTGTTGACTGTCTGTCTAGTTTACTTACAATCTGTACTTGTTTTCTTTACTTGTTCAGATTGGGGGGGTATATTAGAGTATCTTCTGTATAGTCAAGTCAGCTAATATTGACTTGACTAAAGTTCTGTAATATGGGTTATAAATACCTCATAATTTGTGTCTGTATGATCTTATCAAATCATTACCTGTAATAACATTACACTGCTTTATTTAATATCTTTACAACTTCTGTTAATATAGCTAGATGTGTAATCAAGTTTATCACACCGTTTTTTCTTCCCCAAAACCAAACCCCCATCCCAACTTTTTTTTCCTTGCGATCTAAAACTCTGATTTCCAAAGTTCTGGCATCACATTTGTATGAACATTTGATTTATCACAATCGGAACTTCATGATCAAAGTCCTAATGTAAGTAAGGTCATATTTTAGTTGTGTTTCTTGTTTGCTTAATCATTCTATCTTTATTTTGATTGAAATCAACCGCCATGAATAGTGATCTTGGTGTTTTTTGGGTTAAAATTGAAAAATTATATAATCATCCATGCATGTCGATTTCTGTGTGTGATAAGGTTTGTTTTCATGATTTTTCAATGACTGGGTTAGTTTAAATCAAACAAAAAATGATTGTTTAGTTTGATTTTATGTAAGTTCTAAATTTCTAATCTTTGTTTGTTGTTTTGCACCATTGTATGTGTTTGATAGAATGTGTGAATGAAGTATTTATTTCGGTATTTTTCTTTTGTACTAAGTACACTTCTGATTTTCTTTTATATGAAGGAATTTTATCATAAAAATTAGGCACCAGATGTCGTATTCTCAAGCTACCGGGGCTAAAATTCTTCTTTTGTATCTTGTTCATAGGGGCTTTCATGTGAGGTTTCCTTGATTTGCATGTTAAAAACCTAATGATAACATGATCTGCTATAAACACAATATTTTCACTTTATATACACTTGCAATGGTGTTCTATGAAGGCATCCCATCATTTTATTTTATTTTTTGTTGTTGTTGGTATTAGGATTACAAAAATCATTTTTTCGTTTGTGTTTGTGAATAGGTTTGTACTTTGTGTGATATGGTTATTTTATATCTAATTTATTAGTTTATTTTTGTCTCGAGATGATTAGGAGAAGTTAGCAACTAACATTCTTTAGTTGGCATTATTTGTGATAGTTTGATTTTCTCACTTGTAACTAGGTGATAGTTGAAGTTATCGCATTAAACAAACAGATTGAATTGTTAGCTCGCTCACTTTATCTTTGTTATATTGCCCAATTATTTTACCTTATTGATTGTGTTAATCAGGGATAACTAACACGACGACAAGAGCTCGTGGTGAAGAAGCTGTTTCAAGGAAGACAACAACTATCATATTTTGATAACAACATTTATCACAAGATTTACCAGAAGTTTATGTTATGAAAACAACAACTATCATATTTTTTAGGCTTGAAAAGTGTAATTATCTCCAGATATCTCTTTAATAATTATGTTTCAAAAAACAAGGTTTATGTACCATTCTATCTATTTATGCACTGAAATTGTAAGTGAAGAAAGAGTGTCGTTGTCACCTATTTCTGGGTTGATAGCTTCAACTATAACCAGTAGTACCAGAATTTTAATGTCCATGAAATACGCAGTTATCACCTGATTAATGTTGATAACAACAGTTATCACAAGATTGACTGGAAATTTAAGTTGGTGAAAACAACAATTATCATAACCGGTAATATCAGAATTTTATTTAATGTCCATGAAATATGCAGTTATCACCTGATTAATGTTGATAACAACAATTATCACAAGATTTATTGGTAATTTAAGTTGGTGAAAACAACAATTATCAACTTTTTAGTCCTGAAAATAATATTTATCACATAATATTTCTCAGCTACATTGCCATGACACTAACTAATGAAAACGACACTACTCAATAATTAGAATATACTTATTCTTTTTATTTAATGATTGAAAAGTATTAGAAATCACAGAGACTAATTTTCCTTTGCCAAGTACTTCAGTAGTATCTTGGTATGGATACTAACTACCTTGTTCGGAACCAAATATGTATGAACTAATGACCGGATATAAAGGTAACCCATCAGAGACAAAAATGTTAATCTTTGACCGGAAACGGATTATATCTTTGACTGGAAAATAAGGAGAAAATTCTACTTTCAGTTAATTTTCCCGGCTAAATTGGGGCCTATGCTCATTAATTTGGGCCTACACTACAGGACAAAAAAAGATTATTAAGAAATGAGACTACCAACTTACCCTTTATCAAATACCAATACTAAAAATGTGTCCCCATTAAATACTAATCATAAAATTAAAAATTAAAATCAAAATCATAAACCTCAAATCATAAAATTAAAAACCAAAATCATAAACGTAAATAAAAAAGCGGGGGTCTAACAACCACACCCAATATTTCGCTTAGCAATCTGTATGGACAAACTCCAATATACTTTCTAGAGAATCAACTAGACAGTCAGACACAATCTAGATAAAAAGTATATCAATGGGTTTATATCTCAATCTATCGATTTAATCTTTACTCAAGTAAATAGAAATCTGCGAGTCTTTATCAAAGAGAGATAACTTGGATGGTACCAAAGACCAATATCCAAGTGTCAATCAATTTAAATCAACAACCAAAAGGTCGGATATTCTAATTGATTGCAAAACGCACAACCTGTGATATTTCAATTATATAAACAAATACAATGCGGAATAGAAATAACACAGACACCAAAATTTTGTTAACGAGGAAACCGCAAATGCAGAAAAACCCCGGGACCTAGTCCAGATTGAATACACACACACTCGTATTAAGCCAGTCAGACTCTAGCCTACTCCAAATTGACTTGATCTGGACTGTAGTTGAACCCCAATCAATCTCACACTAATCCAAGGTACAGTTATGCTCCTACGCCTCTGATCCCAGTAGGATGCTACGTACTTGATTCCCTTAGTTGATCTCACCCACAACTAAGAGTTGCTACGACCCAAAGTCGAAGACTTTAATAAACAAATCGGCATCACACATAAAAGTCTATAGTAATAGATAAATCCGTCTCCCACGAATAAAACTTATGAGTTTTGTTTCGTCTTTTGATAAATCAAGGTGAACAGGAACCAATCAATAACCCGGACTTATATTCCCGAAGAACAACCTAGTATTATTGATAACCTCACAATAATCTTAATCGACGCAGCGAAAAAAGATATTGTGGAATCACAAACGATGAGACGAAGTGTTTGTGATTTCTTTTCTATCTTGCATATCGGAGATATAAATCTCAAGCCAATTATTTCAATTGTACTCGTACGATAGAAACAACAAGATCAGATCACACAACTACAAGAAAAGTAGTACCGGTCTGGCTTCACAATCCCAATGAAGTCTTTAAGTCGTTAACCTGGTTTTAGAAGAAGAAAACCAAAGGTTATAGGAGAATCGACTCTAGCTTAGAAAACTAGTATCACACGTAAAGTGTGGGGATTAGGATTCCCAGTTGCTAGAGTTCTCCCTTATATAGTCTTTCAAATCAGGGTTTGCAATCAATGTTAGCTTAGTAACAAATCATTCAATATTCACCGTTATATGAAAACCTGATTAAATTCAAGCTAATATTTCTCAACCGTTGGATCGAAAACTTAGCTTGTTACACACAAACGAAATGTTCAATTTTGGGTTTATGAACCGTACCCAAACATTAACATTTGTTGGTTCAACAATAGTCAACCAAATGGTTAGCCATATTAACACTCTCATATCAACCATATTCTTCTTCACCATAACTAGTTCAAATGACTCAAATGAACTAGTTAGAGATTTGTTCAATTGCTTAGATCTTATGTAACTACACAAGATACAATCGAAGCAAAAATGGTTTGATTAACTCGAATCGGTTCATGAACTTTATAGCCACGGTTTGCAAAAGCATTCCTTAGTTTATATAAACATGAGTTCAAGAACAACCGGTTTTAGATATAACCTACTCAAGTTCGCGGACTGGGTTCGCGGACTTAAGCTCATGGAAGGAGTACACAAACTCCAGCAGAAATTCTCGGATGAGAACTTCCACCAGTTCGCGGACTTGGCTTGCGCCACTTCCATTTCTCTTGATCAAAAGTTCGCAAACTTTGGTTCAGGGAATAAGGACTTATACATATATGTGTTTCCACAACGTTATATATCCGTTATTCACAGACCATTTTTTGTCAGAGAAATTTCCAAAGTGATTGAAACATATCATGACTTTCGTCACTAGGTAAAGATGAATTCGGTTAAAGCGAAAGCTTACCAACACATATTTCGAGAAATAGATAGGCGAGTTAAACTCGGCTCGAAATAGCAAATGTGCATAATGAAAGTCTATACGTCTAAACGACTTTTGTCTCAAGAGTAGGAGACAGAGTAAATAGATTTTTGAGTGACAGATAAGTTCAAGTATCCACATACCTTTTAGTCGATGAAGTTCCACCGGTTCCTCGAGTAGTCATTCGTCTTGTATGATGATTGCCATGGAATTCTTGAGCTCAACTACACTTTCTATACTAGTCCGAGACTTTTAGCTACATAGGCTAGAAATCAAGACTTATAGTTTTGATCACTAACATTGACAAACATGCTTGAGATATCAATGCACGCGAGTTCGACCGAGCAATGCTCTAACAATCTCCCCCTTTGTCAATTTTAGTGGCAAAACTATTAATACATATGGAATACAAAAAATAAATAAATTAACTTTTGTAGCTCCTATTCCATATGTCTAATCTTCAACATTACTCGAAATCTTCGTCACTTCCAAGTACTCCAATGATCCCAAAGGTTGTAAGTTTAGCATCATCGTTGTTGAAAATCCGTAGCTATAACAATAAGAAAACAAGAGTTCTCAATCATTGTTATACAAAGTGTCATAGTATCATTACACAAACAAAAGTTCAATTGTATCACAACTTCAACAACAATACTATGGTGATATGTATCACTCCCCCTTAGTCAATACTCCATCTCACATGGAAACCACTCCCCCTTACATAATGATCTGAAAACCATATGTATTTGTAGTGTGAACTACATATTAATTCTCCCCCTTTTTGTCAATAAAATTGGCAAAGGTACAAGAACGGGATCCTAATGAAATTTCCGAAAGAGACGTTTCATGACCAAAAGAAAGAAACACACATCATCTTATTTAGATGCAATCATAAAGCCGAAGCTAAATGCATTCATCAAGGAGTTTTAAAGATACAAGATAACCCCTATAATATTCCACAGCCGCACTCCCCACAAATATATGGCAATTAAGCGAAAGTTCAAAAAGAACTCTCCCCCATAATATGTCATTCCCTAAAGAACAACACGAGCGACCTTAATTTCGAAAGAAAAAGAAGGATTTCTTTGGACATAACAAATCACATACAAGTATGAATTTGAATCCAAAATACTCAATTAAATTAACCACAAGAGAACCCATGATTAATTTAATCGAAATACACAATCAAACTAATCACAAAGAGTATCTATGGAGCAATGACTAAGTTAATTATGAAAATAACCAACCCAATCAAAAGTGCTCAAACATAAGAAAACTTATGGAGTCATAACTAAATAACCAAACAAGATGATTAATTTAGTTCAATATGCTCGTCATAAAGTACCTTATGGAACAACAACAAAGCTAATCATGAAAATAATCAACTTTGATTGTTTTAGTGCTCAACATAAGACACATTACGGAGCCTCACAGTAATACACAAAAATATGGATCATGGAAGATCAATTAATGCGTAATACACAAGGATTCATTCTATTTTCCATCACAATTTGCACCATGACATACAATAGACATAATCCTTGAAAAACAAAAGATTTTAACCTATCTTCCATCAATAATTGACAATATAGGCTTAACGTTTGTATTTGTCAAAAGTCCATTCATTCCTTTATCAATATAAGAATATCGACTTACGAAAGACTTTACTTTTGACAAGATATGGGACAATCATAGTTCACGGACGCAAACACACATATCCCATAACAATTTGCAATATATAAAACCATAAAGATTAATACTGCAAAAATCATCTTCCAACCAAGTTTAGAATTTAAACCAATAAATCTAAAAAACATGAAGATGAAAACGTTGGACATAGCTATGTGTAATCACAATAATGGATATTCCAAACTCTAGTTATTCTTCTAACAAGAACCGAAAAATAGAAGATTTACTAGATAAAAACCAAATCAGAAATAGACTTTTATGCCAATGTCGAACACAAACTGAAATCATATGGACGGTTCTGGATCCTCATGAGTCTTGAGATCGTTGAACTTGTGATCGACAACATCTACGGCATCTTTAGAAAAGATATCTTCATTGAAAAGATCCTTAATTTGTGCTTTCATGAGACCAAGGTCAGATGTAACCTTTTCCAACTCAGTTCTTAACACATCAAGACTTTTCAAGGTATCAACAAGCTGCAGTTTTTCTTCCTTGTAATATTTAAGAAAGTCATGAACCACTTCAGTAGAGATCATCTCCTCTTTCTCAATATCCTCATGTGTATATGTAAAGTAACATGAGGCATTGGGATGATCATCGTTAACAAGAGTTCTCTTCTTCCTCCCTTTGGACTCAAAACCAATACCTTTAGCAAGAAAGCCTCTAGCAAAACCACAAGTTCGTGAAGAGGAAGACATTCTTGACAAAACACACAAATCCAGAGTATACAAACGTGACTCAAGGGTTTGGTATTTAAAGGTTTCTTAGGGAAGAAGATTTTTAGGGTTTTCAAACTGTTGACTCGTGATGATAACGTGTGTACACATACGAATACAACATGACCCACAAGGAATAAAAAAACATTTTTTTTTGCTACATAAGACTTCGTAAATGTCTCAATAAATTTCTTCGATTATCAGCAAATAAATTTAGAGCATAAGTGTAGCAGACCTCCTAATTGCAATAAGAAGTGCATAAAGAAGAGAGAAACGATAATGAATACATACATAAAATACAATTTTAGGCAATATTGTCTGCAGACACTAGTTTAGCTATAAAAGATAAGAAAATAGCTCAACTAAGCAGAACAAAAAGAATGCCATAGTATACCTGAATCTTACACATCTTGCTCAACAAGATTTTTATGAGCAAGTTCCTTGTGATTAATTAGCACAAGTATGAGCTATGAGCTCATTAAAAGAACTGTGTTTATGATCGAGTCTCTTTTTCCTTCTGAATCTAGAGAGAGATCTCCTTTTATGTGACAAATTATCATAAAACTTATTGTCATCAAAATACGAGACATAATTAGAGTTCTTACCAGAAGAATTTTGACTTGAGGAGGAAGACAACCTGTCGATGATTTCTTTATATTCTTCAATTATCTCTATCAGGTTATTTCTCACATCATCAATTTTCCTTCTTTCTTCTAGGATTTCATTCACATCAAGGGTAAAGATGTTTCCAGAGGAATTAACTTGATCTTCTCTCAGGTGATTCTTGTTAATACTTATATTCTGCTTTAGGACATTTGAGGAACTCATTGAACTGACTTTCCTGGCAACATACACAGGATAAGTACGAAAACCAACTGGTTTAGACATACGAATGTCAGTTACACCTTTGAGAATCAAATCTAAGGTGTGTTGAAGTTGAACCAAGGAGGTTTTATTCAACCTAGAGTTTCTCTTTTGTTTAGAAGAGCCTTTTGCATCGCAAAAGAGGCATACTTTCTGATCACAGAAGGGATTAGACAAAGTAGTCTTAACAACCTTGTTAGGAGATTTCTTCCTTCCATGTGATGTGGAACACCCTTGGTCAACGGGAAATTCAGACACATTTTTTTTGACAGGAAGGGATTCCGATTTTACTTCTGAAGAAACGTTTTTAGTTGTAGCAGAAGCACTTGGTATATTAGACTGCTTAGAGCATCCTTGAATAAAGAGTTTCTTCAAGCGATGTTCTATTTCCACGGCATCCTTTTTGAGGCTTGCCTCGAGAACCATACGGGAGGAGTGATCCTCAGTATTTTCTTTGAAATTGCAGTCCCTTATTACACTAAGGAGATTATCGACATGATATTTTAACCGATTAAATCTATCAGCTTGAATTCTAGCGAGATTTAGAATCAAATCACCCTCTTTAGCTGTTTCCCGTTCATTTAGAGAGATAGACTCTTTTGAAGGGTAATCGGAAAAACATATGTCGCAGCCTGTCTGTCTTGTTTGAACACAAGGTTTGTCTATATTTGAGATTGAAGAAACTTTCTCTTTAATAGAAGCAGACGAGACAGAGCTTTTATTTCTGGTGACGCATTTATCGGAAATAGTATCGTACATCCTCAGATCGCAATAAACACAGACTTGTAAGGTCTTAAACGTGTTTGCCGGCTCTGATACCAATTGAAAAAGCAGGGGTCTAACAACCACACCCAATATTTCGCTTAGCAATCTGTATGGACAAACTCCAATATACTTTCTAGAGAATCAACTAGACAGTCAGACTCAATCTAGATAAAAAGTATATCAACGAGTTTATATCCGAATCTCTCGATTTGATCTTTACTCAAGCAAATAGAAATTTGCGAGTCTTTATCAAAGAGAGATAACTTGGATGGTACCAAAGACCAATATCCAAGTGTCAATCAATTTAAGTCAACAACCAAAAGGTCGGATATTCTAATTGATTGAACAACGCACAACCTGTGATATTTCAATTATATAAACAAATATAATGTGGAATAGAAATAACACAAACACCAGAATTTTGTTAACCAGGAAACCGCAAATGCAGAAAAACCCCGGGACCTAGTCCAGATTGAAAACACACTGTATTAAGCCGCTACAGACTCTAGCCTACTCCAAATTAACTTCGGTGCAGGGATCTGTAGTTGAACCCCAATCAATCTCACACTGATCCAAGGTACAGTTATGCTCCTACGCCTCTGATCCCAGCAGTATGCTATGTACTTGATTCCCTTAGCTGATCTCACCCACAACTAAGAGTTGCTACGACCCAAAGTCGAAGACTTTAATATACAAATCTATATCACACAGAA
The DNA here is from genome assembly GCA_023531295.1 of Papaver armeniacum. NCBI lineage: Eukaryota > Viridiplantae > Streptophyta > Magnoliopsida > Ranunculales > Papaveraceae > Papaver > Papaver armeniacum. Next base: position 996,899 of record JAJJWW010001088.1, on the reverse strand, counting down.
AAGTCTATAGTAATAAATAAATTCGTCTCCCACGAATAAACCTATGAGTTTTGTTCTGTCTTTGGATAAATCAAGGTGAACAGGAACCAATCAATAACCCGGACTTATATTCCCGAAGAACATCCTAGTATTATTGATCACCTCACAATAATCTTAATCGACGCAGCGAAAAAAGATATTGTGGAATCACAAACGATGAGACGAAGTGTTTGTGATTTCTTTTCTATCTTGCCTATCGGAGATATAAATCTCAAGCCAATTATTTCAATTGTACTCGTACGATAGAAACAGCAAGATCAGATCACACAACAACAAGAAAAGTAGTAACGGTCTGGCTTCACAATCCCAATGAAGTCTTTAAGTCGTTAACTTGGTTTTAGAAGAAGAAAACCAAAGGTTAAAGGAGAATCGACTCTAGCTTAGCAAACTAGTATCACACGTAAAGTGTGGGGATTAGGATTCCCAGTTGCTAGAGTTCTCCATTATATAGTCTTTCAAATCAGGGTTTGCAATCAATGTTAGCTTAGTAACAAAGCATTCAATATTCACCGTTAGATGAAAACCTAATTAGATTCAGGCTAATACTTTTCAACCGTTGGATCGAAAACTTATCTTGTTACACACAAATGAAATGTTCAATTTTGGGTTTATGAACCGTACCCAAACATTAACATTTGTTGGTTCAACAATAGTCAACCAAATGGTTAGCCATATGAACACTCTCATATCAACCATATTCTTGTTCACCATAACTAGTTCAAATGACTCAAATGAACTAGTTAGAGAGTTGTTCAATTGCTTAGATCTTATGTAACTACACAAGACACAATCGAAGCAAAAATGATTTGATTCACTCGAATCGGTTCATGAACTTTATAGCCACGGTTTGCAAAAGCATTCCTTAGTTTATATAAACATGAGTTCAAGAACAACCGGTTTTAGATATAACCTACTCAATTTCGTGGACTGGGTTCGCGGACTTAAGCTCATGGAAGGAGTACACAAACTCCAGCAGAAATTCTCGGATGAGAACTTCAGCCAGTTCGCGGACTTGGCTTGCGCCACTTCCATTTCTCTTGATCAACAAAGTTCGCAAACTTTGGTTCAAGGAATAAGGACTTATACATATATGTGTTTCCACAACAATGCTTATATCCTACTAAAGGTTATCTAATCTAAACTCTCATTTCAATCATTGAAACAATCTCAGAGAACGTTATATAGTCGTTATTCACAGACCATTTTTTGTCAGAGCAATTTCCAAAGTGATTGAAACATATCATGACTTTCGTCACTAGGTAAAGATGAATTCGGTTAAAGTGAAAGCTTACCAACACATATTTCGAGAAATAGATAGGCGAGTTAAACTCGGCTCGAAATAGCAAATGTGTATAATGAAAGTCTATACGTCTAAACGACTTTTGTCTCAAGAGTAGGAGATAGAGTAAATAGACTTTTGAGTGACAGATAAGTTCAAGTCTCCACATACCTTTTAGTCGATGAAGTTCCACCGGTTCCTCGAGTAGTCCTTCGTCTTGTATGATGATTGCCATGGAGTTCTTGAGATCAACTACACTTTCTATCCTAGTCCGAGACCTTTAGCTACATAGGCTAGAAATCAAGACTTATAGTTTTGATCACTAACATTGACAAACATGCTTGAGATAGCAACGCATGCGAGTTCGACCAAGCAATGCTCTAACACTAAAATCATAAAATTAGAAACTAAAAACTAAAATCAAAATCAAAATCAAAATCAAAATTATTTTCATCTCCACTTTAACTGATTGTTCTTCTCAATCTAAACTAGGTTTTAGTAACATGCAATCGCTCAAAAATTGAAAATTTTGAAATCAAACTTTTCCGGGTTTACCAGAATCGGTTAACGTTAATGTACATGTGATCCGATTGCAAATAGAAACGGTTTATGTTCATGCCCACAAAGACCGATTGTCCTGGATATGTTTTGTGGTTCGAAAAATTTGAACCAGAATCGGTCAATGTTAATGTCCACATAGCCCGATTGTCTACCATTTGAATTCATAACTGCTTAGCCCATACTCGGATTACATTAGCACTTATAAAAACCGATTATTGATGTATAATGCTAGAATCGGATTTTATATGTGTGTCGAGTAAACCGATTGTTGTAAGAAAAAATTCACAATTTTTCTGTATCTTTTTTTTGTTAGAATCGGATTACATGAGCACTTTTATAAACCGATTCCTGTTGTGCAATGTCAATAATCGGTTTTTATGTGTGTATCGTGTAAACCGATTTTGGTTATACCCAAATTGAAAATGAGTATGAGTATGATTTTACACAATTTCAAAACGAGTATGATTTCATACTCGATCTCAAAATGAGTATATGAATTTATACGCGAACTGAAATCGAGTATGAAATCATACTCATTTTCAGATCGAGTATGATTTAAATTATGTTTGATTTTTTTTCTTTCCCATAATCGGTTTTTTGTGTACATTTGTAAAAACCGATTCTGGTTTTTTTTTTTTTTGTGAATTGAAAAAATTAACCCAGAATCGGTTTATGAGAGCATGAACATATACCGATTCTGGTTTGTTTTTTTTTTTTTTTTTTTAAAAATGACGTTTTGATGAAGAATCAAGATTAGTTAATTTTTGGTTTAATTTGATTAAACATCAATTAATCACCCGATTAACGCTAATTAATCAAGGGGTAAATTAGCCATTTTTTAAAATAATTGGATAAGGGGTGGTTTTTTTTACTTTTCAATGACCTTTTTTGTCATGTAGTCGTAGGCCCAAATTAAGAACGCGCAATTGGGGGATAAAAAAACTAATTGGGGGATAGAGGAAAAAGACAAAAACTGGATTTAAATATCAAATCAGGGTCACCCCTTATCTAAGCATTTAATTTAATTCCTAATCTACCCCTTACTAATCATGTTTAATGGTTAAATATAATTAGTTAAGTTAATAGATTAGTTTGATAATCATTAGAATAAATCATTATCATTGAATTTGTTGATGCAACAACATCAAATCAAGATATTTATGATCATGAAGGTTTAGGTGAAGAACCAACCCATGAAAGTAAACTAGCTGAACATATAAATGCTCCAATTACTCATATATAGGTATTAATGTATTGAAATTTGATTATTTTTTTTCATTGAATTCGCCATTGTTGTGCCTGAAAAACTCAGTGTCGGCATGGTAAAAGGACGAACACCATGCCGGCAGTGACCAAACCGGCATGGTATTCATATTTTCACCATGCCGGTACACAATATCCCCCAATTTTGAAAATTGGAAGTACACTACCGGCATAGAAAGTTCATTATTGAGCATGACGGTAGTGGTGCCGGCATGGTTGATTCCCAAGTGTACCGTGCCGGTTTGAGGACAAAAACATACAGAAAACTTGTCTGAAATAGCAAGTACCGGCATGGTATTCATCTTAAAAAACCATGCCGGAACTAGTACCGGCATGTTATTCATCCTAAAAAAACCATGCCGGAACTAGTACCGGCATGGTATTCATCCTAAAAAACCATGTCGGAACTAGTACCTGATCGCTGTCGTAGGCGTCAAAAATAAATTACACTTTCTTACTACTCAAAATATATAATGAACCAAGGGCAAGAAAGGATCGTTCCCACAGAGAGGTCTTGGTTGTCAATATGTTTCGGTATCTTATAAGTAACACGGGGGGTTTTCCGATTTTTTTATAAACTAAAATAAAGTAAAAGCAAAACAATAAAGGTAAACAAATCAAATCAAGGATGAGAAAGTATTGGTCATGGATTTCATCTTCAATCACAAACATGTTGTCTACACAATAATTAGAATTGATATTTTAATCTCAACTTTTATCAACGTCCCTAAGATACCTTGATCGCAAGAATACCCCGCTAATCTCCTCTTGTCATCAACAAACACATTAAAAGATGCGAATATGAATTCTATCTAAAAGAACAACCTAACGTGTAAAAGTACTAATCAAGTTTAATTCCCTAGATGCATTAAGTTCTATGAAATCAGGCCAATCAAATCAATCGAACGTGTAAAAGCACTAATCCGATTTAACAAAGGTTATGACTCACTTGTGACTAGTAGGATATATCACTACAAGCACTACCCACAATTATGCTACTTGCAATCAGAAATTTATCACTTTTGCGTATAATAAACTCTAATCTAGCAATAGAGATGAAAGTAAACTCAATCGATTCACGACTCGACTAAACAAGCATTCAACTCATATGACAATATTAATGGTAAATCATAAACGATAAAGCATGGAGACAAAACTAATTTATCATATCGAAAGGTATATTTTGTGAAATCCAATTATTCCATAACCAATAATAAAAATTAGGTACTCATATTCATGGAGTTCATAACAAGAAGAAAAAGAAAGGTTTTCATGTTTCTAAACCCTAGAACAAAAGTAGAAGTCTCCCTAATGGAGATATTTTTCTCCCTCCCAAGTTGTCTCCAAAGCTGCCCGATACCTGGCCTTATGTAGGCTTTCTACCGACCATATTCCCCCGAGAATTCCTTATTTGATAAGGATGCAAGGTCGGTTAGCACAATTTTGTAATTTGTGGAAACATGTGCTCTGACTTGGCGTAGCAAGGAGCTTCGTAGTAGACTAGACACGGCTTTTGATTGGTTTGAAATTCAGTGGGGACTTGTGTGAGCCAATGACCTGCTCTAACCTCAGCTGTACATGCAGCTTCGATGCTTCTCGTTTTACCAACTCTTATTTTCCATTACGCGTCGAATCTTTCGACCGCTCGGAAATCTTCTTTGTTTCTATCCTCAACCAGTCTTTCACAGCAACCAAACTCGATCGCCAACTCCCTGACTTCTCGTTCATCTCTGTTGTACTCGAGCTTTGCCATATCCATCAGTCACCATCCATTGATCATAAGAGTTAAGCTCCACTTCTTTGCCATTAATCACCGTATATTTCTCGATCCCATAAGCACCATTGATACAACAGATCTTCTTTAGCCTGAGAATATCCAACGTCCTCAGCACAACTCCTATCTGTTCATCTTCATCGAGTTTCTTCGGTCAGTGTCATCAACAGCAACGGCAACTCAACACCGAGCACAACTCACTGATTTCTCTCGAGCTTTTCAACACCGTAAGCTCTCATCTAGTCACCATCATTCACGAGCTGAACTGCCAGTCTCCCTGCAAGTAGTCACCATCGTCAATGGCAGCAACGACCTGTTTTGCTACTCGAGTTTACAGCCATGACAGACTCGAGATCCATCAATATCGGCAGCATCATCACTGCCAACTTCATCATCTTTCGTATCTTCTCCACTGGTTTCTCGGTCAAGAGACTCCATAGTCGTTACAGCCTCATTTACCTCCAACATAAACTTCCATCGATCACTTCTCATCACCAAGCTCGGGTTCTTTCTTCTCTGTTACTCTCTCGGTCTCACCTGCATCACCACACTTCCATCATTACTCACCATCAAGCATATTCCATCATCCCTGAGTTAGAAGCTGATGAGACTCGGGAGTGAACTGATGTAACTGCTACAGACATGCATGAATCTGTTTTGGAATCGGAGAATATAAAGGCAGCCCTGAGTATATTAGCTGAGTGCCTTAACAACTTTTGAATTCTGGCTCCCCCCTAAGTAAAAGACCTTACTGCCTTTAGCAGTTCCCTTGAAACAGTCCACCCCTTAACAGAATGACTTCCCCTTAACATACAGTGGGGGTGTCAACAACGCCTGCCCTTTAAAAGATCATTTTTCCCTTTTAGCCTTATAAGTTCTTGTTTTGCTCGTAACTTCTTCATACGAACTCAGAATGACTCCGTTCTTTCGCCATTGCCTTCGTCTTCTCGTCCTCTACACAATGATGACTAAAAATCCTCCATTTGAACGAGTTCCACTGGGTCTTTGGCCCTTCTTCACTTGTGACTTCACTTTTGTAGCTATTTCCACTTCTTTTGGATGATTCATCTAATAAAAGAAATAAACTAGAAAACAATCATAATACAAGGTAATATGCAATAAACAAGTATGGAATTAACACTCTAAACATGTAAATTAAGCACTTATCAGTACCGGCATGGTATTCATCCTAAAAACTACGCCGGAACAAGAAAATAGTAGGGTATTCATCATAAACACAAGCCGGGAGTGGATTGAAAGTTTATGATTCTAACCCAAACGAAGGTTTAAAACAACAACAACACTTTAAATATGATTAGGTATCATGTACCTTCTCAATAAAGCCATTTCTTCTTCTTCTTCTTCTTCTTCTTCTTCTTCTTCTTGTTCTTCTTCTTCTTGTTGTTCTTCTTCTTCTTTATCAAGAACAATTCAATTTAACCTATCTTTAAGAACTTGTTAGGGTTTGATTTTGATTTTGATATTTAGTTTTAAATTTTAATTTAGATAGAAGGGTATTTTAGTATTTCCGCCCCCAAAAAACACTCCTTAACGGATATTATTGGATGGTGTTAGTAATTCATATCCCCCAACTAGTTTTTTTATCCCCCAATTGCGCGTTCCAAATTAATGGGCATAGGCCCCAATTTAGCCAAGTTAAATTTTGGTAGCTGAAGGACTGCCCACAAAAAAACGCCACCACAATCATTAAAAATAATTAAAGTAATTTTGTTGATAATAAGTAACTAATTAAGGTTAATTAAGTCAATCTAAAAATGTGAAAATATAAATCTAATCTAGAACTACTGTTTTTAACCGTATATCTTAAAATTAAGGCTATACATATATACAAACTTAATGATGGGTTTTGAGAAGAGAGAGGCACCAAACTTGGGTTCCTCAGAAATTTCCACCTTATATATTCCCATATAATGGCATGAATATCCCCCCTTTTTTTTTATCTTCTTTCTTTTTCGATGCAGAATATCAAAAAAGAGTAGTGTTTCTGAATGTGGAGTCTCGTGCACTCTCAAAAGCTTGTAAACCCACCCACATTACGACAAATGAATACCAGCCTGCATTTTTATTTTGCATTTACATGGAGGATCAAGTAAGGAAGGATAATACACAAGAGTAGAAAACCTACTGTTCCAACTGACAAAAGTAGTCACGAAATCATGATTTCTGTATATTAATCGTGTGTTAATTACAATGGAGCACTGCTCCTCTTATACAAGAGATAATAGCCTAGAAAAGGAAACTAGTATAGTACAGGATATGAATATGACATATACAGAGAAACTAATATATACCGGAGATATACAATATATCCTAGAGTAAAGAAAAATGGATATGTAAGGATATGTAGAATACTCTAGAGTGATGCCATATTTCTTAACATCTCCCTCCTCCTCCTCAAACTCAAGATGGTCTACAACACATATTGAGTTTAGAATTTAGAAACTGAAGCTGTTTAGAAGGGATGTGATTTCGTAAACAAGTCTGCTATCCGTGGTTCCGAAGCAGCAAAATGTAGTCCAATGATTTTTTACTTGTAATGATGTCTCACAAAGTGACAATCAATCTCAATGTGTTATGTGCGTTCATGAAAGACATCATTGTGTACAATGTGAATAACAACTTTGTTATCGCAAAATAATGGAGTGGGTTCTGAAAGATGAACTCCCATGTCACCAAGGAGCCAACGTAGGCAGACTATTTCAGATGTAGTGTGAACCAAAGCTCGATATTGTGCTTCAGCACTTCAACGAGAAACAACTGATTGTTTCTTACTGCACTAGGAGATTAGAGAATTACCAAGAAAATACGATATCCAGTGGTTGAACAACGATCAGTTACATCACCAGCCCAATCAGAATCGGAATATGCTCTGAGATTAAGATCAGATGTAAACGGAAAATGTAATCCCTGATATAACGTACCTTTGAGGTAACGCAGGATTCGAAGAACAACTGCATAATGTGTTAAGCGTGGAGTTGGCATAAACTGACCCAAAATATATATTGCATGACTAAAATCTGGTCGCGTGATAGTTAAATAATTGAGAGTACCCACTAGATGTAGATACAATATAGGATTGGATAGGACCACTCCGTTTGTAGGGTTATACTTCATATTTACTTCAAGGGGAGTATCAACTATTTTATTATCAGTTAGTCCTGCACGATGAAGAATCTCAGTAGTATACTTCCCCTGAGAAATAAAATATCCTTTAGATGATCGATCAACTTCAATGCTGAGAAAATATCGTAGATGGCCAAGGTCTTTCATTTCAAAGGAAAAACTCAGTTGTGATTTCAGAGCATTAACACCTTCTGAATCACTACCAGTGATGACCATCATCAACATAAAGAAGAAGAAGCATAATTCCTTTAACTGACGGTCGAAAGAACATAGCAGAGTCATAAGCACTTTGAACAAACCTATATTGAGTAATAACACTGCTGAATTTCCCAATCCAAGCTGAAAAGACGAGGGTACCCAAATACACCATAATCTTTAAAATATCCACCTATAAGTCCTCTTACCGAAAGTGATTGTCTTATGGACAAAGTCGAGACAATACGACAAATCGGTATTCACACTTTGTGTGATCGTCTATGGATACGAGATTGAGACAATACAACAATAAAAGTGTGATTACTTGATAATAGGTTCAGACTTAACCAAACTTTATATGATCACTATCAAGTAATACAGCGTTAACATTTGTGTATTTTACTTTCAATTATAATAATAATTATAATTGCGAAAATGGAAAAGTAAAAGACACGGCAAGATTTTGTTAACGAGGAAACCGCAAATGCAGAAAAACCCCGGGACCAAGTCCAGAATTGAATACTCTCAGAATTAAGCCGCTATAAAAAATCTAAACCAACTTCGTATAGTTGGGACCAAGAAACTAAACCTAGTTCACTTAGTTTCTTCAGTATCCCTACGCTTCCGACATTCAATAAGTGCACGCACTGGAACAATTCTTTTGGATCGTATTCCAAACAGTAAAGGAACAACAAATCTGTTTGGTAACAACTCTATTGATTCTTTAAGATGAAGCTATCTCAACTCATATGCAAAATCTCTTCCGTTTAAACTAATAAAATCCTTTGCCTTGTTAGATCAAGGGCCATTTACAAAATGGTCATACTTTTTGTAATTCGTTTACAAAACAATCATATTTTTGTAATTTGGTTACAAAATAGTCATACTTTGGCCGACATAACGGTCGGGGAAAAAAACGGGGTTACTTGTCCCCAAAATGCCCTCCCTTTTAACTCAAGCTACTGTTAACCATAGTTAAACTGTCACATGTGGCAGCTGCTGACATTGACCAACTCACACACGTGGAAACAGCTGACTGGACCAACTCTGTCACGTGGAAACAGCTGACAGATCTTCCTGATAGGGGAGCACTGATGTAGTGAGCAAACTTCAGAACAACCATCTGCCATATATGGCCTAGCAAGCATACTGAACAACCATGTCTTGTGGGTTTTCAATGGCAACAATAACTCTTGCAGCCATCATAAGCTTCTCTCATGTTTTTCCAAGGTTTATAATGCAAATACCTGACAACCAAAACCATTAATAATCTGAATAGCAAAACTATAACCAACCAACATATGTATATAAATGTAGTTTCACCAACATAAATAACACCAACATTAACCATATTCATTAACATAACAAAAATACATACTAGTTATTCATGCTCTTCCAAAAATATTTAAGTCTATGATTTCAATTTAGCAGCACAAGACACTTACAAGAGTAAAGAACATCATAAATGAAAAGAAAGAACACATCATCATTTTCGACAAACTAAGAAATCTAGCTTAAATTTTTTCCGTCATAAACAAGGAAAAATTTCATTTGATTAGTCATTCCAGTGTGTTAAGTAACAACAAACATCAATGCAAGCTAATTATCCATTTGATTTTCTGTGATAAACTGGTCTGTCTTCTACTCCAATTAGACGAAGGAAATAAGAGGTACAATTCCAGTACCATTTTTTGAATTTCTATAGGTTTCAGTTAAAACCATTTATATTACAGCACAACATCATACATGCAGTATCGTACAGAAACCCTAGTTTAATCTCTAAAACATGCCATTCATTTGTTCAAAACCCCTGACTAAATCATTTAGTACAGAAACACTAATCCATCCTTTCACGCACAGACCTAAGCATAGTGACATATTTTAATAACAACCCCGCAAGACCTAAACATCAAATTAAACTCTAGAAAATCTGAAAACATGACAAAAAAAGAAGATCAAACTAAACATCATATTTTAGTTACCATCGGCTCTTTTCTTAAAAACGTATCTCTCCATCTGGAAATTCATATTTTTGGTACCGAGATGTGCATCTGCAGCTAAAAGCATATGTATATCTTATTCCTTTTGGGATAAAATATTCTCCATGATTGCAGTAATTAATTTCTCTTCTTCTTCTGCCATGCGTGGATATACTTGTGATTAATCCCATTCTCTAACCTTATACTTGGATATAGCAGGAACAGGTGATGATGAAGCCTTGCAACTATGGTGTTGTTGAGCCATATTTCATCCAAAAATCTTGGAATATCAAGCATAACCACAGACCGTGGTAGCCAAAATACACCTATTATCTCAAACTTTCAAACACACAAACATAACTTAAACTTCTATCATTCATCATCAAATACAACGGCGGCAACATCACTTTCCCGACTGTATCAACGACAACAGCTTGAATATGTACCTAGTCAAGCTAATCAAAACAATTTTCACCCCAAAGTACTTTTCAAAAATTCTCTATAGAGTTCAATACCCATTTCTTCAGTACCAGAAACTAGACCTCTAAAATCACCACAGTTCACATCCAAATTATCAAAAAATAACCTTATTAGTAGCACAAATTTCAACCTAAAATTTTTAACTGGATTCTTCACATATTTCCTGCACAGACACATAACAAAATACAATTTACACTATCAATTATTAAAACAACCATCAATTGTAACAGATAACATTTAGTATTAATCCCCAATTTTCCTAATTATGGTTAGTGATAAAAATCCCTAAATTCAAAAAATTAGGGTTTCTAAAATAATTCGAAATTCACAATATGGGTTTGTGATTACCAAACTCATTATGTTTGCAAACATCGTGACGTTCTCTTGTAAGAAAACTGGGGTTTTCCATAACCAGTTACTTGTTTAAGCTTTTATCTGTCATAAAACACCATTAAAGTTAAATCAAACCATAAACACAAACTATGTGCTCTTAGAAGCATCTGTTGATGATTAAACTTACTAGAAATCTCTCCTTCACTCAATCGCCATTGTTGCAGATCTTATAAATAGAAATGGAGAGACAAACGGCAGACAATAACGAAGAAGAAGATGAGAACCCTAGTTGTTATATCATCTGATTTGTTTTGACCAATCTTATCCGTTGAAATTATCCTCGGGATTTAACATTAGCACGATCTACGATTATAGATTTGGTTTAGTTAGGTTAGGGACATAAAGGTAAATCCATTACTCTATTTAACTCTGACTTTGTGGGACCTACCGACTTAACACCCTAACTAATGGAAGTGTGACTGTTTTCTAAATGGTTTGTAACTGTATGACCATTTTGCAAATCGGATCTTAATAGTGGGACTGTTTTATACATTTCCCTTAGATCAATCTATCCAACAACTACCGAAGTAGTAGAGTTTAGATTTTCAATCAATCAATATAGAATCCAACAAGGAACTATAAAGCGATGTCGATCTCACGCAACTAATCAATCGAATAAATCCGATTCTAGTTGGATCCCAGCCGATCAAGGTTTGTGTTACACAAAGATATGAGAAACCGATCAGAAATCTTCTTTCATCTTCAATTAAACCTGCACAACACCAATTGAATCTCTTGTGATCAATCACGCACAGAACGGAGTCTTTTAACAATGGATTATCACAAGATGTCTTTAGATGTACAAACAGTTCTAAAGATCCCGTCGACACTTCGATCTAGTTTGAGTGAATCTTATATCAGAAGAGAAAATTCTCAAGAATAAACAAATTAGGTACAATCAAAGTTCAACAACCATTAGTCAATCAAATCAATCGAAAACTAATAAACTGCAATTATCTAGTTTCCCACCAACTGTACTCGTAGAGCTTCTTGATCCCACAGAAGTCTTTAAACGAGCGGTCGTAAGAGATTTCGCCTAATTAGGGTACTTTCCTCTCCGGATAGATGGCTCCACCTGAAACAACAAAAAGATGAAGTTTTCCTGGCTCTTAGGATGGTTTGCTAGAAATGCAAACTTGGGAATTTATAGACCAAGGATGTTTGTACACCAAGGAATTTCCAAAACCGAATATTCTCAAGATATGCAATAAATGCCCAAATCGGTTTTCGTAATTCCTGGAAATGCTTTGTTCAATATTTTCCGAAATCTCTCAATATAAAATCTCCAATCAGTAAATGCACATTACTAATTTTTATTCTCTAGAGATATGCATTTAATTGTTGGTAATTAAAGCATATAAAACTAACAACCTTAATTAAAAGATTCTTAATTTATTTCGGACCGGGATCTCCTTGAGTAATTAAGGAATAACTTTGAACAATAAAAGATAAGAGTTACTGTTCGTGTTCAAAGTATGTTGACATCTTTAGGTAATCGGTTCTACCTTATAAAAGTAATCGGGTAGGAATTGATATTACCCATTAGAAATAATCAGGTAGAAATAGATATTACCCAATAAAAATAATCAGGTAGGAATTGATTACACCAATCACTAGGATCGGTCACACAAGTTACCAGGACCGGTCAAATCAGTTACCATGATCAGTTACATCAATTACCAGGACCGGTTACACCAATTACCTTATAAAATTAATCAGGTAGGGACCGGTTACTATCTCATAAAAATAATTAGGTAGGATCGGTTACACCTATATATGGTATCTAATTGTGATCGGTTACACCAATTACTAGGACCGGTTACACCAATTACAAGGATCGATTACACAAATCTTTGTGATTGGTCACACCAATATCTAGGATCGGTCACACCAATTACAAATATCGATCATACCATCTCAGGTGATTACTTAGGATCGGTTACACTAATTAACCAAAACTAGTCATACCAAATCATAAGTCAGGCACTGTGATTAGTTATACCAAGATATATAACAAGTTATGATTGGTTCTACTAACTCACACATATTGGTAATCCAAAGATATGCAATGAATAACAATACCAATAAGCCTAGCGATTTCCCTTTCGATTCATAAAACAAGCTCATGAATGTACTTCCTTTAAAAAAATGTAAACATTGTTTCCTAGGATGAAATCTTCACCTTTACCCACACACATAATCACAATAGCATTCATACGATTATGTCGATGTCATATATACGAAGTTCAACGGATAAGCGTTATACTTCATATTCTAATTCATTAACACTATGATCATGTGATCATGTCTCACTACTAGAGTATAATAATCATTCACAGCTTCGCAGTTATGTTTTCAATATAGCACGACTTGAAAAATACGTTAGGAATGAAATAGTTCAAGTCAATAATACTAACCTCAAGAGGAAGGATGATGTCGTCGTTGTAGCTCGTTACTTCTTTACATTCTTCAGGTCTTCGAGTAATACTTGTATGTCTCATAATCCTAGACTTTCTAGTCTAACCTATACGAAGTTGTCTCTAGTACATAATCAAGCTACTCTTAGATGAGTTTTGATTCACTAAAATATGACAACCAAACTTGACATACCGACACTTGGTGGGTTCAACCGAGCTATGCTCTAACACAAGCACGAGGTGCTTGTTAAGACCATATAATTATCGACGAAGTTTACAAACTTGATATGGAGAATGAGATAATCTTATAGGTGGTTGCATGTACACTTCTTCTTGAAGATATCCATGGAGAAATGCATTCGTAACATCCGTTTGATGAAGGTCCCATCTATGGGCAGAAGCATAGGTACATACTGTTGTCATACGAGCTACGGGGGCAAATGTTTCCTCGTAATCGATTCCATACTCTTAAGTATATCCCTAAGCAACAAGTCGAGACTTATATCGTTCTATCGAACCATCAACCTTTGTCTTTATCTTATATACCCATCTGCATCCAATGATAAATTTTCCAGGTGGAAAATCTACCATGTCCCAGCTCTATCAAGTGCAGTTAACTCCTTTTTCATTGAACGTTGCCAAACCGGAATGACTGATGCTTTCCTGTAAGATTTAGGTACATATAATGACAAGATAGTTAATAAGTAATGGTGATAGTTAGATAACTTATCTGGTGGACGTCTCTCATGAGGAGCCATAGTAGTCACTTCAAGTATAGAATCATGTTCAGGAGAAGCAATGTTAGTATAAGTCACAAAGTGTTTAGGAGTAGACTGAGATTCATCTTTAATGTCAGAAATAAAGGTTTGAGAACTTTCTAATGATACGTTGGTCTCAGGAGTGGGAGTGGAGATGATAGAAATGGATTCTGATGAACACAGTATCAAAGGTGTCTTGATACGTAAAGTTCTCAGAAGACTTACTACTTGCAAAGAGAGTACGTAATACGGTATTTTCTCCCAGAAAGTTACATGACGAGATATACGAAATTTTTTTTCTATTCCATAACCTAAAAATATACAAATTGTGCTCTTTTTACTGATCTTGTTACATTCTCTTTCTGGAAGGAGAACAAAATAAGCTGAACCAAAAACACGAAGTTCCGAGTAGTTAGGTATTTCTCCATAAAGACGTTCATATGGAGACACTCCACCTATAATGGTTGTTGGACTACAATTTATTATATAGAAAATGGTAAGGACAGACTCTCCCCAAAAATTTGAGGGAACAGATGCAGAGAGTAATTGGGTTCTAGCAGTTTCAACAATGTGACGATGTTTTCGTTATGCAACACCATTTTGTTCAGGGGTTTATGTGCAAGAAAGTTGAAGATGTGTACCTTCCGATCTGATAAAATCTTTAAATGGATTTGATATGTATTCCTACCTTAATCAGCACGAAAGATTTTAATAGTTTTTGTGAACTGATTTGATCATGGTAGCAAACTCAGTATATTGAACAGATAAACCCAAGTATATCTTGTATAATAATTGATAGACACGTTTATGTGTCTAATATGATCTCAATTGTATATATTAATAGTACTCGATTTTATACTTATTTGGTTAATTATGTCTTTGTAGGTGTTTTTGGAGAAATACGCTTTTGCGGATAAATTTGCTCAAAAAAATGGTATTTGCACCCCCGGGAGGAAATTACTAGAAGCACCCGGAGAACACGTTATAGGCATCCCAGAAATATGTTGGAGGCATCTATAAAAGTTGATAAAGTCACCCAGAGGAAACTACTAAAGGGACCTCATTTTGGATAAGGGGGACCCAAATTACTAAGGGGCACCCAACTGGCTATCAACACTCCAGAGTTTGTTAGGGGGACACCACTTCTTCCACGTTTGATTCCAGTGGGAAGAAAGAAATATCTCGACATGGAAAGTTTTGGGTATAAGTAGAGGTGATGGTAGCTTGAAAAAGAGATATCGAGAGTTGGGGGACCGAACAGAGGGTTTGGGCCGAGCTCTGGTCGAGGGGGAATCTACAGTGAAGAATAGTGCAGCTGCAGTAAAAGGAGGACTTACCTTTCTGCAACTGTTTTATTCTTTTTGAATCTTTTCACCTTTGTAAACTGTTAGAGCATAGCTCGGTTGAACTCACCAAGCATTGGTATGTCAAGTTTGGTTGTAATATTTTAGTATTAAAACTCATCTAGAGTCGCTTGATTAAATACTAGAGTCAACTTCGTTTAGGTAACACTAGAAAGTCTAGGAATGTTAAGACATACAATTATTACTCCGAAGACCCGAAGAATGTGAAGAAGTATCGAACTACAACGACGACATCATCCTTCCACTTGAGGTTAGTAATATTGACTTGAACTGTTTCATTCCTAACATATCTTTCAAGTCATGCTATAAACATAACTGCGAAGTTGTATATACTGTACATATTATATAATACTCTAGTGATGTGAGATGTTCATAATTGTATGATCATAGTATTACAGAATTAGTCTACGAAGTATAAAACTTATCTTTTGAACTTTGTAGATATGACATCGACATAATCTTGTATATATTGTTATGATTATGTGAATGGGTTATGGTGAAGATTTCATCCTAGGAAACAATGTTTTACATTTGTTTAAAGGAAGTACATTCATGAACTTGTTTTATGAATCGAAAGGAAATCATGAGGCTTATTGGTCCGGCTATTCATTGCAAATCTTTGGATGACCAACATGTGTGAAATGGTAGAACCGATCTTAACTTATGTTATGTATCTTGGTATAACTAATCACAATGCCTAACTTATGATTTGGTATGACTGGTTTTTATTAATTGGTGTAACCGATCCTAAGTAATCACCACGTGTTGGTATGATCGATCCTTTTTGGTGTTACCGATCCTAGTAATTGGTGTGACCGATCATGAGTATGTGTAATCGATTCTTGTAATTGGTGTAACCGGTTCTGGTAACTGGTGTAACCGATCACATGTAATACCATGTGTATATGGAACCGATCCTTGTAACTGGTGTAACTGATCCTAGTGACTGGTGTGACCGATCACGAGTATTTCCATAATTAGGTATAACCGATCCTAGTGATTGGTAGAACCGAGTGAACCCATGTATGTGATTTGGTATTTGATCAATCATATAGTAGTCTTGGAATACAGGTGATCCAATTCTAAACTTGTTTGGAAGTGTGGTATAACCGATTCCAAAAATGCAATTCCATGTAAATATGAAATAAGGATTTGCAGTGAAAAGATGTCAACATACTTTGAACACGAGCAATAACTCTTATCATTTATTGTTAAAAGATATTCCTTAGTACTCAAGATGATCCTGTGCCGAAATAAATTGAGAATCTTTTAATTAAGGTTTTTGGTTTTATATGCTTTAATTACCAGCAATTAAATGCATATCTCTAGAGAATAAAAATTAGTAATGTGTATTTACTAATTGGAGATTTTCTATTAAGAGATTTCAGAAATATTGGACAAGTATTTATTGGAATTAGGAAAACCGAATTTTGCCATTCATTGCAAATCTTGAGAATATTTTAGGTTTTGGAAATTCCTTGGTGTCCAAACATCCTTGGTCTATAAATATCTAAGTTTGCATTTCTAGCAAACTATCATAAGAGCCAGGCAAACTTCATTTCTTGTTGTGTCTGGTGGAGTCATCTATTCGGAGAAGAAAGTATCCTAATTAGGTGAAATCTCTTACGACCGCTCGTTTAAAGACTTCTGTGGGATCAAGAAGCTCTACGAGTATCGTTGGTGGGAAACTAGATAATTGTAGTGTTATTAGTTTCCGATTGATTTGATTGACTAACGGTTGTTGAAACTTTGATTGCACCTAGTTTGTTTATTCTTGAGAATCTTCTCTTCTGATATAAGATTCACTCAACCTAGATCAAAATATCAACGGGATCTTTATAACTGTTATTATATCTAAAGACATATTGTGATAATCCATTGTTAAAAGACTCCGTTTTGTGCGTGATTGATCACAAGAGATTCAAGTGGTGTTGTGCAGGTTATTGAAGATTACAAAAAATTTGAAGACGAAGAAGATTTCTTGTTAGTTTTCGTATCTTGTGAATTTGTGTGCACAAACCTTGATCGGTTGGGATCCAACTAGAATCGGATTTATTCGATTGATTAGTTGCGTGAGATCGGCATCACTTTATAGTTTCTCTTTGAGATCTATGTTGATTGATTGTGAATCTAGACTTGACTATTTCGGTAGTTGAAGTTAGATTGATCTAACCAGACAAGGGAGTTTATTAGATTAAACGGAAGAGCCTTTGTCAATGACTCATCTTATCTTGTAGCAAAGATTGATTAGAGTGGTTACCAAACATATTCTTCCTTTTCTGTTTGGAATACGATCCAAAGGACTTGTTATTCACGTGCCTGACTCTAGAAGTCGAAGGCGCATGGATACCGAGGGAACTAAGTAGCTAGGGGTAGTCTGCTTGGTCTCAACTATACGAAGTTGGTTTAGATTTTGTATTCTGAGAGTATTCAAAACTGGACTAGGTCCCGGGGTTTTTCTGCATTTGCGGTTTCCTCATTACAAAATCTTTCTGTGTCATTTTGTTAGAGCATAGCTCGGTTGAACCCACCAAGCGTTGGTATGTCAAGTTTGGTTGTCATATTTTAGTGAATCAAAACTCATTTAAAGAGTCGCTTGATTATGTACTAGAGTCAACTTCGTATAGGTTAGCTTGAAAGTATTAGGATATGAGACATTACAAGTATTGTGAAGACTTGAAGAAGTGAAGAAGTAAGAAGCTACAACGACAACATCATCCTTCCACTTGAGGTTAGTGATATTTGACTTGAACTGTTTCATTCCCTAACGTATCATTCAAGTCGTGCATATTGAAAACAAAACTGCGAAGCATGAACACTCTAGATAGACATAGTATTAAGGAATACAATACGAGGTTTATTGCTTAACCATTAAACTTTGTAGATAAGACATCGACATAATCGTTTAAATGCTATTGTGATTATGTATGGGTATGAGGTGAGGATTTTATCCTAGGAAACAATGTTTTACATGTGTTTTAAGGAAGTAAATTCATGAACTTGTTTTGTGAATCGAAAAGGAAATCACCAGGTGTTATTGGTATTGTTATTCATTGCATATCTTGTGAACAACCAATATGTGTGATTAGTATAACCGCTCATGACTTGCTTGTGTTCTTGGTAAAACTATTCACAAAGACCTGACTTTTGTATTGGTATGACTTTTATTAGTGAAACCGATCTGAAGTAATCACCTGAGATGGTATGATCGAGTTTGTGATTTTGTAAGACCGACTCTGGGTAAAGGGGAACCGATCCTAGTAAGAGGTGCAACACATCACAAAGGGGAATCGATCCTTGTATGATGTGCAACATGTTTTAGCAGAAATGGGAACCGATCCTATGGACATGTGCAACACGTTTTTAGGCAAAGGGGAACCGATCCTATGGACATGTGAAACATATTCAAGTTAGATACCATATATATGTGGGGAACCGATCCTAGTACCTAGTCAATCGAATTTTGGAAAGCTAGTGTGACTATGCACAGTACTCACATAGAGGTAGAACCGAAACTTGTTTTGGTAGAACCGTTAAACCCATGATTGGTGATTGAGTGTTCTTGATCAATCACATAGTTCTTGAAAGTCAGATGAACCAATTCTAAACTTGTTTGGAAGTGTGGTAACCAGTTTCAAGATTGTAAGTATGAAAGAGGACTTACGATCGGTTTCAAGATTGTAAGTATGAAAGAGGACTTACAGAGTAAGGATGTCGACATACTTTGAACATGTGCAGTAACACTTATCTTTAATTGTTCAAAGTTATTCCTTAATAACTAAAGGAAGAAAATCCCAGGATCGAAACATAATTAAGTTAAGAATATGTTTTTTAAGGTTTTTAATTTTATTTTAGGAAAATTAGAATTAGTAATGTGCATTTACTAGTTGGAGATTTTCCAAAGAGATTTTCGGTCAATATTTTGGACAGAGCATTTACAGGAATTATGGAAACCGAATTTGGAATATATTGCATATCTTGAGAATATTTTCGTTTTTGGAAATTCCTTGGTGTCCAAACTTCCTTTTCTATAAATACTTGAAGTTTACATTTCTAGCAAACTAATCCTTCGTGAGAACAAACTTCCTCGGTTGTGTTGTTACTGGTGAAGCCGCCTATTCGGAGAGGAGAGTAACCTAATTAGGCAAAATCTCTTACGGCCGCTCAGTTTAAAGTCTTCTTTGGGATTGAGAAGCTCTATTAGTACCGTTGGTGGGAAACTAGATAATTGCGGTTTATCTTGTGTTTTCGATTGATTTGATTGACTAACGGTGGTTGAACTTTGATTGCACCTAGTTTATTTATGCTTGAGAATCTTCTCTTCTGATATAAGATTCACTCAAACTAGATCGAAGTTTCGACAGGGATATTTAGACTGTTTGTAGATCTAAAGACGTCTTGTGATAATCCATTGTTAACAGACTCCGTTATGTGCGTGATTGATCACAAGAGATTCAAGTTGTTGTGTGCAGGCGTTTATTGAAGATCTAAGAAGATTTGAAGACAAAGAAGATATTGAAGATTTCCGATTTTATCTTTGGTGTGCACAATACTTGTTTCGGTATAGAGGATCCAACTATAATCAGTTTATCCTTGTGATATATTAGATTGATTAGTTGTGTAGATCGACATCAATAAAATTCTTTGTGATTAAAAGTATTGATTGCAAAATCTTAACAATTACCTTTGGTAGTTGAGAATAAGATAGATCTAAGAACCTGACGAAGGAGTTTATTGAGATAAACAGAAGAGCCGTTGTCGAACTCACATCACTTGGTTGAAGAGAGTTGCTACCAAACAGATTTGTTGTTCCTTTACTGTTTGGAATACGAACCAAAGGAATTGTTCCAAGTACGTGACTTATTCATAAGTTGGAGGCGTGGGAATATATACGGAACTAGGTGAACTATAGGTTTAGTTGCTTGGTCTCAACTATACGAAGTTGGTTTGATTTTGTGTAACGTCTTAATCCTGAGAGTATTCAATTCTGGACAAGGTCCCGGGGTTTTTCTGTATTTGCGGTTTCCTCGTTAACAAAATCTTGCTGTGTCATTTACTTGTATTTTCCGCATTATAATTGTTTTATTATAATTAAAGTAAATTACACAAACATTAATTCCTATTTACTTGATAAGCAATCCTATTGCGTTTGTTTAAGTCCGACCCTTTTTATCAAGTAAACATACTTCATTGTTGTATTGTCTCGTTCTCGTATCCATAGACGATCACACGAAGTGTGAACCGATTAGTTGCATTGTCTCGACTCTGTCCATAAACAATCACTTTCGGACAAAGGACTTATAGGTAGGAAAAGTTTTAGCTTGAGGTATATTTGGGTACCCTCGCCTTTTCACATTTACTCTACTTTTCCGCATTATAATTGTTTTATAAATTGCACTTTACGTTTTAAAAAGCGGGGGGTCTAACAAGCTCACCCAATATTTTGTTTAGCAATTTGTATGGACTAACTCCAATATAATTCCAAGAGCACCAACTAATAAAGCGAGCTCAATTAAGAAATATATCAAAGAGTTATATCTTTGTTTCACAATGTAATCAGCAAATCAAACAGATAGAAATCCGCGAGCCTGATTATTATGTGAAACAACTTGAACGGTACCAAAGACCAATGTTCAAGTGTCAATCAATTTATATCAACAACCAAAGGTTGGATTATCTAATTGATTGAACTACGCACAACCTGCGATATTTCAATTATATAGAAAATATAGTGCGAAAAATAAATAACACAGACACCAGAAATTTTGTTAACGAGGAAACCACAAATGCAGAAAAACCCCGAGACCTAGTCCAGACTTGAACACCACATTGAATTAAGCCGCTACAGACACTAGCCTACTCCAAGTTAACTTCGGACTGGAATGTAGTTGAGGCATAACAAATCTCACACTAATCAAGCTATAGTCGCGTTCCTTACGCCTCTGAATCCCAGCAGGACTCTACGCACTTGATTCCCTTAGCTGATCTTACCCACAACTAAGAGTTGCTACGACCCAAAGTCTAAGACTTGATAAACAAATCTGTCTCACACAGAAAATTCTATTCAATAGATAAATATGTCTCCCACAGAAATACGTAAGTGTTTTTGTTCCGTCTTTTGATAAATCAAAGTGAACAAGAACCAATTGAAACACCAGACTTATATTCCCGAAGAACAACCTAATAATATCAATCACCTCACAATAATCTTAATCGTATGGTAGCGAAACAAGATATTGTGGAACCACAAACGATTAGACGAAGATGTTTGTGACTACTTTTTATCTTGCCTATCGGAGATTAAATCTCGAGTTAATCCTAAAGAATATAGTACTCAATACGATAAAAAAAAGCAAGCTCAGATCATACAACTATGGAAAATAGTTGGGTCTGGCTTCACAATCCCAATGAAGTCTTTAAGTCGTTAACCTACAGGGTTTTGGAAAAACCTAAGGTTAAAGGAGAATCGACTCTAGTCGCAACTAGTATCACACAGGAGGTGTGGGGATTAGGTTTCCCAGTTGATAGAGTTCTCCCTTATATAGTTTTCAAATCAGGGTTTGCAATCAATGTTACCTTGGAAACAAAGCATTCAATATTCGTTAGATGAAAACCTGATTAGACTCCAGCTAATATCTTTCAACCGTTAGATCGAACTTAGCTTGTTACACACAAATGAAAAGTGACTTCATTTAGATATGGGTAACTATACCTAAACATGTACACCTTGTAGGCTCAACAATAGTTAACCGAAGTTATCCATATGTTCATCTTAACCATAACTAGTTCAAATGACTCAAATGAAACTAGTTCTGGAGTTGTTCAATTATTTATATTCTCATAGAAGTATACAAGACACGATTGAAGCAAAATCGATTTTGATTCACTCGAATCAATTCATGAACATTATAGCCATGGTTTGCAGAAGATTGCATTCCTTATAATATAAATGTATTAGTTCATTAACAAACAGATTTTAGAACATAACCTACTCAAGTATACAAACGTGTACGCATACCTAAGTGGCCAGACTAAGTTTGGGTTCGCCAGTACGCGAACAGCTACGCATACCACCAAACTCAGTTAAACTCTGGAACTTGGACTTACGGCAATACGCGAACGAGTGCGACTACCTAGTTCCCGGACTTTCATTAACCAACCAGTACGCATACGGGTATGCATACCATGACTAGAAACAGTTAGCATACAGTACGCATACTGTTTTATATCCAATCATGGTTAATTTGTTCTAAACTCTCATTTCAATCATCGAAACATTCTTGGAAGACAGGAAATAACTGTCTCACACAAACTATTAGCTTCGAAGCAATTTTCAAGTGATCGAATGATCAATACGAAACATTCTGAGTCTACATCAAATGACTGTCTCACACAAAATCATGTAAGATGTTACCATGCGATTTTCCCATGATCATCTTTTGACTTTCGTCAAGAATTTAAGATGAACTTGGTTAAAGCGAAATCTTACCAACACGTATTTCGAGA
Source organism: Papaver armeniacum (assembly GCA_023531295.1). Classification (NCBI taxonomy): domain Eukaryota; kingdom Viridiplantae; phylum Streptophyta; class Magnoliopsida; order Ranunculales; family Papaveraceae; genus Papaver; species Papaver armeniacum. The sequence goes on along the minus strand of JAJJWW010001088.1, from coordinate 973,747 downwards.
AATATGTAAACGAGTTAAACTCGACTCGAAATATAAAATATGTATAATCGAAGTCTATATAGCTATACGACTTTTGTCTCAAATAGGAGATAGAGTAGATAGACTTTTGAGTGATAGATGAGTTTGAAAAAGCGGGGGTCTAACAACCACACCCAATATTTCGCATAGCAATATGTATGGACAAACTCTAATATACTTTCTAGAGAATCAACTAGACAGTCAGACTCAATCTAGATAAAAAGTATATCAACGAGTTTATATCTCAATCTCTCGATTTGATCTTTACTCAAGCAAATAGAAATTTGCGAGTCTTTATCAAAGAGAGATAACTTGGATGGTACCAAAGACCAATATCCAAGTGTCAATCAATTTAAATCAGCAACCCAAAAAGGTCGGATATTCTAATTGAATGAACAACGCACAACCTGTGATATTTCAATTATATAAACAAATGTAATGCGGAATAGAAATAACACAGACACCAGAATTTTGTTAACGAGGAAACCGCAAATGCAGAAAAACCCCGGGACCTAGTCCAGATTGACCACACACTGTATTAAGCCGCTACAAACTCTAGTCTACTCCAAATTAACTTCGGCCTGGACTGTAGTTGAAACCCAATCAATCTCACACTGATCCAAGGTACAGTTGTGCTCCTACGCCTCTGATCCCAGCAGGATGCTACATACTTGATTCCCTTAGCTGATCTCACCCACAACTAAGAGTTGCTACGACCCAAAGTCGAAGGCTTTAATAAACAAATCTGTATCACACAGAAAAGTCTACAGAATAGATAAATCCGTCTCCCACGAATAAACCTATGAGTTTTGTTCCGTCTTTTGATAAATCAAGGTGAACAGGAACCAATCAATAACCTGGACTTATATTCCCGAAGAACAACCTAGTGTTATTGATCACCTCACAATAATCTTAATCGACGCAGCGAAAAAAGATATTGCGGAATCACAAACGATGAGACGAAGTGTTTGTGATTTCTTTTCTATCTTGCCTATCAGAGATATAAATCTCAAGCCAATTATTTCAATTGTAATCGTACGATAAAAACAGCAAGATCAGATCACACAACTACAAGAAAAGTATTATCGGTCTGGCTTCACAATCCCAATGAAGTCTTTAAGTCGTTAACCTGGTTTTAGATGAAGAAAACCAAAGGTTAAAGGAGAATCGACTCTAGCTTAGCAAACTAGTATCACACGTAAAGTGTGGAGATTAGGATTCCCAGTTGCTAGAGTTCTCCCTTATATAGTCTTTCAAATCAGGGTTTGCAATCAATGTTAGCTTAGTAACAAAGCATTCAATATTCACCGTTAGATGAAAACCTGATTAGATTCAAGCTAATATTTCTCAACCGTTGGATCGAAAACTTAGCTTGTTACACACAAACGATATGTTCAATTTTGGGTTTATGAACTGTACCCAAACATTAATATTTGTTGGTTCAACAATAGTCAACCAAATGGTTAGCCATATGATCACTCTCATATCAACCATATTCTTCTTCACCATAACTAGTTCAAATGACTCAAATGAACTAGTTAGAGAGTTCAATTGCTTAGATCTTATGTAACTACACAAGACACAATCGAAGCAAAAATGGTTTGATTCGCTCGAATCAATTAATGAACTTTATAGCCACGGTATGCAAAAGCATTCCTTAGTTTATATAAACATTAGTTCAAGAACAACCGGTTTTAGATATAACCTACTCAAGTATCGCGGACTGGGTCCGCGGAGTTAAGCTAATGGAAGGAGTACACAAACTCCAGCAGAAATTCTCGGGTGAGAACTTCCGCCAGTTCGCGGACTTGGCTTGAGCCACTTCCATTTCTCTTGATCAACAAAGTTCGCAAACTTTGGTTCAAGGAATAAGGACTTATACATACATGTGTTTCCATAACAATGCTTATATCCTACCAATGGTTATGTAATCTAAACTCTCATTTCAATCATTGAAACATTCTCAGAGAACGTTATATAGCCGTTATTCACAGACCATTTTTCGTCAGAGCAATTTCCAAAGTGATTGAAACATATCACGACTTTCGTCACTAGGTAAATATGAATTCGGTTAAAGGGAAAGCTTACCAACACATATTTCGAGAAATAGATAGGCGAGTTAAACTCGGCTCGAAATAGCAAATGTGCATAATGAAAGTCTATACGTCTAAACGACTTTTGTCTCAAGAGTAGGAGACAGAGTAAATAGATTTTTGAGTGATAGATAAGTTCAAGTCTCCACATACCTTTTAGTCGATGAAGTTCCACCGGTTCCTCGAGTATTCCTTCGTCTTGTATGATGATTGCCATGGAGTTCTTGAGCTCAACTACACTTTCTATCCTAGTCCGAGACCTTTAGCTACATAGGCTAGAAATCAAGACTTATAGTTTTGATCACTAACATTGACAAACATGCTTGAGATAGCAATGCATGCGAGTTCGACCGAGCAATGCTCTAACAATCTCCCTCTTTGTCAATTTTAGTGGCAAAACTATTAATACATATGGAATACAAAAAATAAATAAATTAACTTTTGTAGCTCCTATTCCACATGTCTAATCTTCGACATTACTCGAAATCTTCGTCACTTCCAAGTACTCCAACGATCCCAAAGGTTGTAAGTTTAGCATCATCGTTGTTGAAAATCCGTAGCTATAACAATAAGAAAACAAGAGTTCTCATATACAGTGTCATAGTATCATTACACAACGTCAAAGTTCAATTGTATCACAACTTTAACAACAATACTATGGTGATATGTATCACTCCCCCTTAGTCAATACTCCATCTCACATGGAAACCACTCCCCCTTACATAATGATCCGAAAACCATATGTATTTGTAGTGTGAACTACATATTAATTCTCCCCCTTTTTGTCAATAAAATTGGCGAAGGTACAAGAACGGGATCCTAATGAAATTTCCGAAAGAGACATTTCATGACCAAAAGAAAGAAACACACATCATCTTATTTAGATGCAATCATAAAGCCGAAGCTAAATGCATTCATCAAGGAGTTTAAAGATACAAGACAACCCCTATAATATTCCACATCCGCACTCCCCACAAAGATTGGCAATTAAGCGCAAGTTCAAAGTAACTCTCCCCCATAATATGTCATTCTCGAATGAACAACAAGAGCGACCTTAATTTCGAAAGAAAAGAAGGATTTCTTTGGACATAACAAATCACATACAAGTATGAATTTGAATCCAAAATACTCAATTAAATTAACCACAAGAGAACCCATGATTAATTTAATCGAAATACACAATCAAACTAATCACAAAGAGTAATCAATTTAATTGGCCATGCTCACATAAGATAATCTATGGAGCAATGACTAAGTTAATCATGAAAATAACCAACCCAATCAAAAGTGCTCAAACATAAGAAAACTTATGGAGTTATAACTAAATAACCAAACAAGATGATTAATTTAGTTCAATATGCTCGACATAAAGTACCTTATGGAACAACAAAAAAGCTAACCATGAAAAAATCAACTTTGATTGTTTTAGTGCTCAACATAAGACACATTACGGAGCCTCACAGTAATACACAAAAAATTGGATCAGGGAAGATCAATTACTGCGGAATACATAAGGATTCATTCTATTTTCCATCACAATTTGCACCATGACATACAATAGACATAATCCTTGAAAAACAAAAGATTTTAACCTATCTTCCATCAATAATTGACAATATAGGCTTAACTTTTGTATTTGTCAAAAGTTCATTCATTCCTTTATCAATATAAGAATATCGACTTACGAAAGACTTTACTTTTGACAAGATATGGGACAATCATAGTTCACAGACGCAAACACGCATATCCCATAAACAATTGCAATATATAAAACCATAAAGATTAATACTGCAAAAATCATCTTCCAAACAAGTTTAGAATTTAAACCAATAAATCTAAAAACAAGAAGATGAAAACGTTGAACATAGCTATGTGTAATCACAATAATGGCTATTCCAACCTCTAGTTATTCTTCTAAACAAAAACAGAAAAATAGAAGATTTACTAGGGCAAAAACTAAATCAAAAACAGACTTTTATGCCAATGCCGAACACGAACTGAAGTCATATAGATGGTTCTGGATCCTCATGAGTCTTGAGGTTTTCAATCTTGTGAACGACAACATCTACTGCAGCTTTAGAAGAAGTATCTTCATTAAGAAGGTCTTTAACTAGTGCTTTTATGAGACCAAGGTCAGCAGTAACCTTTTCCAACTCAGTTCTTAACACAGTAAGACCCTTCAAAGTATCAACAAGCTTTAGTTTTTCTTCCTCATAATATTTAAGAAAGTCATGAACCACTTCAGCAGAGATCATCTCCTCTTTCTCAACATCCTCATGTGTATAGGCAAAGAAACATGAGGCATTGGGATGATCATCTTCAACAAGAGTTCTTTTCTTCTTCCCTTTCGACTCAAAACCAATACCTTTAGCAAGAAAGCCTCTAGCGAAACCACAAGTTTTTGAAGAGGAAAACATTCTTGACAAAAACACAACAACCCAGAGTATGCAAACGTGACTCAAAGGTTTGGTATTTAAAGGTTTCTTAGGGAAGAAGGTTTTTAGGGTTTTCCAACTGTTGACTCGTGATGGTAACGTGTGTACACATACGAATACAACATGACCCAAAAAAAATTTTTTTTGATACATAGGACTTCGTAAATGACTAAAAAAAATAATTTTATTAAAAAACATCAGTAAAGAATTTTATAGCACAAGTGTAGCAAACCACCTAATTGCAATAAGACTTGTGTTAAAAAGAGAAAAACGATAATAGACACACAGAAAAATACCTTTTAGACAATATTGTCTGCAGACACTAGTTTAGCTATAAACGATAAGAGGATAGCTCAACTAAGCAGGACACAAAAATGCCACAGTATACCTGACTTTTACACATCTTGCTCAACAGGATTTTTTTTTTTTTGAGCAAGTTCTTAATCCTTGTGATTAATTAACACAGGTATGAGCTATGAGCTCATTAAAAGAACTGTGTTTATGATCGAGTCTCTTTTTCCTTATGAATCTAGAGAGATCTCTTTTTTTGTGAAAAATTATCATAAAACTTACTGTCATCAAAATACAAGACATAGTTAGAGTTCTTACAAGAAGAATTTTGACTTGAGGAGGAAGACAACCTGTCGACGATTTCTTTATATTCTTCAATTATCTCCATCAGGTTATTTCTCACATCATCAATTTTCCTTCTTTCTTCTGGGATTTCATTCACATCAAGGGTAAAGTTGTTACCAGAGGAATTAACTTGATCTTCTCTCAGGTGATTCTTGTTAAGACTTCTATTCTGCTTTAGGACATTTGAGGAACTCATTGAACTGACTTTCCTGGCAACATACACAGGGTAAGTACGAAAACCAACTGGTTTAGACATACGAATGTCAGTTACACCTTTGAGAATCAAATCTAAAGTGTGTTGAAGTTGAACCAAGGAGGTTTTATTCAACCTAGAGTTTCTATTTTGTTTAGCAGAGCCTTTTGCATCGCAAAAGAGGCATACTTTCTGATCACAGAAGTGATTAGACAAAGTAGTCTTAACAACCTTGTTAGGAGATTTCTTCCTTCCATGTGATGTTGAACACCCTTGGTCAACGGGGAATTCAAACACATTCTTTTTGACAGGAAGGGATTCCAATTTTACTTCTGGAGAAACGTTTTTAGTCGTAGCAGAAGTACTTGGTATATTAGACTGCTTAGAGCATCCTTGAATAGAAAGTTTCTTCAAGCGATGTTCTATTTCCGCGGCATCCTTTTTGAGGCTTGCCTCGAGAACCATACGGGAAGAGTGATCCTCAGTATTTTCTTCGAAATTGCAGTCCCTTATTACACCAAGAAGATTATTGACATGATGTTTTAACCGATTAAATCTATCAGCTTGAATTCTAGCAAGGTTTAGAATCAAATCACTCTCTTCAATTGTTTCCCGTTCATTTAAAGAGATAGACTCTTTTGAAGGGTAATCGGAAAAACATATGTCGCAGCCTGTCTGTCTTGTTTGAACACAAGGTTCGTCTATATTTGAGATTGAAGAATCTTTCTCTTTAATAGAAGCGAGATTTTTGAGCTTTTTATTTCTCGGTGACGCGTTTATCGAGATATTATCGTCCATCCTCAGATCGCTATAAACACAGACTTGTAAGGTCTTGAACGTGTTTGCCTGCTCGGATACCAATTGAAAAAGCGGGGGTCTAACAACCACACCCAATATTTCGCTTAGCAATCTGTATGGACAAACTCCAATATACTTTCTAGAGAATCAACTAGACAGTCAAACTCAATCTAGATAAAAAGTATATCAAAGAGTTTATATCTCAATCTCTCGATTCGATCTTTACTCAAGCAAATAGAAATCTGCGAGTCTTTATGAAAGAGAGATAACTTGGATGGTACCAAAGACCAATATCCAAGTGTCAATCAATTTAAATCAACAACCCAAAAAGGTCGGATATTCTAATTGATTGAACAACGCACAACTCCGTGATATTTCAATTATATAAACAAATATAATGCGGAATAGAAATAACACGAGACACCAGAATTTTGTTAACGAGGAAACCGCAAATGCGAAAAAACCCCAGGGACCTAGTCCAGATTGAGCACACACTTGTATTAAGCCGCTACGGACTTTAGCCTACTCCAAATTAACTTCGGTGCGGACCGTAGTTGAACCCCAATCAATCTCACACTGATCCAAGGTACGTTATGGTCCTACGCCTCGATCCCAAAGTAGGATGCTACGTACTTGATTCCCTTAGCCGATATCACCCACAACTAAGAGTTGCTACGACCCAAAGTCGAAGAATTTAATAAACAAATCAGATCACACACGGAAAAGTCTACGAGAATAGATAAATCTGTCTCCCACGAATAAACCTATGAGTTTTGTTCCGTCTTTTGATAAATCAAGGTGAATAGGAACCAATCAATAACCCGGACTTATATTCCCGAAGAACAGCCTAGTGTTATTTATCACCTCACAATAATCTTAATCGACGCAGCGAAAAAAGATATTGCGGAATCACAAACGATGAGACGAAGTGTTTGTGATTTCTTTTCTATCTTGCCTATCGGAGATATAAACCTCAAGCCAATTATTTCAATTGTACTCGTACGATAGAAACATCAAGATCAGATCATACAACTACAAGAAAAGTAGTATCGGTCTGGCTTCACAATCCCAATGAAGTCTTTAAGTCGTTAACCTGGTTTTAGAAGATGAAAACCAAAGGTTAAAGGAGAATCTACTATAGCTTAGCAAACTAGTATCACACATAAAGTGTGGGGATTAGGTTTCCTAGTTGCTAGAGTTCTCCCTTATATAGTCTTTCAAATCAGGGTTTGCAATCAATGTTAGCTTAGTAACAAAGCATTCAATATTCACCATTAGATGAAAACCTGATTAGATTCAAGCTAATATTTCTCAACCGTTGGATCGAAAACTTAGCTTGTTGCACACAGAAACGAAATGTTCAATTTTGGGTTTATGAACCGTACCCAAACATTAACATTTGTTTGTTCAACAATAGTCAACCAAATGGTTAGCCATATGAACACTCTCATATCAACCATATTCTTCTTCACCATAACTAGTTCAAATGACTCAAATGAACTAGTTAGAGAGTTGTTCAATTGCTTAGATCTTATGTAACTACACAAGACACAATCGAAGCAAAAATGGTTTGATTCGCTCGAATCAGTTCATGAACTTTATAGCCACGGATTGCAAAAGCATTCCTTACTTTACATAAACATTAGTTCAAGAACAACCGGTTTTAGATATAACCTACTCAAGTTTCGTGGACTGGGTTCGCGGACTTAAGCTCGTGGAAGGAGTATACAAACTCCAGCAGTAATTCTCGGGTGAGAACTTCCGCCAGTTCGCGGACTTGGCTTGCGCCACTTCCATTTCTCTTGATCAACAAAGTTCACAAACTTTGGTTCAAGGAATAAGGACTTATACATATATGTGTTTCCATAACAATGCTTATATCCTACCAATGGTTATGTAATCTAAACTCTCATTTCAATCATTGAAACATTCTCAGAGAACGTTATATAGTCGTTATTCACAGACCATTTTTCGTCAGAGCAATTTCCAAAGTGATTGAAACATATCATGACTTTCGTCACTAGGTAAAGATGAATTCGGTTAAAGCGAAAGCTTACCAACACATATTTCGAGAAATAGATAAGCGAGTTAAACTCGGCTCGAAATAGCAAATGTGTATAATGAAAGTCTATACGTCTAAACGACTTTTGTCTCAAGAGTAGGAGATAGAGTAAATAGACTTTTGAGTGACAGATAAATTCAAGTCCCCACATACCGTTTAGTCGATGAAGTTCCACTGGGTCCTCGATTAATCCTTCGTCTTGTATGATGATTGCCATGGAGTTCTTGAGCTCAACTACACTTTCTATCCTAGTCCAAGACCTTTAGCTACATAGGCTAGAAATCAAGACTTATAGTTTTGATCACTAACATTGACAAACATTCTTGAGATAGCAACGCATGCGAGTTCGACCGAGAAATGCTCTAACAGAGTTCATGTCTCCACATACCTTTTGTTGATGAAGTTCCATAAGCTCCCCTTAGTAGTTCTTCGTCTTCAATCGATGAACGTCGTGAAGTCTAAAGCTCAACTACACTTTCTATCCTAATCTGAGACTTAACTATAAGTAGACTAGAAATCAAAACTTATAGTTTTGGCAACTAAACTTGACAAACAAGCTTGAGATAGCAACACTTGCGAGTTCGACCGAGCAGTGCTCTAACAATCTCCCCCTTTGGATTACAAAATAAATAAACTATGTAGCTTCTCATCCAAATGCTTGATTTCCTTAGTTCTTCAACATTATTCGAAATCTTCGTCACTTCCAAGTACTAGCTCCAGTGATTCTGAACGTGTTCAACTCAGCATCAGTGTTGTTGAAGATCCGTAGCCATAACAATCAGAAAACTGTAGCTCTCAATCATTGTTATACAGTGTCATAGTATTATTACACAACATCAAAGTCCAATTGTATCACAACTTTGAAAACAATACTATGGTGATATGTATCACTTCCTCTTAGGCAATACTTCATCTCACAATGAAAACCACTCCCCCTTACATAATGATCTGTAAACCATAGGTATTTGTAGTGTGAACTACACATTAATTCTCTCCTTTTTTGTCTCTATAAATTGGCAAAGATACGAAAACTAGTGGGATCATAATGAAATTCTCATAGAGATACTTCATGACTAAAAGAGAACATATCAACTTTGTTTCGATGATTTCACATAGTCGAAACTTAGTGTATTCATAAAGGAGTTTATAAAGATACAAGAAAACTCCTAAAATATTCCACAGCCGCACTCCCCACGAAGATTTGGCAATTAAGCACAAGTTCAATTAAGAACTCCCACCAATAAAATGTCATTCCCGAAAGAACAACAAGAGCGACCTTACTTTTACAAGAAAAGAAGGATTTCTTTGGACATTAACAAATTACATGAACCATGAATTTGTATCCAGAAAACTCAATTAAATTAACCACAAGAGAACCCATGATTCATTTAATCGGAAATGCTCAATATAAGAGAACTTACAGAGCCGCACAATACTTACACATAGAAGTGGATCAGGGAAGGATCAATACTGCGGAATATTCAAAGATTCATTCTATTTTCATCAATATTTGCATAATGGTATCATAGTCTTATTCTTTGTTATCAAAAGTTCATTCTATCTTCCATCACTATTTGCATAATGACACTTTTGACATATATGGGACAATCATAGTTCACGGACGCAAACACACATATCCCATAACATTATTTGCAATATATAAAACCAATAAAGATTAATACAGCAAAATCATCTTCCAAATCAACTTTAGAATTTAAATAAATAAATCTAAAAACATTGCAAGATGAAAATCGTTGGCAATAGCTATGTGTACTCACAATAATGCTATTCTAAACCCTAGTTATCCTTCTTAAAACACAAGAATAAATTCTCATAAGAAGTTTTTTAGATAAAAAATAATTATATAACTCCTAAGAAGAACAGAACTGAAGGTCTTCAGACAAAATCAGCAACCAGAGATCGAACATAAACAAGTTCATCAGTTGTTTTCTTCAATTCGCTTTTCAGAAATTCAAGATTCTTTGTTGCAATTTTAAGTTGTTCTCAAACAACCCCAAAATCTCGAAGAAGATTTCCCACCAATTGAGATGACATCTGAACTGGCAGATCTTTTTCATGATCAACTGCATGAAAGCAGGTTATGGAGAGATGAAATTCGTGAAACTCTATAACTTTGCCGCCATCAACATTGTCTTCGTTTTTGCATCTATCCATTGTGTACACCATAATTTCACAGGAGATTTTTTGACGTTACCGAACGAGTATATATCAGAGAAAGTGTTCATGATATATATATGAGATATTCATAGGGGAACCCTAGAGATGCTCGCTTACGTTCAGTAATGGGCCAGGTGCACGTACGTTCATGGTTATGAACTAGGTTCAAAACCAAGAGAACAATGGAGCCCAATTTAGAAGTAGTTTTTGATAACCATGAACGTACGTGCACCTTTCCCTAATTTTATATTATTATTTTTTCATGAATCTATGAAGTTATGTAGAATCCATGAGTTTTTGTTGAAACGGAGGAGTTTCATGAGTTTAGAGAATTATAAAAGCTAGGGATTGTGAGGTGTGGGACCGGGCACGGCTTAGGCATGGCCGGACGGCTAGGTTGCTCGGTCCCGCACATCTTTCCTTATTTTATAATATTATTTTCATGAATCCATGAAGTTATGGGGAATTCACGAGTTTTGCACAAACAAGGAAAGTTGCTAAATTGAAGGAGTTTTTCATGAGTTCATGAAAATAACAAAATAGGGCAAAGTAATGGAAGAGGCATGGGACCGGCCACGGCTAGGGCATGGCCGGCCGACCGGTGGGCCCGGCCCCTGGGCGCCTCTTATTATTTTATTATTATTTGTTGCTTTCTCCTATTTTGCGCAGGATTCCTCATCTGTCCATATTTTTGGATGCTCGTTTGTGCATCAGGGTGCTCAGTCGTGCATCATTGTCGAGGACACTTACACCATTTTTGTGGGGCTTACTCAGTGATGATCCAGATGCCCGTTGGTTGGGTATTTATTGTTAATTCATGAAATTCAGTGTAGAATAGTTCATGAAACGGAACAATAAAATGAGTAGTTATTTATTATCAATTCATAGGATCAGCTGTGGATTCGACCATGAACTTGGAATAATAATGCAGGCATTACCATTCCATGGGATCGTGGATTCGACCATAGAATCAGAGTAATAAAATTATCTATCACCATTCCATGAGATTAACGGTGAATTCGATCATGAAATTCGAATAATGAGATAATATAGTAGTTTATTGCCATTCCGTGAGATCAATTCGTAGATTTGATCATGGAATCTGAACAATTATTATTGCCATTCCATGGGATCAGGCCATGGATTCGACCATGGAATACGAGAAATAATAGATCATTCTGGGAATTCAGTGGTGAATGTCACGACAAAATTAATCTATTACAGAAAAGATATTAGCGAGTTAAAGCGTCACATTCATTCTGAATGGTGCATAGTCAGGGAGTCACGGGTGTTGTTTACGACCTGAAGGCTGCTCTCAATCTGCGGAGAACCGCCTGAATCTATACATGGTCTCTCCACATAGTCAGGGAACGATGAGTGTCACCGACGTCCTGAAGGCGTCCGCCGCCCAACTATTCTTCTATGTGGAGGGGGGTCTCTCTCCTACAGTTAGGGAACAATGAGTGTCATCGACGTCCTGAAGGCGTTAAGCTCTCAATCTACGGAGAACCGCCCAATTATGTTATTCTGCATAGAGGGCATGATGAAATGCTAGGGATCGAATCGCTAAGCTAGTTGGGCTTTTCGAAAACATATTCATCATGGCTTCGTAAAATATGAATCGTTGCATGCTTGAAAGCCGCGTCGAAACATGCCTCATGATTTTACAGTTTTGCCCTTTGTTGAAAATCCACCATCAACACTAAGTCCCCTGCTTAGTGAGGAACAATCATGTTCCGCAGTAATGCATTAAATGGTGATTTTCAGTCGATGAGATCGGTGGTTGAACTCAGTCTACAAAGGTATGCTCAGAATCCTCGGTTTGCTGTAATAGTGTCACGTACGGGCAAATATTTGAGTAAGGATCCTAATAGTGTGATAGAGTGTCATCTCGTGAGTACGAAGAGATGAGACACTGCTGATTTGGGCGCCCGGAGGCTTAGTTTTGGTCAGTTTAGGATTTACGGGCCCGAGCCCAAAAAGGAAATCCATGTTTTATTAGGTTTTGGAAATAAAATTGATATAAAAGGGAAGAAGCCCTAAATTTGTTTTTAAAGTTCAGTTGTTCATGAGTTGTTCAAAATAAAATTTCATGTGTGCATGTATGCATAAGTTTCATGAAAATTTGTTTTAGAAAACATATGCACGTTCGTTCGTTAGTTTAAGAAACGAGCAATAATCCCTAATATGAAAGAGATACATGAATCCTTGAATATACATGATTTAGTTACAGTAGATAAAATTTTGTTAATGAGGCTTCATGAAAATCAAAATTTTATCTTTTAAATATGTGAGATTTCACAAGATGGAATAAACTCTCGTTTCAAAGTTGAACGCTCGAACGAGAGAATTTTTTTTTTTTTTTAAGACGTGCGTCGTTAGTAATAAATTTTTTTGTCTATGAGCTTTCATGAAAACAAAATTTTAATACATGAATATGCGGATTTTCACAAAATTGAAAGACTCTCGGATGCTCGCGAGAGGGAGCAAAATATATACATATATTTTCAAATTTACATGAGTTTCACGTTGAAATATATATTTTTGTAAAATCAATGTTTTGATTTTGAACAACTGTTGAGAGTAGAAAATTATTCATGGTGAAATAATGTCTGTATGTGAGTTTTCACAATTGTAGAATGAACGTCTGTCCAATTTTTGAAAAATCAGTGAACGTTCATACAGTAAAACTTTATGTGAAATAAAATTTCGATTTTCAGCAATTGTTAGAAGTAGACAATTTTTGATAAAATATTGTTTGCATGGATTTTGTGATCTGATAGTGTATGCAAAAAAAATAATGAGTGTTCGCCCAGTGGAGTTGCTCATAGGGTTAAAATTATGTGAATTGTTCACGTGACTGGAGTTTCGTGAATTATTCATAATTTCATGAAAAGTCAGGTGTCAGACTTTTAAGTAATGGGTGTTGCTCGTCTTTGCAGGTTCGAAGGAGAGAGCAAGATTTTCGAAATTTTACGTTATTATCACTAAGTTCGTGAAACCGTAAATAGGCAAGAGTTGAGAGTTACCATTTTGCAGACGCTGATGTGAGCATCCTAATTATTTTTGTTGTGCTTTAATTCCACTGCTTTGATGAAATTTGCATCTACGGATGATATACTGAAGTAGGAATGTTGTATGGACGTCACAACAACTTTGCAAGAATGACTGGTTCCCATAATGACACTTCCGAAGATGATACTTCCAGAGATGACATCTCTACATATGCAGCTTCAAGAAATGGTGCTTCTGGGACCTCTGAGTGATGGTGAGAGATCCTTCATACTGAGTTGTACTCCTGATTACTTGGTATCAGTAATGCACGGGAAGTCTCTGATGGAGGAATATAACATCGATAGAGCAGCTCAACAAATAGGTCCTTGTTCGATTGATGTGGATTACTCGGAAATAGCAGTAAGTCTTCGGAGTGTAGAATCCAGAAATAAGGATCATATAATGATATCGAACACTGTAAAGTCCCCGGCTGTCTCTTTGGTGAGTTTTTAGCGCTCCTTATATCATGACTTTTTCTTGTCCATGCAATTAGGATCATGAGACCAATGTTTGTTACTTCGTTTCAGAACTTTGCTCCATCGAGCCTTGACGGTCTTCAATTCATTGCTGCTGAACAAACAATTTCTGAATCGGGCGTCAAAGAAGAATTCGTATAATCGTTCATGGCACTCCTTGAATTAAATTCCACTAATTGTTGTTGACGTATTCATGAGGAGATTTCCATGGAATGAGGGAGTACTGATGATTCCGGTTCGTCTTCGGATGATGGTGAAGAAGAAAACCCCGGATTTCGAAACCGAGTGAAAGCAATGATTTTTCCAATGGTGATGTTGGCAATTCCGGTCCTTTGAGCACTTTAGGGACTACTCCAGTAAGTACCCACCGTATATTTTCTTCATAAAAGTATGAAATTTCTGATTTGTTGATGAATGAATGAATATTCTCATGAATAAGTGAAAAGCTTTACCGAAATACGTCACCAGAAAATTCAGAACTCAGCCTTTTAGCAAAAACGTCGTAAAATCTTCATCCGATGTCAGATTTTTGCGATCTACCATGTATCCTTATGCCCAGGAAATTTCCATATTTTTCAAAGAAGATTTTTTAAGTTTTGAGCACGTTTAGGGGTCGAAATCGATGAAACAAAAAACTTCCAGGAGACCTTCAGAAAATTTTCAGCTGGCATGTGGTCCAATGTTTTGGCCACAACTCTTCGCTCGTTTCTCCAATTGTTGTGAATTTTGGATATGTTGTAGAGGACATCCATACGAAGAGAATGGTATATGACCCATCCCTATATTCTTCACCAATTTCTACCAGCTAGCTTATTTGTGAGGGGCAGTGTAAAATCATCTCAGACGAGCTTGTTGTAAAACACTCTTGTTGTGTCTTTGGACCATTCGCTTGTGACTTGAACGGTTGGTGAAGGATTTTAATATCATTGATTCATTTGAGATAAGGAACCCTTGATTGATACATGAGCATGGTGGTGCTTGCAGTGCCATCTTCTGTCAGTAGTAGAAACATCACTTCTGAAACCCTGGTCACGGGACCATAGCTGATGTTGCTCTCAAGAGGGGGTGATGTAATGACCATGGTTTCATGTCCCGGTGGTAGCATTCCTTTTATGATGAATGATTAGCACATGAGAGTCTGGTGCCACGCGTCTTGGACCGTGAAACTGATTGTCATGATCAGTGGACCGTCAGTCCCCAGTATTTTGTTAAATCTCTCTTTTTCGTTTTCTATTCTTCTGGCAAGTCTTGGATAGAGGACCTAGGTAGAAAATTGATGTAAATACCTAGGTGGTCGAAGTTGGAGGTACCTTGATGAATTACTTAGTGGAAATACTTGGTGGACACCGATCGACTATAGAAGTTATGAATCCCGTCTAAGAATTGCTGCTTGCATGTTGTACGCTCTGGAAGCTGTAGGAACCTCATACTACGTCAGAATTCGATGCTTGACCCCAACTTTTGAAGCTAAGAGACTGAGTTATCACATGAGAAATAAATCACTCAATTTGGAGTTGTATAGGTCAGCCAACGAAGCATGCACATTTGTAATTTGTAATCCCGTACAAATTTTTCAGATTTCGTAGACCTGACGGTAAAGGCCATATCTTTTAGCTCGAATGTCCGATTGATGCTCCCTTTTGGTATGTTGTAGAAGAGACATAGACGAACATCTTTTGTTGAGGAATAATTGTACCATTCCTCACCCATTGGTACGTTTTTGTAAACCCATGGCCTGAAGTGTGTTGTATCTCATTTGTGGAGGTCATGAGAACATCTTGTAGAAGACTTTGGATTGTGCCCATCAGTCGTGCAAGCTTTGGGAAGACTTTCATGTGAACATATTTTCATGTCTACACATCTTGACACAAATCATTAATGCTTGGGGAAGTCCGCTTCATCGAGCAATGCTTTAGAGAATGGTTAGTTGATGAAGCCATATCATGAAGATGTTGCTCCTGAGACCGTTGTTGATGCTGAGATCACGATTGAATTCTTTCCAGAAATTCTTGTTGATGCTGAGACCATGAATGGAGTTCCTCCACATATCCTTGTTGATGTCGATACTATGGTTGGAGTTGCTCCAGAGACTCAAAATGCTAGAACCATGATTATCAACATAGTCTTTGCTTCTCCATCCAGTGAGCCTTTATACTCACAAACTGGTTGGTGGGTTGAGCATCTCTAAGATGAAGGTGTTCTGGGAGTTCAACACGAATTCTCCTGAACATTATGATTTTACTGTGAACTGGCTTCGTCAGTGAGTCGACGTTGTTGTGGCGGATAACAACGGCAATCTGCATTCTGGATGCGATCGGTGAAGAGAGGAAGTTCTTCAGTCGTGCAGAGGTTTGTAATGTAGAGAGGTTCCTTTAATGACGTTTCATGGAATCATGCAATGACTTGTTATGTCTTGAATCTTGTTTAATAAGATCAAGTCTCCAATGCATGTTGAAGGAGTTCGTGCCATCGATGGATGAATGATGTTGCATCTTCTCCAGAAGTCTTATCATGGGATAGTGAAAACTTATCGATTGATCGTGTTGGTGTTGAATCAGCGTATCATCATCAATATATCTGTCCCGAAGCCAGACGTGCCATTATCGAAGGTGTACTCTTTGATTGAGAGTACAATTTGAAGGCTTCTTAGATGCTTGAGCGTTGAAGCGTCATATCCCTTAAGCATCGAATATCTTAGGTTTGATCGTCTCGATCCTGAGTATCTTCTGTTGATTCAGCATCCCTTTCGTTGCGGTAGTGGGATTCAACACTTGTGCAGACATCAGAGCTTTATGATTTTGTGGAACACATGGACAATCTTGCAAGGATATGGAGAAACGCCCAAAGTGTTCTTTGCCATGCTTGGACATTATCTCAGTAATGAATGTCTCAGTGCTCTTCGGAGAAATGTCAGATTCAACCACTTAGTAAAATACTAATACGGAGAAGCTACCATTCATAACGTCTTGCTGAGTTGCTAGCAGAATTGAGTCCCCATGCTAGGATAGCATGTGAGGAAATAAATGACACAGACATGAAATAAATGAGACTTGCCTGAGTGTGGAACCTCTTGATGAATGTCTATGCATCTTTTGCAGGTTCTTGCTTCAACCTCGTCAAAGTTCGAAATTCCTCCAAGTGCTCTGATGATGGAACGTCCGCCAAATCTTCTGGATCAGAACTTTCTTCGTTGGAGGGATGTGCAACCAAAGACGCTTTGTCAGTAGCCATCTTTTCAGCGTGGATCCACGCTTGTCTGAAGAACATGTCATATCCTGGATCTTCCTGATTATGTGAAACTTGGTTTCTGTCCAGGTTGAACCTATTTTCACTTTGAGAGTGATATAGCCATAAGCATCTCTGAGCGTTCCTTCAAGGTCTCTGATTCAGATAGGATCACGAGTAGCTTCTTGTCGAGTGATGCCTGCGGCTCCGAGGGTTTTCAGTGGCATGATGTTGTTGGCGGTGTCAGCATCGATCAACATTCTTCCGAATTCATGTCCTCTGAGATGGACTGTGGTAAACAGTCCCCAGTCGTGCGTCTTCTTGTCTGAGGAAGAAGGTTTAAGGAGTATTTCCGGGATGGACAGACATCTGACACAATGTAATTTGGTGTTGTGAACATGTCCTTCCTTTGTGTCTTAGACAGATAGAGCAATTTCACAAATACGCTCGATCAACGATTGAACTGCTTCTTTGACTGGTTGTTCAGAGAGTGTAAAGGTTCTGACTGGGAGAGGATTCTTGTGTACTCCTTCGGTCCCTAGTTGAATCTATTGTGGATCAACCGTCTCTTTGAAGACGTGCTTCAAAATATTGCAGTTACTTGTTGGATGATCGATGAACCTATGAAGGCAGTACCTGGGATTCTCCATTTCTTCTTCAGTTGGCTCTCTCCTGATGAATGATAATATGATTACACCATCTTGAACCCAGACTTTCGGTAACTCGATCACTCCTTCATGAGAAAAGAGAAGTTTGAGTCTGTCTGATCATTTCCCCGTTCGTTGATGTCGGGTCGAGGTTTGTGTATTTCAGGATTGGTTATCTTTTCTTCGTGCCTTCAGAGGAGCCTGGGATGTTGGAGAAGCGCTCTGATGTCGCGTCTCGGCTTTCCTTTCATTCATTTCAGTAACAATGTTTCTTAAAGGTTGGAGATTGTACTGATTGTTGACTGGGCGTCGGCTGCTTCGAGGTTCCTCGACCTTGCAGACTTTGCTCTTTCTAGTAAAGCTGGTGCAGTAGTCGCTGATCGTTTGGCTGCTTCATGAAGCTCTGAGAAAGTATGAAACCGGAGATTTTCCAGCAAGGCTCTGTAGACCGGGATCATCCCGTTGATGCACAAGTCCACTAGTTGTTGTTCAGTGACATTCGGGTCATGACAATCCAAAGATTGGACTCTGAACCTCTTCACATAATCGTTCGGATGTTCATTGCTCTTCTGAGACATTCTTCCTAAGCCGGAGAGAGTAATATCTTCTGAGATGAAGAAGTACTTCCGTTAGAAAGTGTTATCCATCTCTGCCCAACTAGCGATGCTCCCTGGTTCAACGTTTTTGTACTAGGTGTATGCTCGGCCTGTCAGAGATTTCGATAATTCCTTCAAACGGACGACATGATTGTGTTCGTGCTCTCCTAGTGCCTCCAGGTATCGAGAGACGTGTTTTCGAGCGTTCCCTGTTCCATTGTATAGTGTGAACGTTGGGGAAGTGTAGTCCTTCGGGAAAGGAATTGATATGGAAGCAACAACATAGGGTATTTTGTCTTTTCCTCGATCCTCCATAAAACGTTCCAGATCTTCACGAGTGATGAAACCAGCAGACTCCTTTGTAGGTGGGTTTTCTGCAGCTTTGTGGACTTCATCGTCGTCGACTACGTGGACTGGACAACTTCAGGATCAATGGTTGGAGATTTTTCTTTGGCTTTTCCTTTCTCCCGAGTTTTCTATGCCATATTGTCAGTGAAAGTTTTGAGATAATTGCATAGCTCCTTCTAGGTAATAGCCATGTCAGTTTGATTTATGGCGAGAACCTCCTGGACCTTCATGAGATCAGCTATGGTGGGCGGGTTTTCTCTGATTTCTTCGGGAGACCGGCCGAAGATAGGATTATCTTCAATGTTGGTTTGAAGAGGAGTGGGACCGCCAATACCGTTGTTGGAAGCATGAATAGTTTCAGGAGTACCACCGTTGTTGCTAGTGCTAGCGTTGTTCGGGTTGGGATTTGTGACTGAACCTGACCTAAGATCAACCATTTTGCGAGAATTTGAGATTGCAACCCTAGAGATTAATCTCCTTTCCCACTACACCCCCTTACTCAATTTCGTAGATTTTTATTACCGTGGTCGCGTGTCTCTCCCCCTTTTACAAAAATCTATCTCTCCCAAATTATCCCTCCTTTCTCTCTCCCCGATCAAATGACAACTCACATACAAATTCATATTCTCGCGAGCTTAATCACACATTTGTAGATGGGGAAAAAAACCAAGTCAATGGAATACCGGACTTGAAAAGGTTTTTGTTCTTTGCCTCATGCTATCTTTGTAGGATTAGGAAAGTGAAGAGTCGAGCGTGTCGTCGAGACTCGGATTGATGAATTCTTGAGAGTACCGATCAAACAGCTTAACCTCACACATTTGCACCGCAAATGGAGTGATTAGATTCAAGAGATCAATTTCATCACAACAACCTATTTTTTTTTTTTTTTTTTTTTTCTTCCTCTTTGTAGGACTCTCCGGCCTAAACCAAGTCAATGGCAATAACTACTTTTCATGTTCTTAAAGTTTATAGATCCAATTGAGTCAATTTGGTCGCAAAGAGGGAGATGGGTTGATCTCAGGGATGGAAGCTACATCCACGAGAATTGTGTGGGATCAATGATGATCAAGGATTGTGGATGTGTTGAAGGTTTAAGCGAATAATTGGTGAACACTGTGGGGTTCGAATAAGTTCTGATGGATTAATGAATTCTTGAGAGTAGTTACTCGAGAAATTCTGGATGATTGTCGATAGCTAGTGATCATTCGTTGTCCTCAATCATGGATTCAGAGACTTATTTATATTGTCAGAGTTGTGAACACCTTGATCCCTGTAAGTGTGACGGTTTCATGAGTGGAAGAGTGGGCAAGTGCAAGATCGTGGTAAATTCAGTTCCATGTCGTGTGGAGACTTGACGGATCGTGCACCCACTACTTTGCTAACTCCTTCAACTGTTTACACAACTTACGCACATTTCTCGTCGTGGATGAAATCCACGTGCTGTAGGCCGCCAGACAAAAACCCTAGTTGTTATCCCCCAATTTGACGTGATTGATATCTCACGAATCGTGGAGTCTGCATGACAAACGTGTATTTAGTTTGTCAGTTATTGACTGATTAGACAATGAGTCTGGTTTTGTTGAATCGAGCATGTTTGACAAATGCTCAGCGATTCATGAATGTTAATATTGCTCGTTTGAGCAAATATTGTAAATTCAACGAGTTGTTGAATATTGATGAGTTACTGAATATATGTGGATTATTCGAGTAACTGAGCAAGTATTGCTCGATTCGACGAAATACTGATAAATTACTGAATATTATTGATAGTTGGATCAATATTCGAGCAACTGAGCAAGTATTGCTCAATTCGACGAATTACTGAATATCGAGAATTTGACGAGCAACTAAGCAAGTATTGCTCAATTCGATAAAATACTGAATATTGATAATTTGACATGCAATTGAGTAAGTATTTCTCAATTCGACAAATTACTGATAAGTTACTGAATATTGATAGATGGATCAATATTTGAGCAAGTGTTGCTCAATTCGACAAAATATTTATTGGTAACGTGACCTAATAAAATATTAAAATATTGGTAGATTACCAAATATTATATGATTAATTCATATGCTGGTTGCTGAATCAATATAAATTCATTAGTGTTTGAATCTTGCTCAGAATAATGATTCGTAGAACATTTATTCAAAACCCTAATTTCAGATCATAGTTGATGAATCGCTGAAAATAGGTCATGAGTGATAGAGGGACCGACCACATGGGATGATGGGCGTCCACGTGGTGCCCAGTGCTCGAGTGAGCATGCACCAGGGTTCCGAGTTGAACAGTTGGTGATAGAATGATGATTAAATGCCGGTTTCATCATTTATTGAAATATTGCTGGGTTCAGCATTAGGTGATAAAACCTAGGTATGAAATATGGGGACCGACCAAGAGAGCATGGGACCGGCTCTTGGTAGTCACGGGACCGGTTGTTGGTCGTTTGAGCAATCCCGGGTTGGTTGAAGAGAGTTTGGGCCCAATATGAGCAATTGAGCAAATTAGGTCAGAATTATGAAAACACGTGGGACCGTCTTTGTGCAAGCCCTAGGAATGACTCTGGTCGGTCATGAAGGCATGCACGTGTTTCCGTGGTATCCATGTCTCCGTACTGAGAGTTTCAGTATTTTCTGATGTGCGTTCGAGCAACATTATGAATTTTCAGAAGAGTTTCATCTTGACTGAAATTCTTGAATTTTGTTGGAATGAGCATGTATGCTCAATTGATCAATATTTTGTAAATATTAAAATAAGAGTATTTTAACATTTAAAATTGCCATGAGAGGCTAGCCGGTCGTGTGACCTGTTGGCTTTTGGTTTTTCATGATTTGAGCAAAATTTGAGAAGTTATGACGAAATCATGATTTTTGCTCAAACCAAGGAGTTTCATGAATTTAGGAAAATAATAATTATAAAAGACTAGGGATTGCAAGGTGTGGGACCGGACACGGCTAGGGCATGGCCGGCCGGCTATGTTGCCCAGTCCCGCATACCTTTCACTAATTTTATATTATTATTTTTTCATGAATCTATGAAGTTATGGAGAATCCATGAGTTTTTGTTGAAACGGAGGAGTTTCATGAGTTTAGGGAATTATAAAAGCTAGGGATTGTGAGGTGTGGGACCGACCACGTCTTAGGCATGGCCGGCCGGCTAGGTTGCTCTGTCCCGCACATCTTTCCCTATTTTACACTATTACAAGCTCAGTAAACCCGCGCATTTGCGCGGGCTAGTTTATTAAATAAATTCACCTGATCATTGCCTGCTCTCTTGAAATAATAGAGAGACAGAAAGGGAGAAATAACATCATCCAACTTTAAATTAGTCTTACTATTATACTCATGCATGAGATCCATATAACAGCATCCTCCTAGAGCCATAGCTGAAACAGTTGGTTGATGTTATCAACTATCTTGGAAGGCGTCTCAATGAAGAACATTCTGTTCTTGTCAGCCTACTCAGGGGAAGTCTTCATCAAACGATTGGTGGAATAATTTTTTTAAAGAACTCATAAGCCATGTGATTAAAGTGAAGTAATTTTTATAAGAGAAGCATGAAATACCTGAATAGATACTTGACGTTTCTCTTGAAGATCTACTTCGTTTCCTACCAAAGCACCTAAGCCGTGCAACAGCTAGATCTTCTCCTGCAATAATCAATTCCAAACGGAGAGAAACCCAAAATTCAAAAATTTCTTCACAAATGTTACCATGACAATTCGAAACTGAAACGCAAAATTCATTTTCTTTTCGTACCATTTCGAAGAGCATCTTTTACTCACTTATAAAGTACAATGAATTCAACTTGGTATGCAATACTAAATAATCCAGAAACACTCACTTGAAATTTGGAACTCATTTAGGACTGCACGCATTGGTTGATATGTTATTTACAATTGCATCTTACGTACGTTTGATGTAGTATAAAGTTCTTCCATCATCCGTATCTATCACGAAAAGTATACAGAAAAAAATCATCATCATGAGAAGCCATCTTTTATAATATATAACTGGGCCAAAGGGTTTCTTTTACTGATCCTGAAACCATATTTTGTGATTTACTCTTCGGTCTTCATGGATATGTCTTCTACGTATGGAAGAATTGTTCTTCTTAACCACAAACTTGTTAGTGTCATCAGTTTAGTTATTGCTACAATTTTGACCTGCAAAAATAGAGATAAAAAGATATAGAACAGATTTGGAAAAAAAAACTTGTATGGAAGAGAGATAATTAGGCTTAATTACGTGTGTCCATTGTACTTTACTGTTCCAAAATCAAAATGAAAGCAACTTACACCAATGGGACAAAGCTAACCAAATTGCTAAGTCCAGAATCCAACAAATAATCGTCAAATGTTACTCAAATCAGTCCTTAAATAACGACCATTTGGAGTTCAGACGATTTTATTCGTCTACAAAAAAAAATTTAAAACTTTTTTGTGTCATCAACATCAAGTATCTACAAATTAATCAAAATAAAAAAGAAAGATCCGATAAATCACAAATGCAGAATGACGATCATTAAATTTAAAAGAAAGAAACAGAATAAAACCCGAACATTGATGAGTATGTTCCGCCATGCTTCATGAGAGGTATTTCAAATTGATAATCCTAATGAAATTTGTTGTCTTTCAAATTTTCACTTTAAATACATGGCCAAGTGAACCCACGAATCTTTTCGTACTCTTCTGTTTCTCATTCTTGATCAGAATAAATGTATACTGATTGAAAACCATTGAGTTAACTGAATTCTTACCAACAAAAAACTATCAAATCTGAGTGAAAACTCGTGATTCTACAGCATTTGGAAGAGTCTGTAAATAAAAGATGCGCAAAGGAAGGATTTGACGCAGCGTATAAATTTGATCGGAGGGGTCTACATTCGACCTAATTATTAAAGCAATTGAAGAGTCGTGTCGGTAAATCCAAAAACCTGTACTACATGCAACTACGAAGGGTTTAAATTTGAAAAGCAAAACTACAAACATGGTGTATCTGAATTTAAACGTCTTCGGGACAATACATTTGTTAAAACGGCGACTCTTAAAGAAGTATATGTACCACGTGGTGGCCCTCAGTAATTTATTTCAGAAAACTTAGATGTTAAAAAGTAAGGCATCAAAACACCTTTATTCTTACCGCTATTACTATCCTAAATCCAACCCGGTAAAACCAAAAACTCTTCCTTCCTCTCAAGAACGCTTTTAATACATGGTAAAATACTGAGAAAACTGGGTCTGACATTCGATCAAGAAAGTAATGAGCATATTTTTTGCCCCAAACATTATCTTCTAATTTCCGTTGACGACTTTATTAGTCGGTAAAAACGATTCCCTGGTAAGAAGCCTCTTACCCTCAAACGGAAGAAATAATAATATCCGAGACTCCCCGTTTGTTAGTATTGTTACCATGTGCGGCATTTGGAAGCTGTTTATATCCAAAACAAAAACAATAACAAATTGATAAAACCACAAAAATGAGGAGAAATCCAGAAAGTATCTAAGACGGTACGTTTGTGAGTGACTTTGTACAACACTTGGAAGAGCCTGTTTGTATCCAAAACCAAAATAGTAAAACTTTGGTAAAACCAAAAGAAAATCAGAAATTGGTTTCTACCTTCTTGAATGAACAAAAGATGACGCAGAAGAGGGATTTGTTGCAAGGTATCAACTTGATTATTTATGCAACTCAACAGACGCGTCTGTAAGTCTAAAGTCGTGATGGACATTAGGATGTGTCCTTCTCGATCTGTTTTAATCTGAAAACCGAAAATACGAATGGACATGTCTGTTGTGAACAGTTTCATAGGATGACATGGCAATGATTTGGCGATGACATTTCAAACTGCTTCTGATGTGGCTGCACCACAAATCAAACTTAATTTGGTGTCGACACATCAGCAAAATCATTCTCCTTTATATTAAGAAGAATTGATTTCATGAATCCATGAAGTTACGGGGAATTCATGAGTTTTGTACAAACAAGGAAAGTTGCTAAATTGAAGGAGTTTTTCATGAGTTCATGAAAATAACAAAATACGGGAAAATAATGGAAGAGGCATGGGACCGGCCAAGGCTAGGGCACGGCCGGCCCCTGGGCGCCTCTTATTATTTTATTATTATTTGTTGCTTTCTCCTATTTTGCGTAGGATTTCTCATCTGTCCATATTTTTGGATGCTCGTTTGTGCATCCGGGTGCTCAGTCGTGCATCATTGTCGAGTACACTTACACCATTTTTGTGGGGCTTACTCAGTGATGATCTAGATGCCCGTTGGTTGGGTATTTATTGCTAATTCATGAAATTCAGTGTAGAATAGTTCATGAAACGGAAAAATAAAATGAGTAGTCATTTATTATCAATTCATAGGATCATCTGTGGATTTGACCATGAACTTGGAATAATAAAGCAGGCATTACCATTCCATGGGATCGTGGATTCGACCATAGAATCGGAGTAATAAAATTATCTATTACCATTCCATGAGATTAGTAGTGAATTCGATCATGAAATTGGAATAATGAGATAATATAGTAGTTTATTGCCATTCTGTGAGGTCAAGTCGTAGATTTGATCATGGAATCGGAACAATTGTTATTGCCATTCCATGGGATCAGGCCGTGGATTCGACCATGGAATAGGAGCAATAATAGATCATTCTGGAAATTCAGTGGTGAATGTCATAGCAGAATTAATATATTACATAAAAGATATTAGCGAGTTAAAGCGTCATATCCATTCTGAATGGTGCATAGTCAGGGAGTCACGGGTGTTGTTTACGACCTGAAGGCGTTACTGCTCTCAATCTGCGGAGAACTGCCTGAATCTATGCACGGTCTCTCCACATAGTCAGGGAACGATGAGTGTCACCGACGTCCTGAAGGCGTCCGCCGCCCAACTATTCTTCTATGTGGAGGGGGGTCTCTCTCCTGCAGTCAGGGAACAGTGAGTATCATCGACGTCCTGAAGGCGTTAAGCTCTAAATCTACGGAGAACCGCCCAATTATGTTATTCTGCATAAAGGGCATGATGAAATGCTAGGGATAGAATCGCTCAGCTAGTGGGGCTTTTCGATAACATATTCATCATGGCTTCGTAAAATATGAATCGTTGCATGCCTGAAAGCCGCGTCGAAACATGCCTCATGATTTTACAGTTTTGCCCTTTGTTGAAAATCCACCATCAACACTTTGTTTCCGCAATAATAGCAGTTAAAGGGAATGTTTTTGACTGTTCTCATATGAGCTGTTTTAGATGGTTGACGATCTTTGTTCTTTGGAACATCAGCTGCTGAAGTTAGTTTTTCACTTTGGATATCAGTAAATTTTCACTTAGGAAATTGTCATAAACACAAAAAAAATTGATCTTACTAGCACTTGGACCGTCTATTCCTTTATAGCCCAGACCACGTGTATCACGATGTTCTTTACATGCTCCCAGCATAGTAGATAATTTTGTATAGCTAGCATTAAATCTTTTCAGATTCTGTTCCAGTGATTTAACCTTATCAAGAGCAGCAGTCAGATCAGCCTCCAATTGTTTTTCTATGGCGAGAAAGACGATTCATCTGTCGTTAAAATATTTTTGTTGAGAGTCATATCTTGCTTCAGTTTCTGCAAGTCTTTCTTTCAACACAAAGAGATTTCGACGAAGATTATCACATTCAGAATTTTTTGAACGCAAATCTTCTTCACGGTCTTTAAGAAGAGATTGTAAGAGTTTATAACCACAATCATATCCCTTAAAGAGTTTTCTCAATTTCCTGTTTTCTAGACAAAGATGAGTCAGAAATTTAGCCAGGCAAGCTGTTGACTTTTTCTTCTTTATGAGATGGTCGAAAAGCTTGATTTATTGTGAGACTTCCTCATCAACATCTTGTCCCTCATCTGAATCACTTTCATCTGAAAGATCATCCAACTATTCATCTAGGCATTTTTCCCAGTCGATCCCAGTTTCAGACAATGTAGAAGACGTGAGAGATTTCTCAGGAGACACAAGACTTTGAACCAAGTCAGAAAGTTTCTGAACTGGTGTTGCGTTGTCATAGATAGCACAACTATCCATATAGTCAGATCGCTACAAACACAAACTCATAAGGTCTTAAATATGTTTGCCTGCTCTGATACAGATTGAAAAAGCGGGGGTCTAACAACCTCACCCAATATTTCGTTTAGCAATCTGTATGGACTAACTCCAATATAATTCCAAGTGTACCAACTAATAAAGCGAGCTCAATTAAGAAATATATCAAAGAGTTATATCTCTATTTCACAATGTGATCAACAAATCAAATAGATAGAAATCTGCGAGCCTGATTATTATGTGAAACAACTTGAACGGTACCAAAGACCAATGTTCAAGTGTCAATCAATTTATATTAACAACCAAAGGTTGGATTATCTAATTGATTGAACTACGCACAACCAGTGATATTTCAATTATATAGAAAATATAATGCGGAAAAGAAATAACACAGACACTAGAAATTTTGTTAACAAGGAAACCGCAAATGCAGAAAAACCCCGGGACCTAGTCCAGAATTGAACACCATACTGTATTAAGCCACTAGAGACACTAGCCTACTCCAAGTTAACTTCGGACTGGAATGTAGTTGAGCCCTAACCAATCTCACACTAATCAAGGTACAGTCGCGTTCCTTACGCCTCTGAATCCCAGCAGGACTCTACGCACTTGATTCCCTTAGCTGATCTCACCCACAACTAAGAGTTGCTACGACCCAAAGTCGAAAACTTGATAAACAAATATGTCCCCCACAGAAAAGTCTATTGAATAGATAAATCTGTCTCCCACAGAAATACCTAAGGGTTTTTGTTCAGTCTTTTGATAAATCAAGGTTGTAGTTGCAGGAAATCCTACACTACACCCCTCACAAGAATCTATACAATCAAATCATTTTAGGATGAACACTTGTAATTTTTATTGATTAAATTCTTTAAAAATGCTTACAAGTGTTTATGGGTGAAAATCGTTTCTGCCGATTTCAGTAAATTCGGTAGGTGAGTGAGAAACTGGTTTAAACCCTAAACAAATGTGCTGCACGTGAGCACTTTATAGATTCGAGAGATCAATCTGTACAAGTCCGGCCTAAACCAAGAAATGGCCGTTCCAGACTTGCTTCGGTCACAAAGTGGAGGAGAAGGGCTGATTTGGGGAGGGAAGCAAAGAAAGGTGTTGAGACCAGAATAGTTCTGGGAGAGTAGTATCTCGACTTGTATCAGAAAGTGAAAGCTTAAGAAGCTTGCAAGAGATGAAAGCTTTTTGGAGAGCTTGCAAAGTTGCCTTTTACGAGAGTGTAGTATTTTTCTCACCGACCGAGACTTGTTGTCTGGTGGAAATAGGTAAGACCTATTTATACAAGTCGAGATTGAAACGTACCCTGGCCTCATGAAGGAAGAGAGTAAAGGGTGAAATAATGGGAGGAGGTGGTAACCGCATGGTGTTAATGGGTGAAAACATTTTCACCATTATTTCCTCATTTATTTGACCGCTTTATTCCTTTTCACGCTTTCTTAATGTGAGCGTAGTGTACGCTGTAAGTCAAAGTGACCACCAAACCAAAACCCCGGAAAGCATCCCCCAGCTTTGTGTTGATATCTCGTTGGTTGCACCTTGAGTGCAAGTGGCGCTGCTAGTGGCGCGTGTGGCATGTGCCATTGGCATGTGCGGAATGCCCTTGTTGCGGGTTGTACTTCGAGCGCAAGTGACGATGCCAGAGCTGCTAGTGGCGTGCGTGGCATGTGCCAATGGCATGTGCGGAATGCCTTGGTGGTAGGTTGAATGTTGAGTGTAAGTGGCAATGCCAGAGCTGCTAGTGGCGTGCGTGGCATGTGCGGAATGCCTTGGTAGTAGGTTGCACGGTTTGAAAGTTAGGCTACCAGCGTGTATGTTTGGCATGTGCCAATGGCATGTGCGGAATGCCTTGGTGGTAGGTTGCACGGTTTGCAAGTTAGGCTACCAGCGTGTGTGTTTGGCATGTGCCAATGGCATGCGTGGCCGTTAGGGCCGTGGCCTTGGTAAGAAAAGCTACCAAATGAGCATGTTGGCATGTGCCAATGGCATGCGTGGCCGTTAGGGCCGTGGCCTTGGTAAGAAAAGCTACCAGCGAGCATGTTGGCATGTGCCAATGGCATGCGTGGCCGACTTGGCCTAGGTTGCAAGTCTTGCAAGCCTAGGGCGCTATATTTGGCATGCGCCAATGGCATAGCGGCTTGGAAATATGGCTTGTGGTACGCGTTGGCATGTGCCAATGGCACGTATGGCCATGTTGACCTAGTTGCAAGTCTTGCAAGCCTAGGGCGCTATTTTTGGCGTGGGCCAAAGGCATAGCGGCTTGGAAATATGGCCTGCGATACGTGTTGGCATGTGCCAATGGCACGTACGGCCATGTTGACCTAGTTGCAAGTCTTGCAAGCCTAGGGCGCTATATTTGGCGTGGGCCAAAGGCATAGCGGCTTGGAAATATGGCATGCGATACGTGTTGGCATGTGCCAATGGCACGTACGGCCATGTTGACCCAAGCCTAGGGCGCTATTTTGCAAGTCTAACAAACCTAGGGCGCTATATTTGGCGTGGGCCAAAGGCATAGCGGCTTGGAAATATGGCTGCAAGCGATACGTGTTGGCATGTGCCAATGGCACATACGGCCATGTTGACCTAGTTGCAAGTCTTGCAAGCCTAGGGCGCTATATTTGGCGTGGGCCAAAGGCATAGCGGCTTGGAAATATGGCTGCGATACGTGTTGGCATGTGCCAATGGCACGTACGGCCATGTTGACCCGGTTGCAAGTCTTGCAAGCCTAGGGCGCTATATTTGGCGTGGGCCAAAGGCATAGCGGCTTGGAAATATGGCTGCGATACGTGTTGGCATGTGCCAATGGCACGTACGGCCATGTTGACCTAGTTGCAAGTCTTGCAAGCCTAGGGCGCTATATTTGGCATGGGCCAAAGGCATAGCGGCTTGGAAATATGGCATGTGATACGTGTTGGCATGTGCCAATGGCACGTACGGCCATGTTGACCTAGTTGCAAGTCTTGCAAGCCTAGGGCGCTATATTTGGCGTGGGCCAAAGGCATAGCGGCTTGGAAATATGGCCTTGTTGCCACGGTGCGCAGGGTGCGGCTTGGTTTGGCATTGTTGCCATGGTGCGCAGGGTGCGGCTTGGTTTGGCATTGTTGCCATGGTGCGCAGTATGCGGCTTGGTTTGGCATTATTGCCATGGTGCGCAGTATGCGGCTTGGTTTGGCATTGTTGCCATGGTGCGCAGTATGCGGCTTGGTTTTGGAATTAGGGTTCTGTGTCGAAAACCCTAATCTGGTATTTTGAAAAAAATACCCCTATTAATTATTTACACCTGAGTTAAATGCTCTTAGTTAATGTGTTGCGGGTAACACTAGGTCATGGAGTTTTACGATTTTATCCCTTGTTTAAAAACCACCATCAACATTAAGTCCCCTGCTTAGCTCGGAACAGGGGCTTTGTTGCGAGGTAAGCATAAGATGGTGACAGACTATCAACAACAAACCGTAAAGAGAATTGAGGGGCTTGTCTGACCTTTTATAAATAGGATTTGGAATCCTTGCCTCTGGGAGTTTTGCACAAATCGGGAGGCTGGCACAATTGGTGGGGCCAGTGCAGCTTGGGCGACGTTGGGAAATTGGCGTGAGTTGGGAAACTGAGTGTGCTAGCTGGTGAGACCGGCGCAACGTGTGGAAGCTGCGCGTGCTTGCAGGCGTGACTTGGGAAATTGCGTGTGCTGGCAAACTAAGTGTGCTAGCTGGTGAGACCGGCGCAACGTGTGGAAGCTGTGCGTGCTTGCAGGCGTGACTTGGGAAATTGCGTGTGCTGGCAAACTGAGTGTGCTAGCTGGTGAGACCGGCGCAATGTGGAAGCTGTGCGTGCTTGCAGGCGTGACTTGGGAAATTGCGTGTGCCGGCTGGTGGGGCCGGCGCAAGGTGTGGAAGGTGTGCGTGCTTGCTGGCGTGACCGATGTAAACAAGGAGGGAGTTTCTTCCGATAGCAAAGTTTCCTTATCTTGTTTTCCTTCACGTGCGGCTTCAATTAGGGCATTATTCATGCTAAAATCTGGAAGCGTTATGTCCCTCATTGCTTCCTTTCCCCTTTTTTTTAAGATTCCGTATTTATACCCAAAATAATTGCATCGTCTCCTCGTTTGAGAAAAGGGTTCTTCTTGTCGAGTTTCTTTCTTTGTCATGTCGCACAGAGATGAATCATCTCCTAACCAGCCAAGTTCTCCAAGTGAAGGCGCGAGGTCTAATTCTTGCAAAAGCACCCCAACCAGGGTTATTCGGGCTACGAAGATCATACCGGTATGTTTTCGTATTCTTCTCTGCTCGCGTTATCCTCTTTTACATGTGCATAGATATGGTAGAACTGGGTCATCATTTTTATCTTTTGCAGTGTGTGATGGGACCCTCCAGGGATGGCTGCGCCTTTAATTCTTCGGAGAAGGATTTCAGACTTGGTGAAGATCGGTCTTCTTCTCTTGAGGAGGCATTGGTTGGGACTGAATCTCCGTTCCACGAAGCTAGTGAAATCATTAAGGAACTCCCTTCCATCTATCCCCACGAAGAACAGGTGCATATTCAGACTTTCTTGGGCTCAGTGAGCATGGAGGAGTGCGCCATGATTCTTGACCCTGATGTGGATGAATCAAAAAACTTTCTCCGAAGTGTCGCTGAGAAAACCTTTGAAGGATCATATGATGGCAGCGAAATAGCCTTTGAAGTTGATGCCAAAGGTGTTGTTGGTGATACCGGAGGGGTTATGGTGGCGTATGCTGGAATGGTCGTCGGGGAGGACACTGCTGCTGCTGCTGTGGCTGTTTCGGGATGGGATGTTGAGGTTGTTGCTGCTAAAACCGTTGAATGGAACCTTTGTTGCCCGAAGGATTGCTGGGGGAAGTGTTTGAAGATAGCTTTGCCCGAGGGGACTTGTGCTCCATCCTTCGAGGGCTAGTTCCTCCCTTTTGTTATTTCTGTTAGCTGCTTAGTTCCCTTGATGCCGCTCTCTTTTTTTTTTTTTTTTGGTAAACTCATCTTTTCCTTCTTCTTCATCAGTAAACATTTGCTTCATATATACTTTTTGGAAGAGATGGCTCTGCAGTGGTTTTCTGGGTTTATCTGATGTATTTCTCTGATATTTGGAGAATTTGCTTGGAAAGAGATGTATATATATATATATTTTTTTTTTGACGGGAAGGGAATCCTCAGGGAGAAATACAAACGGTGTATTCATCTTGGGGAAGTACAACTACTAAGAGGAATTGTTAAAGGAAATACTGAAAAGGAAAAGGAGTAAATGGGAAGTACAGCCCCCCTTTTTTTTATGGATTGGATTCCCTGAGCCATCGCGAGTGAATTATCATGCCTTCAGGTGTGACTGCATTGATGAGCTTGCAATATCCTCCCAAAAGGGTATCCGCAACCAGATACGGCTCGTCTTCTCCTTCACTGGGCAAATCCATTTTTACTGTCATCTTCCCAACTTGAAACGTGCTTTCTTTGACCACTACATCTCCAATTGAAAACGGGTTCAGACGTCGTGCAACCGTTTGAGTCTTGGCTTCGTTGGCTTCAATAGAAGTTTCCAAGCTTCTTGAAAAGTGTTCAAATGGTCCAGCCTCCCATTCGCATTTCTTGAAAGCGTTCGTGCCATGTCGCGCCGAGTCCCCATGACGGAAAGGGGAAGGAAAGACTGGTTGCAGAAAAGGTTGCTTGGTCAGACTTACTTGCATTTGAAAACCATGAGCTAGCGCCAACGGGTCTTCTCCGGATGTCTGGGTTTCTTCAGTAGTTTGTTGATGCGATAACCAGTGGGATGATTTGTTGGAATTTCCTTCGGGCATGGACGTTGGCGGAGGGCGCACATCCAATTTCGCTTTGTTGTCGAGTACCCATAAACGTCCCAATATCATGTCGTGATCTAGTTCTTTGACAATATGGAATTTGCTATGTGTTATAGCGTCTCCCATCTCGATCTCTAAGTTGATGTAGCCATGCGCGTTAAAAGCTTCTCCTCTCAAGTCCTTAATCACGGACGGGGAATAGGTAGCGTCTTGTTTCGTAAATCCTGCTGCCTTCAGTGTCTTGAAAGTAATGATGTTGTGGTAGGAGGCCGTGTCGATGAGCGTGTCGTCAAATTCGTTACCTCTTAAACGGGACGTGGTCAGCAGTCCCCAGTTCTCCGCTTCGCCTGTTTGGGAAGCTTGGGCCCTTGGCGTGGATTCCGAGGAGAGAAAAATCCGTTGGCAGGATACAACACGATTGAGAGCTGCGAAAATATCTCGGCGCTGAACCTTGGAAAGATAGAGAATTTCGCATACATGTCGCATCATGGATTGCACGGTCTCGTATACGGAGTCCCCAGAGGAACCGCAGTTTCTTATTGGTAGTGGGTCTCGATGCACTCTTTCGTCTCCTAGTTGGAGTTCTCCTGCTTCTATCTTTTCTTTGAAAATATGCTTCAGTCTGTTGCAATCGCTAGTTGGGTGGTGAACGAACCTGTGGTAATGGCAGTATTTGGGGTTCGCCATCTCAGCCTCAGTTGGTGGCCGTCTGAGCGGTGGCAATCTGATGACATCATCTTGAACCCAGGCTTCTAGGAGGTCAATCACCTCCTCGATGGGGAATGGGAAATCAAGGGTATTTCCTTTGGTCTCACGATGCTGCACATGAGTTTTAGTGACGATCTTCCGTTGCGAGGGTTCCCGTTGCGCCGGCGCTTCACGTTTCGGCTGGTGGCTCGTAGTTGCGGCTTTCCTTTTCCCTCTTTCGTTCACTATGTTCACGGAGGATGAGCCGGAATTAAATTGTTTGCTGATGAGGCGCCTACTCCCGCGAGTTTCACGTGCGTCTTCAGTTCGAGTTGGCCTAGTCCTTTCTAGTAATGCTGGTGTTGTTGTTGTAGATCGTCTGGCGGCCTCATGGAGTTCGGAGAATGTTTGGAAACGCAAGTTTTCTAGCAGGGCGCGGTAGATTGGGACCATACCGTTGATGCATGCGTTTACCAATTGTTGCTCGGTCACGTTTGGGTCGTGACAGTCGAGTGCTTGAACCCTGAACCTTTTTACGAAATCATTCGGATGTTCGTTATCCCACTGGTACATTCTCCCGAGGTCTGAAAAGGTAACTTGTTCAGACACGAAGAAATACTTCCTGTAGAACGCGGTGACCATGCTACTCCAGTTGGGAATGCTGTTCGGTGGGATGCTGTTGTACCATGTATACGCCCTTCCGGTAAGTGATTTTGAAAATTCCCTTAAACGAAGAACGTGATTGTATTCATGTTCGCCCAAGGATTCCAGGAAACGAGAAACATGTTCGCGTGCATTCCCGGTACCATCGTACAGGGTAAATTGAGGGGAAGAATACCCCCTTGGGAGAGGGATTCTCTGTATTTCGGATGGGTAAGGGGGTTGGTGATGATGTACATCGAACTCATCATGCTTGATTCGGTCGCGTAGGAGTTGTTCCAAATCTTCT
Organism: Papaver armeniacum; assembly: GCA_023531295.1. Taxonomy (NCBI): domain Eukaryota; kingdom Viridiplantae; phylum Streptophyta; class Magnoliopsida; order Ranunculales; family Papaveraceae; genus Papaver; species Papaver armeniacum. Next base: position 939,466 of record JAJJWW010001088.1, on the reverse strand, counting down.
CTCGTGACGAAGTTGGGTGGTTGATTTCTTTCCAACGGGACTCTAGTGCGAGTTTCTTCATCCGTGGAGGCGTGCCCTGCCGAGGTGCCGCGTCGGGGGTTGTTGGAGGTGCTTCTAGGCGTCTGGGAGGATGCGACTCATGGGGTAGTCGCTCTGTCGGGTTTTGAGAAAGGTGAGCACCTCCTTTTGTGTTGAAACCATGTCTGTCTCTGGGCTCGCGAGCGTCTCCTGTCGTTCCATCAAATCGGCGATGGTGACGTAAGGGCGACTTCCTCTGGTCCCTCCGGTCTCTCGTCCGTCGGCGGGATAATTGGAACCTTAGTTGTCGGGAGGCGCCATGCTGGAAGAAGCATTCGGGGTCGTGGTGGCGGCCCTAGCTCTGGTGACTGGGGGCGTGACACCTGAAGAGATATTCTCGTTACCGTGATTAGAGGGTTGTGCAGAGACGTTAGAGGAGGCAGCGGCTCTGGCCCTGGTGATAGGCGATGTTACACTTAAGGGAGTGCATTCGATGTTGCTGTTGTCAGCTGGTGAAGTAACAACGTTATGGGGAGAGACGCCAACATCAGGGATGCGTTCTACGCTGATGTTCTCGTCAGCCGCTCCAGATCTGAGTTCCACCATGTTGGGATTTGACGTTCGGAAAATGAAATCAGGAGTTGGAGTTGGTATTGTAGCCGATAGATCAATCCTCCCGCTGTGGTCGCCAATTGTTTATGGGTGAAAATCGTTTCTGCCGATTTCGGTAAATTCGGTAGGTGAGTGAGAAACTGGTTTAAACCCTAAACAAATGTGTTGCACGTGAGCACTTTATAGATTCGAGAGATCAATCTGTACAAGTCCGGCCTAAACCAAGAAATGGCCGTTCCAGACTTGCTTCGGTCACAAAGTGGAGGAGAAGGGTTGATTTGGGGAGGGAAGCAAAGAAAGGTGTTGAGACCAGAATAGTTCTGGGAGAGTAGTATCTCGACTTGTATCAGAAAGTGAAAGCTTAAGAAGCTTGAAAGAGATGAAAGCTTTTTGGAGAGCTTGCAAAGTTGCCTTTTCTGAGAGTGTAGTATTTTTCTCCCGACCGAGACTTGTTGTCTGGTGGAAATAGGTAAGACCTATTTATACAAGTCGAGATTGAAACGTACCCTGGCCTCATGAAGTAAGAGAGTAAAGGGTGAAATAATGGGAGGAGGTGGTAACCGCATGGTGTTAATGGGTGAAAACATTTTCACCATTATTTCCTCATTTATTTGACCGCTTTATTCCTTTTCACGCTTTCTTAATGTGAGCGTAGTGTACGCCGCAAGTCAGACCGCCAAACCAAAACCCCGGAAAGCATCCCCGCTTTGTGTTGATATCTCGTTGGTTGCACCTTGAGTGCAAGTGGCGCTGCTAGTGGCGCGTGTGGCATGTGCCATTGGCATGTGCGGAATGCCCTTGTTGCGGGTTGTACTTCGAGCGCAAGTGACGATGCCAGAGCTGCTAGTGGCGTGCGTGGCATGTGCCAATGGCATGTGCGGAATGCCTTGGTGGTAGGTTGCACGGTTTGCAAGTTAGGCTACCAGCGTGTGTGTTTGGCATGTGCCAATGGCATGTGCGGAATGCCTTGGTGGTAGGTTGCACGGTTTGCAAGTTAGGCTACCGGCGTGTGTGTTTTGGCATGTGCCAATGGCATGCGTGGCGTTAGGGCCGTGGCCTTGGTAAGAAAAGCTACCAATGAGCATGTTGGCATGTGCCAATGGCATGCGTGGCCGTTAGGGCCGTGGCCTTGGTAAGAAAAGCTACCAAATGAGCATGTTGGCATGTGCCAATGGCATGCGTGGCCGACTTGGCCTAGGTTGTATGGTTCATAAGCCTAGGGCGCTATATTTGGCATGCGCCAATGGCATAACGGCTTGGAAATATGGCTTGTGGTACGTGTTGGCATGTGCCAATGGCACGTACGGCCATGTTGACCTAGTTGCACGTTTTGCAAGCCTAGGGCGCTATATTTGGCATGCGCCAATGGCATAGCGGCTTGGAAGTATGGCTTGTGGTACGCGTTGGCATGTGCCAATGGCACGTACGGCCATGTTGACCTAGTTGCAAGTCTTGCAAGCCTAGGGCGCTATATTTGGCGTGGGCCAAAGGCATAGCGGCTTGGAAATATGGCCTGTGGTACGCGTTGGCATGTGCCAATGGCACGTACGGCCATGTTGACCTAGTTGCAAGTCTTGCAAGCCTAGGGCGCTATATTTGGCGTGGGCCAAAGGCATAGCGACTTGGAAATATGGCCTGCGATACGTGTTGGCATGTGCCAATGGCACGTACGGCCATGTTGACCTAGTTGCAAGTCTTGCAAGCCTAGGGCGCTATATTTGGCGTGGGCCAAAGGCATAGCGGCTTGGAAATATGGCCTGCGATACGTGTTGGCATGTGCCAATGGCACGTACGGCCATGTTGACCCAGTTGCAAGTCTAACAAACCTAGGGCGCTATATTTGGCGTGGGCCAAAGGCATAACGGCTTGGAAATATGGCCTACGATACGTGTTGGCATGTGCCAATGTCACGTACGGCCATGTTGACCTAGTTGCAAGTCTTGCAAGCCTAGGGCGCTATATTTGGCGTGGGCCAAAGGCATAGCGGCTTGGAAATATGGCATGCGATACGTGTTGGCATGTGCCAATGGCACGTACGGCCATGTTGACCTAGTTGCAAGTCTTGCAAGCCTTGGGCGCTATATTTGGCGTGGGCCAAAGGCATAGCGGCTTGGAAATATGGCCTTGTTGCCACGGTGCGCAGGGTGCGGCTTGGTTTGGCATTGTTGCCATGGTGCGCAGTGTGCGGCTTGGTTTGGCATTGTTGCCATGGTGCGCAGTATGCGGCTTGGTTTGGCATTGTTGCCATGGTGCGCGATGGTTGGTTTGGCATTGTTGCCAGATGTGCGGCTTGGTTTGGCATTGTTGCCATGGTGCGCAGTATGCGGCTTGGTTTGGCATTGTTGCCATGGTGCGCAGTATGCGGCTTGGTTTTGGAATTAGGGTTCTGTGTCGAAAACCTAATCTGGTATTTTGAAAAAATACCCCTATTAATTGTTTACACCTGAGTTAAATGCTCTTAGTTAATGTGTTGCGGGTAACACTAGGTCATGGGGTTTTACGATTTTACCCCTTGTTTAAAAACCACCATCAACAACAAGGTGAAATGGAAATTAGTTAAAGAATTACAATCACTCTAAACTTTCTCTCTCTTAACAACTTGCCCAACACTCGAAAAAGATCTCCCCTCCAATTGGCCTGCTCGGCTCTTTATATAGGATATTACATAATGGATGACAACTAAGCTGTCCTTTATTTTCGGGAATAACTTGCGAAATATTGCAAGTGTACAAATATATAATCTCGCAACTCTCCTAGATCTCGCTAGGTCTTCATATCTTTCTCGTGTTTTGGCTGTCGTCATTCATTGCGTCATTTATATTACTCATCTGCGACACCTTCGCAATGCTGTCGTTTATTGATCTCGCAAGGTATTGATGTCGCGATATTCTGATCCTACAAAGGTGAACAGGAACCAATTGATACACCAGACTGATATTCCCGAAGAACAGCCTAGTAATATCAATTACCTCACAATAATATTAATCGTATGGTCGCGAAACAAGAAATTGTGGAATCACAAACGATGAGACGAAGATGTTTGTGACTAATTTTTATCTTGCCCATCGGAGATTAAATATCGAGTTAATCTTAAAGAAGATAGTACTCAATACGATAGAAAACAGCAAGATCAAATCACGCAACTATAGAAAATAGTTGGGTCTGGCTTCACAATCCCAATGAAGTCTTTAAGTCGTTAACCTACAGGGTTTTGGAAAAACCTAAGGTTAAAGGAGAATCGACTCTAGTCGCAAGTAGTATCACACAGGAGATGTGGGATTAGGTTTCCCAGTTGCTAGAGTTCTCCCTTATATAGTCTTCAAATCAGGGTTTGCAATCAATGTTACCTTGGTAACAAAGCATTCAATATTCACCGTTAGATGAAAACCTGATTAGACTCAAGCTAATATCTTTCAACCGTTAGATCAAACTTAGCTTGTTACACATAAATGAAAAGTGACTTCATTTAGATATGGGTAACCGTACCTAAACGTGTACACCTTGTTGGCTCAATAATAGTTAACCAAAGCTAGCCATATGAACACTTTCATATCAACCTTATTCATCTTAACCATAACTAGTTCAAATGACTCAAATGAAACTAGTTCTAGAGTTGTTCAATTATTTATATTCTCATAGAAGTATACAAGACACGATTAAAGCAAAATCGGTTTTGATTCACTTGAATCAATTCATGAACATTATATCCTCGGTTTGTAAAAGATTGCATTACTTATTATATAAATGTATTAGTTCATGAACAAACCGATTTTAGAACATAACCTACTCAAGTATGCAAATGTGTACGCATACCTAAGTGGTCGGACTAAGTTTTGGTTCGCCAGTACGAGAACGGGTACGCATACCACCAAACTCAGCTGAACTCCGTAACTTGGACTTACGCCAATACGCGAAAAGGTGCACATACCTAGTTCTCGGACTTTCATTAACTAACCAGTACGCATACGGGTATGCATACCATGGTTCCCGGACTTGGAATAACTAGAAACAGTTAGCATATAAGTACGCATATTGTGCTATATCCAATCTTGGTTAATTTGTTCTAAACTCTCATTTCAATCATTGAAACATTCTTGGAAAACGGGAATAGCTGTCTCATACAAACTATTAGCTTCGAAGCAATTTTCAAGTGATCGAATGATTAGTACGAAACATTCCGAGTCTACATCAAATGACTGTCTCACACAAATCATGTAAGATGTTACCAGGCGATTTTCACATGATCATCTTTTGACTTTCATCAAGAATATAAGATGAAATTCGTTAAAGTGAAAGCTTACCAACACATATTTCGAGAAATATGTAAACGAGTTAAACTCAGCTCAAAATATTAGATGTGTATAATCGAAGTCTATATAGCTATACGACTTTGGTCTCAAATAGGAGATAGAGTAGATAGACTTTTGAGTGATAGATGAGTTCAAGTCTCCACATACCTTTTGTTGATAAAATTCCACAAGCTCCCCTTAGTAGTTCTTCGTTTTCAATCGATGAACGCCGTGAATTCTAAAGCTCAACTATACTTTCTATCCTAATCCGAGACTTACCTATAAGTAGACTAGAAATCAAGACTTATAGTTTTGGCAACTAAACTTGAGAAACAAGCTTGAGATAGCAATGCTTGCGAGTTCGACCGAGCATTGCTCTAACAACGTTAACTCCGTATTACTTGATAGTGATCCTATAGAGTTTGGTTAAGTCCGAACCTATCATCAAGTAACACACTTTGTTGTCGTATTGTCTCGATATTGTATCCATAGACGATCAAACAAAGTGTGAATACCGAAGTTGTTATATTGTCTCAACTTGGTCCATAGACGATCACACTTGGTAAGAAGACTTATAGGTTGAAACAAAAATATTGTGGTGTATTTAGGTACCCTCGTCTTTTCATAAACACTTTTTGAGCAACTTAAAAATCTTTTGAGCGTGCTTTGAGCCTAATGAGTTAAACCTCAACACTGGGACGACGGGGGAAGCCATTTTTCACCCATGTGGTAATTCTTCTTTTGTGGCTTGTTGCATTAATTTTAAATTGATATATGATTTTGATTGAGTGATTTTTATTTCAATTGATGGGTCATGCTTTCTTAGGTTGTTGTCTCATGCCTTAGATTTATTGTTAGAGCATTGCACGGTCGAACACGCATGCGTTGCTATATCAAGCATGTTTGTCAATGTTAGTGATCAAAACTATAAGTCTTGATTTCTAGCCTATGTAGCTAAAGGTCTCGGACTAGGATAGACAGTGTAGTTGAGCTCAAGAACTCCATGGCAATCATCATACAAGACGAAGGACTACTCGAGGAACTAGTGGAACTTCATCGATTAAAAGGTATGTGGAGACTTGAATTTATCTGTCACTCAAAAGTCTATTTACTCTATCTCCTACTCTTGAGACAAAGGTCGTTTAGACGTATAGACTGTCATTATACACATTTGTTATTTCGAGCCGAGTTTAACTCGCCTATCTATTTCTCGAAATATGTGTTGGTAAGCTTTCGCTTTAACCAAATTCATCTTTACCTAGTAACAAAAGTCATGATATGTTTCAATCACTTTGGAAATTGCTCTGACAAAAAATGGTATGTGAATAACGACTATATAACGTTCTCTGAGAATGTTTCAATGATTGAAATGAGAGTTTAGATTAGATAACCTTTAGTAGGATATAAGCATTGTTGTGGAAACACATATATGTATAAGTCCTTATTCCTTGAACCAAAGTTTGCGAACTTTGTTGATCAAGAGAAATGGAAGTGGCGCAAGCCAAGTCCGCGAACTGGCTGAAGTTCTCATCCGAGAATTTCTGCTGGAGTTTGTGTACTCCTTCCATGATCTTAAGTCCGCGAACCCGATCATGAAATTGAGTAGGTTATATCTAAAACCGGTTGTTCTTGAACTCATGTTTATATAAACTAAGGAATGCTTTTGCAAACCGTGGCTATAAAGTTCATGAACCGATTCGAGTGAATCAAATCGTTTTTGCTTCAATTGTGTCTTGTGTAGTTACATAAAATCTAAGCAATTGAACAACTCTCTAACTAGTTCATTTGAGTCATTTGAACTAGTTATGGTGAAGAAGAATATGGTTGATATGAGAGTGTTCATATGGCTAACCATTTGGTTGACTATTGTTGAACCAACAAATGTTAATGTTTGGGTACGGTTCATAAACCCAAAATTGAACGTTTCGTTTGTGTGTAACAAGCTAAGTTTTCGATCCAACGGTTGAAAAATATTAGCCTGAATCTAATTAGGTTTTCATCTAACGGTGAATATTGAATGCTTTGTTAGTAAGCTAACAATTATTGCAAACCCTGATTTGAAAGACTATATAAGGGAGAACTCTAGCAACTGGGAAACCTAATCCCCACACTTTACGTGTGATACTAGTTTTCTAAGCTAGAGTCGATTCTCCTTTAACCTTTGGTTTTCTTCTTCTAAAACCAGGTTAACGACTTCATTGGGATTGTGAAGCCATACCGATACTATTTTCTTATAGTTGTGTGATCTGATCTTGCTGTTTCTATCGTACGAGTACAATTGAAATAATTGGCTTGAGATTTATATCTTCGATAGGCAAGATAGAAAAGAAATCACAAACACTTCGTCTCATTATTTGTGATTCCACAATATCTTTTTTCGCTGTGTCGATTAAGATTATTGTGAGGTGATCAATAATACTAGGCTGTTCTTCGGGAATATAAGTCCGGGTTATTGATTGGTTCCTGTTCACCTTGATTTATCAAAAGACGGAACAAAACTCATAGGTTTATTCGTGGGAGACGGATTTATCTATTACTATAGACTTTTCTGTGTGGTACGAATTTGTTTATTAAAGTCTCCGACTTTGGGTCGTAGCAACTCTTAGTTGTGGGTGAGATCAGCTAAGGGAATCAAGTACGTAGCATCCTGCTGGGATCAGAGGCGTAGGAGCATAACTGTACCTTGAATCAGTGTGAGATTGATTGGGGTTCAACTACAGTCCAGGACATCGGGTTAATTTGGAGTAGGCTAGAGTCTGTAGCGGCTTAATACAATGTGTGTTCAATCTGGACTAGGTCCCGGGGTTTTTCTGCATTTGCGGTTTCCTCGTTAACAAAACTTCTGGTGTCTGTGTTATTTCTATTCTGTATTATATTTTTTTATATAATTGAAATATCACAGGTTGTGCGTTGTATTGATCAATTGTGAAATCCAACCTTTGGTTATTGATTGGAAATTGATTGATCCTTGGATATTGGTCTTTGGTACCATCCAAGTTTATATCTCTTGTATTTGATAAAGACTCACAAATTTCTATTTGTTTGAGTATAGATCAAATTGAGAGATAGAGATATTAACTCCTTGATATACTTTTATTAAGATTGAGTGTGACTGTCTAGTTGATTCTCTTAAAAGTATATTCGAGTTAGTCCATACAGATTGCTAAGCGAAATATTGGGTGTGGTTGTTAGACCCCCGCTTTTTCATTTATAGTCAGTACTTTCAAAATCTACTTTTGGCAATGAATTAAAGTCAATAAATTGTTATTATTTGAGCCATGAATGTCTAGAATTATTAATTGAACCACATAAATATGAGAATTGGTGGAATACTGAGTCTCAATAACCTCTTGAAATTGTGACAATTATATATATATTTTATATTATTAATTCTGAAGCCAAATCTCTACAAGTCTTAACGAACCTTTTCTTATCACTGTAAAAACTACATCAATCATCAATGAACGACACATAATATAAAGCTCTTCCTTTAGAGACAACAGGTGACTTTCCCCAAACACCCGAATGAATTAAATCGAAAGGTGCAGTTGAAAATGTGGTACTCTTATTAAAAGGAAGTGTCAATTGTTTATCCATCTTACAAGTAATTCATCACGGTTCTTTATCTAGTTAAACTGACCCTAAAAGACCTTTATTAATCATATATGTAAGAAGAGAGAATGAAATATGACCTAACCTAGAATGCCAAGACATGAATGGGGGAACGGTGGATGATAATGTATATGTTGAAACAACAACAACTTGATTTTTGGACTGTGGAGAGAAAATGAGTCTCTCTAGGAGGTATAATCGACCCACTCTACGGCCTATCCCAACTAGCTTCTCCGTCTTGGGATCATGTATAACACAACCAGAAAGAAAGAAGTGAATATTAAATCCTTGATCACATAGTTGTACAAAAGGATAAGATTCATGGTAATCTTTGGAACTAGAAGTACATCGGGAACACATAGTTTGTTTGGAGACTTAACCAATCCAATGTGAGTTGCTATTAATTCCGATCCATCATCCGTATGTATCTTAGGAGTTATTATTGAATGTAATTTCTCAAAATACTGAGAATTATAGGTCATGTGATTGGAAGCACCTGAATCTAGAAACCATCCAGTTGAGTAAATACCTGTGGGAATTGCAAGTGCATAAGCTACATTAGGGTTATTACCAATAGACAAGGCTTGTTTGATCATCTCTTGAATATCAGCTAGAGATGGTTCATGTTTCTTCTCAATCTCATATGAGACAGATGCTACAGTGAACCGAGTTGATGTATTTTGGTTAAAGTTCATCCCCTTATCACGCATATTTATAGATGTTAGTGATGTGCAGTTGTTCACTGTATGTCCAAACTCTTTGCAATAGTTATATTAGTACGGAGGCAGGGCTTATGCTGTTGTTGATGATGTTATTGCAGTTGGTGGTTGAGTGCAATTTTTGGCAATATGTCCAAGCTGCTTGCAGTTGTGACATTGAACTTGAGACATGTTACGTATTATTGAGGTTGTCTGGTTCTTCTGAGAATTATAATTTGGTCGTGAAGGGACAACAAACACAGATGAGATGTCTGGTTTGATCCTTTTTCTTGTTTCTTCAGTGATAAGTTCTGATAGTGTAGCTTCCACGGTGGAAAGAGGTATGCGATGAAGAATAAATGCTCTAACAGATTCAAACTCATCTTTTAAAGCCATAAGAAGTTGAACTAACATTGATTCTTCTCGGTATTTTTCCCACAATTGTGCATCATTAGTCCAGTTTGGCTCCATTAATGCCAACTGATTCCATATGAAAGACATCTCAGAGTGGAAATCTGATACTGTCTGATCATTTTGTTGTTTCAGAGATCGAATGTGTTGTTCAAGTTTGTAACGTTGAGCAAAGTTAATTTGTGTGTACCTTTTGGAGAGAAAATCCAATACTTATTTGGAAACTTCGAAACTGGTAAGATGCATGATGATGGATATAATCATAGTGTTTCCAATCCATGTAAGTTTTTTTTGGTTGTTGATTTTCCAATATATGAAGCTATCACAGGTTGAAGGAGCAATCTTCTCGGATTTCTGTGAAATAGTTTCAACATGACATTTTTCGATACCATCAACATATTTTCATAAGCCTTTACCCTTGAGAACACTTATCAATAGAAAAGACCAGTGATTGTAGTTGGTTCCATCGAACTTTGTTGTAATGGGTTGAGAGTCTTCCCGAGACATGATGGCTGAATGATTATCACATTAGAAGAGATTAAGAATACGAGAAACACACAGGAAGGTTGCAAAGAATTTTAGTCTCTGACAAGGGATCTGTTTATTAGTTGTTTGTAGCGGAAGGTTTAATCTTGTTTTGCTCTAATACCATGATAAAAGTACTCATGGAATCGAGATTTCTGTATATTATCGGTGAGTTAATTACAATGGATTACTGCTCCTCTTATACAATAGATAATAGCCTAGAAAAGGAAACTAATATAATACAAAATATGAATATGACACATACAAAGAAACTAATATATACTGGAGATATACAGTATATCCTAGAGCAAAGAAAGATGGATATGTAAAGATATGTAGAATACTCTAGAATGATGCCATATTTCTTAATACCCCCTCCTCCTCAAACTCAAGATGGTCTACAATACATATATTGAGTTTGGAACTTAGAAATTGAAGCCTTTTAGAGGGATGTGATTTCGTAAACAAGTCTTCTATATGTGGTTCCGAAGCAGCATAATGTAGTCCAGTGGTCTATTGCTTGTAATGATGTCTCACAAAGTTACAATCAATATCAATGTGTTTTGTGCGTTCATGAAAGACATCATTGTGTGCAACTTGAATAACAACTTTGTTATCGCAAAATAATGGAGTGTGTTCTGAAAGATGAACTCACGTGTCACCAAGGAGCCAACGTGAATAACGCAGAAGACAATTTGTTTGTGCATTCGGATGTAGTGTGAGCCAAAGCTTGATATTCCTTCTAAGTGTAATTCTATTTTCACTTCACACTTCATCAAGAAACAACTGATTGTTTCTTACAGTACTAGGAGATTAGAGAATTACCAAGAAACATATAATATCCAGTGGTTGAATGATGATCAGTTACATCACCAGCCCAATCAGAATCGGAATATGCTCTGGGATTAAGATCATATGTGGAAGGAAAATGTAATCCATGATATAACGTACCTTTGAGATAACGCAAGATTTCGAAGAACATCTGCATAATGTGTTGAGCATGAAGATGACATAAACTGATTCACAATATATACCGCATGACTAAAATCTGGTCAAGGATAGTAAAATAATTGAGATTACCCACTAGTTGTCGATACAATGTAGGATTGGATAGCACCACTCCGTCTGTAGGGTTATACTTTACATTTACTTCAAGGGGAGTATCAACTATTTTATTATCAGTTAGTCCTACATGATGAAGAACCTCAGTAACATACTTCCTGTTAGAGCATTGCTCGTTCGAACTCACAAGTGTTGCTATCTCAAGCTTGTTGTCAAATTTAGTTGTCAAAACTATATCTTGATTTCTAGTCTACAATTAGTTAAGTCTCTGGTTAGGATAGAAGATGTAGTTGAGAAACGGACATCACGGCAGTCATCATTGTGTTCTACCGTTTGAAGGCGAAGATCAATCAAAGCTTTTGGATAACTTCTTCAAAACAAGGTAAGTGAAGACTGAACCACATATATCTCAAGTTATATTCATCCTTCTATCTATGAGACGATGTCGCATAACTAATTAAACTACTACAAGCATATCAAGAATTTCGAGTCAAGTTTATCTTGTAATTACTTCTCGAAATATTACTAAGATTAATGAACATTTTTTCATACTTGATGAATTTTGGTTAAGAACAATTTATTATTCGCAATCAAAATCAAGATTCAATATTATCATTGGAAAATAGCCTGGAACAGTGATATGTGTCATTGATGTTAATTGGGAATGTTTCGAATTGATTTAGAGATAGATATAGAACTACTGTAGATTCAGATATAAGAAAGTATACATACTAGTCTTATGAACTGGAAAAACTGTTACAAGTCTGAAGCCGTAGTACATGTACTCAGTACACGTAACGAAGTAGCTATATATCGATAAACAACTTTTGGTACGCATACCCGTATGCACACCTTAAAATTTTTGTGAACTCGTGAACCCGGAACGGTACGCAAACCAGTACGCGTACTAGAAAAGAAATGTTGGTCCCGGAACCGGTTTGGTATCCATACTGGTACACGTACTAGAAAGGTTTTGTGAACTCTGCAACTGGTTATTGTCTTAAGGTATCCATACCAATACACGTACCGTAAAAATCTGTGAGCTCCGGAACTCGATCATGTCATAAGGTATACATACCGGTACACGTACTTTGACTTAACTGCTCACGAACAAGTTAATTATTTGTTCCTTGTACATATACTTACCATATCGATTAAATTCATATGCACATAAATTATTTACCCGAGATAATTAACATTTGAATAATCTCTAGAAACACCAAAGACATGTTTGATCACATAATTGTGACTCGAGTTAAGTCTTAAGTGTTATATTAAATTACTCAAGATTATAGTTCAGTTGGATAGTTTCAACTACCCATTCATAAGCATGGTCTATGTACACGGTTCGATTACGGTTCATCCTGACCAAAGTATATATCTTATTATGTAAATCAGATTCAAAGATTCATCTAGCGGTGGATATTGTTTGCTTGGTTCCAAAACTATCTTAGCTTAAACCTAAAATAACCTATGCTTTGAATGTCTATAAAAGGGGAACCTCAAGCAACTGGGATCTTTGAATCGCGACACTACTTTTTGGCGTGTGCTAGTTGTAACTAGACTCGTCCTCTTCCTAGAACCCTTTTAGGGTTTAGCGACTACAAAGACTTCATAGGGATTCGTGAAGTTGGGTCCATCTATTGTTTATCTGATAGCTCGAGTATCCTGATATTGTTTGATTGATGAGCTGCTCACTTGAACAAGATATATAGAAATCTTCAAAGTTCTCTTCGTCTCAGACTTTGTTGATTCCAAAAGTTTAGTACTTATGAGGTGAATAATAATCTAGGTTGCACTTCGGGTAACATAAGTCTGGATTTTGAGGTTAGCTAGACTTTGTCTATTGCTATCGATTTCCAATCACCTTGATCTACGATCAAAAAGGAAATCACCTTATCTGTGGGAGGCAGATTGGTTTAAAGTCTTCAATTGAGTTGAAGCAACTCTTAGGCTGTAAATGACGTCAGCAAAGGGAATCAATTGTGCGGCGTCATGTTGGGATTCAAGAGGCATAAAGAGCGCGAATGTAACTGAATTGCTGTGAGAGTTCAATTCGGTCTCAACTACATTCCAGTCCGAAGTTAATTGGTAGTAGGTTAGTGTCTGTAGCGGCTTAATACAGTTTGGTGTTCAATTTGGACTAGGTCCCTGGGGTTTTTTACATTTGCGGTTTCCTCGTTAACCAAATTTCTGGTGTCTGTGTTATTTCTTTTTCCGCATTATATTGTTTCTCTTTATAATTGAAATATCACAGGTTGTACGTTAATCAAAGTAGATACATCCATCCTTGTTGGTTGGTGTTGATGGTGGTTTTTAAACAAGGGGTAAAATCGTAAAACCCCATGACCTAGTGTTACCCGCAACACATTAACTAAGAGCATTTAACTCAGGTGTAAATAATTAATAGGGGTATTTTTTCTCAAATACCGATTAGGTTTTCGACCACGTAACCCTAATTCCAAAACCCAAACGGCACACCACGCACCATGGCAACAATGCCAAACCAAGCCGCACACTGCGCACCATGGCAACAATGCCAAACCAAGCCGCACACAAGCATGCGCACCATGGCAACAATGCCAAACCAAGCCGCACACTGCGCACCATGGCAACAATGCCAAACCAAGCCAAGCGCACATGCACCGCGCACCATGGCAACAATGCCAAACCAAGCCGCACACCTGCACCATGCGCACCATGGCAACAATGCCAAACCAAGCCGCACACTGCGCACCATGGCAACAATGCCAAACCAAGCCGCACACTGCGCACCATGGCAACAATGCCAAACCAAGCCGCACACTGCGCACCATGGCAACAATGCCAAACCAAGCCGCACACTCGCGCACCATGGCAACAACGCCAAAACCAAGCCGCACACTGCGCACCATGGCAGCGACGCCAAAACCAAACTACATATCGCACTCATTGGCAACCATGCCAAACTAAGCCGCTATGCCATTGGCACATGCCAAATATAGCGCCCTAGGCTTGCAAAACGTGCAACTAGGTCAACATGGCCGTACGTGCCATTGGCACATGCCAACACGTACCACAAGCCATATTCCCAAGCCGCTATGCCATTGGCACATGCCAAATATAGCGCCCTAGGCTTGCAAAACGTGCAACTAGGTCAACATGGCCGTACGTGCCATTGGCACATGCCAACACGCACCACAAGCCATATTTCCAAGCCGCTATGCCATTGGCACATGCCAAATATAGCACCCTAGGCTTGCAAACCATGCAACCTAGGCCAAGTCGGCCACGCATGCCCTTGGCACATGCCAACATGCTCGCTGGTAGCTTTTCCTACCAAGGCCACGGCCCTAATGGCCACGCATGCCATTGGCACATGCCAACATGCTCGCCGGGTAGCTTTTCCTACCAAAGCCACGGCCCTAATGGCCACGCATGCCATTGGCACATGCCAACATGCTCATTGGTAGCTTTTCCTACCAAAGCCACGGCCCTAATGGCCACGCATGCCATTGGCACATGCCAACATGCTCATTGGGTAGCTTTTCCTACCAAAGCCACGGCCCTAATGGCCACGCATGCCATTGGCACATGCCAACATGCTCATTGTAGCTTTTCCTACCAAAGCCACGGCCCTAATGGCCACGCATGCCATTGGAACATGCCAACATTCTCATTGGTAGCTTTTCCTACCAAAGCCACGGCCCTAATGGCCACGCATGCCATTGGCACATGCCAACATGCTCATTGGTAGCTTTTCCTACCAAAGCCACGGACCTAACGACCACGCATGCCATTGGCACATGCCAACATGCTCGCCGGTAGCTTTTCCTACCAAGGCCACGGCCCGGCGGCCACGCATGCCATTGGCACATGCCAACATGCTCACTGGTAGCTTTTCCTACCAAGGCCACGGCCCTAACGGCCACGCATGTTATTGGCACATGCCAACACGCTCGCCGGTAGCCTTCATCACCTAGTCGTGCCCCTTAATGCACGCCGGGTAGACTAACTCGCAAACCATGCAACCTACCACCAAGGCATTCCGCACATGCCACCACACGCCACTAGCAACTGGCATTGCCACTTACACTCAACGTACAACCTACCACCAAGGCATTCCGCACATGCCAATGGCACATGCCACACGCGCCACTAGCGGCGCCACTTGCACTCAAGGTGCAACCAACACTCGAGATATCAACACAAACCGGGGATGCTTTCCGGGGTTTTGGTTTGGCGGTCACAGCTTGCGGCGTACACTACGCTCACATTAAGAAAGCGTGAAAAGGAATAAAGCGGTCAAATAAATGAGGAAATAATGGTAAAAACGTTTTCACCCATTAACACCATGCGGTTACCACCTCCTCCCATTATTTCACCCTTTACTCTCTTCCTTCATGAGGCTAGGGTACGTTTCAATCTTGACTTGTATAAATAGGTCTTACCTATTTCCACCAGACAACAAGTCTCGGTCAGGAAAAAAATACTACACTCTCAGAAAAGGCAACTTTGCAAGCTCTCCAAAAAGCTTTCATCTCTTGCAAGCTTCCGAAGCTTTCACTTTCTGATACAAGTCGAGACACTACTCTCCCAACTATTCTGGTCTCAACACCTTTCTTTGCTTCCCTCCCCAAATCAACCCTTCTCCTCCACTTTGTGACCGAAGCAAGTCCTGGAACGGCCATTTCTTGGTTTAGGCCGGACTTGTACAGATTGATCTCTCGAATCTACAAAGTGCTCACGTGCAGCACATTTGTTTAGGGTTTGAACCAGTTTCTCACTCACCTACCAAATTTACCAAAATCGGCAGAAACGATTTTTACCCATAAACAATTGGCGACCACAGCGGGAGGATTGATCTATCGGCTACAATGTCAGACTGTCGATCTCGTTCTTCGACCCATATGTCAAGATGGTAGGGGAAGGCGACTCAATCCGACGCAACTACCAGATGACCCGGTTACTAGTTATAAAAACTACACAAGAAACTGGGACTTGCCGAAGATGCTACCACTCGATCCGACTCAACTACCGGACGACCCTTGCTACCGTTGCAAAAACTACACGAGAAAACGGGGACTCGCCAAGATGCTATCGGCGATTGGGGACTTGCTTGACGATGCTACCAAACAAAGCCGCCTTTTACATGGAGAGGGCGTGCTCACAAAAACCTATGAAGTGAGTAAATTTAGATCACGCGCAAGATATACGATTTGTTTTAGGTTCTTAGTAAAACCATTATACTACCGAGTATTGTGCCTATTGCTAGCACACACTTTCATAAAAGCAATATTCCTTTCCCAAAACATAATCAGAGTTATATTATCAAAACCATTCATCCCAGAAATAATCCAATATCCTCAAAAGCTAACATTTATCTATCAACCCAAGAAATCCAGGAAGACAAAAACCATAAACCAGGCGCTTTGTTTGCCTTTCAAAGGAAAAAAAAAATCACCTACCCGTACATACCTACTTTGCACAATAACAATTACCTGTCACTATTAGCAGACATTACTACAGTGACATTTGAAGAATTATTTATGATGAAGTATTTCCACAAGTTTATGAAAGGCATACCTATGGCTACGGTTTACACCAGCACAAGAAAACAATAAAAAAATTGAAAGAGAAACGCTGGAGTACATAGCTGGGATATGCTTGCCCACTTTGTCACTACCGCGCTACCGCTAATACCATGATGTGATAACAAAGATACGAGGTAAAAAGGGGAGCCAACCCATTTCATAAGCATAACACTTTTTGAATTTGAATAAGGAAAGGATTTCTGTTTGAGCTACGTATGGGAAGAGGCAATCGGGCCCGCAGAACAAGTCCAAGCCACGCCAAGCCAAAGACCGTGCCAAGCCAATGGTCCACACCATACCGAAATCCAAGTCGGCGCCCATTCCAAGACGATCCGGCGCCTACCGGACGCGTTTCCGGATGCGCTTACCCGACGCGCTTGCCGACGCGCATGCCGGCGCTTTCCCGTAAGCGCTTGCCGACGCGCTTACTGTGCACACATGCCGCACGCGCATGCCACCGCGAGTACCACACTTTGTGCTAACAGTTTGCATCCTTCCAGCGCTAACATCTTGCGCCCTTCCAAAGACCATCCTCGCCCTTCGAAACAGCGCCATGGCTCCAGCACTTCGTGATCAAAACCATGTCATCTCTGCAAGATACACTTACGATCACCAGAACCAGAGCCACTTCCGCCACCCCAACGGTTATTCAAGCATGAAAGCTCCAACCGTCACCAGAGACGCTACTCCACCATCAGGGCAAGATCTTTGGAAGATCCTAAGAAGCCGACCTCCTTTTTAGCACCGTTGATTCGATGAAAAGACGAAAGATACTTCACAGACGCGCGTTATAGATGAAGAGGCTCGCGTTGCTCTTGAACGCCCAGTAGAAGGGGATAAGCAATCCAATTTCGTCACACGTGAAGATCAGGAAGGACTTCTCCAAAATCGAAAGCAATGGAAATCAACAACTCTCCTGAGTTCACGGAGACCCTTCTTCTGTCGGGACCCTCATAATTGGAACTTCGCCCACAAAGTCGTATGGTCTATGATGAAACAGTTATGTGAGATTCTATATTTCTCCAAGGCATAGCATCAAGACATATTTGCATCTCTCAACCGCACTGCATCAGGAAAGCAGGCGTTTCCAGCCAGGGAAGCCGTTCCCAAACCCCAACCTCTCCTAGAAAGCATGATCGACAGATGTAACTGGAGACTCCTGACCTCTTTTCTCTTGAGGGATGTCGAGTTTGACAGAACGTGACGCGGCCTCCGACTTCAAAATGGTAGCCGTCAAGACTCTGAGAGTTGCAAGATGTCGTTTCAACGTTCTCTCCAGAAGTAGCTCCGCATCAACGTTCTCTCCAGAAGTAGCTACGCATCAACGTTCTCCAGCAGCGGCTTCGCTTCAACGTTCGCTTCAATGCCACTCCTTCCTGCAAAGGGTCGTGCCGCCACACTCCCCATATCAAGGAACATAGTCACAGCCAGCCAATCTTCGTAGTCATGGACACCTTTTAATCCATCTCGCCAAAACTCGTGATCATGGAAAGTTTGCTCGCTTACGCATCCAGCCAATCCTTTTACGTCCACGGAAGCTCATAGAATATCAGCCAACCTACTTTGTTACCAAGACTATGTAGTTTCTCCTGATTACATCTCCTACCAAGAACTGTTGCCCCTCATTCGTTGATACCAGCCTGAGCTTCACCGCAGCAGCAATTACTACAAGATGGAAACACGTAAACCATACTTGAGAACGGAAGATATACACGGAACCCTTCACCACAAAGCTACGAAGAACAGTCCACCAAAAATCCGTACCCACAACAAGGTCCTCTACTCTTCAAGGGTGCATCGCAAGAACATCATCACCTCTCTCGTCTAGAAGACGCCTTCAACACTTTACGAGGCCGCGGAGGATCCCGAGCCTCGCACTATCCGAAATATGTCATCATGTAATTTCCGAGCATCCCGGTGTCACATCCGTAGAAAGAGTACGATAGGCTTATATCAAATCCCGTGGAGGGGGATTCAAGGCGATATAATGAAAGTAGGTCATGCATGGGGACTACCAAATAAGATGCTTTCACTCCCCAACCAAAGTTATTACCGATTTCAACATCATCACTATCGAGGTTTTACGATCCGCGGAATTTCTCAACATGAATCCATACATGTGCACCTAAAACTCCAAAAGCACGCCAGAAGGTTACATTCACGTATTCATCCATTCCATCATATCAAACCGAAGTATGACCGGGGACTTCTCGCCGCATCCCATTTCGTAAGATAGAGCCCTAAATCAACGTCCTCCAAGTCTGCAGCAGTCAACAAGGACGGATTCGAAGGAAGGGGAACGACTAGGTCATCCTCGTCGATAACAGTGACGCATGCTCCAACAGGATATCTCTGCACAAAAGGGAAATTTTCCATTTATACAACAAGCGGCGGTAAAGTGTACGACAGTCCGCCAAAGAAGAAGAAAACATACTAAGAGAAATTCAACAAGAAGAACCTTTTCTCAAACGAGGGAGATGATGCAATTGCGTTGGGTTTGAATATAGAACCTTTAAAAAGGAAAGGAAGCAATGAGGGACATAACGCTTCCAGATTTTTTTGGCATGAACGATGCCCTAATCGAAGCCGCGCGTGAAGGAAAGGCAAAATAAGGAAACTTCGCTATCTGTAGAAACACCTACTCCTTCCTTGTTCACACCGATCCCATCAAGTCACGTCAGCAAGCACGCACAACTTCCACACCTTGCGCCGGTCCCTCCAGCTAGCACACTCAGTTTCCCAACTCACGCCAACTTCCCAACGTCGCCCAAGCTGCACCGGCCCCACCAATTGCACCGACTTCCCAATGACCGCCCAAGTCACGCCTGCAAGCACGCACAGCTTCCACACCTTGCGCCGGTCCCACCAGCCTAGCACACTCAGTTTCCCAACTCACGCCAACTTCCCAACGTCGCCCAAGCTGCACCGGCCCCACCAATTGTGCTAGCCTCCCGATTTGTGCAAAACTACCAGAGGCAAGGATTCCAAATCCTATTTATAAAATGTCAGACAAGCCTCCTCAATTTTCTTTACGGTTTGCTGTTGATAGTTTGTCACCATCTTATGCTTACCCCTCAACAAAGCCCCTGTTCCGAGCTAAGCGGGGACTTAATGTTGATGGTGGTTTTTAAACAAGGGGTAAAATCGTAAAACCCCATGACCTAGTGTTGCCCGCAACACATTAACTAAGAGCATTTAACTCAGTGTAAATAATTAATAGGGGTATTTTTTCAAAATACCGTTAGGTTTTCGACACGTAACCCTAATTCCAAAACCCACCAAGACATCGCGCACCATGGCAACAATGCCAAACCAAGCCGCACACACGCACCATGGCAACAATGCCAAACCAAGCCGCACACTGCGCACCATGGCAACAATTCCAAACCAAGCCGCACACTCGCGCACCATGGCAACAATGCCAAACCAAGCCGCACACCGCGCACCATGGCAACAATGCCAAACCAAGCCGCACACTGCGCACCATGGCAACAATGCCAAACCAAGCCGCACACTGCGCACCATGGCAACAATGCCAAACCAAGCCGCACATTGCGCACCATGGTAACAACGCCAAAACCAAGCCGCACACTGCGCACCATGGCAGCGACGCCAAAACCAAACTACATATCGCACTCATTGGCAACCATGCCAAACTAAGCCGCTATGCCATTGGCACATGCCAAATATAGCGCCCTAGGCTTGCAAAACGTGGAACTAGGTCAACATGGCCGTACGTGCCATTGGCACATGCCAACACGTACCACAAGCCATATTCCCAAGCCGCTATGCCATTGGCACATGCCAAATATAGCGCCCTAGGCTTGCAAAACGTGCAACTAGGTCAACATGGCCGTACGTGCCATTGGCACATGCCAACACGCACCACAAGCCATATTTCCAAGCCGCTATGCCATTGGCACATGCCAAATATAGCGCCCTAGGCTTGCAAACCATGCAACCTAGGCCAAGTCGGCCACGCATGCCCTTGGCACATGCCAACATGCTCGCTGGTAGCTTTTCCTACCAAGGCCACGGCCCTAATGGCCACGCATGCCATTGGCACATGCCAACATGCTCGCTGGTAGCTTTTCCTACCAAAGCCACGGCCCTAATGGCCACGCATGCCATTGGCACATGCCAACATGCTCACTGGTAGCTTTTCCTACCAAAGCCACGGCCCTAATGGCCACGCATGCCATTGGCACATGCCAACATGCTCGCCGGGTAGCTTTTCCTACCAAAGCCACGGCCCTAATGGCCACGCATGCCATTGGCACATGCCAACATGCTCATTGGTAGCTTTTCCTACCAAAGCCACGGCCCTAATGGCCACGCATGCCATTGGCACGTGCCAACATGCTCGCTGGTAGCTTTTCCTACCAAAGCCACGGCCCTAACGGCCACGCATGCCATTGGCACATGCCAACATGCTCGCTGGTAGCTTTTACTACCAAGGCCACGGCCCCAGCGGCCACGCATGCCATTGGCACATGCCAACATGCTCGCTGGTAGCTTTTCCTACCAAGGCCACGGCCCTAACGGCCACGCATGTTATTGGCACATGCCAACACGCTCGCTGGTAGCCTTCATCACCTAGCCGTGCCCCTTAATGCACGCTGGTAGCCTAACTCGCAAACCATGCAACCTACCACCAAGGCATTCCGCACATGCCACACACGCCACTAGCAAATCTGGCATTGCCACTTACACTCAACGTACAACCTACCACCAAGGCATTCCGCACATGCCAATGGCACATGCCACACGCGCCACTAGCAGCGCCACTTGCACTCAAGGTGCAACCAACACTCGAGATATCAACACAAACCGGGCGATGCTTTCCGGGGTTTTGGTTTGGCGGTCACAGCTTGCAGCGTACACTACGCTCACATTAAGAAAGCGTGAAAAGGAATAAAGCGGTCAAATAAATGAGGAAATAATGGTAAAAACGTTTTCACCCATTAACACCATGCGGTTACCACCTCCTCCTATTATTTCACCCTTTACTCTCTTCCTTCATGAGGCCAGGGTACGTTTCAATCTTGACTTGTATAAATAGGTCTTACCTATTTCCACCGACACAACAAGTCTCGGTCAGGAAAAAAATACTACACTCTCAGAAAAGGCAACTTTGCAAGCTCTCCAAAAAGCTTTCATCTCTTGCAAGCTTCCGAAGCTTTCACTTTCTGATACAAGTAGAGACACTACTCTCCCAGAATTATTCTGGTCTCAACACCTTTCTTTGCTTCCCTCCCTAAATCAACCCTTCTCCTCCACTTTGTGACCGAAGCAAGTCTAGAACGGCCATTTCTTGGTTTAGGCCGGACTTGTACAGATTGATCTCTCAAATCTACAAAGTGCTCACGTGCAACACATTTGTTTAGGGTTTGAACCAGTTTCTCACTCACCTACCGAATTTACCGAAATCGGCAGAAACGATTTTTACCCATAAACAGTTGGGTACCACTTGATTGATACTTGGAAATTGATCTTTGGAATCACCAAGTACTCTCACACGTAAATCAGGTTCACAGACTTGTCTCTATAAACTTTATAATTGTGAGAGAAAGAGATATAACTCTAAATATTATTCCTTGATTGAGATTCATTAAGTTGAACTCTCGGAATTATATTTAAGTTTGTCCATTCATGTTGCCTAAGAAAATGTTGGTGGTGTATTTTGGTACCCCCGCGTTTTTCACTTCCCCTGAGAGATAAAATATCCTTTAGATGATCGATCAACTTCAATGCTGGGAAAATACCTTAGATGGCCAAGGTTTTTCATTTCAAAGGACAAACTCGGTTGTGATTTTAGAGCATTAATACCTTCTGAATCTCTACCAGTAATGACCACATCATCAATATATTCCTTTATCAGAAGCTCGAAAGAACATATCAGAGTCATAAGCACTTTGAGTAAACCCATATTGAGTAACATCACTGATGAATTTCCCAAACCAAGCACGAGGTGCTTGTTTAAGACTATATATTGCTCGACGAAGTTTACAAACTTGATGTGGAGAATGAGATAATCCTAGAGGTGGTTGCGTGTAAACTTCTTCTTGAAGATCTCCATGAAGAAATGCGTTCGTAACATCCGTTTGATGAAGGTCCCATCCACGGGCAGAAGCAACAGAAAACAAGTTACATACTGTTGTCATACGAGCTACAGGGAAAATATTTCCTCATAATCGATTCCATACTCGTGAGTATATCCCTTAGCAACGAGTCGAGACTTATATCGTTCTATCGAACCATCCGCATTAGTATTTATCTTATATACCCATCTGCATCCAACTATAGATTTTCCAGGTGACAAATCTACCATGTCCCATGTCCCAGCTCTATCAAGTGCAGTTAACTCCTTTTTCATTGAACGTTGCCAAACTGGAATTACTGATGCTTTCCTGTAAGATTTAGCTTCATATTTTGAAAATATATTTGATAAGTAACATCGATAGTCAGATAACTTAGCTTGTGGATGTCTCCCCAAGGAGCTATAGTAGTCACTTCAAGTATAGAATCCTGTTCAGGAGAAGCAATGTCAGGATAAGTCACGGAGTGATTAAGAGTAGACTAAGATTCATCTTCAATGTCATATTTCTTATCACCAATGAAAGAAAAGTTTGCATACCAAAAGTATGACCAAATATAAATCGTTAAAGAACTGATTTATCCAAAGAAAAAAAATGGTTTTAGGATGGTCGTTAAACTATTTTGATAGTTTGTCTTCTAGAGAAAAATAAGTTCCATCGAAAGGGGAGTATTGTCATCTGGATGTTGGAAAAAAATCTCTTCGCTTGAAAGATCATTATCTTTAACCTCTCGTTACCAAGCAAAGGTCGGCTCTAAAGCCTGAAAGAAATATCGTACTTGCATGGAAACAATAGTACAAAAAAAAAAAAAAATCACACACACACACAAGGTCGTTCTCTTTAAGTTGTTTCGCAACTTTGCTTCTTGATTGTGCTAGTAATATACTCTTGTCAAAAACCTCATGGGATAAAACGTCTGGTCACTTCTTCTGTTCATTTTCTCTATACTATGAGAAATTGAACCAACAACTACTCTTTCTAATACTTGCTCAGAATCTTAAAAGTGATGAAAAACGTAATGTTTATCTTCCCCAAATAAAACTTGACTTTTACAACTTGAAAGAAATTAATGCAGATTATTGAGAATAAATTCCGCAATAAATGCCCACTTAAATCCCCCATAACAGTCATAAACGGACATAATATAATTATCAAAACTAATAGAAATAATTAGAGAATATTAAGTTGAAAAATGTTTTTGGAAACCAAGAGTAAAATCTGCAAAAAAAAATAAATAATAATAAAATAAAATGAATTGAATCACCAGATCTCCCAGGACCCCAGGGCCCCCGTTCACGGACTAATGTAATATAAGTATGTAGTAAAAAAAATAATTGAATCACCTGATCTGCTAAGACCCCGCTCTGGGCCAATATAATATAAGTATATAAGTATATAATATATATATGTATATACCCGAGTGAAATGCCTGGGATGGGATTTGAATCCTTGTCAAAACTGTTGAGGCCCAATGGTCGGTGTTTGTACCGTCAATAAAATTGACGAAGAGCCCGCTAATCAAGCCCGTTAGCCTTATAGAAGATTCCAGAAGTTTCAAGAAGTCTTGTTGCCCAAGTTACTTGCATATCAAGTTTATATCATAATTAGGATTACATAAACTTTATAAATACATGTGTTGATGGTGGTTTTTAGCTTAGGGAGGAAACTGTAAAAGTCTGTCTACCTGACCCGATATCAGAAGTAGTAGACCTTGATATATCTATATTCCGCAGGGAATTTGGAGAATATATCAAAATCTGATGAGTGCCTTTGTCTCTCTTCATATTATTTTGAAACTCAAGCTCCTAGATAAATTGTTCACTAGTATAGAGCCTAATGAGTATATAAGATCCTAGCTGCATTACTCACTAATGTCGGAGCCTGCCGAGTATTTTTACTATGCTATGTTCACCAGCTGAACCCTTAGTATTGGTATGATATGACAATTAGTGTTCGCTCGCAGCTGAGTAGCATGAGTTTCCCGAAGTATCAAAATTAAGGTCTGTATGAAAATGCTCAATCAGAAGATGCGCTAACTGCTCTCTGAAAATAAAAGAATTTTGTGTCAACACAAAGAATTTGTTAAATTTTGTGATAACTCACAAGATTCAAGTTTTCGGCCTAACCAATTCGCAAACATTAGGTCTTTTGCGCCTTGTGCAAATATCTTGAACCCTATTGGTCGAGGCCAAACCTAGGTAAACTAGGAAACTGATCCGCCCCGGAGCTAGTAGGAACAAAGTCCTACCAGAAAACAAGAAACAAAGGAGGAATTGTGGCAAATAAAGAGCAATGACGAAAGAGGCGCGGCCACGCTACATAGCCGGCCAATCCGCTCCAATAGGCGCCGCATGTGGTCGTTGGCCACGCTCCATATTTCTCTTGCTAGCCTCCTCTCCCATCAACCAATCAGATCGCTCAAAACCCTCCACACACACTTTTAATAAAGATTGGAAGTTGGTGGGTCGATGCGCCTAATTCCATTAGGAATCTAATCTAGACGGCCCAAGCCAGTCTCCAAAAAACAATCACGGCCGTACAATTTGGCCACTTGATTTATTAAGTTTGGACGCTCCCAAACGCGCCCAAATAGCCATCACCGCAGGCGCCATGCCAATTGGCCAGTCAACCTGCCAAATCGCCCCAGTATGCCAATTGGCAAGCCATGCCGTACCGCGCCACCTAGCCGCGCGCGTTAGGGTTTTGATATGCCAAACCCTAATTAGGCCAGGGTCTAACACCAATATGCCGAGATATACTGGCGCGGCCACACTACCATGCCACTGGCGCGGCCACAACACCATGCCACTGGCGCGACCACATTACCATCGCGCCACTAACAGGCGCCACACTGTCATTGTGCCACTCATAGGCGCTACATTGCCATTGCGCCACTAACAGGCGCCATATTGCCATTATGCCACTATACAAACGCCACTATGCCATTATGCTGCCAAGCTTGCGTGCGATTGGTCAGAATAACTAGGTCTTGCACATTAGACCCACTCAGCAACTTGTTGCACATTTTTACACGAAAAACTCGAGACATCAAACATGTCACAAACCGGGGGATACTCATCAGCGTGTGGTGTACAATATGACCATTACAAGAAAGTGTCAGGAAAGAGCGCAAGGTTAGATAACAGTAAGAGAATAGTGGGAGTAAGGTTGACCATTTTCCCATCACAATGGGAACGTGATGGTAAACCCCTTCTACACAACTCCACTTCTCCACTACTTAACTGTCTCCACTTCCTACGAGATCAGGGGCTCAATGACTTGTATAAATAGGTTTTCAACCTATTTCGACCAACAAGACAGTATTGGTTAACAACAACACAAGTATCCAGAAAAACACCAAGAACTTATAGCTTACATTCCACAAGCTAGTTCCAAATTATGATACAAGTCATAAAACAGCCACACCCTCAAAATTCAATATTCTGATCTCAACACCTTCTTTGCTTCCATCTTTAAGATCAACCCTTCTCTTTCACTTTGTGACCGAAGCAAATCTGGAATGACCATTTCTTGGTTTAGGCCAGAATTATACAGATTGATCTCTCGAATATAAATCTGGAACGACCATTTCTGGTTTAGGCCAGAATTATACAGATTGATCTCTCGAATACAAAGTACTCTCGAATATATAAGCAAATCTGTAACGACCATTTCTCGAATATACAGATTGTTTAGGGTTTAGATTCGTTTCTCGGCGGCACACCCAAATTTACCAAAACCAGCAGAATTAGTTTTTACCCCAAAACAACTGGTGACCACAGTGGGAGGTTAATCTCTCGGTTGCAAAATCAGTTTCTCAGGATTCATTCCATATTTCTCAATTTCAAAAGGGTGGATCTTAGATCCAATTCAATCATTAAACTCAATTTAGGTTCAACAACCAATTTCAATTCCGGTGTTCCGTTCGATAAGAAGCTTCATAAAAATGCTATTTCAAGCAATGCTACTGGAAATGCCTTGGATAGCTGAGCACCAGTAAATCTCTCAGGTGAAAGGACCATAAAGCCGCATGAAGACACATGAATACGTGATTACAACTTAGGAGGGCACAATGGCTTCTCTCGAGGTCCGAATGGAGCATCCAAATCTGCAACACCATAAGTGTTATATGGATCAAGCCGGAAACGCCTCAAAGTTATCACGGATAATAATGTCTCCAGGGTCCACACTCTGGAAGATAAAAGGAAGATTTGCATAGCCGTTGTTCCAGTATGGAGATAGTCGACAACAAATCGCAACACCAGTGGAGTCCTTGAAAGGCACCTGCAGAGATCACGAAAGCGAGGGTCTATCTCCATTCCACCACTACTACTATTTTGTGGCCAGGAGTATCCGCTATCACTTCATTAGCAAAATGTGTAGATCCAGACCATGGCGCAATTCTGGGAATTCGTACATTTACAATAACAAATGAGGCTTGACACATCTTCAAATCATTCATAGTGGTTCGCCTATTATGCCCACCCAAGCAAGAGCAAGCCCGGAACATCTTCAAATCTACTGGAGCCAACACGTCAAGAGAGCAGCCTCATGAAGATAACGGTGCCCGCACCATCATTTCAGGAAAGATTCCGCAGCCGAGATAACTTCACGCAGATGAAGATTCGAGAATTTGTTGCACCAAAAGGGTCCATGTTTCCCATATTTCATTTGCCCAGGGAAGCGGGTAATGCTGAAGAGTTCTCCAAATTGCCTACCGGAAGAACCTAAACCGGGATGTTCCAGCAAAATAACAAGCATCTCGATGACTACGTCAAGAGATCCGGAATTGAAGCCCTCGATTTCCAAGTATATTGCTGATGCTAACACATCAACAGATAACTCACAAATAGATACACTGCATCAGCAACGTCACCCACTGACACAACATGTGGTTTAGAAAGGTTACGGGTCGTTTTGCAAGACCTCCGTCAGAAACGTTTTTACACTGCCCTCTGGAAGAATTGAAACTGGTGCTAATTGGTGAAGAATATGGGAGTGATACATATATCAAACGACTATTATGGAAGTCTTCTACAACATACTAAAAGGGCACATCAATCCTTTGAATGAGCTATAAAAAGAAGTCGAAACTCTCGACTACGCGATAGCTGAAAACCTACAAAATTCTTCCTGGAAGGTTCTAAATTCTCGGTGTTAGGTACTTCTCACCCACCAAACGGACTCCGAATGAATAAATTCTTTTTGTAGAAGTTATATTTTCCTCTTAGCAAAAGAATGAGAGGTCAATCACCTTATTCCGATATTGAACGAAGAGTTTGCAGCCGTTTTGGCAAGAAGACACGAATCTGAAAATTTCATCAAGTCAATACACCAAGGTCGCAGGCAAGCAAAAATAGACAAGCTGCCGTACATAGATAATCATGGAATATCTACTTCACCGAAATAAGAAAAGAAAAGGATAAGAAGAAATAACCTTACGATGGCCATGGCCGCCACGCCACTTTTTTCCTGCCAAGGATCGTGCCACAGCTGCTACTCCTTCCTGCCAAGGATCGTGCCGTAGCCGCTACTCCTTCCTGCCAAGAATCGTGTCGTAGTCGCCACTCCCTCCTGCCAAGGTTCGTAGCCGCCACTCCTTCCTGCCAAAGATCGTGCTGTAGCCACCACACTCCTTCCTTTCAAGGATCGAGATCGCAGCCAGCCAAGCCAATCCCTTTGCTTCCATCGACGCCCAAGCAATTCCAGCCAACCTATTTTGTTCCCACGACAATGTAGTCTCTTTTGATCACAGTTGCTGCCAAGAACCTTTGCTGCTCGTTTGTTGATACCAGCCAGAGCTTCACCACAGTAACAACCACAACAAAGGTAATCCGTACTTCTCCATATTTTAGTTTCACATGGAAGAAGTAATAGAGTCACCAGTACAGATGCAAGATGGTGATATCTTTATCATGGTCAACCCACCGGTCATACAAGATAGAAACATGTAAACCACACTTGGGGACTGAGGCTCTACACGGAATCCCTTCACTGTCGAAGCTCAGAAGACACGGTCAACCAAAAAGTCATAGCCACGACAAGGTCATCCACTCTTCAAAGGTGCAGCGTAAGGATATCACCACCTCTCTGTTTGGAAGGCGCCTACAACACTTTACGAGGCCGCGACGGATCCCAAGCCTACTCATAGAAAACAACTTCCGTAACTAAAGAGAAGTGCGACTGGGGACTGCTCATCGCAGTCCATCCCCGACAACAACCAAAGATTCATGAGATAACTCCATAGACGCGGTTGAAACGTTTTTCTTGAAGAAAAATGGTGAGCCACGATTAACAACATAACTCTCTCACTCCTACCTCTTCGTTATCAAGTATATTTCGTCCATGTGATGTTCCAAGCATCCCAACATCGCATCCAGGAGAGTACAATAAGCTTGTATCAAATCCCATAGGCGTGTATTCAAGGTGATACAATCAAAGTATGCTACACTTGGGGACTGAAGCCTCCTTTAGCTTTAGAAGTTTAAACGCAGTCACCACCCTACCATCGAATGCAGTAGAAGCACATCTTCCACGAGAAAATAAGCTCAGGATAATTATACATGGGGACTACCAGCATGGGATGCCTTCACTTCCCTCAACCAGGTTATTTCTGATGTCAACATCGTCACTGTCGAAGCTTTACGAGCCGCAGGAATTTCTCAACATGAAGCCATACACGTGTATCAAAGACTCCAAAATCACGCCGCAGAGATATTCACATATTTGGCCACGCCATCGAATCTATGAACAGACATAAGTGTAACTGGGGACTTCTCATCGCATCCCATTCGATACAATAGTCCAAGATTCAAAAGATGGTTCAAAGGATGCCGTTTGGAATGAATTCCTTGAAGACTTGATAGCAGCACGTCGGCAACAGAACGCCTCACAGCTCGTCTACTTCACCCAACGGCTACAGAATATTTCGACCATACAAGCATCCACAACATATCATCATCGCAATCAGAAAGGCAAGAATAATCCTTCCAGACACCGGCTTAATAGTCCAGACACCAAATAACTTAAAGTCAAGGATGGATCAACAACGCAGCTACACTCTCCAAGATTATCCCTGACATGATCATTGCCGAGCATATATTTCATCCATCCATCCCAGGAGTGCAATGGAGTTTGGTAAATTTTAAAATCACTGGAGAAGTTATATTCTCATTCTTCTGGAGTCAGAACCTTATTACACATTCTGGAGAAGATCGATGGCACTGTTGGGTGGCTACATGCGCAAAATAGAAAAGAGCACCTACCTTGAGTTCTCCTGGATCGCCTTGCTGCTGATTATAACTATTGGAGGTTGCTTTGTTGCCGTTGACGTCGCTAACGAAGAAGTTATTCACACCGAGCTAAATGTCCAAGTTTGATCAACTACTCATGGATATTACACTCATAACTAAAATAAAAAGACAAGATGAACATACCTTGCCGCTGACGATTGGCACGCCTATGATTGAGCTGCTGCAAACGAACACAAGAAGCAGACGAGCGAATAATAAAAGGGGAGGAAGTTAGCATGCCATTTTATATGCATAGCGCTTTTGGAATTCGAGTAGAGGAGGGTTTTCCTTTTGTACCATGCACGGAAGAAGGCAACTGGGCCCGCATAGCCAACGCTCCATGACACCAACCTCCATGACCGAACCAGCAGCGCGCCAGCACGAGAAACACCAGCCGCTCAACTTGTAACGATCCGTAGCCAAGATAGCTGCTCAACATGCAATGCTCCGTAGCCAAGCTAGCCACTGAACCTGCAACGCTCCGTCCAAGCTGGCAGTGCGCCAGCACGAGGAACACCAGCCGCTCAACCTGCAATACTCCGTGTCCAAGTTAGCAGCGCGCCAGCACGAGGAACACCAGCCGCTCAACCTGCAATACTCCGTGGCCAAGCCAACCGCTCAACCTGCAACGCTCCGTGGCTAAGATAGCAGCGTGCCGGTACAAAGATCACTGGCCGCTCGTACTTGCTACCAAAGGTCGGTCGAACTTTTCCTGGTAACCTCTACATGTCTTGCCTTTTCGATTATTAGCTTTGTCTGTCACCATCTAGTGCTTACCCAGCAACAATGTCACCATTACGTGCTAAGCATAGGACTTAATGTTGATGGTGGTTTTTAGCTTAGGACGAAAACTATAAAAGTCTTTCTACCTGACCCGGCATCAGAAGTAGTAGACCTTGATATATCTATATTTCGCAGGGAATTTAGAGAATATATCAAAATCTGATGAGTTCCTATGTCTCTCTTCATATTATTTTGAAACTCAAGCTCCTAGATGAATTGTTCACTAGTATAGAGCCTAATGAGTATATAAGCTCCTAGCTGCATTACTCACTAATGCCGGAGCCTGCTGTAGATGGTGGATTTTCGACAAAGGCTAAAATCGTAAACCCATAATTATATATATTCCTGATCCAGCAATCAGACGAGTATTGAGACTCATGTCTCTCGACGAAAGCATGAAAGCTCGTTCCACAAGCATTTCTGACTGAGACTACTATCTCTCAGAGAATATGCGGATGTGCAGTCTCTCAGCTGAGGCACGGTATATCTCGTAAATACTGAGCAAGTTCAGTAATTATTTTTATATAGGATCGAAAGATTGGACGACTCCTAGACATCTTACCTGCTAGTATAGAGCAATAACGTCTTCAGGATGTAACAATATTTTCCCTGACTATATAAAAGAAATATAACGCTTCAACAAGCTCATATCATTCGACTCATGAACAATTAATGCTCCTAGACGATCGTACTAGTATATAACCATCAATTAATTATTCCTAAATCACTAGATTCATTCACTGAATCCCTGAAAGATATTCTACATTTTTCATAATATTTCGTTACTTCAATTCATGGTCCTTCCCAAATAGAATTCCATGGGTTAGTAATAAATATCTAACACACGGGCATCTGAGCATTATCGAGTAAGCCCCGACTAAAATGGTGCAAGTGTATTCAATGCACTAACGAGCACCTAAATGCACGAATGAATATTTCAAAATACGACGAGACGATGAACCTATGCAAAATAGGAAAGAAAATAATAAATAATAAAATATTAGCCAAGGCGCTGGGACCGGACCCACCGGCCACGGGCCGTGTCGCCGTGACCAGTCCCACGCCCGATTTTTTATATTTTATCATATTTTTGTTATTTTCCTTAATCTTATGAAGATCCTTTCATTTGAACAAATATCCTTTGTTTTAAAGGAACTCCTCAGTTTCATGGTGTTTCCTTCGCATCAAGGAAATAATATAAAATTGGGAAAAATGTCGTGGGACCGTGTTTATTAGCCAACCAGCTATGCCTTTATCCTGGTCGGTCCCACACCTCATGATTCCTCATTATTTTATTATTATTTCCCTAATCTCATGAAAACTCCTTAATCTCATGATATTTCCATTAAACCATGAAAAAATAATAAAAAATTAGGGAAATTCGTGGGACCGGGCCCAGCCGGCCGGTCATGCCCTAGCCGGTCCCACACGCCCCTTATTTTATTATTATTAATTTTTTATGTTTCCTTGATCCCATGGAATTCCTTGATTTCATGGTATTTCTTTCAAATTATGAAAATTCCTTCAAATCATGGAAATAATACATAAAATTAAGGAAAACTCACGGGACCGGGCCCTAGCCGGCCGACCATGCCCAAGACGGTCCCACACCCTTATTTTATTATTATTATCTCATGGAAACTCTTTCACTTCAAGGAAACTCCTTTATTTCAACAAAATTCCTTAGTTTCAACAAACTCCTTGATTTCATGATATTTCCACAAAATCATGAAAAATAATATAAAAATAGGAAAAGAACCATGGGACCGTGGTCGTTGGCCGGCCGGACATGCCTTGGCCTCATCCGGTCCCACACTTCATGATTCCTTCATTTTATAATTATTTTCCTTCATCTCATGAAGTTTCCTCAGTTTCAGCAAAAATCCCTGATTTCTTCATATTTTCCCAAATGATTGCACAAACGCACATCAGAAAATATCAAAATTCTCAGGACTGAGACACGAACACTTTGGTGACGTAGGAATACTACCTTGACCGACCGAGGTTAGCTCTTTGGCTTACAAGAGGCCGGTCCCATGTATTTTCATTATTTGACCTAATCTGTTCATATTAGGTTCAAACTCTTCCAACAATTTGGAATTTTCATAGAATGATCGTCAGTCGATCCCATGACCACCCATGGCCGGTTTCATGACCCCTTGGTCGGTCCCTCATCTCTTCATAATTAATTAGGTTTTATCACCTAAGTCTCAGACGAGCATTATTTTAATAAATGATTAAACCAACATTTAATCATCCTTTCATCAACAAATCAACAAGTCTTCAAGAGACCTTGGTATTTGCTCACTTGAGCATTTGGGCGCTACATGGTCGACCCATGATCCCATGTAGCCGGTCCCTCCTTCACTCCATGGTTAATTTTCAATAAACCATCAATTGATCGAATTAGGGTTTTGAGTCCAAGGTTCATAATTCCAGATTCAAACGCTAATAATTTTACGATGATCTCATGGTCGACATTTTATTAATTATACTTGGTTCAGTTGCCAGTATTTAAATTAATATTTTATTTGGTCATGCTACCAATAATTCATCAAATGAGCAACATTTGCTCAGATGGGCAATATTTGCTCAAACCAAGGAACATTGGTTCAACCATCAATATTCAACAGTTCATCGAATGAGCAATATTTACTCACGTTAACTATGTTTATTCGTACATTATACCTCTGTCTCAATAGACATGTTCAATTCATGAATCTCAGAACATTTTCAAATCATGTTCGACTCAACAATACATGGACTCATCGTCCCATGAAGTCAACAACTGACCAACTAATCACGAGACATCAATCGTGTCACATGGGGGGATATTAACTAGGGTTTTGGTCTGGCAGTCTACGGTACGTGTTTTTATACACACGATGAGAATGTGAGCAAGTCGTGCAATCAGTTGAAGGAGTTAACAAAGTAGTGGGTGGAAAATCGACAAAGTCTCCGCACGTTGAGCAACTGGTTTTAACACGATTTCCACTTCTCCACTCTTTGGTTCCATCAACTGTCACACATCATGGGATCATGGTGTTTACAATTCTAGCAATATAGATAAGTCTCTGAATGATGATTGAAAACAAGACAATCTCACGTGAAACAGATAACACGAGATTAACAACTCAACATTTGAGCAATTAATCTCAACAGAGCAAATTCAATCATTCAGAACTTATCTTATTTTCAGAATACACAACACACCTACAATATTCGATCACCATTGATCTCACACATTTATCAGCTTCCCTCCTACAGATCGACCCATCCTCTCTTGTGACCGAATTTACTCTGGAACGTCCATTGTCTTGGTTTAGGCCGGAGTATTATAGATTGATCTCTCTAATTCAAAGCACTCCCTTCTTGCAGTGCATCTGTGTGAGGTTTGACAGTTCGATTGGTTCAAGGAGTTTCCTCCGCACGGTCGTCTCCTCAATTCCTTAAAAACCAACAACTTTTTGCCCCATCTACAGATTGGCGACCACAGTGGGAGATCATTCTCTCAGTTGCAATCTCAATTCTCATAAAGATGGTTGGTCTTAGGTCCAATTCAATTACTCAAAACTCCAGTCTTTCAAATGGTGACGCTTCTCCGGCTCATCCAAATGATTCTGGTAATATTTTCCATCCTTACTTTACTACTACTTTCATATCTATCAATGCATTTGATGGAAAAATTCCGTCATTAGCCGAACTGGCACGAAGGAAAGAAGTCTTGGAAAGAAACATAAATCGATTGAAAGCGGCAGTCGACAATTTTTTCAACTGTATGGTGGACTTGACAAGAATCTTAGGAGCTCAGGTTGTGGAACGCCCGTCTCTTGATACCGTTGACGTTAACCCTCAAGCCAACAGCTTCACCACTTACGAAAAGCCGGTGGATCAGGAAGTTACATATCTGATCGAGAGTTTATGTGAGCTTCTACACTTCTCCAGAGATCAACGTACGAACACGTTTGCTGCACTGAACCAAATATCATATGACGTGCAACTAATTCCATCGTCTCCAGTTATTGAAGTATCTATGGTGTCCGAACACTCGATCGACAACATCACATTCGGAGAAGAGGATCGCATAGCGGATGAAGGACATAACCGAGCCCTGTACGTGACCGGTTTCATCAAAGACTCTGAATTCAAGAGAGCTCTCGTCGATACAAGTGCTTCTACAAATATTATCACTATGAAGACTCTCAAGGCGGCCAAGTTCCCATAGAGTAAGATTGTTCGTCATCCCATCTTGATGACAAGTTTTGAAGGAAGCCAGATCCATACATATGGATATGCATACATAGATTTGAAGGTGGGGCCTATTCAGTCAAAGACCAAGTTTCACGTGATCGAACAAGAGCCTGACTATCACATGATACTCGGACGACCATGGCTTCATGACAATAAAGTGGTTCCTTCGACATACCATCAATGCATGAAGGCTCTGCTCAACAACAAAATCGTCCGTATTGCGGCTTCATCATCTCCTTACGCCCCAGTTTATGATGCTGAATTCCTTAAGTCTCAAAAGGACATCCCTGAACCTCCAAACAAGATTTACAGCACTCCACTCCCAAGCTGGAAGTCCATTGAGGAAGTCGCAGACAAACCATCATCCTTAGGTGTTAAGTCGATTAAGTCATCTGCTATACCAATTAAGCGCCGCAAGGATCAGGTCTCAACTCCGGGATCTAATTTCATAACCAGTCATGATGCGGAGGGGAGAATCATTTACCGCCGATGCAAAGATTAGCAATTAACAGGGGAGAACGATGAAAAGTCTCCCCGCCCCGAAGAATCATGTCAGAGCGAACCGTCACTCGAAGAAGAGGTTCAAGATGCTCCACGACAATTTCAAGACGGCACCGACTCCACTACTGATGATCTCGAAACAATCAACATTGAGACAGAAGATGATCCAAGGCCAATCCTAATTAGCTCGCGCTGTCACCAGAAGAACGGATGGAACTGATAAACCTGTTGAAAGAGTATCAAGATGTCTTCGCCTGGACGTACGAAGAAATGCCTGGTCTAGACGACAAATTGGTTACTCATCATCTGCACATCACTCCCGGCTCCAAAGCTGTCAAACAACCGCCTAGACAATTCAGACACGAAGTCGAGGAGCAAATCAAAGTCGAGATCCAGAAACTACTAGCAACAGGATTCATCAAGCCTATTCAACATCCAACATGGCTAGAAAATGTTGTTCCTGTCAAGAAGAAGAATGGTCAAATCAGATGCTGCGTCGATTTCAGGAATCTGAATAAATTGTAGGATCAGAATATCGCAACATCAATACCTTTGCGAAACCTTTGAACAACACACCGCGAAGATGTCGCAGAATGATTACAGAAATGATGCAACATATGAAGACAGCCTAAACACGAGAAAGATGTGGAGACCTAGCGAAATTTAGGAGTGTTGCGAAGTTTAACATTTGTATACTTGCGAGAATATCGCAAGCCAGATCCGAAAATAAAGGACAGCTTAGATGTCACCCACTGTGTATTATCCTATATAAAGAGCCGAACAGGCTTGAGAGAGGGGGAGATCTTTTTAGAGTGGAGGGAAAGTTTTGAGGAGAGAGAAAGTCTAGAGCAATAGATGTATTCTTGATTTCATTTCCTCTTTGTAAAATTCTTTAACTCAATTAATAAAAAGTGTGATTGTTGATCTTAAAGATGTGTTGATTATTATGAATTCTTGTGAGGGATGTATTGTGGGATTTCCTGCAACTACATAATGGCGCTAGAAACAGGGATTGGCATATAAGGTTAAAGATCGTTATTAAGATTGTTCAAATTAAGAAAATGATAAAACAGATCGATAAATCAGTTAAGGAAGAGAGAATTAAAATCAAGGAATGTAACAGAAGGCCGGAGTGTAGTTTGATTACAAAAACAATGATTAATGAATTCCATGAGAACATCAAAGGGAGAATACATAAACGAGATTTTGAAGGAAAGAAAATCAGAATGGCGGAGAAGGTATCACCCTTGAAAGATTGGGAAAAACAGAAAATTACATTCACAGCAGCAGAAATACCAAGAGAAAATATGAGCCACACATCTCCTTTGGTAATCACAGTAACCACACGGAAAGAAAAGGGGAAATCAACAAAAACTATGGAAGAATGGGCAATAAACAGAACTTTGGTGGATACAGGGAGTTCGGTGGATATAATGTTTTACCATGCGTACAAAGGAATGGGGTACAAAGATGAAGAGATGTCTCATTCAACATATCATATTCATGGTTTTGGCAAATCTACAACAAAACCAAAAGGGGAAATAGAGATGCGAATTCTGCTAGGAGAGATTGAAACACGAGTGACACTATGTGTGGTGGATATGGAATCACCATACAACATGTTGTTGGGAAGGCCGTGGATACACGCAATCAAAGCCGTAGCGTCAACATTACATCAATGCATTAAATTTCATATGCCGAGTGGGATTGGTGAAATTAGAGGGGATGTTGATAAAGAGAAATTATGTTATAAAATTGAAGTGAAGCAGTATGAAGGACGTGCAAAGAAGCGAAAACATCGCAGAAAACTGGCGAAGGAGGCAAATAAAGAAGAAGAATTTAGAACTTATATGATAAGAGCAGAGGAAGGAAAAGGAATACCCAGCAAAATTTCGGGAGAAGGGAATGAGCTTACGAAGGAGATAAAAGAACCAACACCTATGGGAGAACCTAAGACCAGTTACACTGCGGCGGAACCAACAAAGGAATTGAATGTTGGAACCGAAGAAGAACGCAAAATACTAAAAATTGGGACTAAGATGGAGGCAGATGAATAAGAAAGAACTATTGGTCTGCTGTGAGATTATAAAGATATTTTCGCGTGGAACATGGATGAGATGCCTGGAATAGATCCGTCTGTGGCGTGTCATAGGTTGGAGATTGACAAAAATGCGAGGCCATTCAAACAAAGAATCAGAAAAATTGCAACAACGTATCATCCCCAAATAGAAGAAGAATTGCAGAAGATGCTTGATGCAGGAATTATAAGACAAGCAAAATATCTGGAGTGGATAGCAAACATGGTTGTGGTTCCAAAGAAGAAAAAGGGGATAAGAATTTGTATAGACTTTACTGATCTAAATAAAGCTTGTCCGAAAGATAGTTTTCTGTTGCCAGATATTCCACAAATGGTTGAATCAGCAGCAGGAAATGATAGAATATCTTCTCTAGATGGATATAAAGGCTACAATCAAATCCCTCTCGCTGAAGAAGATCAGGAGCATACTGCTTTTTTCGCTCCAAGAGGGTTTATTGTTATACAAAAATGCCATTTGTTTTGCGAAATGATGGAGCAACATACCAAAGGATGGTAGAGAAGGTGTTTGCAAAATGGATACACAAAACGTTAGAGGTGTATGTGGATGATATGTTAATAAAAAGTAAAGAAGCAAAAGATCATGTTCAAGATCTGAGGGAAATTTTTGAACAAATGAGGCATTTTAACATCAAAGTGAATCCAGAAAAGTGTATCTTTGGGGTTGCGTCAGGAAATTTTTTAGGTTACATTGTATCAAAAGAAGGAATACAAGTTGATCCAGAGAAAGTGCAAGCAGTTCGTGACATGCCAACACCTGCGACGGTAAAAGATGTACAAAAGTTAAATGGGCTCTTAGCTTCGTTAGGAAGGTTCATTTCGCGATCATCAGACAAATGTAAACATTTTTTCAACATACTCAAAAAGGGGACGAAGTTTAGATGGACAGATGAATGCGAGAAAGCTTTTCAAGGAATAAAAGAACATCTGACGAATATAACTATTTCGCAAAAAGCAGAACCAGGAGAAGAATTGTTAATCAATCTTGCGACAACTTCGCACGCATTAAGTGTTGTGTTATTACGAGTAGATGCAGGTGTTGATAAACCAATCTATTACATCAGCAAAACCTTTAATGCCGCAGAGAAAAATTATTCAAAAATTGAAAAATTAATTTTGGCATTAGTTTATGCAACATTTAAACTTCGCATATATTTTCAGGCACATAAAATAAGGGTGTTGACAAAGGTGCCAATTGAGTCAGTAATGAAGAATTCAAAATGATCAGGCAGAGTTGAGAGATGGAATGCACAAGTAGGACATTTCAAAATCAAATATGAAATATTATCTTCACCCAAATCACAAGTTGTCACAGATTTCTTAGCAGAATTTCCTCTAGAAGATGATGAAGTTGTGGAAGAAATGATGGATGTAGAAGAAGACCATGGAAATCCAAGAGATATATTAACATAGCCAGATAGATGGGAAATATTGGTGGATGGATCATCAAATGGGTAAGGTAATGGAGTTGGAATTGTTTTGATTTCGCCAGAAGGCACCAAAATAGCTTTTTCCTTCAGATTGGAGTTTACATCCACAAATAATGAAACAGAATATGAAGTTGTGATATATGCCCTGAAGTTCGCAATAGAAATGAAGTTGGAAAATGTAAGGATTACAAGTGATTCACAACTAGTCATTCGTCAAATAAAAGGAGAATACACTATAAATGAACCATCCATGAAGAAATACAGGAAACTTGTTGAAGAATTGTCAGCGAAAATCCCAAAAATAAAATGGAGACATATATCAAGAAAAGATAACATACTCGCAGATGCTTTTGCTTTTATCTCAAGTATGATGACAGACCCAACTGCGATATGCATAAAGATACAGACACTTCTATCACCATCAATCAATAAAGAAGAAGAAGAAGAGGTAAATGTAATGATAATAGAAAATGGAGAACAAATACCCAATATCGAAGATTGGAGAGCAGATACATGCATATCTGATGAAATGAGAAACACCAAGGAATAGATTGGAGGCACACAAATTAAAGAGCCGTGCGACAAATTATGAACTAAGAGACGGGGTATTGTATCGGAGATCCTTTAACGGACCATCTCTCAGATGTTTGACACGAAAAGAGGGAGAAGAAGTGTTAAAAGCATTACATCGTGGGGATGCTGGCAATCACAACGGCGGAAGATCTTTGGCGTACAGAGCGAAAATGTAAGGTTATTACTGGCCATATATGCATGAAGATGTGAAACAAGTATCAAGGCGTTGCGAAGATTGTCAAAGGCACGGAAAGAAAATACATGCACCTGGAGCACCATTAACATCCTCAACAAGTGTATGGCCTTTCGGAAAATGGGGTTTAGACATTGTGGGACCGTTTTTACCGGGATCTGGGCAAAGAGGATATCTGATTGTCGCTACAAACTATTTCACAAAATGGGCAGACATAAAGGCAGTACAACACATTCGCGACAAAGACATTTTTACATTCATATTTGAGAATATTATATGCAGATTTGGAATTCCCGCACAATTGGTATCTGATAATGGGAAACATTTTGAAGGGCAGAATATAGAACTATTACTTAATGCATTTAAGATAAAATGTGGGAAATCAACTCCTTTATATCCGCAGGCCAATGAACAGGCAGAAGCAAAAAATAATACAATCGCAGATATATTGAAGAAAAAATTAGAAGGGCATAATAGAGCATGGTGCGAACAGGTGAATAATGCAGTATGGGCTTACAACACAACCAGGCGAGAAGCTACTGGAATGTCACCTTTCTGTTTAACATATGGAGTTGAGGTTATGCTACCAACAGAAGTTATTATTCCCACAACAAAGAGAGAAGCTTGGGAGAAAAATCTTAGTGCGGGTATGATTTTAACCAATCTAGATGAATTAGAAGAAAAAAGAGAAAGGGCTTTACAACTGTTTATGGGTAAAAATCGTTTCCGCCGATTTTGGTAAATTCGTTAGGTGAGTGAGAAACTGGTTTAAACCCTAAACAAATGTGCTGCGCGTGAGCACTTTATAGATTCGAGAGATCAATTTGTACAAGTCCGGCCTAAACCAAGAAATGGCCGTTCCAGACTTGCTTCGGTCACAAAGTGGAGGAGAAGGGTTGATTTGGGGAGGGAAGCAAAGAAAGGTGTTGAGACCAGAATAGTTCTGGAGAGTAGTGTCTCGACTTGTATCAGAAAGTGAAAGCTTAGGAAGCTTGCAAGAGATGAAAGCTTTTTAGAGAGCTTGCAAAGTTGCCTTTTCTGAGGGTGTTGTATTTTTCTCCTGACCGAGACTTGTTGTCTGGTGGAAATAGGTAAGACCTATTTATACAAGTCGAGATTGAAACATACCCCGGCCTCATGAAGGAAGAGAGTAAAGGGTGAAATAATGGGAGGAGGTGGTAACCGCATGGTGTTTATGGGTAAAAACGTTTTCACCATTATTTCCTTATTCATTTGACCGCTTTATTCCTATTCACGCTTTCTTAATGTGAGCGTAGTGTACGCTGCATGCTGTGACCGCCAAACCAAGACCCTGGAAAGCATCCCCCAGTTTGTGTTGATGTCTCGAGTGTTGGTTGCATCTTGAGTGCAAGTGGCGCTGCTAGTGGCGCGTGTGGCATGTGCCAATGGCATGTACGGAATGCCTTTGTTGCGGGTTGCACCTTGAGTGCAAGTGGCAATGCCAGAGCTGCTAGTGGCGTGTGCGGCATGTGCCAATGGCATGTGCGGAATGCCTTGGTGGTAGGTTGTACGTTGAGTGTTAGTGGCAATGCCAGAGCTGTTAGTGGCGTGTTTGGCATGTGCCAATGGCGTGTGTGGCCATTAGGTCTACGTCTTGGTAAGAAAAGCTACCAGCGATGCATGTTGGCATGTGCCAATGGCATGCTCGGCCATTAGGGCCATGGCCTGGTAAGAAAAGCTACCAGCGATACGTGTTGGTATGTGCCAATGGCATGCATGGCCAATTCGGGTCACGGCCAGGTAAGAAAAGCTACCAGCGATGCGTGTTGGCATGTGCCAATGGCATGCGTGGCCAATTTGGGTCACGACCTGGTAGGAAAAGCTACCAGCGAGCGTGTTGGCATGTGCCAATGGCATGCGTGGCCAATTTGGGTCACGGCCTGGTAGGAAAATCTACCAGCGAGCATGTTGGCATGTGCCAATGGCATGCTCGGCCATTAGGGCCGCGCCCTGGTGAGAAAAGCTACCAGCGAGCATGTTGGCATGTGCCAATGGCATGCTCGACCATTAGGGCCCCGCCCTGGTGAGAAAAGCTACCAACGAGCGTGTTGGCATGTGCCAATGGCATGCTCGGCCATTAGGGCCGCGCCCTGGTGAGAAAATCTACCAGCGAGCGTGTTGGCATGTGCCAATGGCATGCTCAGCCATTTGGGCCACGCCCTGGTGAGAAAAGCTACCAGCGATCGTGTTCGTATGTGCCAATGGCATGCGCGGCCAATTTGGCCTAGGTTGCACGGTTTGCAAGCCTATGTGCGGGCGCTACTTTGGCATGGCGCGGCTAGGGCCAAGGTGAGGGTGTTTGGCTTGGCGTGGCGTGACCAGCGTAGCTAGGGCCAAGGCAGAGTGTGTTTGGCATGGCCCGGCTAGCTTGGGCAAGGTGTGGCTCGCATGATTTGCCATTGGCACGGAGGTGCGGCTAGCATGGTTGGCATGCTTTGGCGCGTTTGGTGTGGCTGGCATGATTTGCCATTGGCACAGAGGTTCGGCTAGCTTGGGCTAGGTGTGGCTGGCATGATTTGCCATTGGCACGGAGGTGTGGCTAGCATGGTTGGCATGCTTTGGCGCGTTTGGTGTGGCTGGAATGATTTGCCATTGGCAAAGAGGTGCGGCTAGCTTGGGCTAGGTGTGGCTGGCATGATTTGCCATTCGCACGGAGGTGCGGTTAGCATGGTTGGCATGCTTTGGCGCGTTTGGTGTGTCTGGCATGATTTGCCATTGGCACGGAGGTGCGGCTAGCATGGTTGGCATGCTTTGGCGCGTTTGGTGTGACTAGCATAGCTAGGGCCAAGGCAGAGTGCGTTTGGCATGGCGCGGCTAGCTTGGGCTAGGTGTGCCTGGCATGATTTGCCATTGGCACGGAGGGGAATTAGGGTTTTGTTCGTTGTAACCCTAATTTGAAAAAATACCCCCTATTAATTACCGACTACATGCATTAAATGTTCTAATAAATGTGTCATCGGTGACATTAGGTTATTTGGGGTTTTACGATTTTACCCTTTGTTTAAAATCCACCATCAACATTAAGTCCCCTGCTTAGCTCGGAACAGGAGCTTTGTTGCGAGGTAAGCATAAGATGGTGACAAACTATCAACAGCAAATCGTAAAGAGAATTGAAGAGGCTTGTCTGACCTTTTTATAAATAGGATTTGGAATCCTTGCCTCTGGCAGTTTTGCGCAAATCGGGAGGCTGGCACAATTGGGAAGTCAGCGTCATTGAGAGGTAGGAAGCTGGGCGGCATTGAGAAGTTGACACGAGTTGGGAAACTGAGCGTGCTAGCTGGCGGGACCGGCGCAAAGTGGGAAGCTAATCGCGCTAGCTGGCGGGACCGGCGCAAGGTGGGGAAGCTGAGCGTGCTAGCTGGCGGGACCGGCGCAAAGTGGGAAGCTGATCGTGCTAGCTGGCGTGACTTGGGCGGCGTTGGGAAGTTGGGCGCAATTGGTGGGACCAGTGCAACTTGGGCGACGTTGGGAAGTTGGGCGCAATTGGTGGGACCGGTGCTACTTGGGCAACGTTGGGAAGTTGGGCGCCCTTGTGGGCCCGTTCCTTATATGCACGATTTTTGGTATAGGGAAATCCTTCCCTATTTCAGAATCTCCACGCCCATATATATAAAATCCATTTCTCTCATCTTTGTTCTTTTATCTTTTCATACTAGCGGCAGAGTCATAAAGAAAAACCGGTTTCCAGGTATGTCTTCCAGTACTTCTCTTGTTTCCCTTTTCATGTAGGTACAAACCCTAAAAGTAGGCGTTTTTTATAATCCTTGCAATGATATTGCGCATATGATTTCTTGGCGTGCTTCTCGTAGAAAATATTGTATATATGCACCCAAGGGAAATACTGTATATATGATTCGAACCCGTAGAAAAATGCTCCATATATAATTTTGAACCCGTAGAAGGATACCATAGACGCATTCGAGCCCGTAGAAAATACTGCGTATATAGTCTTGAGCCCGAAGAAGGATACTGCAGACGCACTTGAGCCCGTATAAAATACTGCGTATATACTTTTTTTTTTTAAACCCTGAAGAAGATATTGCGTGTGCATTTTCGAACCCGTAGAGAATACTGTATATGTGCTTCATATGACTTCGAACCCATAGGAAATATTGCATATATGAATTTCGGACTTGAAGAAAATACTGCGCGTGCAGTTTTGAACCCGTAGAAAAATGCTCCATATATAATTTTGAACCCGAAGAAGGATACCATAGACGCATTCGAGCCCGTAGAAAATACTGCGTATATAATTTTGAACCCTGAAGAAAATACTGCGTGTGCAGTTTTGAACCCGTAGAGAATACACCTTTTTTTTTTTTAGGTTTTCATTTTGTTGGGTGCGGTTATGTGTCAGGGAGATAATTTCGTCTTTCTCCGTGTGCAGATATCTCGTTACTAAGTTGTTATGAAGAAATCCAACAAGATGTTACTTGAACAAAATTTCGCCTCATCGAAGGATGTTCATAGTTCCAACCAAACACGGATGATGAATTCTTTGCTAGACCCCTCGCC
Organism: Papaver armeniacum; assembly: GCA_023531295.1. Lineage (NCBI taxonomy): Eukaryota > Viridiplantae > Streptophyta > Magnoliopsida > Ranunculales > Papaveraceae > Papaver > Papaver armeniacum. The sequence continues at coordinate 894,914 of JAJJWW010001088.1, read as the reverse complement.
CATGCTCGGAAGAATCACCCAGGTTTCGTGCCAATTTTGTTAACCGGTGGTGAAGATGAAAAGAAGACACGTTCGGTTCGCCCAGAGAACACCATACGGTTCTGTCTTCATAAAGGGGTATATTCTTCTTCCAACATTGATTTCAGGATGTGTCAAAGCCCATTGCGTTCTTTTGATAGATGGGTTGAGTTCATGGTGAGTAGGGAGCACATAAATACCAACTTGACTCGAGCGCAGATTATTGATGCCGTCGAGCTTCAATAAATCTCCGATTAGGAAGGATATCCCGGCTTGGTTGCTTTCATCTCCGGATGGTGTTCGGACACCCATACGATCATATGTAGATGGGGTGAAATAACTTTCTCCTTGGAGAGTGTGACTCTCTTGTCAATCTTTCGGAATCGGAATCTTAATATCCGATTGTCCGAAGGTGAGGAGAAGATGCGGGAAGACCTTGCCACTAAGTTGGGAGATTACGCTCGAAAAGACTCCACTGCGAAGTCGAAGGATTCTGTCCTAAAGAGGATGAAAGGTGCTTTTACACTGGTGGATATCTTAATGGTTTCCTGGACGAGCTGGAACCTAAACAGAAAAGCGATGATCTTCATGTTGCAGCATTTTTGGCTCTCTGGTTGTCTAGAGACATTTTTGATGACGGTTCTGGCAAGAAGGAAATAAGACTAGAGTTGCTAGTGATTGCTGTGAAGTTAGCAAAAGGTGAAGTTCTTCCCATTGGCAAGTTATTCCTTGGTTCCCTGTATGTGCATCTGGATCACCTAGTTGTGAACATGCGAGTTTCGAATGGTTTCATGAAAGTGGATTCATATGTACACGTTGCTTTTCTGCAAGCCTGGCTATGGGAGCACTTTGAGAAGTATGCTCCGAAACCGTTGCCTTCGATTCCCGCGAGTTGGGGCGGCTCCCGAATTCTTCAATGGGTGAACAAGCGTCCAAGAGTTGGCATGAGCTTGGTTAGTCTTCTCGATAAGTCGCATGAAATCAGTTTTCGCCCATGGGATCCGGTCCATAGGTCGGTGACTCAAATTGACACCTTTGCTTCTGCTCCTATCATGTCTTTATCTTCTGACGGCAACTTGAGTGTTGGTGAAAACTTGTTTATTCAAAGCTGCATGTCCGGCTATATGTCGTCTTTCTTCATGGGGTCTTTCCGAATAGCTGCTTACAATATTGACCGTGCTGCTCGTCACATGGGTTTCGATCAAGGGGTGCCTCTTGCTTACCAGTTGGTGGTTCCTAAGGATTCATTGCATGCCGCCCTCAATGCCGGTGCCCTTGAGTCGGGTATCCGCCTTCCTTCTTTCGGACGGGAAGAGTAACTTCGACGACTTTTGGCTATAATGAGTTACAGTACGATGAGTTCACTATGATCCAAGATTTTGTAAATAACGTGGTGGAGAATGTTCGTTGTAAACCTTCCCCAGCAGTTTTGAAGAAGTATCCAATGTTGAGAGATCCCAAGCGAAAGTTGTCTGGCAACTCGGAAAGTCCCCAGGCAAAGGAACAGAGAACGAAGAATCGTGCTGGCGGGTTCCGAGCGGTTTCAAAAGATCCTCCCGCAGCTCTCGTATCTTTCAGTTCTTCCAATAACCAGGTATGTGTCGCCTCCTTGTTGGTTTGTCTCAAAACATGTGAATTTCTGCTGAAAACATGTGTCTTGTTTCTTCCGGGGCTTCGGTAGTGTTAATGCTTTCGCTGCCCTTGCACGTTGCCGAGAGACGGCAATTTCTTCAAGAATTCCCGGCACCGAGCCTCCTCATAGCGGTGATGAGTCGGAGAAAGAAGAAAGTTCAACAAGTGAGAGTGATTCCTCTAGCAAAGACTCGGGTTCTTTTTTTTTTTGGAAGTGGTTCGGTGAGTTTCGCGCTTCTTTTTCTTTCTTCTTCCGTTTCTTCTTTTGAAAAATGTCTAACTCAAGTTCGCAGGAGGAATCCGGTTCGGAGGATGATTACGGGGTGGAGCCACACGAAAACTTGCCTTTGGTGACCACCGCCGGTGACTTGGAGATGGGAGTTAGCCAATTGCCGGGCACAGATGTGGTTCAAACGGTGGATGATTCTCTGATGGTTGCTGCCGTAGACATGGAAGAAGACCCTTTGCGAGTCGTGAGGCAAGTTGCAGGCGCCATTTTTGATCCCCCTGTTTATGGTTAAAAATCGTCTCTGCCGATTTCGGTAAATTCGGTGGGTGAGTGAGAAACTGGTTCAAACCCTAAACAAATGTGCTGCAGTGAGCACTTTATAGATTCGAGAGATCAATCTGTACAAGTCCGGCCTAAACCAAGAAATGGCCGTTCCAGACTTGCTTCGGTCACAAAGTGGAGGAGAAGAGTTGATTTGGGGAGGGAAGCAAAGAAAGGTGTTGAGACCAGAATAATTCTGGGAGAGTAGTGTCTCGACTTGTATCAGAAAGTGGAAGCTTCGTAAGCTTGCAAGAGATGAAAGCTTTTTTGGAGAGCTTGCAAAGTTGCCTTTTCTGAGAGTGTAGTATTTTTCTCCTGACCGAGACTTGTTGTCTGGTGGAAATATGTAAGACCTATTTATACAAGTCGAGAATGAAACGTACCCTGGCCTCATGAAGGAAGAGAGTAAAGGGTGAAATAATGGGAGGAGGTGGTAACCGCATGGTGTTAATGGGTGAAAACGTTTTTACCATTATTTCCTCATTTATTTGACCGCTTTATTCCTTTTCACGCTTTCTTAATGTGAGCGTAGTGTACGCCGTAAGTCAGACCGCCAAACCAAAACCCCGGAAAGCATCCCCGGTTTGTGTTGATATCTCGATTGTTGGTTGCACCTTGAGTGCAAGTGGCGCTGCTAGTGGCGCGTATGGCATGTGCCATTGGCATGTGCGGAATGCCCTTGTTGCGGGTTGTACCTCGAGCGCAAGTGGCAATGCCAGAGCTGCTAGTGGCGTGCGTGGCATGTGCCGAATGCCTTGGTGGTAGGTTATACGTTGAGTGCAAGTGGCAATGCCAGAGCTGCTAGTGGCGTGCGTGGCATGTGCCAATGGCATGTGCGGAATACCTTGGTGGTAGGTTGCATGGTTTGCGAGTTAGGCTACCAGCATTCATTTAAGGGGCACGGCTAGGTGATGAAGGCTCCCAGCGAGCGTGTTGGCATGTGCCAATAACATGCGTGGCCGTTAGGGCCGTGGCCTTGGTAGGAAAAGCTACCAGCAAGCATGTTTGCATGTGCCAATGGCATGCGTGGCCGTTAGGGCCGTGGCCTTGGTAGGAAAAGCTACCAGCGAGCATGTTGGCATGTGCCAATGGCATGCGTGGCCATTAGGGCCGTGGCTTTGGTAGGAAAAGCTACCAAATGAGGATGTTGGCATGTGCCAATGGCATGCGTGGCCATTAGGGCCGTGGCTTTGGTAGGAAAAGCTACCAGCGAGCATGTTGGCATGTGCCAATGGCATGCGTGGCCGCTGGTGCCGTGGCCTTGGTAGGAAAAGCTACCAGCGAGCATGTTGGCATGTGCCAATGGCATGCGTGGCCGTTAGGGCCGTGGCCTTGGTAGGAAAAGCTACCAACGAGCATGTTGGCATGTGCCAATGGCATGCGTGGGCGTTAGGGCCGTGGCCTTGGTAGGAAAAGCTACCAGCGAGCATGTTGGCATGTGCCAATGGCATGCGTGGCCGACTTGGCCTAGGTTGCATGGTTTGTAAGCCTAGGGCGCTATATTTGGTATGTGCCAATGGCATAGCGGCTTGGAAATATGGCTTGTGGTACGTGTTGGGATGTGCCAATGGCACGTACGGCCATGTTGACCTAGTTGCATGTTTTGCAAGCCTAGGGCGCTATATTTGGCATGTGCCAATGGCATAGCGGCTTAGTTTGGCATGGTTGCCAATGAGTGCGATATGTAGTTTGGTTTTGGCGTCGCTGCCATGGTGCGCAGTGTGCGGCTTGGTTTTGGCGTTGTTGCCATGGTGCGCAGTGTGCGGCTTGGTTTGGCATTGTTGCCGTGGTGCGCAGTGTGCGTATTGGTTTGGCATTGTTGCCATGGTGCGCAGTGTGCGGCTTGGTTTGGCATTGTTGCCATGGTGCGCAGTGTGCGGCTTGGTTTGGCATTGTTGCCATGGTGCGCAGTGTGCGGCTTGGTTTGGCATTTTTGCCATGGTGCGCAGTGTGCGGCTTGGTTTGGCATTGTTGCCATGGTGCGCAGTGTGCGGCTTGGTTTGGCATTTTTGCCATGGTGCGCAGTGTGCGGCTAGGTTTTTGAATTAGTGTTCTGTGTCGAAAACCCTAATCTGGTATTTTGAAAAAATACCCCTATTAATTATTTACACCTGAGTTAAATGCTCTTAGTTAATGTGTTGCGGGTAACACTAGGTCATGGGGTTTTATGATTTTACCCCTTGTTTAAAAACCACCATCAACATTAAGTCCCCTGCTTAGCTCGGAACAGGGGCTTTGTTGCGGGGTAAGCATAAGATGGTGACAAACTATCAACAGCAAACCGTAAAGAGAATTGAGGAGGCTTGTCTGACCTTTTATAAATAGGATTTGGAATCCTTGCCTCTGGTAGTTTTGCACAAATCGGGAGGCTAGCACAATTGGTGGGGCCGGTGCATCTTGGGCGACGTTGGGAAGTTGGCGTGAGTTGGGAAACTGAGTGTGCTAGCTGGTGGGACCGGCGCAAGGTGTGGAAGTTGTGCGTGCTTGCAGGCGTGACTTGGGCGGCCATTGGGAAGTCGGCGCAATTGGTGGGGCCGGTGCAACTTGGGCGACGTTGGGAAGTTGGCGTGAGTTGGGAAGCTGATTGTGCTAGCTAGTGGGACCGGCGCAAGGTGTGGAAGCTGTGCGTGCTTGTTGGCGTGACCGATGTAAACAAGGAGGGAGTTTCTTCAGATAGCAAAGTTTCCTTATCTTGCTTTCCTTCACGTGCGGCTTCAATTAGGGCATTATTCATGCTAAAATCTGGAAGCGTTATGTCCCTCATTGCTTCCTTTCCCTTTTTAAGATTCCGTATTTATACCCAAAAATAATTGCATCGTCTCCTCGTTTGAGAAAAGGGTTTTTGTTGTTGGATTTCTCTCTTTGTCATGTCACGCAGATTCGAATCATCTTCTAACCAGTCAGGTTCTCCGGATGAAGGCGCGAGGTCTGACTCTTGCATGAGCATCCCAACAAAGGTTATTCGGGTTAAGAAAATCATACCGGTATGTTTTCTTCTTCTTTGGCGGACTGACATACACTTTAACGCTTGTTGTATAAATGGAAAATTTCCCTTTTGTGCAGAGATATCCCGTTGGAGCATGCGTTACTGTTATCGACGAGGATGACCTAGTCGTTCCCCTTCCTTCGAATCCGTCCTTGTTGATTGCTGCAGACTTGGAGGACGCTGATTTAGGGCTCTATCTTACGAAATGGGATGCAGCGAGAAGTCCCCGGTCATACTTCGGTTTGATATGATGGAATGGATGAATACGTGAATGTAACCTTCTGGCGTGCTTTTGGAGTTTTCGGTGCACATGTACGGATTCATGTTGAGAAATTCCCGCGGCTCGTAAAACCTTGATAGTGATGATGTTGAAATCAGTAATAACCTGGTTGAGGGGAGTGAAAGCATCTTACGCTGGTAGTCCCCATGCATGACCTACTTTCATTATATCGCCTTGAATCCCCACTCCACGGGATTTGATATAAGCCTATCGTACTCTTCTGGATGTGACACTAGGATGCTCAGAAATTACATGATGACATATTCTGGATAGTGCAGGCTCGGGATCCTCCGCGGCCTCGTAAAGTGTTGAAGGCGTCTTCTAGACAGAGAGGTGATGATGTTCTTGCGCTGCACCCTTGAAGAGTAGAGGACCTTGTTGTGGGTACGGGTTTTTGGTGGACTGTTCTTCGTAGCTTTGACAGTGAAGGGATCCCGTGTATATCTTCCGTTCTCAAGTATGGTTTACGTGTTTCCATATTTGTAGTAATTGCTGCTGCGGTGAAGCTCTGGCTGGTATCAACGAATGAGGGGCAACAGTTCTTGGTAGGAGATGTAATCAGGAGAAACTACATTGTCGTGGTAACAAAGTAGGTTGGCTGATATTCTATGAGCTTCCGTGGACGTAAAAGGATTGGCTGGATGCGTAAGCGAGCAAACTGTCCATGATCACGAGTTTTGGCGAGATGGATTAAAAGGTGTCCATGACTACGAAGATTGGCTGGCTGTGACTATGTTCCTTGATATGGGGAGTGTGGCGGAACGAACCTTTGCAGGAAGGAGTGGCATTGAAGCGAACGTTGAAGCGAAGCCGCTGCTGGAGAACGTTGATGCGTAGCTACTTCTGGAGAGAACGTTGATGCGGAGCTACTTCTGGAGGGAACGTTGAAATGACATCTTGCAACTCTCAGAGCCTTGACGGCTACCATTTTGAAGTCGGAGGTCGCGTCACGTTCTGTCAAACTCGACATCCCTCAAGAGAAAAGAGGTTAGGAGTCCCCGATTACATCCGTCGATCGTGCTTTCTAGAGAGGTTGGGGTTTGGGAACGGCTTCCCCGGGCCGGAAACGCCCGCTTTCCCGATGCAATGCGGTTGAGAGATGCAAATATGTCTTGATGCTATGCCTTGGAGAAATATAGAATCTCACATAACTGTTTCATCATAGACTCGACTTTTGTGGGCGAAGTTCCAATTATGAGGGTCCCGACAGAAGAAGGGTCTCCGTGAACTCAGAAGAGTTGTTGATTTCCATTGCTTTCGATTTTGGAGAAGTCCTTCCTGATCTTCACGTGTGACGAAATTGGATTGCTTATCCCCTTGTACTGGGCGTTCAAGAGTAACGCGAGCCTCTTCATCTATAACGCGCGTCTGTCAAGTATCTTTCGTCTTTTCATCAAATCAACAAAGTAGTGCTAAAAGGAGGTCGGCTTCTTCCGGATCTTCCAAGATCTTGCCCCGATGGTGGAGTAGCGTCTCCGGTGACGGTTGGAGATTTCATGCTTGAAGAACCGTTGGGGTGGCGGAAGTGGCTCTCGGTTCGGTGATCGTAAATGTATCGTGCGAGATGACATGGTTTTGATCACGAAGTCTTTGGAGCCATGGCGCTGTTTCGAAGGGCGAGGATGGTGCTGGAAGGGCGCAAGATGTTAGCGCTGGAAGGATGCAAACTGTTAGCACAAAGTGTGGTACTGCGGCTGGCATGCGTGTGCGGCATGTGTGCCTGGTAAGCGCGTCTGGCAAGCGCGTCTGGCAAGCGCTTCTAGCAAGCGCTGGCGTGTGCGTCTGGCAAGCGCGTCAGGTAAGCGCATCCTGGAAACGCGTCTGGTAGGCGCTGGATCGTCTTGGAATGGGCGCTGACTTGGTGTGGACGCTGGCTTGGATTTCGGTATGGTGTGTACCATTGGCTTGGCACGGTGCTGGCTTGGCGTGGCTTGGACTTGTTCCTGCGGGCCCAGTTGCCTCTTCCATACGTAGCTCAAACAGGAAATCCTTTCCTTATTCAAATTCAAAAAGTTTTATGCTTATGAAATGGGTTGGCTCCCTTTTTACCTCGTATCTTTGTTATCACGTCATGGTGTTAGCGGTAGCGCGGTAGTGACAAAAGTGGCAAGCATATCCCAATATGTACTCCAATGCGTTTCTCTTTCAATTTGTTTTATTGTTTTCTTGTGCTGGTGTAAACCGTAGCCATAGGTATGCCTTTCATAAACTTGTGGAAATACTTCATCATAAATAATTCTTCAAATGTCACTGTAGTAACGTCTGCTAATAGTGACAGGTAATTGTTATTATGCAAAGTAGGTATGTACGGGTAGGTGAATTTTTTTTGAAAGGCAAACAAAGCGCCTGGTTTATGGTTTTTGTCTTCCTGGATTTCTTGGGTTGATAGATAAATGTTAGCTTTTGAGGATATTGGATTATTTCTGGGATGAATGGTATGATAATATAACTCTGATTATGTTTTGGGAAAGGAATATTGCTTTTATGAAAGTGTGTGCTAGCAATAGGCACAAGACGCAATAGTATGGCGGTTTTATTAAGAACCTAAAAACAGATCATATATCTTTCCCAATCTAAATTTACTCACTTGCAAGCACGCCTCTCTCCAAGTAAAAGGCGGCTTTGCTGGTAGCAAGGCGGCTTTGCTGGTAGCATCGCCAGTTAGTCCCCAATTGCTGGTAGCGTCTTCAGCGAGTCCCCAGTTTTCTGGTGTAGTTTTAACAACTGATAACCGGGTTGTCTGGTAGTTGAGTCGAACTGAGTCGCAAGTCCCCAATCGCTGGTAGCATCTTCAACGAGTCCCCAGTTTTCTCGTGTAGTTTTTGCAATTGGTAACCGGGTCGTCTGGTAGTTGAGTCGGATCGAGTGGTAGCATCTTCGGCAAGTCCCCTACCATCTTGACATCTGGGTCGAAGAACGAGATCGATAGTCTGACATTGTAGCCGATAGATCAATCCTCCCGCTGTGGTCGCCAATTGTTTATGGGTAAAAATCGTCTCTGTTGATTTCGGTAAATTCGGTGGGTGAGTGAGAAACTGGTTCAAACCCTAAACAAATGTGCTGCACATGAGCACTTTATAGATTCGAGAGATCAATGCACAAGTCCTACCTAAACCAAGAAATGGCCGTTCCGGACTTGCTTTGGTCACAAAGTGGAGGAGAAGGGTTGATTTGGGGAGGGAAGCAAAGAAAGGTGTTGAGACCAGAATAATTCTGGAGAGTAGTGTCTCGACTTGTATCAGAAAGTGGAAGCTTCGTAAGCTTGCAAGAGATGAAAGCTTTTTTGGAGAGCTTGCAAAGTTGCCTTTTCTGAGAGTGTAGTATTTTTCTCCTGACCGAGACTTGTTGTCTGGTGGAAATAGGTAAGACCTATTTATACAAGTCGAGATTGAAACGTACTCGGCCTCATGAAGGAAGAGAGTAAAGGGTGAAATAATGGGAGGAGGTGGTAACCGCATGGTGTTAATGGGTGAAAACGTTTTTACCATTATTTCCTCATTTATTTGACCGCTTTATTCCTTTTCACGCTTTCTTAATGTGAGCGTAGTGTATCTTTAAGTCAGACCGACCAAACCAAAACCCCGGAAAGCATCCCCCAGTTTGTGTTGATATCTCGAGTGTTGGTTGCACCTTGAGTGAAAGTGGCGCTGCTAGTGGCGCGTGTGGCATGTGCCATTGGCATGTGCGGAATGCCCTTGTTGCGGGTTGTACCTCGAGCGCATGTGGCAATGCCAGAGCTGCTAGTGGCGTGCGTAGCATGTGCCAATGGCATGTGCGGAATGCCTTGGTGGTAGGTTGTACGTTGAGTGCAAGTGGCAATGCCAGAGCTGCTAGTGGCGTGCGTGGCATGTGCCAATGGCATGTGCGGAATACCTTGGTGGTAGGTTGCATGGTTTGCGAGTTAGGCTACCAAAGATTCATTTAAGGGGCACGGCTAGGTGATGAAGGCTCCCAATGTGCCAATAACATGCGTGTTGGCATGTGCCAATAACATGCGTGGCCGTTAGGGCCGTGGCCTTGGTAGGAAAAGCTACCAAATGAGCATGTTGGCATGTGCCAATGGCATGCGTGGCCGTTAGGGCCGTGTGGCCTTGGTAGGAAAAGCTACCAATGAGCATGTTGGCATGTGCCAATGGCATGCGTGGCCATTAGGGCCGTGGCTTTGGTAGGAAAAGCTACCAATGAGCATGTTGGCATGTGCCAATGGCATGGGTGGCCACTGTGCCGTGGCCTTGGTAGGAAAAGCTACCAATGAGCATGTTGGCATGTGCCAATGGCATGCGTGGCCGTTAGGGCCGTGGCCTTGGTAGGAAAAGCTACCAATGAGCATGTTGGCATGTGCCAATGGCATGCGTGGCCGTTAGGGGCCGTGGCCTTGGTAGGAAAAGCTACCAGAGAGCATGTTGGCATGTGCCAATGGCATGCGTGGCCGATAGGGCCGTGGCCTTGGTAGGAAAAGCTACCAATGCATGTTGGCATGTGCCAATGGCATGCGTGGCCGACTTGGCCTAGGTTGCATGGTTTGTAAGCCTAGGGCGCTATATTTGGCATGTGCCTATGGCATAGCGGCTTGGAAATATGGCTTGTGGTACGTGTTTGGATATGCCAATGGCACGTACGGCCATGTTGACCTAGTTGCACGTTTTGCAAGCCTAGGGCGCTATATTTGGCATGTGCCAATGGCATAGCGGCTTAGTTTGGCATGGTTGCCAATGAGTGCGATATGTAGTTTGGTTTTGGCGTCGCACGCCATGGTGCGCAGTGTGCGGCTTGGTTTTGGCGTTGTTGCCATGGTGCCCAGTGTGCGGCTTGGTTTGGCATTGTTGCCGCAGTGCGCAGTATGCGGCTTGGTTTGGCATTGTTGCCATGGTGCGCAATGTGCGGCTTGGTTTGGCATTGTTGCCATGGTGCGCGAGTGTGCGGCTTGGTTTGGCATTGTTGCCATGGTGCGCAGCAGCGGCTTGGTTTGGCATTGTTGCCGTGGTGCGCAATGTGCGGCTTGGTTTGGCATTGTTGCCATGGTGCGCAGTGTGCGGCTTGGTTTGGCATTGTTGCCATGGTGCGCAGTGTGTGGCTTGGTTTGGCATTGTTGCCATGGTGCGCAGTGTGCGGCTAGGTTTTGGAATTAGGGTTCTGTGTCGAAAACCCTAATCTGGTATTTTGAAAAAATACCCCTATTAATTATTTACACCTGAGTTAAATGCTCTTAGTTAATGTGTAGCGGGTAACACTAGGTCATGGGGTTTTATGATTTTACCCCTTGTTTAAAAACCACCATCAACACCCCCGTACTTGGTTCTTTATCCAGGTCATGTGCTGGTCGGCGGTTTCAGCGTGCTGGCTAAGTATGAGGCATTGTACACCAGAATCTGGGAGAAGTACGGATATATGGCCACAACCAAGAAGGTCACTAGTAGATTTGCGCTGGTTAAGCGTGTGGAAGAGGCTTTATCTTCCATCGGGGATATGCGTGAGGTGACTGGCCACACCGTTTCTGAAGACGTTATTGTCGACTGGGAGCACCATCGCGACGTGTGCGTAGAAAAGGAGTTCAACGCTTCGTGGTTTGTTGAAGGCCTTGCTTGAGATCCGAAGTCGAAAGATGCGAAGAATCGAAAGCCTTTCTGCTGAGGAGATTGCACGACATGAGGTAGAACTCGAAAAGCTTTCCAAGATGTTAACTATGAAGAGTGCGGCTCTTGAAGATACAAAGTTGACTTTCTCCAAGAAGAGCAGACCTCTGTTGGATGATTTTCCTTGAATGTTTCTCTGTTAAACTTTCATTTAGGTTCTTCTTCTTCTTTTTTTTTTTGAAAAACATACTGGATGTCTGGTTCAAAGTTCGACCGGTTTTGATAGACAAATGGTAGCTTTTGAGGATATTGGATTATTTCTGGGATGAATGGTTTTGATAATATAACTCTGATTATGTTTTGTGAAAGGAATAATGCTTTTATGAAAGTGTGTGCTAGCAATAGGCACAAGACGCAGTAGTATGACGGTTTTATTAAGAACCTAAAAACAGATCGTATATCTTGCCCAGTCTAAATTTACTCACTCCATAGGTTTTTGCGAACACGCCCCTCTCCATGTAAAAGGCGGCTTTGCTGGTAGCATCTCCAGCAAGTCCCCAATTGCTGGTAGCATCTTCGACGAGTCCCCGCTTTTACGGTGTAGTTTTTACAACTGGTAACCGGGTTGTCTGGCGGTTGAGTCGGATTGAGTCGCCTTCCCCTACCATCTTGACATCTGGGTCGAAGAACGAGTTCGACAGTCTGATATTGTAGCCGATATATCAATCCTCCTGCTGTGGTCGCCAATTGTTTATGGGTAAAAATCGTTTCCGCCGATTTTGGTAAATTCGGTAGGTGAGTGAGAAACTGGTTTAAACCCTAAATAAATGTGCTGCGCGTGAGCACTTTATAGATTCGAGAGATCAATCTGTACAAGTCCGGCCTAAACCAAGAAATGGCCGTTCCAGACTTGCTTCGGTCACAAAGTGGAGGAGAAGGGTTGATTTGGGGAGGGAAGCAAAGAAAGGTGTTGAGACCCGAATAGTTCTGGGAGAGTAGTGTCTCGACTTGTATCAGAAAGTGAAAGCTTAGGAAGCTTGCAAGAGATGAAAGCTTTTTGGAGAGCTTGCAAAGTTGCCTTTTCTGAGGGTGTTGTATTTTTCTCCTGACCGATACTTGTTTTCTGGTGGAAATAGGTAAGACCTATTTATACAAGTCGAGTTGAAACGTACCCTGGCCTCATGAAGGAAGAGAGTAAAGGGTGAAATAATAGGAGGAGGTGGTAACCGCATGGTGTTTATGGGTGAAAACGTTTTCACCATTATTTCCTCATTTATTTGACCGCTTTATTCCTATTCACGCTTTCTTAATGTGAGCGTAGTGTACGCTGCATGCTGTGACCGCCAAACCAAGACCCTGGAAAGTATCCCCCAGTTTGTGTTGATGTCTCGAGTGTTGGTTGCATCTTGAGTGCAAGTGGCGCTGCTAGTGGCGTGTGTGGCATGTGCCAATGGCATGTACGGAATACCTTTGTTGCGGGTTGCACCTTGAGTGCAAGTGGCAATTCCAGAGCTGCTAGTGGCGTGTGTGGCATGTGCGGAATGCCTTGGTGGTAGGTTGTACGTTGAGTGTTAGTGGCAATGCCAGAGCTGCTAGTGGCGTGTTTGGCATGTGCCAATGGCGTGTGTGGCCATTAGGGCTACGTCCTGGTAAGAAAAGCTACCAGCGATACATGTTGGCATGTGCCAATGGCATGCTCGACCATTAGGGCCATGGCCTGGTAAGAAAAGCTACCAGCGATGCGTGTTGGCATGTGCCAATGGCATGCGTGGCCAATTTGGGTCACGGCCTGGTAAGAAAAGCTACCAGCGATGCGTGTTGGCATGTGCCAATGGCATGCGTGGCCAATTTGGGTCACGACCTAGTAGGAAAAGCTACCAGCGAGCGTGTTGGCATGTGCCAATGGCATGCGTGGCCAATTTGGGTCACGTCCTGGTAAGAAAAGCTACCAGCGAGCGTGTTGGCATGTGCCAATGGCATGCTCGGCCATTAGGGCCGCGCCCGGTGAGAAAAGCTACCAACGAGCGTGTTGGCATGTGCCAATGGCATGCTCGGCCATTAGGGTCGCGCCCGGTGAGAAAAGCTACCGTGAGCGTGTTGGCATGTGCCAATGGCATGCTCGGCCATTAGGGCCGCGCCCGGTGAGAAAAGCTACCGGCGAGCGTGTTGGCATGTGCCAATGGCATGCTCGGCCATTAGGGCCACGCCCGGTGATAAAAGCTACCAAATGAGCGTTTTGGCATGTGCCAATGGCATGCTCGGCCATTAGGGCCACGCCCTGGTGAGTAAAGATACCAGCGAGCGTGTTGGCATGTGCCAATGGCATGCTCGGCCATTTGGGCCATGCCCTGGTGAGAAAAGCTACCAGCGAGCGTGTTGGCATGTGTCAATGGCATGCGCGGCCAATTTGGCCTAGGTTGCACGGTTTGCAAGCCTAGGTGCGGGCGCTACTTTGGCATGGCGCGGCTAGGGCCAAGGTAAGGGTGTTTGGCTTGGCGTGGCGTGACCGGCGTAGCTAGGGCCAAGGCAGAGTGTTTTGGCATGTCGCGGCTAGCTTGGGCAAGGTGTGGCTGGCATGATTTGCCATTGGCACGGAGGTGCGGCTAGCATGGTTGGCATGCTTTGGCGCGTTTGGTGTGGCTGGCATGATTTGCCATTGGCACAGAGGTGCGGCTAGCTTGGGCTAGGTGTGGCTGGCATGATTTGCCATTGGCACGGAGGTGCGGCTAGCATGGTTGGCATGCTTTGGCGCGTTTGGTGTGGCTGGCATGATTTGCCATTGGCACAGAGGTGCGGCTAGCTTGGGCTAGGTGTGGTTGGCATGATTTTCCATTGGCACAGAGGTGCGGCTAGCATGGTTGGCATGCTTTGGCGCGTTTGGTGTGGCTGGCATGATTTGCCATTGGCACGGAGGTGCGGCTAGCATAGTTGGCATGCTTTGGCGCGTTTGGTGTGACTAGCATAGCTAGGGCCAAGGCAGAGTGTGTTTGGCATGGCGCGGCTAGCTTGGGCTAGGTGTGCCTGGAATGATTTGCCATTGGCACGGAGGGGAATTAGGGTTTTGTTCGTTGTAACCCTAATTTGAAAAAATACCCCCTATTAATTACTGACTACATGTCTTAAATGTTCTAATAAATGTGTCATCGGTGACATTAGGTTATTTAGGGTTTTACGATTTTACCCTTTGTTTAAAATCCACCATCAACAACAGCATATGGAAAACTACCAGCGAAGATTAGCCAGAGAATATAATAAACGTGTTAAAACACGCGAGTTCCAACCAGGTGACTTAGTGCTGCGAGAAACACCAATATATCAGCGAGAAAATGGGATGGACCTTACATCATTAAGGATATAGTTGGAACAGGGGCATACAGATTGATGGATCCTGAGGGTAAAGATGTGGGTCGTAGACTTGATAGACCGTGGAACAGATTATACTTAAAGAGATATTACCCATAAGAGGTTTTGAGAAAGAGTAAACTGCGAAATGATGAATGATTGAAACAAAATGAATCTATGTGAAGATCTTATGAAAGATAATTGCGAGATTATGCATATACAAAAAAAAAGAAAAAAGAAAGAAAGAAGATGCGAAAATTTCGCAGAGATAATGACAAGAGATAATCAAAGATTAATGACATACTAGAAAGGGGCGAACCTACTGTGGCGTACACCCTAGTTCGCGAAATCAAAATTTCGCAAGAGGCAAATGTAAGACCTAAAGTGCGTCATAGAAGGGGGTACCTATTGCATGGCTCAGCGAAAAGGTTACACCGCCCCTGGAACCTGAGTCATGGAGATTTTGGGTCAATAAAGCCCATCCAGGAGAGGTACCTTGGATTTTCAACCTAAGCTTATGACTTAGGTTGCCGACCGAGGGTCTCTTCTAAGGAGTGTGGCATCTGATCAAGGCGCCGAGGTACACGGTTGAGCCAAGAGTGCCTGGGGCATTTGAAGTGTCTCGGCCATTCTTGGCAAGTATTGACGTATGCTGCACTCGTCCCGAAGAAAACCCCACTTAGGGTGCAGTCTCGTAACCATAATCCCTATAGGTTAAGGGATAAGAGGCTGCGAAAACAACTGGTTGTTGTTAAGACCGGATGGAAAGATCCAACCTTGTATGGTAGAGGTACGCCTCCTTGAAGGGGCAACCAGGGGGAAGATAAGGGCGGCACCCTCCATTAGGGAGCTGATAAGTGTCTTAAAGACGTAAATGTCACGAGGCTTTATTTTCGCAAGAAGATTTAGGCTTGTCATATTTGTGCAACAATCCTGAAGAGGCAATAATACAAAAGAGAAATATAAGGCGAGATCAATGGGTCAATACATGAAAGTGTAAAGACGTCATGCGATTTCGTCGCAAGACGGCAATGTCGTGGGGCTTTATGTTCGCAAGAATATTTAGGCCTGTCATATTGTCGCATGAAAAATATCCTACAGAGGCAATAATACTAGAGAAATGATAAGACAAGATCAATGGGTCATTACATGAAAATGTAAAGACGTCCTGCGATTTTGTCGCAATGACAAGAGGTGGCGAAATAAGACCTTTAACTAGGAAGGCAAAATAAGACCACATGATGCAACAAAAAATTTATAAGAATTAACTATTACTTATGCAGATCATTCATCGCAAGAAAAATAATGAGAGGCAGTATGGGAATTATTAAATAACAAGCATTATGTTTCTCGCCTGTAAGCGCAATAATAAAAGAGTAAATATACTTCAAGGTTGATTGAAATACACCATTTGCAAGAAGTTATAATGATGAAGTAACCAAAAGAAGAAAAATTACATAAGAACATCAAGCTTCAAGATTAATTTTGCCAAGAGAAGATGGAATATTTTCATCAATTTTTTTCGCCAGAAGGAGATATTGGACGTTCTTCGCCAGCTTTTTCATTTTCGCCAGTCTTCTCTTCATTCTGGTTTACTCTAGTTTCTTCTTCATTTAGGTTGTTATCAACAGTTGCATCACTAGGAGGAACTTCTTCTTCATTTGCGAAATCTTCGCCACTTTCATAATGATAATCACTATCAGGAGAACAAGGAACTTCATCGTCATCTACTTCCAAGGGTTCGACAGATATAGGAGGAAAAGATTTGGACAATAAGATATCATTCACAAGAACTTCAACCCTGAGATGAACTTGGCGAAGGAGTGCTTTCTGGTGATTCCTACTTTGTATATCTTTGGAATAAGCGAGGTAATCAAATCTTCTCTGTGCCCGATCGCGAGAACAAGCAAGGGAAGAGGCAAGCAATGCATTTTCTTTGCGAATTTTGGCAAGTTTAGACTCCAGAACAGAAATGGAGGAATGAAGATTTTTCTCAGATTTTGCGAAAACAAAAAATACAGAAAGTTATTCATACGAAGGATTCGCGAGGAAGATATCATAAAAAGACTCAACAAAGAAAAAATGGTTGAGGCAGTCAAATTTTATGATTACCTTCCTTTTGCGAGATAAGAAATTGGGTTAAAGCCATGCAACTATTCTCCAAGTGGTCCATTGCATCGTCAAACTTATCTCCAACTAAACCTTTCAAGCGTGATCGAAGATTCTTTTCATTAGAAATGAGTAAGGTGTTTTCCTTCGCAAGAGAAGAGTAGGATTCTTCTAGCTTGGAGTACTGATCTTAGAGTTGGCTTGATTTTATACTTAAAGTTATTCTACCTTGAATAAGATTGTCTCTCTCAGCAGTAAATGATTCTGTTACTTCTTTAAGTTTATTTCTCAACGAGCAGAGAGATTGTTCTTGATCATTACATACTTTTTTATAAACGTTAAGTTGTTGCGAAGTGATTGCCACCTTATTTAAAAGAAATCGCTTTTCTTGAGATAGGGTTTCATTTTCATATGATAAAGTTTCCAACTCCAAATTAGCTTTAGTCAAAGAGTAAGAGAGGCGAGACAATTCACTACTTAATAAGTTTTGCTTCTGAATTAATTGAGCGTTCTCCTTGGTAAGATTATCTATTTCATCAACAGAGTATGTATGAAGGTTATCTAATTGGTTATATTGATCCATCCAAGCATCTCTATTTACACGGGCTTATTCAGCGACGGATTCAAGCTGATATATCTCCATTACTCATTTCTGGCGTAAAACTTAAAGGGCGAACAAGTGATTTTAAAAAAAAAAAAAGAAAAAAAAAAGATAAGAAAGTTGTACCTTTTAATTCTTCGTTCTTCTTGCGAAGATTGTCACGATCTAGTGAGACATTCTGAAGCTTTTGATTTTCAAGATGAAGAGTGTCACATTTCAAGGTCATGGTTTGGAGATTCTCCTTCAAAGCTTCAACTTCTTTCTCAAAGGATGTTTGCGAAATCATTCTGTCAGAGCCAAAATACTTACTCAAAATTTCGCAGACACCAGATTTGATAGGATCAATGGAAGATTTATTGACATCAGCTAAAACATCTGATAAAACCTTGAAAGCAATATCTATTCCTTCCAAGGTTTCTTTAGTAAAAGGGAGAGATTCGGATGAAGAAGTGGTGATGGCAGAAGGTTGAAGAGTTGAATCACCCTTTGCCATAGATGCGTCATTCGAAGATGAAATTTGATGAAGATTAATGACTGGGGTTGAGGCAGTGTCAAGAGAAGAGATATTGACAGCAGAAGAAGAGAAGGGTTCATTCGTAGCAGGGTTATCACCAGGAATTTCAACTACAGAAAGATCAGTTACATGGGAGAATTCTGTGGCGATACCTTCATGAACAGGAAGTAAGGAGTCAGCTTGCAAAGGTATCGCGGGAAATGTTGAAGGCTTAAACATAGGAAATGGGACAGAAGTTTCAACATTTTTAAGGTGGCGAGGTTTTTTGCGGGGCTTATCGACATTTTCATCACCCTGCAATCACAATTCAAATAAGAAACAGAGGCAACAATATTGTTATTAAAAGAATAGTGTTTCTTAATACCTTGCTATTCGCAGGCTTCCTTTTGTTTACGGTGACCTTTTGCTGAGAACTCTTGGGAACATTAGGGTTTAGAACCGTAAACTTGGTACTAGAGGTGTTTTTGCTGAAACAGAAACAGTATGGGAATTATACGAAGATGAATAAAATAAAATAAGAAAATTTCAGTAGATGAGATCAATTTCAGAAAGATCAGTTTTAGCAAAGTCAACAAACCTTGATGGCTCCATAAGAACAGTAGCAGAAAGATGAATTTGTAAAAAGTTGCAGACGACAAAAAGATTTACAGAGAATTTAGAGATGAAGAACATGAAGTAAAAGAAGGAAAATATTTTTATGATAAATCTCTTCTTAAATAGACAAGAAAGTGATGACCGGTTACCATTTAATGTGCCGGTGGATATGGGAATATTTAACACGTGTAAGCGGTTATGCTTAATTCATGGAATCTTGTCGGTAGAAAATTTAAGGAAAGAAATGGACAGTTGCGGAAATTTGAAACATTAGTTCTCATATCATTCTCTCCTTCGCAGAGAAGACATGAGAAGAGGCAAGATGTAGGATCAGAATATCGCAACATCAATACCTTTGCGAAACCTTTGAACAACACACTGCGAAGATGTCGCAGAATGATTACAGAAATGACGCAACATATGACGACAGCCTAAACACGAGAAAGATGTGGAGACCTAGCGAAATTTAGGAGTGTTGCGAAGTTTAACATTTGTATACTTGCGAGAATATAGCAAGCCAGATCCTAAAATAAAGGACAGCTTAGCTGTCACCCACTATGTAATATCCTATATAAAGAGCCAAACAGGCTTGAGAGAGGGGGAGATCTTTTTAGAGTGGAGGGAAAGTTTTGAGGAGAGAGAAAGTCTAGAGCAATAGATGTATTCTTGATTTCATTTCCTCTTTGTAAAATTCTTTAACTCAATTAATAAAAAGTGTGATTGTTGATCTTAAAGATGTGTTGATTATTATGAATTCTTGTGAGGGATGTATTGTGGGATTTCCTGCAACTACATAAATGTTGTTCGAAGGATGATTTTCCCTTACCCAACATTGATATGCTCATCGATGCAACAGTGGTCATGGTATGTTCTCTTTCATGGATGGTTACAGTGGATACAACCAGATCAAGATGTACGAGCATGATGCCAGCAAGACTGCATTTCGTACTCCTATTGGGAATTTCCACTATACTGTGACGCCCTTTGGATTAAAGAATGCAGGTGCCACTTATCAACGAGCTATTACTGCTATATTCCACGACATGATGCACAAGCAAGTGGAAGACTAATGTTGATGATGTGGTGGTGAAGTCGAAGACTCGAGCATCCCACCTTGAAGTTCTAAGACAAGTTTTTGAAAGATGCATAGAATACAAATTAAAGATGAATCCTCTGAAGTGTGCTTTTGGTGTTTCCTCCGGAAAGTTTCTAGGATTCCTGGTCACGGCAGAAGGAATCAAAGTCGATCCGACAAGACGAAAGCTATTACTACCATGCCTCCTCCACGCACTGTGAAGGAACTATAGAGTTTTATGGGCAAGGTAAATTATATTCGACGCTTCATTCCTGTATTATCTCAACTCATCGCTTCATTTACCCCTATACTGAATAAAGGAGCAAGTTTTACATGGACAACCGTTCAACAAGAAGCATTCCATAAAATACAGCAGATACTATTATCACATGCTATCATGAAATCTCCGTTACAAGGACGACCACTGATACTTTACACAGCTTCCAGTGATGTCGCTATCGGAGCACTCCTTGCTCAAGAAGACGACGAAGGCATCGAACGACCGATCTACTACTTCAGCCGTACAATGAGAGATGCTCAACTCCGATACCCAAAGGATGAAAGAGCATGTCTGGCATTAGTGCATGCAATTCAGAAATTCAGGCATTATTTACTATACAACAGTGTCATACTCGTTTCCAAAGCAGACCCTATAAAGTTCCTACTATCAAAGCCAGCCTTGATAGGGAGACCAACAAAGTGGTTACTTCAGATGTCAGAATTTGACATAGCTTGTATACCACCTAAAGCAATCAAAGGTCAAGCAGTTGCAGACTTACTCGCTGCTTTTCCAGGGGAAGATGCAACAATATTACATGAAGATGTACCTGGTGAGTTTCCAAATATCTTAGTTATCAAGGAAGAAACATGGCTTCTATACTTTGATGGATCTGCCGCCCCTAGCAATGACACCGGAGGAGCGGGCGTAGTGCTAGTATCTCCATCTGGCGAAGTTTTCTCACATTCGTTCAAGTTGGATTTTCATTGCACCAACAATTCAGCAGAATATGAAGCTTTCTTACTAGGATTGTCCCTGGCCACGCAAGCAGGAGCAACGCACCTTGAGATAAGAGGAGATTCAAAGCTACTGGTCAATCAGATGAATGGAACATACTCTCTCAAAGAAATCACGCTTGCTCCATTCAGAACTGAAGCTCATCGGCTATTAACTCAATTCGCTGATGCAACCATTATCCATACTGGACGAACTAACAATAGGCATGTTGACTGCCTAGCAACTCTCGCTTCTAAGCTGCAATTCGAAGGGGCAGAGAAAACAATCACGGTACAGAGGAGTATTGTGTCATCTACCTGGATTTCTCAAGTCGAAGACATTCAAGCTGATGATTGGCGAGCACCTATTATTCATGAATTGAATAGTTCTGTTTCAGAAGGGAAAGTCAGCCTAAAGGAATTTAAAAATTATTTCTTACTTCATGGAGCGTTATACTATCGAAATCCTGATGGGTCCTTATCACGATGCCTTGGAAATGACGAAGCGGACGAACAACTCAAACGCATACATGAAGAGGTTTGCGGACAGACGTTGGTGGTGACACTTTACAGAAAACTTCAAAGGATGGGATATTATTGGCCTTACATGGAGGGTCAATCGAGAATCTTGCAAACATCTTGTCCCAATTGTCAGACGCCTCCTCACCACTTAGAAGCCTTGACAGTTCATCACACTGGGGACTGGAGAGAACCTTACATCAAGTACCTTCCAGGACAATGAATTGCCGTTGTAAAAGAAAGAAATAGTCAAACTCATTCAGAGAGCTAAAAGATTTTCCTTTCTTGACGGAATCTTATACCGTAAAAGCTTCGGTGGGAACTTACTGAGATGCTTATCTGATCATGAAATCCCAACAATCTTGAAAGAGATGCACGATGGAGAACATCAAGGAAAAAGGAAATTATTTCTCCAAATTCATGAGAAATACTACTGGCCGACCATGGAAGACGATGCAGCTGCGCACGTTCAGATGTGTAACCAATGCCAAATTCATGGTAATCTCATCCTCACTCCTTTTCTTCCTCTGAATTCTGTGAATAGTCCATGGCCTTTCTATAGCTGGGGACTGGATATCATCGAGAAAATCAATCCAGCATCTTCGAAGCAGCATGAATACATCATTACTGCAACTGAGTGTTTCACCAAATGGGTTGAAGCTATCCCTCTTCGAAGCACCACTGGAGTCACGATTGCTGTCTTCATCAAAGAATACATAATATGTAGATTCGGTGTTCCTAAACACATTGTCACTGATAATGGAACTCATTTTGCCAACAAGCACGTGACGGAATTGCTCGAGGAATACGGCATCAAACAAGTTTTCTCCACGCCATACTATCCCCAAGGAAACGGACAAGCAGAGAGCACCAACAAAACTTTGATCCGAATTCTCAGTCGAACAATTCATGATACTCCGTGAACGTGGCATGAACAATTGCCTATGGCTTTATGGGATTATCGAACAACACCAAGAAGCTCGATCGGAACTTCACCATACTCTCTCGTTAATGGAGCCGACACCATACTCCCAGCAGAAATCAAAATTCCTTCAGCAAGGATTGCAATAGCCAGTGAAGTACAATGGAACGAAGCCGAAGTATCCAACTCAAGAATTGCTGAACTGGAGATGCTTGAGTCCAGGATAGCTAAGGTAGAAAAATATGTAGAAGCATACAAACAAAGGATCTCCAGAGCCTACAACAAAATGGTAAGACCTCGAACATTTTAAGTAGGAGATTTGGTATTAAAGACTGCAAAACACATTCAGCAAGATTTGTCTGCTCCCAAGTTCTCTCCAAAATGGGAAGGACCATATGTAGTTATCAAAGCAGTATCCAGTGGATATTACAAGATCTTAGCTATTAATGGGGGAGTGGAAGGAAATATCATCAACGACATATGGCTCAAGGCATATTACGCCTGAGTCGTAGAAGACCATCATCCCTTCATCATTTAAAGCATTTCTCAAAATGTAATTTACATTCCTCCAAAGAGTATGCAAAATACTCCTTTGTTCATTAAACATTTCATAAATGAACAAAAATATTCTTTCATACCATGGTCAATTACTCTACCTAAAGAAAAAACCTAAACCTATTCAAAAACAATAATCATAAATGCTCACTTAGAGCAAACCATCCAGCAAAGAGTAATTCTTATAAACATCCATGTCAAGCTTCTTTTGAAAGTTTCTGGTATTCACTTTCAACTCTTGCCGACTCCAAAGCAAGTGCCTTTTCCTCTTCTAAGAAAGCAGTTGTGGTAGAAATTGCATCAGCAGCAGCTGCCGCCCTATGAATTTTGATTATCTCAAGCCGACGATGAAGCCAGCCTATGTTGAACCGTAAAGTTTCACAATTAGAGATCATTTCATCCCACCTGTGCAGTTCATGGTTCTTGACATCTCGCAGATTCATATCGTTCATCTCTTCAATGCTCGGTAACAATCCGGCGACCGTGGTCAGAAGGGTTGAGAGAAAACCTCTCCATATTTCCGTCGTAGCAATGTGCCCATACCGTTTCCAAATTTTGGTATACAAAGGTACATGGCATTTTGGGATGACGAATCCACCGAACACACCATTATTTGGGGAAGTATTAGTCATGGGAACTTCAAAGGGGAGCCCAGCTATTGGATACTTGTGAGCTCTAACCGTAGCCTCCACGAAATTAGTAGAGTCTTCATCAACATGGTTGCTGCTATCGTCTACTACGACCACAGACTTCCCATTCTTCATTTTTCTAGCATCGACAACAACATGCACATCAATCTGCGATAAAGAAGTTTTCAATTTCATATAAGGATTGGATAAACCGTCAAATGAAGCTTCAATCAAGAAATCATGAAATCACTCACAGATGTGCCAGCTTCAGCATGAGCCGACCTATACCGAGCAGGGGCTCTGACAGTCCGCTTGGGTCTCGAACTATGAGAAGAAGATGGATTCTTCTGATTATCCTGCGACAAACCATTTTCTGTGATCAATACCTTTGATCAAATGGAGATGAAGAAGATATACAACTTATTGAGACAAATGCTTCTATTTAATGCTTCGATTGAGGTTTGTTTCGAGAAGATATGCTGCTGCTAGAGATGGCGAAGAGAGGTACAATCACGATCAAAATTTCCTCTGATGAGTAAGCAGAAGAGAGAAGTGATAGACTGTTTATATAAGAAGCCCTAGGCATTACAAGTCGAGATATGGATGCTTATCTCAATGGGCGGATGAATTTGTTACGATTTCTGTTGAATCCCTAACTGAGTCACGACGAATGAGAGAAATGTAACAATACTGGGGATTGACATTTCAGAGGAGGTCAATATTGCGACTTTGAATTGGTCGTATGACAGGCCACGTGTTTTGCTGGGGCAATTCGTGTGGTTGCACTCTGTCGATAGCTATACATTGGTCCATAGCAGGAGATAGGAGATATGAAGGAAACTCGGAAAATGATATGACAAAGGATTATGGCTCAAAATAGTATCTAAAGAAACGTCTCTACAGCCAAATTGCTCAAACAACCAGAACGTGTCTACTTCAACAAAAAATAAATGACTACGAAAGATTCATGGTCAGAACTAATTGTCAGACTCATCGGAGTCATCAGATTCGTCAGAATTATCAGATTCGTCATCATCGTCCTTATCGGAATCCTCGTCGAAATCACTATCAGGGCCATTGATGAAGTCTGGATGGATATTAGGATCATCCGAGTCCGAGTCATCTTCAGCTTCAAGTTTAGCTTCAACTTGCTTCGTAATCTCTCTGAGCTCTCTGGTACGTCGGTCTGGTTTAATCTTTCGATCCCGTGGCACCCACACAGGTTCATCTTCCGAAGCATCAGAATCAGAGGGTACACCATCAGCTCGAGATCGAAGTTTCTCCTCAGCTGCTGATATTCTGCGCCGAATTCGGTCCTTTCTCCGTCGATGATTATCCATCCTGTCATCTTCGGCTTTTCTCTTCATGAGCTCAGCATAAGTAACTCTACGGTCATCAAGAGGTGCAATAGGCTTCGTTCCCTCAGTACGATTAATCTTAGCTTGTGGTTTGGTTGTGGAAGCTTTGGAATCCTCTTCAGAAGATCTGGACGAATAACTATAATCATAATCGCTGCTGCTGGAGGTCACCATTTTCTAGAAGCAGAAGCACAAAATTATGGATATGCTGATAATAAATCCACTGCAAAAATGGTAACCCTAAACTCTTACCTTTTATAATTCCTCTAACAGTAGTGATGGTAATGCAAAGGTTAACACTTCAAAACTCGTTCGTTTCCTCGAAACCTACAAAAAACGAGCAAAACTTAGATTTTCATAAAATTATGAACATTCCTACTGTGTGAACATTCACCATAGGATTATGAAAACTAAAACATTATTTTATCATAAATAATTGTTTATTTCTAATGATTACACAAAATTCAAGTCTTGATTTTTAACATATATTCATATATATAAATGATAAAAACGTGAATTATTCACGTAAATAAATAAAAAAAAATCTTTTACCTTCGCATCATCGTCTCTCTTTAAAACGAGAGTTTATTTCGATTTTGTGAAAAGTTCACATCTTTTAAGGTAAAGTTTCGGTCTTCATGAAAACTCATCAACAAAATTTTATCACTGGACACAAGTCTATATGTATAAATTGAAAAAAAATCCCTCCTAAGGTAGTGATTATTGTTAGTTTCTTAAACTAACGATCAAATGAACATACGTTTTCAAAAAACAAGGGGTTTTCTACAAAACTCACACTCATATATGCACATATATATATATATAATTTTAGCATGATCAAGACATGAACAACTCATGAAACTCATCAACTTCTGAAAAAAAAAAAATCCGCTTACCTGGTCAGTGCCGTCCGGAATATGGTCGGACGGTGATCGGACGGCGGCGACAGTCGGTGGTGCTCCGGCGAATTTTTTTTCCTTCTCCTGCTACTGACGTGAGGAAGATGAAGAAGTCATGAAGGTGGTGGCCGGTTGTTGTAGGTGAAATAAAAAAAAAGAGATTCATTCCTTTTATATCAAATTTTATTTCCAAAACCTAAGTTCACAAGGATTTCCTTTTCGAACCGGCCCTAAACCGACCAAGGTTCCATAACCAAATCAGTGGTTCAACACCAATTTATGCTCATAAGATGATGCTCTATTGTGCCACTGGATCTGGGATCTTCGTTCAAGCCGTGGATCACTTGCGCAATCGAAAATCCGGTAACATCTTATCTTACGACTAAGTTCAATTACTTGTTTCGTTCGTATGTTGGAAAATCACCATTTAGTGCTGAATGAGGAACATGACTGTCCCTCACTAAGCAGGGGACTTAATGTAGATGGTGGATTTTCGACAAAGGCTAAAATCTTAAACCCATAATTATATATATTCCTGATCCAACAATCAGACGAGTATTGAGACTCATGTCTCTCGACGAAAGCATGAAAGCTCGTGCCACAAGCATTTCTGACTGAGACTACTATCTCTCAGAGAATATGCGGATGTGCAGTCTCTCAGATGAGGCACGACATATCTCGTAAATACTGAGCAAGTTCAGTAATTATTTTTATATAGGATCGAAAGATTGGACGAGTCCTAGACAGCTTACCTGCGAATATAGAGCAATAACGTCTTCAGGATGTAACAATATTTTCCCTGACTATATAAAAGAAATATAACGCTTCAATAAGCTCATATCATTCGACTCATGAACAATTAATGCTCCTAGGCGATCGTACTAGTATATAGCCATCAATTAATTATTCCTAAATCACTAGATTCATTCACTGAATCCCTGAAAGATATTCTACATTTTTCATAATATTTCGTTACTTCAATTCATGGTCCTTCCCAGCAGAATTCCATGGGTTAGTAATAAATATCTGACACACGAGCATCTGAGCATTATCGAGTAAGCCCCGACTAAAATGGTGCAAGTGTATTCAATGCACATTCGAGCACCTGAATGCACGAATGAATATTTCAAAATACGACGAGACGATGAACCTATGCAAAATAGGAAAGAAAATAATAAATAATAAAATATTAGCCAAGGCGCTGGGGACTGGACCCACCGGACGGCCGGTCGTGCCGTGACCAGTCCCACGTCCAGTTTTATATTTTATTATATTTTTGTTATTTTCCTTAATCTTATGAAGATCCTTTCATTTGAACAAATATCCTTTGTTTTAAAGGAACTCCTCAGTTTCATGATGTTTCCTTCGCATCAAGGAAATAATATAAAATTGGAAAAAATATCGTGGGACCGTGTTTATTAGCCAACCGGCTATGCCTTGATCCTGGCCGGTCCCACACCTCATGATTCCTCATTATTTTATTATTATTTCCCTAATCTCATGAAAACTCCTTAATCTCATGATATTTCCATAAAACCATGAAAAAATAATAAAAAAATTAGGGAAATTCGTGGGACCGGGCCCAGCCGGCCGGTCATGCCCTAGCCGGTCCCACATGCCCCTTATTTTATTATTATTATTTTTTAATGTTTCTTTGATCCCATGAAATTCCTTGATTTCATGGTATTTCTTTCAAATTATGAAAATTCCTTCAAATCATGGAAATAATATATAAAATTATCTAAAATTAAGGAAAACTCACGGGACCGGGCCCTAGCCGGCCGACCATGCCCAAGCCAGTCCCACACCCTTATTTTATTATTATTATCTCACGGAAACTCTTTCACTTCAAGGAAACTCCTTGATTTCAACAAAATTCCTTAGTTTCAACAAACTCCTTGATTTCATGATATTTCCACAAAATCATGAAAAATAATATAAAAATAGGAAAAGAACCATGTGACCGTGGTCGTTGGCCGACCGGCCATGCCTTGGCCTCAGCCGGTCCCATACTTCATGATTCCTTCATTTTATAATTATTTTCCTTCATCTCATGAAGTTTCCCCAGTTTCAGCAAAAATCCCTGATTTCTTCATATTTTCCCAAATGATTGCTCAAACGCACATCAGAAAATATCAAAATTCTCAGGACTCAGACACGAACACTATGGTGATGCGGGCATACTACCTTGACCGACCGAGGTTAGCTCTTTGGCTTACAAGAGGCCGGTCCCATGTATTTTCATTATTTGATCTAATCTGTTTATATTAGGTTCAAACTCTTCCAACAATTTGGAATTTTCATAGAATGATCGTCAGTCGATCCCATGACCACCCAGGGCCGGTTTCATGACCCCTTGGTCGGTCCCTCATATCTTCATAATTAATTAGGTTTTATCACCTAAGGCTCGGATTTAGCATTATTTTAATAAATGATTAAACCAGCATTTAATCATCCTTTCATCAACAAATCAACAAGTCTTCAAGAGACCTTGGTATTTGCTCACTTGAGCATCTGGGTGCTACATGGTCGAACCATGATCCCATGTAGCCGGTCCCTCCTTCACTCCGTGGTTAATTTTCAATAAATCATCAATTGATCGAATTAGGGTTTTGAGACCATGGTTCATAATTCCAAATTCAAACGCTAATAATTTTACGATGATCTCATGGTCGACATTTTATTAATTATACTTGGTTCAGTTGCCAGTATTTAAATTAATATTTTATTTGGTCATGCTACCAATAATTCATCAAATGAGCAACATTTGCTCAGATGGGCAATATTTGCTCAAACCAAGGAACATTGGTTCCACCATCAATATTCAACAGTTCATCGAATGAGCAATATTTACTCACGTTAACTATGTTTATTCATACATTATACCTCTGTCTCAACAGACATGTTCAATTCATGAATCTAAGAACATTTTCAAATCATGTTTGCTCAACAATACATGGACTCATCGTCCCATGAAGTCAACAACTGACTAACTAATCACGAGACATCAATCGTGTCACATGGGGGGATATTAACTAGGGTTTTGGTCTGGCGGTCTACGGCATGTGTTTTCATACACACGATGAGAATGTGAGCAAGTCGTTCAATCAGTTGAAGGAGTTAACAAAGTAGTGGGTGGAAAATCGACCAAGTCTCCGCACGTTGAGCAACTGGTTTTAACACGATTTCCACTTCTCCACTCTTTGATTTCATTAACTGTCACACTTCATGGGATCATGGTGTTTACAATTCTAGAAATATAAATAAGTCTCTGAATGATGATTGAAAACAAGACAATCTCACGTCAAACAGACAACACGAGATGTAGTTGCAGGAAATCCCACACTACACCCCTCACTATATTTTGTAGATCTAAATCTTATTAGTCATAAAAATATAAATTGACACAAGGATTTTTTACGTGGTTCGATCAATGTGATCTACATCCACGATTCTTCACTATGATTGTTGAGGTTACATAAGAATTACATTTACAATCTCCATTAATGGATATTTTGTAGAGCTCTAGATCAAATTATTTGGGGAAGAAGATGATAAATAAAATAAAATCTTTCTCTCCCTAAAAAATATCTCTCTCTCTCCTACTAAAATTATCCTCTCCATTCTCTCTCCTGATCTCCTCTTTATATAGGTGTTTACATAATGGATGACAGCTCACATATAGCTCAAATTCTCTCGACCCCTTTAATAATTTCGCAGGCTCCCGCTACCTTCTCTCGAGACATTCTCGCGAGCCCTTTAATAATTTCGCAGGCTCTCGCTACCTTCTCTCGAGACATTCTCGCGAGTTATGGAAAATAATGAATCTCGCAAGCTCTTCTCGCGAGTTAATGAAATAATTGAATCCCGCACGCTAAGAAAATATGTTGTGCGATATTTGAGTCCTACATCTTGCCTCTTTTTCCTTGAATATTGCTTGAAGAGCGATCTTTAAGGAAAAATCTGTTGTTGTAGTAATCTTTGATCTTTGTTGATGAAGGAACGAGCGAAAGAATAATTTTCTTGAAAAGTACGTACTTGCCTCTATTCTTTTGCGAAGTTCCGAAGCTTTGCGAAATAAATAAGAAGTATCATCTCTTGAAGTATGCGAAGTATGAAGTATCTTTGAAGAAGTATAAGAAATATCCGTCCTTGATTGCAAATAAGAAGTATTGCGAACTAATCATGCGAAATTAGAA
The DNA here is from genome assembly GCA_023531295.1 of Papaver armeniacum. Lineage (NCBI taxonomy): Eukaryota > Viridiplantae > Streptophyta > Magnoliopsida > Ranunculales > Papaveraceae > Papaver > Papaver armeniacum. The sequence continues at coordinate 865,566 of JAJJWW010001088.1, read as the reverse complement.
GTATGAAGTATAAGAAGTATTAATCCTCGAAATATAAGAGGTATTTATCCTTGAATAAGAATAGTAGGTATTGCCTCTATTCATGCGAAATTATTACTCCATTTTTGGTGAAGATTCTTGATATTCACTAGTGAACATCCACTTTGGAAATGATTCTTGCTGAGAAGATGAATAACATAAAATGTTTTCTTGCTTATCCATAGTTGCCTCTGTTCTTCATCTTCGAAGGTAGAATTGTTGAAAAAGTGTTGAATGAGTGAATTATTTCTTCATTCTTATCTTGACTCTATCTCATGTGTTGTGCTCATGCGATAGTATAATCTCTTCATTGCTTTACGTTGAATTTTATCATTGCGACAAGATCGCAGGACGTCTTTACATTTTCACGTAATGACCCATTGATCTTGCCTTATCATCTTTGGTGGTCTTCTAAGTTTGACCTTCCTAATTAAAGGCCTTACTCTGCCACCCGTTATTGCGACAAGATCGCAGGACGTCTTTACATTTTCATGTAATGACCCATTGATCTTGTCTTATCATTTCTTAGTATTATTGCCTCTGCAGGATGTTTTAGTTGCGACAATATGACAGGCCTAAATATCCTTGCGAACATAAAGCCCCATGACATTGCCGTCTTGCGACGAAATCGCAGGACGTCCGTACACTTTCGTGTAAAGACCCATTGATCTCGTCTTACCCTCGCGTTAGTATTATTGCCTCTGCAGGATCATTGCACAAATATGACAAGCCTAAATTTTCTCGCGAAAATAAAGCCCCATGACATTTGCGTCTGTTTTGACACTCTCCCTAATGGAGGGTGTCGCCCTTATCATCTCCATGGTTGCCCCTTCAAGGAGGCTTACATCGGCCATACAAGGCTAGCTCCTCCCATCCGGTCTTAACAACAACCAGTTGTTTTCGCAGCCTCTTATCCCTTATACCTATAGGGTTTATGGTTACAAGGCTGCACCCTAAGTGGAGTTTTCTTCGGGCCGAGTGCAGCATGCGCCAAGACTTGTCAAGAGTGGTAAGGAAGTTCCATGCTCCCCGCACTCTTGACTCAACCGTGTACCTCGGCGCCTTGATCATACGCTGACTCCTTCAAAGAGACCCTCGGTCGCCCAACAGGGTATAACCTACATATATAGTTGGGAATCCAAGGTATCTCCCCCGGATAGGCTTTCATGGGCCCCAAATCTGCATGACCCGGTTTTCGGGAGCGGTGTAACCTTCCACCTGAGCCATGTTAAGAGATACCCCCTTATATGACGCACTTTAGGTCTTACATTTGCCTCTTACGAAATATAATTCGCGAACTAGGGTGTACGCCATAAATGTTCGTCCCATTCATTCAATCATGTTTATTCATTCATTCATTTCTGATTATCTCTTCTCGTTATCTTTGCGAAATTATTGCATGTCTTCATTCTTTCATTCATTTCTTCATTTCTGTCACTTCTTTCAATCATTCTTAAGGAAATAATCATTCTTTTCTTCATTCTTTGCGAAATAATCAAAGATCTTGCGAAGTAATGAAATACCAAATTCATGCCTCTGACCGATTAATTGCACCAGAAATTCGCAACTGCATAGCTACTGTGCGAACTTAAACATTGATGGCTCGTTTACTATTGGGTAAGCTTTAGTGGGTTTGGGCAGCTAAGCTCGTTTACTGCATAGCTACTGTGCGAACTTAAACTGGGCTTGGACGAAATTCTTGCGCGAAAATATCTCTTGAAGTGTATAGACGCCGCCCAACACTCTTTAACAGTCCCTTTTGAATGAATAGATGCCGCAGCAAAAATAAATAGGCTAATGGCGAGACTTGAACCCGTGTCCTCATGTTTGTATTCTACCGCCCAGACCAATCGTGTGTATTCTTTTCTTTTCCTGATTGCTTCTCTGCTTTAATCTGGTTTCGAGTTATGTTATCGTCCCTGGAATTGATGATGATGTGAGCTTGGCATGTGTAATCTTTTGAATGTTGTTGATGAAGTAAATTTGTGCATTGTATCTTGTTTTTTCACTTTCTTGTTGAGAACAATAGCTGAGCTTGATATTAGTTGATAAACGTGCAAGTAATCACATGTGCTTGAAGTTGTTGTTGAAGAATTATCATAAGAATTTGCTTTCGTTATAACTGTTGACGGAGTATCATCAATGCTCTGTGAAACTCATTCTTACTTCGCACATAGCAATGATTTCGATCGTGTCTTGTCAAGTTGTGGATTCGCAGCTTTACTTATGAGATCCTGGCGAAGTGACTTATTGCTTTGTTATACTCAAGCCTTGACTGTGTTGGCGAAGTGATCTATTATTTATTTCATTATGTGGGCTTTATTGGTTGATTTTTTTGTTGCTATTGTCATTCCTCGGCTCTTTCTCTGGGCAGCTTTGATCTCTTCCTTGTACTGATAGCTCTTGAACTGATCCCTCTCCGTTAATTGCTGGGTTAATCTTTGCTTCAAGGTAGTAACAGAGTAATTCGTTCGTCGTTTCTTTCTGCTATGCCTCTTTCTTCCTTTCTTTCACCCATCTGTCTTGAAATGATATTTCTCTCATCTGTGCCGCTTTCTCCTCATATCTCTTACACCTGCAAAATTTATTTTCTCGTTAATTTCTTTACCTGTCCTTGATGATCCTTGTACTTCCTGCTATTACATTCGCTTTTCTGATCTCTCCTCCTGGGCGTAGCCGTCGCAAGATCATTGTATTTCCATTATTGCTTTGCTGGTGATGTCGTTGTGTAAATACCAAGCTGTCTAGGTTTTGCTAAATTACTTTGCTGCTTTATGTCTTTGCGGCAACCTCGCTGGAACTTGGTTGATAAAGTGAATCTCTTCTATATCTTTTGCTTTGGCAAGTTTGCATTTCTCATAGTTGAATTTTCCCAGCTAAAGTCTTCGTGTTCCTCTTCTCGCTGGTGATCGACAATGTTCTCTCTGGCTGTCGAATTCTCTTGATGTTGTTAATTGATGATTGTAATGGTCTCATGATAAACTCATCAGATTGCTATATCGACCTAGCTTGACGTCAACACAACTGATAATTTTCATCATTCGTCATCGGTTCAGTCTTGGCAAAGTTTGCTTCCCTCCTTTCATCATCTCTCAGTTGTTGAAGATGATCATTTCGAACTGTTCTCTTCTTTACCATGTTCTCATCGCTGCAAAAATTAGCTTTGGTTGTTTTGCCATAAATTTGATTGTTATCGTTGTTGGTTGATATTGGTTCTTTCTCGCTGGAACGATGCTTTTCCTTCGCCTGATGCTTTGTGTTTAATCTTCACGTTGTAGCGTTTCGTCCCTTTTCTTTTCATGCCGTGCATGATGACCTAGCTTCTCCCTTCCTTCCTCTTAGCATGAACTATTAACTTCGCAGAGATCAATTATGAATTGTTGGGAATCCTTTCATAATTCAAATATCGATCCTACGTTGTGTCTTTGCCTTTTGCTTTCTCCCTTGAAGTTCTGAGATGTTTTTAATCGCCTTATAATTTCTCTTATGGACTCGTGCTTGGGAAGATATTCGATCCTACAGTTCGCAGAAGTACACAGTTTTCTTTATTCGCTACTAACACATTGTGCTGAGAAAGAGCCATTGTTTAGCAGAAATGAGAGTTGATGATGAGAGTTGTGGGAATTAATTATCGAGTAGAAACTTGCTGCTATCCCCAGTCTGCTACAACTTGCATGTTGAGCTGTTATGATATGCAGCCCCCTGAAGCTTTCATTTTCACTGTTAATGGCACCTGATAGGAAGTGAGTTTGATCATACATGCTGCTACTGTTATTCAACGTCTTCTCATCCCCTTTTGCCTTAGCTTGATGCCTAAATATGAATATCGCACACTATGCGTTTTGCTGATAAAGGGTGTTGGCGAGACTAATTCTGAGATGATGATCGTTCACTGAAGTCTTTGTTGTCGGATTAATGCTGGCTGATCGTTCACTGAGGTAACCGACTAATTCTGAGAGCTTGATGTTGGCTGCGGCTGGATTAATGCTGGCACTCTTCTCGGCTGGAACAACTGATGGAGTACCCCTTTTCACCTACTTGCTGGCGAGAAGAGTCCATTTTGGGCTGCAATGATATTTCCTGCTCCTTCGCAGACAGTCGATAATATTGCTGAGTTATTACTTATTGGTTTCACGTGCAAAGTTGAATTGCAAGTTTCATGTGCATGAACTGCATGGGAGAAATTACTTGTCGGTTTTTGATCCTTTAATCTTGTATTGAATTTAAAATGGATTTTAGTTGCTTGTTATTTGGTTCACTGAGAATCTGTTACTCATTGATGACGATGCCTGCTTGGACATTGGTTTCTTCGTGAATCATCATAGGTTCACCATCGCTGATGACAAGGTGATTGTATGGTTGATCCTCTTTCTCGCTTTGGTTATGTTGCTCATGACTTTATTTCATCAAGAACAATATCAGTAACTATACTCCTTCCTCTCTGATAAAATAAGTTCTGTTGATAAATATGTTTTCTCATCTTCTGACGCCTCCAATCTTCTTCGAAATGGGATTTCATCTTCACCTGTTGAGTCTTAACCCATGTGAGTGTCCCAAATCTAAAGGAAAGTCCATTTTACTTCTTCTTCACTACTTGCCGATGAAGAACAGAACAAAACAGAAGTTGTTTTCGCAGAGAGGAGCTTTGTCTTCGCAGGGAGGAACTTTGTCTTCGCAGGTAGTAGCTTTTATTTTTCATGAAATATTTTGCCGGTCAAGTCCCAACCGGAGTAGATTTCTTTTTGCTTACTGCGAATATCTTTCGAAGTATCATTGATGAGGTGCACTTTGTTGGATTGAGAGTTCTTCGCCTGTAGAGTTGTTGCTTTCCTTTCTTCGCTAATGACCACAAAGTTAGCCTTCGCTGGAATCCTTGATGAAGTAAACCTTTTCCATATCTCTTTTTATCTAGCTGACTTTTGTATTACAGTATGAGTTTGATCGTTGCTGTGGTTGACAAGTTGTTGATGGTGTGATTGCGAGAGAAGAGTCAGGAATTCCTACTGTGGTCTGATGGTTGGGCTCGTAAACAACGATGTTGCTGTCATTATGGAACTGAATTTAGGGTATGTCAAACTGGTGATGAAACTCGAGCTTAGCAGTGGTATTGAACAAAGGAGATGATGAATGCTGAGATGAAGGTCTCGAATTCAAATGAACGGAGCTGCAATATTGCTTCCATTATTGGCAATAGAGAAGACAACTAACGCCTTTTTTTCACAAAATTTTACTTCACAAAGTAAACTATTCTTCCTGAGACATTCATTCCCTCACGTAAAGTCTTTTTTCTTCGCTAAATAATCCTCCCTACTCACTGTTCTTTTGAATATCAATATAGACTCCTTTGACTTTCTGCTTCTGTGTTTTTTTTTTTTTTCTTGAAACTTTCAGCTAATGATTCTAACTTTGAGATCCAGTGATATCCAACTCCAACAGTATCTAATTTCTTTGATTTTCTTCCATCCAACAAGTAGGTAGTGTTTCTAGCGCCAATATGTAGTTGCAGGAAATCCCACACTACACCCCTCACTATATTTTGTAGATCTAAATCTTATTAGTCATAAAAATATAAATTGACACAAGGATTTTTTACGTGGTTCGATCAATGTGATCTACATCCACGATTCTTCACTATGATTGTTGAGGTTACATAAGAATTACATTTACAATCTCCATTAATGGATATTTTGTAGAGCTCTAGATCAAATTATTTGGGGAAGAAGATGATAAATAAAATAAAATCTTTCTCTCCCTAAAAAATATCTCTCTCTCTCCTACTAAAATTATCCTCTCCCTTCTCTCTCCTGATCTCCTCTTTATATAGGTGTTTACATAATGGATGACAGCTCACATATAGCTCAAATTCTCTCGACCCCTTTAATAATTTCGCAGGCTCCCGCTACCTTCTCTCGAGACATTCTCGCGAGCCCTTTAATAATTTCGCAGGCTCTCGCTACCTTCTCTCGAGACATTCTCGCGAGTTATGGAAAATAATGAATCTCGCAAGCTCTTCTCGCGAGTTAATGAAATAATTGAATCCCGCACGCTAAGAAAATATGTTGTGCGATATTTGAGTCCTACACGAGATTAACAACTCAACATTTGAGCAATTACTCTCAACAGAGCAAATTCAATCATTCAGAACTTATCTTATTTTCAGATACACAACACACCTACAATCTTCGATCATCATTGATCTCACACATTTCTCAGCTTCCCTCCTACAGATCGACCCATCCTCTCTTGTGACCGAATTTACTCTGGAACGTCCATTGTCTTGGTTTAGGCCGGAGTACTATAGATTGATCTCTCTATTCAAAGCAGTCCCTTCTTGCAGTGCATCTGTGTGAGGTTTGACAGTTCACTCGGTTCAAGGAGTTTCATCCGCACTGTCGTCTCCTCAATTCCTTATGTAGTTGCAGGAAATCCCGCAATACACCCCTCACAAGAATTTACTTTACTAATCCATTTGAAGATGAGTAATTATATATTTTTATTAATAATCTTCTTGAAATGTTTACAAGGATAGATAGAACAGAGCTAAAGAAATTACAATCATTCTAAATTTTCTCTCTCCTAATGACTTGCTTAGCAATTCTAAAAAACTCTCTTTACAACAGACTAATTCAACCCTTTATATAGGGTAATACATAGTGGATGACAACTAAGTTGTCCTTTATTTTCGGGAATAATTCGCGAAGTGTCGCCAGTGTTATAAACGTTTTTCCTTGCGACACTCCTAAATCTCGCCAAGTCTTCATACTTTTCTCACGTTCTGGCTTTCGTCATCTAATGCGTCATTTAAATCACTTCCCTGCGACACCTTCGCAATACTTTCGTTTATTGATCTCGCAAGGTACTGATGTCGCGATATTCTAATCCTACATCTTGCCTCTTCTCATGTCTTTTCTGCGAAGGAGAAAATGTCATGAGAATTTATATTTTAAAATGCCGCAATTGCTCATCTTATTCTCGCGATTGTTCACTTTTATCCCTTTTATTCATGTACGGAATTTATTACAGGTGTTTCTTCTTCCACTCTTTTCTTGACACGTCTCTTTCAACCACTTATTCTTGACCATTCACGTCCCATCTCGCATTAAATGCATTTGTCTTCTCGAGGACTCTCTTCTCTATATATAGTTTTCTTACCCTTCTCTTTTTCTCTTTTATTTTCCCTCTGCAACTTTCCTTTAACTTCCTTCCTTTGCAATTTGCGTTTCTGCTACTGTAAACCCCTTTTTCCTTCTCTTGATTTTCGCTTCTCCCTTCATCCCCATACTCTAATAATGGCTTCACTTGGTCGTACATACGCACCCCTTTTCAATGATGTTCAAAAGAAGTTACAGGAAAAGGGTTTTATCTTATCAACCATTCCTGATCAAGAATCTTCATCTATACTTTCTGCAAAAAAAATTTCCGATCATCAATGTGATGATCATAAAATCATAGTCTCGCTAGGTCAACTCCTCGCAGGACTCCCCATTCCTCTATACAATCCCGAGATACCATTATTCTATGAAATCCTTGCTCAGGAAAAATTCTCGCGAGCTGTTTATCAGTTGAGTGGCGACTGCATCCGTTTAATGCTTGAATTCGCCAACCGTGGCGCTGGTAAAGGATCTTTATATCCTGATAATGTTAGAGATCCTAAATTTGTAAATTTAGAGATAGCTGCTGAGAAGTATACTGTAGAAAATTTCTTTGCGAATTATGCAAATAATAAACATGAGAAATGACAAATCTCATTTGGGGTGCTCGATCAAGAAAAAGATAATGTTGATCTTTGATAAACTGCTCATGCAAGATATTGATTGGCATTCGGGCAATAATAGTACTCCTCGTCATTCCAAAGATGAGAAATGGTGGGTTGTTCCTTTATTTTTGAGTGGACCTTACATCGCAGTTCACATGTTCTTCCCCGCACACCTCGCGAATTATCATCCTTGGGAGTTTAAGTGGCTTTGAGAAGACAAAAGAGGTATATTTACTTTTTTCAATTTCGCTTTGCGACATTTTCTTCCTTTTTACTTATTAAACTTTCCAAAAATTTTAGATTGCCGAATGAGAAAGAAGTATAAAGAAGATCCAAAGGCGAGTACCACAGCGATACTCCGATCGCTCACGGATGAAGTAAGAAACATTTTCTTTTGTTATTTTAAACAATATTGTTGCCTCTGTTTCTTATCTTCATGCGTGTACGAAGGTTGATGTTGAAGAAGCTGAAGCTGCTAAGGTTAAAGGCAAGGATAAAATCACTTTTCGCAAGGACAAGTCTTCTGCTCCGCTTTCTAAAAAACGGAAAACCCATTCCTCTTCTCATTGTAGTTCTCAATCCAATGAGAGTTCTGATCAGGATGAAAATGTGGTTGGTATTTCCTCCGTGAAAGAGAATCACTCGACTACTTCTGCTATGGCGCAATTGTCTAGTGTTTTTTCTGATTCCATGCAAGGAATGGGAGATGATCACTTATCTGCAACTTGCAAAGCTCTCGCGAATATTTGCGATGCCCCGCTATTAGAGGATAATGAATCTTTTCGCGGAGTTTCCAGAACATTGACTTCCAGCCACTTGAATGCTCTCAATGCTTTGGTATATTCATATTCCTTTGCTTCTCTGTAATTTCTATTATAAGCTTTATCTTAACAATTTCTTTATTTTCCTTTATAGTCTGGGAGAGCTTCCTTTGTTGTTGCCTCAGATCTCGAGAAAAGACGCGACAACCTTGAAAAGAAAAATCTCCAACTTAAAGAGAAGATCCGAGAACTAGAAATTGAGGTTGCGATGTCTCGCAAGAAAGATGAAAGAATTCAACAATTGGAAACTGAATCTGCTTCTCAGAAGACTAAGATGTCTACTCTTCAAAGCGCAAACCAGCAACTTTATGGTATAAAACTTTTACTTTTCAAGTCGTCTTTACTTTGTCAGCTACTATTCTTTTCCTGATTTATTATTTTTTATGAGACATATATAATCTCTCTGAAGAAGCCATTCTTCTCCATTCATTTCCCGAGCCTATGGATAATGATGTTCTTCTCACCCATCTCAACGAGTCTTTAAGTAACTCGTCAAACAAAATTGATTCCCTTTCATTAAATGAACTTCGAACCAAATGTCGCCTCTTAGAGATTGAGCATAGAGCTAGTTTAGGTTTAGCCAACCGATTTAAACAAATATATCTTGATTCCCATAGGAAAATCGAACTTTTAAGGAAGAAAATTAGTGGCCTTATAGATGAGAAAGACCGTATTGCTAATAAGGGTGCACAGGCATTAGCAACATTTCAAAAGTCTCTTCTCGAAGTACAAATTGAACGAGATGAATCTCTTCGTCAGAATGCTATACTTAATGAGCGAGAAGATCAAATCCGTTCGCTTCTTGTTATAAACAATGATGATGAGTTCGCTTGGGCTGCGAAGGTTCTAGATAATGCCAGGAATAACTTAGGTGTTGATGTTAGTCTTCATGTCGAGCATACTGCCTTGGTTAAAGACATGATATCTGACAGAGAAGGTTGTTTATTATACTTTACTACTCTTTATCTCTGTAGTACTGTTATTGTGTTGTTAATTCATTATCATACGTTTTGCAGAATCCGAGAAGAGATTTCAAACAAGGATTGAAGAACTCGAGTCTGAAAAAGGAGAACTCGCAGAAGGCCTTTCTCTTCGCAATAATAAGTATTCTAAGTTGAAGAAACAACTGCAAGCTACAGTGGCGAATTTCAACAATACTGCTGTTCGTTTTCGCAATCAAACTATTGAAATGGTTTGCAATGATCACCGCATTCCTCTTAGTTCATATCCGTGTCTTCGCGATGTTATTCCTGAAGATACGCTTTTCTCGGATGTCTCTGATAGTGAAGCTAGCGAAGAATAAGATTCTGGCGAAAGGAATGATGGAACTGAAGAATCTGACCAAGAAGAAGAATCCTCAAAGAAATAACTTCTTTTTCTTCTTTCGCTTCTTGTAATACATATACTCTTTCAATCTTCTTGGATTGTCAAAAATGAATTCAATCTTCGTTTTCTTTACTTGCGCGTATTCGTCAAGCAATTCTTCTTTATAATTCAGCTGACCATCATTATGAATACATAAATCCATCATATGGAAATGAATAACAAGATTTTATCCTATTCATCCCCATACTTGCCTCTGTTATTCATTTTCAAATGAGTGATTTGACCAATTATATCTGAGTAATGAAATCTCTGACTTCATCCTTTATTACTTGTAACTCTATGATGGAACATAATCGTTTTCGCAAGCTTACTCGCTTCCTCAATTGTATATATGTCTGTATCTTATCCTGCAGATAAAATATCTAACTTTATGTTGAAGTTCATTATTGCGACAAGATCGCAGGATGTCTTTACGGATGAAGAAATCCATTGATCTTGTCTTATCATTCTTGTGTGGTCTTATTTTGCCTTCCTAATTAAAGGTCTTATTTCGCCACCCCTTGTTGCGACAAAATCGCAGGACGTCATTACATTTTCATGTAATGACCCATTGAACTTGTCTTATCATTTGTTAAGTATTTTTGCCTCTGCAGGATATTTTATCTGCGACAATATGACAGGCTTAAATACTCTTGCGAGTGTAAAATCCCATGACATTGCCGTCTTTGCGACGAAATCGCAGGACGTTTTTGCATTTTCATGCAAAAACCCATTGATCTCGCCTTATCCTTGCGTCAGTATTATTGCCTCTACAGGATTATTGCACAAATATGACAAGCCTAAATTTCCTTGCGAAAATAAAGCCTCATGACATTTGCGTCTTTCGACACTTATCAGCTCCCTAATGGAGGGTGCCGCCCTTATCTTCTCCCTGGTTGCCCCTTCAAGGAGGCGTACATCGGCCATACAAGACTAGCTCCTCCCATCCGGTCTTAACAACAACCGGTTGTTTTCGCAGCCTCTTATCCCTTATACCTATATGGTTTATGGTTACGAGACCGCACCCTAAGTGGAGTTTTCTTTGGGCCGAGTACAAGCATATACAAGACTTGCCAAGAATGGCCGAGACACTTCAAATGCCCCAGGCACTCTTGGCTCAACCATGTACCCCGGCGCCTTGAGCATACACTGACTCCTTGGAAGAGACCCTCGGGCGTACAACCAGGGTATAACCTTATATATATAGTTGGAAATCCAAGGTATCTCCCCCAGATAGGCTTTCATGGTCCCCAAATCTCCATGACTCAGGTTCCAGGAGCGGTGTAACCTTTCCCCTGAGCCATGTCAAGAGATACCCCCTTATATGACGCACTTTAGGTCTTACATTTTCCTCTTGCGAAATATCATTCGCGAACTAGGGTGTACGCCATAAAGGTTCGTCCCATTCACTCACTCTTTCATTTTTGTTAATTCATTCAATCATTCATCTTGTTTGCGAAGATATCGCGCAATCTTACATTGTTTAATCAGTTTTGTTTTTCAATTCTTCACTCAAATTGTCATACATTTTTGATGGCGAGATCCTCGCATATTTCTTTTTCAATTATTTTTTCTTCCTCTTACCCTTAACAAGCTTTTGCTATTGCCTTTTGATGATTACTCATTTCTTACACTTTTTTCTCCTGCTACTCTCTGCCTCTGCACCATTCAAAACAAATTTTTAGCTTTCGATCCAACTTCTATTATGAACGTTTCTTTCCCCTTTGATGGTGGTGGCGGCAATTGTTGAACTTTCTCTTCACTTTTTAGAAAGTGATTCAGCTTCCCTTGATCAATCATTCTAAGGATGATTCTTTTTATGTTTCTGCAGTCATTTGTCAGATGTCCATGAAAACGGTGGTAAGAGCAGAATTCGTGACTTCTATCACTTGGTGGTGGTTCATTCCCCATGTTCCATGGTGCGGGTATGTTTTCCATCAGGAGTATAGCTTCCCAAATTTTTTCCACACTAGTATTCAGTGGTGGCATCTTGATTTCTTCCCATACTACTCTATGACGTCGCTGCCCTCCATGATAATTCTGTTTTTGACTTCCGTAGGTTTCTTGTGAGTGATCAAGTCTCTGAATTTTGTTATTGCCTCCACGGTTGTAGTAATTTCTTTCTCTTTCAAACTCTTCTTGATCTCGGCTTCCCATGGCTACTAACTTTGGTTGTCCATCATCTATCACTCTCTCTTGTTGCCCTTGCGAGGTACTCGCCACTGTGTGTATTAACCTGGGTAACAAACTTGCATTCGCAGCATTTGAACTTGTATTCGCAACCGGGTACGACTCCACCTCATTTTGCCTTTCTTCCAAGGCAATATATTCCTCTTGCAATTCTCGCAGCTCCGTCATCGTGATTGTGTTCTTGACTCTAAAAATTTGAATATATAGCAGATTGGTTGCAAACATAGCGTTTATAAATGATAAAATGAGATATCTTTCATCTACTCTTCCAGCCATCTCGCTACACATCGTCTTCCATCTCACAGTTAGGTGTCTTAAACTTTCGCCAACCCTTTGTTTTAGCCCAAGTACATCTTCAATTCCTGGTCGCGAGGAATTGTTACTTATGTATGCCCCTAAGAATATAGCTTGTAGATGGTTGAATGACGTGATGGTGTTTCTTGGTAAACCTTCAAACCACTTGATTACTTCTCTATTAAACTTGATGCGAAATATTTGCACAATATAGCGTCATGACTGTAACATACATCTTACATACGCTTTGATGTGTTGTATTGCGCAAGTTGTTCCATCAAAAATGCTGGTTAATGCAGGTAAATTGCATTTTGGGGGTATCCCACCTAACTGTACCTCTAAAGTAAAGGGGGTTTTTGCAGCTTCTTCGATTGCCTCATCCAATTGTCTTCTTCCTCCACCTCCTCTGCTGTTCAACATTCCTCTCATCTCCGCCAACTCTCTTAAAATTTGTTCATTTACCTCAGTGTTCGGATTCATTGGTCTTTTTAGCTCTGTTTCTCTCCTTCTGCGTTCACGCCTATCTTGATTTTCTTGTTCAACATTCTCTTCTCTTCTTTCTCTGTGACTTTCTCCTTCATCTCGTTCGCGAATGTGCACACCATTGTATCTATCGTTTTCTCTTCTTGGTTGTCTGCCAATTCTCCTTTGTACTCTTTCATATTCTTCGTTGATATTTCCATTGTTGCGATTTTGCTCGCGCCTTCTTTCTCGATTGTCATGATTGTTCTGCCGAATTGCTTCCTCCAATTCTTGTTCTTCTATTTCTGCTCTCAATCTTTCCCTCTCGCGAGCTAAACGCGCTTGTTCAATATAATGTTTTTCAATGTCATCTTCAATTTCCTTTTGTTTCCTTCGTGTTTCTCTCCCAAGTAATATTCTTCTTCCTTCTCCCTGATTTTCTTCATTAATTGGATCATTCTGCCCTTGACGCTGCCTATTTTCTTGATTTCCGTCATTTTGACCATTCTGTAGATCTTCAGGACGTGGAATATAACGATCTTCTACTACTTCTCTTCCTTCACGACCTCCTTCGCCAAAACTTAGTTCCCTTTCCAAATTTCTTCATTAACGTTTTCTGCAGGTAATGTTTCTGCGAAGATTCTTGATCTGTTATTACTTCTCGATCTTCTATTTTGCAGCCTCCTATTTTCCATTCTTAATTCGTGGTTTTGCCTTGTTAAATTTGCGCGTTCTTCTTCTTCTAAACGCCTTTCTTCATGTATTGTTTGTCTCAACGTTTCTAATGCTGCGATTTCTTCATTTCTATGAGCTGTTTCTCCCATTTCTTCTCGATTTCTCTCCTCTTGTCCATTATTCATCAATTGTTGCACTTCTTCTCTTTCTTCCATAGAATCTGATCTCCATGTATGCACGCTCACTCTATCATAATCTATTACTCTATTCATCTTGTTGAATTGGTGGTTGAATTGGTGGTTGTATTGGTGGTTGAATTTGACCTTCTTCTCTATCTCTTGCATTTATCCTTGATGGTTCACCTACTTCATTTCTCCTTTCTCCAGCTAATCTCCCACTTCTCCTCACAATTGTTGGTTGTTCTGATGCATTCCTTCTTCTAGCCATTTCTCAATTTTAGTAAATTGTTGAGAATTATCCGAAATTTCCTTCTTGTTACTCCTGATTCTTTCAATTCACAAGGTTGATCTTCTACTCATCCCTGTTTCTAGCGCATATGTAGTTGCAGGAAATCCCGCAATACACCCCTCACAAGAATTTACTTTACTAATCCATTTGAAGATGAGTAATTATATATTTTTATTAATAATCTTCTTGAAATGTTGACAAGGATAGATAGAACAGAGCTAAAGAAATTACAATCATTCTAAATTTTCTCTCTCCTAATGACTTGCTTAGCAATTCTAAAAAACTCTCTTTACAACAGACTAATTCAACCCTTTATATAGGGTAATACATAGTGGATGACAACTAAGATGTCCTTTATTTTCGGGAATAATTCGCGAAGTGTCGCGAGTGTTATAAACGTTTTTCCTTGCGACACTCCTAAATCTCGCCAAGTCTTCATACTTTTCTCACGTTCTGGCTTTCGTCATCTAATGCGTCATTTAAATCACTTCCCTGCGACACCTTCGCAATACTTTCGTTTATTGATCTCGCAAGGTACTGATGTCGCGATATTCTGATCCTACACCTTAAAAACCAACAACTCGTTTTGCCCCATCTACACCTGCCGAGTATTTTTCCTATGCTATGTTCCCCAACTGAACCCTTAGTATTGGTATGATATGACAATTAGTGTTCGCTCGCAGCTGAGTAGCATGAGTTTCCCGAAGTATCAAAATTAAGGTCTGCATGAAAATGCTCAATCATAAGATGCTCTAAATGCTCTCTGAGAATAAAAGAATTTTGTGTCAACACACATAATTTGTTAAATTTGTTCAATTTTGTGATAACTCACAAGATTCAAGTTTTCGGCCTAACTAATTCGCAAACATTAGGTCTTTTGCGCCTTGTGCAAATATCTGGAACCCTATTGGTCGAGGCCAAACCTAGGTAAACTAGGAAACTGATCCGCCCCGGAGCTAGTAGGAACAAAGTCCTACTAGAAAACAAGAAACAAAGGAGGAGATGTGGCAAATAAAGAGCAATGACGAAAGAGGCGCGGCCACGCTACATAGCCGGCCAATCCGCTCCAATAGGCGCCGCTTGTGGCCGTTGGCCACGCTCCATATTTCTATTGCTAGCCCCCTCTCCCATCAACCAATCAGATCGCTCAAAACCCTCCGCACACACTTTTAATAAAGATTAGAAGTTGGTGGGTCGATGCGCCTAATTCCATTAGGAATCTAATCTAGATGGCCCAAGCCAGTCTCCAAAAACCAATCACGACCGTACAATTTGGCCACTTGATTTATTAAGTTTGGATGCTCCCCAACAAACCCAAATAGCCATCACCGCAGGCGCCATGCCAATTGGCCAGTCAACCTGCCAAATCGTTGCCAGTATGCCAATTGGCAGGACATGCCGTACCGCGCCACCTAGCCGCGCGCGTTAGGGTTTTGATATGCCAAACCTTAATCAGGCCAGGGTCTAACACCAATATGCTGAGATATAGTGGCCGCGGCTACACCACCGTGCCACTGGCGCGGCCACATTACCATGCCACTGGCACGGCCACATTACCATGCCACTGGCGCGGCCACAACACCATGCCACTGGCGCGACCACATTACCATCGCGCCACTAACAGGCGCCGCACTGCCATTGTGCCACTCACAGGCGCCACATTTCCATTGCGTCACTAACATGTGCCACATTGCCATTGTGCCACTATGCAGACGCCACTATGCCATTATACCGCCAAGCTTGCGTGCGATTGGTCATAATAATTAGGTCTTACACATTAGACCCACTCAACAACTTGTTGCACATTTTTACACGAAACACTCGAGACATCAAACATGTTACAAACTGGGGGATACTCATCATGGTATTGGTCTGGCGGTTTACAACGTGCGGCTTACAATACGCCCATTACAAGAAAGTTTCAGGAAAGAGCAGACGGTTAGATAACAGTAAGAGAATAGTGGGAGTAAGGCTGACCATTTTCCCCTCACAATGGGAATGTGATGGTAAACCGCTTCTACACAACCCCACTTCTCCACTACTTAACTGTCTCCACTTCCTACGAGATCAGGGGGCTCAATGACTTGTATAAATAGGTTTTCAACCTATTTCGACCAACAAGACAGTTTTAGTTAACAACAACACAAGTATCCAGAAAAACACCAAGAACTTATAGCTTACATTCCACAAGCTAGTTCCAAATTCTGATACAAGTCATAAAACAACCACACCCTCAAAATTCAATATTTTGATCTCAACACCTTCTTCGCTTCCCTCTCTAAGATCAACCCTTCTCCTTCACTTTGTGACCGAAGCAAGTCTGGAATGACCATTTCTTGGTTTAGGCCAGAATTGTACAGATTGATCTCTCGAATCTAAAGTACTCCCATGCAGTGCATTTGTTTAGGGTTTAGATTCGTTTCTCAGCGGCACACCCAAATTTACCAAAACCAGCAGAATCAGTATTTACCCCAAAACAACATGTATCCTAAACCCTAAAGGAATATGGAATCCTAGGTTAGCTAACCACAATTATTGTAAACCTCATATCAATACAATATCTCCCCTACGGGATTCCTCCGTAGATGTAGGCACAACTTGCCGAACCATGTTAAGTTCTCGTCTTCTTATTTATTTTCTATCGTCTTCTAGCCTAATTTCACATCATTAATCAAATCAACCGTGTTTAGTGCCTAGAAGTAATTTTAGGTGCAAACATTGGCACCGACTATGGGGATTCGAGTAAAAAAATTGTGTTCTTTCCATTAGGTAAAGTGGAGCAGAAACCGTGCAAGAGATTTCATGCAAAACTTAACAACAAAAAAAAGGTTAGGGTTCAGAAAAACTGTTACGATAGTTAAAGAAACCGTTGCGAGGTTTGAAGAAACCATTGCGAGGTTTAAAGAACCCGTTACGAAGGATGAATAAATTGTTACGATTAGTTGAAGAAAGCGTTGCGAGGTTGAAGAAACGGTTGCGACAACAGTTTCAGAAAGCTTTGTCAAAGTATCTCTCTTGTAAAACCACATAGGTCTAGCCTCCCGTACAGCTCCAGATCCAGCAAATTGGATACATTATATTCAGCAGAACTGATCCGTAAGATCTGTCCAGCCTCAGATCCAGCTGATTCTGTTCAGCCAACTGGTTAGGTTGCGTTCCAACCGGTTTAACTTTGGTCCAATCTGGTTCAGACCATTCGGGTCCAACCAGTCACCTGCCACATCAACAGTCTATGCACAGTCAGCAACGCCACATCATCAAGTCGATCTGCCATGTCAGCGCTGACTCTAATCAGCAACCAAGTTTAGCCGTCACGTCAGCAGTAGTGCCGCGTCAGCATTCTGTCCAGTCAGCGATAGCCATGTCAGCAATACTGATCCAGTCAGCATCGTCGTGTCAGCATGTTGATCCAGTCAGCAGTGCCAAGTCAGCAACAGCATGCGCGCTTTGTGGAAATCTTGTTTCGTCAATAACTTCTTCGTTTCAAGTCCGAATTGGGTGATTTTTGGCTCGTTTAAATCGTCTTTCAATTCCCTACAACATGGAAGAAAGAATTCATATGTTAGAGAAAAACTTTTATGCACTTGGGGCAGCAACATGATCGAGTTCGAAGTTCGTGGATAGCGACATGAACATGTTCGAGATGAGGATTGCTTAGAACCTTCAATATTTAGCCTTGTATCACTTCGCAAGCACCTAAAGCCTCATTTTGCACATGAGCACTTAAGTCTTGCTTTTACAAACATGAAATCTTGTCTTGCACGCGAGTATGAAAGATTTACACCGATGCAAACACAAAGTCTCATCTCGACCACGAGCCCAATGCCCGATATCGTCCAAAGACTCGCATTCAACACAAGAAACAACCAGCCTGCCCGAGCAGCAAGTGCTACAACCTTGTTACGTTGCGAGCAAAAAGCCTTGCCCCAGCCGCAAGCACACTACATTCATTCAAGACTCGACTAGCTCTCGAGTATCACAAGTCCAATACTTGGCAAAAAAGTCTCGCCTAGCACGTAAGAAAATTTCATTGCAGGTTATCACAGTTGGGACGTATTTTTGTAATATCTCTACTCACTCTTGGGGGTGAGTTACGTCATCAACGGTCGACGTAGAAGGAAATACAAATTTCTTAACCCCCAACAAGTTGGAGGTTAAGAGGGGGCGATGTTTGTACCGTCAATAAAATTGATGAAGAGCTCGCTAATCAAGCATGTTAGCCCATATAGAAGATTCCAGAAGTTTCCAGAAGTCTTTTTGCAAAAGTTACTTGCACATCAAGTTTATATCATTGTTGATGGTGGTTTTTAGTTCAAGGCTAAAATTGTAAAACCCTGTATTTTATATACCTGCTTTCTGCAAAGAAGTAGAGCTGCCAAGAAGCTGATGAGTGTCTGTACCTCTCTGCTTTCACATGAACTATGTAGTTTAATACCTATGAAATTTATTTAGAATAATATTGGTGCATGTAGCAACAATCCCAAGTATTCTATAAATTTTATTAATCTCCCACCTGCATTATTCACTAAATGCATGGCTAGCTGAGCATTTTCCCTATGCTATGTCCACGACTGAACTCTTAATATTGACATGATATGACAACTAATGTTCGTTCGCAGCTGAGCATCATAAGTTTCCCGAAGATGTGATGTAGTTGCAGGAAATCCCACAATACACCCCTCACTATATTTTGTAGATCTAAGTCTTATTAATCATCTAAATTTCAAATATAAGTGCTAAAAATATAAATTGACACAAGGATTTTTTACGTGGTTCGATCAATGTGATCTACATCCACGATTCTTCACTATGATTGTTGAGGTTACATAAGAATTACATTTATAATCTCCATTAATGGATATTTTGTAGAGCTCTAGATCTAATTATTTGGGGAAGAAGATGATAAAGAAAATAAAATCTTTCTCTCTCTCAAAATATCTCTCTCCAAAATATCTCTCTCTCTCTCCTACTAAAATTATCCCCCCTTTCTCTCTCCTGCTCTCCTCTTTATATAGTATTTACATAGTGGATGACAGCTCATGTACAACTAATATTTTCCTTAATTTCGGATTTACCTTGCGACATCCTCGTGAGAGTATAAATGTAGAATCTCGCAGACACTCTAATTCTCGCAAGATCCTCGCACTTTCTTCATGTTTACGTTATCTTCATTTGTTATGTCATTTCTGAAATCACTTTGCGACGGCTTCACGACGTTGTTAATGAAGATTCCGCAAGTGTGTTGTTGTTGCGATATTTGGATCCTACATCTTGCCTCTTTTTTCTTGAATATTGCTTGAAGAGCGATCTTTAAGAAAAAAATCTGTTGTTGTAGTATCTTTGATATTTGTTACTAAAGGAACGAGCGAAAGAATACTGGACTTGAAAAGTACGTACTTGCCTCTATTCTTTTGCGAAGTTCCGAAGCTTTGCGAAATAAATAAGAAATATCAACTCTCGAAGTATGCGAAGTATGAAGTATCCTTGAAGAAGTATGAGAAGTACTCAATCCTCGAAATATACAAGAAGTATGAAGTATCCTTTGAGTAGTATAAGAAGTACTTAATCCTCTAAATATAAGAAGAATTGCGAATCCATCATGCGAAATTCTAGCTCCATGTTCTTTGCCTCATGTTATGCTCTATTCTTTCGCGAAGTTCCGAAACTTTGCGAAGTGAATAAGAAGTATTAATCCTTGAAGTATAAGAAGTATTGCCTTTGTTCATGCGAAGTTATTATTCCATTTTTGGTGAGGATTCTTGTTGTTCATTGGTGAATATCTTCTTTGGAAGTGATTCTTGCCGAGAAGATGAAGAACATAAAATGTTTTCTTGGTTATCCATAGTTGCCTCTGTTCTTTATCTATGAGGGTAGAATCCTTGAGAAAGTGTTGATTGAGCAAACTGTTTTTGCATTCTTATTTTTCCTCTGTCTCATGCTTTGTGCTCATGCGATAGTATAATCTCTTCAAGTTGCTTATCTTATCTTGTGAAATAATTGCATTCTGCAAAATTCTTAATAATTCTGCAAAATTCTGAATATCTCTGCGAAGTTTTGAATAATTCTGCGAAACTCTGAATAATATTTCGAAAGATTCTAAATGATATTGTTGAGAGATTTTAAATAACACTCTTGAGAGATTATGAATATCACTGCTGCGAGATTCTGAAATATCTTTCTTTGGACACAATGCTTGTGTAATGATTATGTTATGAAATGTGTATGCGATGTTTATGCCATGAAATGCTTATGCGATGCTTTCATGATGCAAGTATGATGCTTGTATGATGAGAATGCTTATCTACTGCAATGTATAGCTAATGTTTGTGTTACTTAGCTCCTTTTACCGCTCTAAAATTGATGTAGCTTTAAATCGCTTCCATTCTTCATTTCTCTGATTTTGTCTCTAGTATATGCATTCCTCTTTGCGTATTTGTTGTTCCTCGCGAATTCTTTTGCTTGTGCTTCATTTTTCTTATTCCTGCACTATTAGTATCGCATAATAATATGATCATAATATCAAGTACGTGGCATTTGCATTGCCTCAGTCTCATTATTATATACGTGTTCGCAAGTTTATCATTTAATCATTTTCTCAAGCTCACAAGCTTATCACGTAATCTTTTTTGTGATAAAAGAACTGTATTACCTTCATCCAAATTGTTTATGTTGAACTTTGTCATTGCGACAAGATCGCAGGACGTCTTTACATTTTCATGTAATGACCCATTGATCTTGCCTTATCATTTATTCTGTGTGGTCTTATTTTGCCTTCCTAGTTAAAGGTCTTATTTTGCCACCCCTCGTTTTTGCAACAATATGACAGGCCTAAATATTCTTGCGAACATAAAGCCCCATGACATTGCCGTCTTGTGACAAAATCGCAGGACGTCGTTACACTTTCATGTAATGACCCATTGATCTTGTCTTATCATTTCTTAGTATTATTGCCTCTGCAGGATGTTTTAGTTGCGACAATATGACAGGCCTAAATATCCTTGCGAACATAAAGCCCCATGACATTGCCGTCTTGCGACGAAATCGCAGGACGTCCGCACACTTTCATGTACAGACCCATTGATCTCGCCTTACCCTCGCGTTAGTATTGTTGCCTCTTCGGGATCATTGCACAAATATGACAAGCCTAAGTTTCCTTGCGAAAACAGAGCCTCATGACATTTGCGTCTGTTTTGACACTCTCCCTAATGGAGGGTGTCGCCCTTATCATCTCCCTGGTTGCCCCTTCAAGGAGGCGTACATCGGCCATACAAGGCTAGCTCCTCCCATCCGGTCTTAACAACAACCGTTGTTTTCGCAGCCTCTTATCCCTTATACCTATAGGGTTTATGGTTACAAGGCTGCACCCTAAGTGGAGTTTTCTTCGGGCGAGTGCGGATGCGCCAAGACTTGTCAAGAGTGGTAAGGAAGTTCCATGCTCCCCGCACTCTTGACTCAACCGTGTACCTCGGCGCCTTGATCATACGCTGACTCCTTGAAAGAGACCCTCGGTCGCCCAACCAGGGTATAACCTTACATATATAGTTGGGAATCCAAGGTACCTCTTCCGGATAGGCTTTCATGGGCCCCAAGTCTACATGACCCAGGTTCCAGGGGCGGTGTAACCTTTTCCCTGAGCCATGTTAAGAGATACCCCCTTATATGACGCACTTTAGGTCTTACATTTGCCTCTTACGAAATATCATTCGCGAACTAGGGTGTACGCCATAAAGGTTCGTCCCATTCACTCACTCAATCATTTTTGTCAATTCATTCAATCATTCATTTTTGATTATCTCTTCTCATTATCTTTGCGAAATTATCGCATGTCTTCATTCTTTCATTCATCCTTTCATTCATTCCTTCATTTCTGTCCCTTCCTTCACTCATTCTTTCATTTCTGTCATTTCTTTCATTCATTCATAATATCATATCATTTGCGGTTTGCTGCTGTTGTTGTCTCTTGCGAAGTATATGATTTGCTTGCGAAGCTATCATCCTTGAAATGTATGGACGTCGCATAAAATATAAATATCTCGCAGCAAAAAGAATTGTGAGAAATGAGATTTGAACCCTTGACCTGCCTCTTGCATATTCTCGCATCATACCAACTGTTCTAACCTTCTCTTGCGAATTTAATTTGCGAGATAATCATCAACTTTCTTTTTTGCGAGATAAGCAAAGTCTGTGTGAAATTTCGCATAACAAAAATAAGTGTGCGAGAGTAAGAATTGATCCTGCGACCTTCTGCTTGCATTCATGCTTCCTGACCAACTGTGCTAGTCCTGCCTCTGCGAAGTGTGTCTGCGAAATAACCACCTACTTTCTTCTTGCGAAATATCCTTACGAAATTATCAAAGACTGTGCGAAGTAAACATTTGCGTGAAGCAAACGAACATCGCGAAGTGTTCGTGCTGCGAACGTTCGCAAGGTAAACATTTGCGAAGTGCAAAAACTCTTTGCGAATGGGGAGATTCGAACCCTAGACATCAAACTCCTTCCCTTTACTGCGACCATCCGGGCTAGCTTCAGCTTGCGAAAGAAACACATATTGCCACTCTATTATTCTTCCTTTCTTTTCAGTAGTTCCAAAAAGTGTGAAAAATATTGAGTTTTGCGAGAATTGATCATGCGAACTATAACCCATACTCCTAATCCCTGACCATCTGCACTACTTGTTGTTTACGAAAGAAACACATAATTTCATAACCTTATTCCATTTCTTCTCATTTGAAAGTTCAAAAAATATGCGAAAATTCGCGAGAGGTGGGAATTAAACCTGCGACCTCAAGCTCATTGTCTTTACCTCGACCAACTTTGTCAAGCTTCGTTTGCGAACTATCTCTGCGAAATAATAACTTACTTTCTTCTGTGTGAAATACCCTTGCGAAATATCCATGCGAAAAATACACGTTCATTAAGATTTGAACTCGCGACCATGAACTCATTAACCTCGCAGGTGACCAACTGTGCTGCCTCTTGTTTGCGAAAGAATGAAACAACCTTGCGAGATTATCCATTTTTTCCCCTCTTTGCGAAGCAAAAAATTCTTTGCGAGGAGGGAGATTCGAACCCGTGACCTTAAGCTCCTCATGTTCGCTCGTGACCAATTGTGCTATCCCTCTTGTGCGAACGGATCGCAGAATGCTAATACATGATTTACATTCACCCTTTGATACTCAAGGAAAAAGTTGACAAAAATTCTATGCGAAGGGGAAGACTCGAACCCGCGACTTTATGTTTATACTCTTCGCCAGTTACCAATTGTGCTAGTTGTTGTTTGTGAAAGAAACACACAATACTATAACTTTATTCACTTCTTCGCTCTCGGAAGTTCAAAAATATGTAAAAGGTGGGATTCGAACTCGCAACCCCAAGCTTGTTCTCTTCGCAAACGACCATCCGGGCTACTTGCTTTTGCGAAGGAAACACACAATGCTATAGCTTTATTCCATTTTTCCCCTCTTAAAAGTTCAAAAATATTTGAAAAAATATGACTGTGGCGAGATTTGATCTTGCGACATCAAGCTTCTTCGCTCCCACTCAAACCATCTCATGCGAGCTTCTTTTTGTGATAAAATTCACAACATTTTGTTCTTATCCTTTTCTTCGTTCTTCCTTTATTTCCTTCAACAATTTTCCTTTTGATTTTTCTCCTGAACATGAAATTCTTTCATTCAAACTTTAATTTTCTTCCTTGAATTTCACCACGGCAACTAATTTTTTCTCTTGTTCTTTTCATGTCTTTAAATTACTGATGATGTTTACTCCCTGAAAGTGTGATTTCTTCCATAAAACTTCCATTTTTGAACCTAAATTTTATAGATCTAAATAAAAAGTATGGAAATTTCTCTTAAAGTTTATAGATCCAATTGAATTCATCACCAACAGTAGCCGTTTTTTCTAAACTTTCTTGAACCAACAACATTAGGTCCCTGTTTCTAGCGCCAATATGTAGTTGCAGGAAATCCCACAATACACCCCTCACTATATTTTGTAGATCTAAGTCTTATTAATCATCTAAATTTCAAATATAAGTGCTAAAAATATAAATTGACACAAGGATTTTTTACGTGGTTCGATCAATGTGATCTACATCCACGATTCTTCACTATGATTGTTGAGGTTACATAAGAATTACATTTACAATCTCCATTAATGGATATTTTGTAGAGCTCTAGATCTAATTATTTGGGGAAGAAGATGATAAAGAAAATAAAATCTTTCTCTCTCTCCAAAATATCTCTCTCTCTCCTACTAAAATTATCCCCCCTTTCTCTCTCCTGCTCTCCTCTTTATATAGTATTTACATAGTGGATGACAGCTCATGTACAACTAATATTTTCCTTAATTTCGGATTTACCTTGCGACATCCTCGTGAGAGTATAAATGTAGAATCTCGCAGACACTCTAATTCTCGCAAGATCCTCGCACTTTCTTCATGTTTACGTTATCTTCATTTGTTATGTCATTTCTGAAATCACTTTGCGACGGCTTCGCGACGTTGTTAATGAAGATTCCGCAAGTGTGTTGTTGTTGCGATATTTGGATCCTACATGTGAGGATTAAGATGTGCATGAAAATACTCAATTAGAGACGCGCTGCGCCTGCGATCTGAGATAAAAATTAGTGATTTTGTGTCAACACGCAAAACTCACCAAAATTGATTAATTTTGTGTCAACTCGCAAAATTCAATTTTTTAACCTAATTTTATCAATATATTTTTATTATTGGATAAAGAATAATACATCAACTAGTTGGAAGCCTAACAAGCTAAGCTCCAACGACATACTACTACATAAATCGAACAGGTTGTCGTGCTAATTTTTGTAAATTTTATCAATTTAAAAAAATTAGGTTTTTGCGGTCTGCGCAATATCTCGATCCCTATTGGTCGAGACTAAACCTAGGCAAACTAGGAAATTGATCCATCAGGGAACTAGTAGGACCAAATCCTACCAGAAACGGGAAAAGAGGAAACTGTGACTAGAAGCCGTGGCAGAAAGGACTTGGCCGCGCCACTTGGCCAACCAATTTGCCCTAACTCGAGCCTCCTTTGGCCGGCCTTCCTTCTTCTATTTTGTTGTCCGCAGGCTCCTCTTTCACATAAGCCAATCAAATTGCTCCAAAGATGCAGCCTGCACTTTTAATTAAAGGTGGCCAGCAGCCCGTCTTTGGCTTTGACCAATCATATCTCTTCAACTTGGTCAAACGATATCCAAAAGGTCACCAAAGATTGGACAAACATCTGAGAGAATATGGTAAATAATTTGAGTATGAGATACATTCCAAAAGTTTCGTATGGATGTCTAGTATGACATACTAAAAAATCACATCAATCGGATTAACAAGCTAAAAGATACAACTTAAAAGGCGATCTAGGTCATGGCTGAAAACTGACAAAATTTCTCCTGAATTCTTCCCGAGTTTTTACTGTCGAGATGTTTAACCTTCTAAACGAGCTCAAAACCTAAATATTCCCACGAGATAAGATAGGTAATTCTTTTCTGATAAGAATGGAGGGGCGGATCATCAAAATCCGAGTTTGTATGAGAATTCTACAGCAGTTTTAGTGAGGGTCTCACATCTGAATTTTCTAATTATAAAATTTCATGAATTAACACAAACTTCTGCAAATCATCTCAGCCATCATTCTCATATAGGGACCGACCACCACATCTTTAATGTACATGGATAGCTCCTGGAAGCTGCTCAAATATGACCGCCCGCCACCTAGCTTGCGCATGATTGGTCAACATAATTAGGTCTTGCAAGCAAGACCCACTCAGCAACTTGCTACATATTTTCCACGAAAATACTTGAGACATCAAACATGTCACAAACTGGGGGATGTTCATCAGGGTGTTGGTCTGGCGGTTTACAGCATGCGGCATGCAACACGCCCATTATGAGAAAGTGTCAGGAAAGGCGGACGGTTGATAGCAGTAAAGGAGTAGTGGGTGTAAAGCTGACCGGTCTTCCCTTCATGACAGGGACATTGTTTTCACCACTTTTACACGATCCCCACTTCTCCACTACTTAACTACCTCCACTTCCTACGAGATCAGTGTGTTCAACTATGACTTGTATAAATAGGTTTTCAATCTATTTCAACCAACAACAGTTTTTGTTCATAAACACAAGTATCCGGAAAAAACCAAGAACTTATAGCCTACATTCCGCAAGCAAGTTCCACATTCTGATATAAGTCATAAAACAGCTACACCTTCATAGTACATCATTCTGATTTCAACACCTTCTTTGCTTCCCTCCATAAGATCAACCCTTCTCCTTCATTTTGTGACCGAAGCAAGACTGGAACGGCCATTTCTTGGTTTAGTCCAGAATTGTACAGATTGATCTCTCGAATCTAAATTACTCATGTGCAGTATATTTGTTTAGGGTTTAGATTCGTTTCTCGGCGGTACACCCAATTTACCATTTCCATCAGAATCAATTTTTACCCAAAAAAAATCATAATTAGGATTACATTGTATTTGGCTAATGGGCTCAGCTGTCTTAAAGCTATTTTGAAAGAGAATACGTATGCTAAACTTCAGATCTTTCCCCAGCAGAAACTTTGTTATTTCATGTACGCCAATATATATGTCTTTTATGTCATATACATGGCATTAATCTTATTCGGAACAGGATTAGACGCCATTCTTGAATTAATGAGTCATTAGTATCGCCTCAGGTCGCAAAACTCGTTAGTGATTTCGTATGATTTTAGTTTCAAAAACATCTTAGTTATGGATTTCGTATGGTTTAATTTGGTATGTTTGTGTTTTTAAACAATTACTTAAGGATTTAGTAGTTTGGTATGTATAACACTTTTATATTTGTTTTAGAACCTTATTTTTGTTTTCAATTTTAATTGGGTTTGTGTTTTTCAATTTAATAAGCCTAAAATTTGGAATACAGGATGTTTTTTGGCAACCTGTAATTTTTACACAGCTAATCGAACTTGAAGTTCGGTAACCTGTGACAAATTCAAGGTCACCGAACTGAGTTTTCGGCAACCTGCTAAATCCTACCAGATTGCCGAAGACAGAGTTCGGTTACCTCGCAACATTTTCACTGGTTATCGAACTTGTCTGTAGGCTGAAGCACAAAGCCTTCATCCATAAAGGCTGAAGATATTATTTCGGTTACCACAGTATAATATGATAGGTCACCGAACTCTTCTCTGGAGACTCAAAATTTTTCCATTGCACATGTCGGAAAAGTCATTCTCTTGATGCATATATCACAAAACTCCACTCTTAGGTTTGTTTTGGAGTGGTTTGTGTATCATATACATGTCCAGTTTGTGTCTGAGCCTTCAAAAAAAAGTTCGGTTACCTAATGCTTTACCAGGCCACCGAACCCTGGGGTTCGGTTACCAGAGCATAATTTAATAGGTAACCGAACTATTCTCTGGAGACTCAAAATTTTGCTATTGCACATGTTGGAAAAGTCATTCTCTTGATGCATAAATCACAGAAAACAACTCTTAGGTTTGTTTTGGAGTGTTTTTTGTATCATATATATGTTCAGTTTGTCTGTGAGCTTTCACAAAAAAGTTCGGTTACCACCTGTTTTACCATGCAACCGAACTTCACAGTTCGGTTACGACAAAATATTTTCTTAGGTAACCGAACTCTTCTCCGGAGACTCAAAATTTTGTTATTGCACATGTTGGAAAAGTCATACTTATGATGCAGAAATCACAGAAACCAACTCTTAGGTTTGTTTTGGAGTGTTTTTTGTATCATATATATGTTCAGTTTGTCTGTGAGCCTTCACAAAAAAGTTCGGTTACCACCGGTTTTACCACGCAACCGAACTTCACAGTTCGGTTGCCACAACATATTTTCTTAAGTAACCGAACTCTTCTCTAGAGACTCAAAATTTTTCTATTGCACATGTTGGAAAAGTCATTCGGTTGATGCATAAATCACAGAAACCAACTCTTAGGTTTGTTTGGAGTGTTTTTTGTATCATATATATGTTCAGTTTGTCTGTGAGCCTTCAAAAACAAGTTCGGTTACCACATGTATTTATCATGTAACTGGACTTAGGGTTCGGTTGGATCGCAAATTTTTGTTTCCTAACCGAACATATAATTTTGAAATTTAAATGTACTTTATCTGACACAAATATAGTACATAATTTTGAAATTAGAATGTAATATCAAGTAACGGCTAATTTTATAGCCGTTATACACCTAAGGGGTATATATATGTGTCTCATAGTTAACATTTTGTTTCAAAATCTCCTAAAAATGGCAGCTACTAGTCCTAAATTTACTCTACATGAAGATCTTTCTCTTTGCAGAAACTACATATTATACTATCCAAAGAGGGGTGAAGAACGAAGAATGAATGGTATTATGAGTCAAAGTTATTGGGGGAAAATTCATGAGAAATTCTGCTCCGACACAACAAACCCTTATAACCGTGATCATATAGCTTTTTTCATTCAATTTGGAAAGATTAGAGATAGAGTTGTGGAATTTATAGGGTGAAGGATTCGACGAAATCATTTTAACATCAAAAAACAAATGGCGAAGATGGAAGAGAAAGGTATTCAAATATGAATATCATTTCCGCCTCCTTAAAGACTTTTTCATAACGCGTTTCGGATATTAAATGTTATGTAATTTTATTTTGGAAAGTCCTGTAAAAGTTCGGCATTTTCCTGTAATTTCATTACCTAACCGAACTTCTGTCTCGTACAGTTCGGCATTGTCCTGTAATTTCATTTCCTAATCGAACTTTTGTCTCGTACAGTTTGGCATTGTCCTGTATTTTCATTTATTAACCGAACTTCAATGTCAAATTCAGCAGTTAATATGTTAGGGTTTTGGACTACAGTTCTGCAACCTGGTAATATTCATCAACCCAACCGAACATCTTGTTCGGTTACCTGGTGAATTTTTTTAGGTTTCCGAACGTTACTGAAAAAACAAAAGTCTCAAAAAAAACAGGTGTTCGGCTACCTTAAATATTTGGGCAGCTAACCGAACATGACTTTGGCAATCTCTATAATATTATGTGCCAACCGAACTATTATCTGGAAACTCCATAAAATACTAACATTTACTCAATAATTAATGCCACTCTTCAAAAAACATAGTATTCCATTGATAATTATACTTAGTTCCATTACATGTGTCATTTAATCATCTTCAAGTGAAATTTGACCTTCATGTACAATTTCTTCCGACTTCTTCAAAGCATTCCACATCTCCATGTTAGGCTCATACATGATACACCAACCCAACATTCTATCCGGATTAAATGTAGGCCAATAAGAGGTTCCACATATTGGAGGCAATGGACAATCGGGTTTTAACCGGAGGCCTATAAAGTGGTTGTAGTTAATCAATGCCATCACACATCTCCTTCGTTTGAGTTGCTCGACACATACGGTTGTTTTCGGGGTGAAGGTGAAACTAGCATATTTTGAGAAATAATGAACCACACAATTGAATTCCTCGGCGATTAAGTGTCCACATATAGGCATGCTCATCCAATAATCCGATGTCATCGGATGACCCCCATGAAGACGACGTTGATACCTAACAAATTTCTCATTGAGACTACCCTCCCCATCGCACAACATTGTCTTGTAAAAGGCCAGATTCTCCTTTAGTTTGGACAACAACCTTTGCCTTATATGAGTCATTGCATACCCATTATTTAGCTTCGCACCTTCGATGAAAGGCCCAAGTTGTTGATTGAATACATGAAAACCACAATTACCATCCGGAGGAACGTCGTCGGTGGAAATAACGTACTCTCTAATGTATAGAGGTAGCTCATTCAAATAATCTTTATTTGGAGCCTCAACCTTCACGTCTAGGGAAGATGGTTGGATGGGGCACATTAGAGACTTAAGCTTCACGTCGACGGAAGATGGTTGGCTTGGTTGTGATGGACACATCAGACCTTTTTTCTTCAAATCTCGCTCACTTGTTTCTCGCTCACTTGTTTCGCCTTTCTCCTAAATACTCTTACCCCGTTTGTTGGTTTTCTCCAAGTACATTACCGCGGTATACTCATTGGACGAAGGATCTCTAGTAAATGGGGTTTGCTCACTTTTCTTCTTACGTAACACCTTTGCATATTCTGTTAGTTGCTTTTTAGTTTCGTTTTTGCTTGGTCTACCTTTGCGTTTGCCTTTTGATGGTTCATAAACATTCTCCGAAGTTTGTGAATATATGATTTTCCTCATGTCATCCCAAAAGATTTGTTTTTGAATCTTGTTCATGCCACGATACATCTCTAGTACGGTTCTACCCATTTCGTTATCACCAAACTCTTCCCCAGCTTCTTCTCCCTTTGGAGGAGGGATGAAACTTAGATGCTTCCAAAATGGATCAATGTCACTTAAAGGGATTACGCCATACTCGTAGTTGATTATCATATAACGACAAGGTAGTCCCATAGACTTCTTTATGTTACATACACACACCTCATCCGCCTTGGTTTCCCACTTATCAATCAACTCGACTTCTATAATCAACAACTTCATACATTGCCAAGATAAGTTGTGATGGATTCCCTTGAACAATGGGTGGTCGGCATATTTTCCGTTCATTTTGAATATACGGCTTTTTTGGAACTTCTCTTTAATTCTATTAATATCGCGCTTGAAGTAATTTTCCATAGCATTCCACACGGTTACGAAATTATCAACACATCCAAAGACATTCTTCTTAAACCGATGGTGAGCCGACTCTACTAAACTTGTCGCTTGATTTCCCAAGTGTTTATATTGGTCAGTATAGGCATTAATGGTAGGCTTGGAAAAATGTTACCTACAAATGTAAACTACAAGTGCACAGTGTCGACAAGCAACACAGGGAAAGTACAGGTCGATCCACAGAGATTTGGAGGGTATAAAGTTGGGCTTATGGTCTTCTAAACTGATTCTTGATGAGAAGTAACACAATAATGGTTGTTTTAGGTGTCGATACGACAAGATGTTGTTGTGATTGTAATTCTAAGGTAGAAAGTATGCAAGAGAGATTGTAAACAAAAGTTGAAGAGCACTAGGGTAATTGAATTCACCTTCTAACTCTATGCTATGGCAATTTAACTCAAATTATGTTCTTGTATCTTCCTTTGAAGGTCTCAGGTGGATGGTTATTAACTAACTTTCACTAACTCACCCCTAGTATAAGTTGTCTTCTTACAGTACAACTTATCACAGGTTCATCTGTTCAAACAGTTAACTACTAATCCTAACACAATATAACACAGCAAGAACAATAACCAGAGGTTGATTAACTTGACATCAAATTAGGGGTTTCATCTACACCCTAGCAAAGTAAATTAGAACATGATGAAAGTTGTTAAAACACAATTGAATCTAAGCTAACAAAAATAAAACCCTAAAATTCCAGAGAGAGTTCTTACACAGAGAAGAAATCTAATTTATACTACAACTTCTTCTCTAACACTCAAAATTGAAATTAAACGCATACCCTACAAACCCAAGCGTCTGAATCGATTGTCCCCTCTTCCAATTCGGCTCTGCAACTTCATTAATGTGATGTTGTACAAACCCTAATTCCATCTATCTCGAGCTCAGCTTCTAGGGTTGGGAGAAGCTGTGGTGGAGATAGCTGGAGCTAGAGAAGGTGAAGGCGGCTGTGCTGGTGGATGCTCAGAGACGGTCGGGGAAAGAAGATGAGGGCTCTGATTTTTTGGTCGGGGTAAGGGAAGATGAGCTCTGGTTATTCTGTCGGGAGAGAAAGAGAGAAAATATGAAGGGAGTGTTTGGGTGTTCGGCTAGGTGAAGAGGGTAGGTGGCTAAGGTGTGAAGTGGGAGCAGCGAACGCTGATGCGCGGGTTGAAGCGACCGTTGGATGCAGCTGATAGATCAAATCTCACGGCTCAGGATGGATCAGGCTTGGATTCGGGTTTTGGGTCGGATCTTGGATAGCTCATGCCCATATCTTTGTAAACGGGTTGCTACTTGTCAGGTTGCAACTGATGCGCAAGCGGGTGGAAACTTCTCTTCCATAGTCGCTAGTCTCCAACTTTCTGCTCTTTTGGCTCCTCAATTCATCCAAGCTTTATTTACTACCTAAAAACACAAAATTAATTAGTACAAGTATTTATTCTTGAGAACAGAGAAAATACATAAATTTGGATAATATATGATTTTAAAGCACAAAAGATGAGTTAAATGCCAATAAAGAGGTGTAGAAATATGCAATATTTGGTACTCATCAATTAACAAACCTCTCTTTGTGTGGTTCCAACCATTGGCGAAAAACATAAGACATGACATCGGGGTAATCGGGAGTATCCCAATGGGCGATAAACTCCGCAAGATTTAGATGATACTCTTCCTCGGTAAGAGATCAACACAATGATTCCCATTCACCGTTGAAAGCAACCCATTTATATCGTATTGTTTTTCAACTTCCTCTTTTGCATCCGCTCGTTCATGTTCCGGTAGCATCTTAATCTCTTCATATCCTTTTTTCTTGGGTGGACAAATTATTGGCTTGCGCCTATTTATCAAATTACACCATATATGGAACGTACAAAGCATATTATGTGCTAGTGGGAATACTTCCTCTATTGCATTCATCAATGCGACATCATTATCCGTCACTATAACCCCGGGAATATCATCACCTCGGAAGATTGCCTTAACTTGCTTTAGTGCCCAAATGTAACTAGGTTCTTGCTCATATCTTAAGAAACAAAACGCCACGGTAAACAGTGACTTCGTCGAAGTACGCCCAACAATATTCAACAATGGCATCTCGTACTTGTTTGTCTTATAAGTGCAATCCATTATTAGAAGTTCATGAAAGCATTGAGCCAATTGAACACTCGTCGGATGCGCAATAAACAGTTGTGTTATCTCTCCTTCCGATTCCACATCCGTTTGAACCGCGTAGTTTTTCTCTTGGGCCAAAAAAAAAAAAAACAATTGTTGCATTACTTTCTATCTCTCCATTCCTTCCTTCTAATTGTTTCAATTGCATTGTAAATTGTGGACAAAGATGAGTGGTTATCCTCCTTTAGTATTTGGAGCATTTGAACCGGTGAAATACCCATTGTCCTCATTTTAGCTACCTTGTCCATCTCTTTAGGAGTTAGCTTTGCCGCCATGAAATGTCCTTCAAGATGCTCCGGACGAGGATGATTATGACAACCTTGCATAACCCTGTAGAGAACCCATCCACCCAAATATTTGTTGCAATTAAATGCAAGCTTGAATGGGCAATTAATCTTCTTTGATAAAGTTTTGTTCTTCCTATTTGTCTTTCCTTTATAAACATAACCCTTCCTCTTGTGGCTTTTATCGGGATGACCGCTTCTCTCACAAACCATTTCAAAGCGAGTTTTGCTTTCTCTCCCATTCAATACTAATACGCATATGTCTTTTTGTGCATGTTGTCTAGCCCAACTCTTTGCATCTTCCGGATTTTTGAATACCAAGTCATTCATCTAGTGATGGGATGTGTCATCGTACAAAATACCAACTAGGGAAGGTTGGTTTTCCATTGGTTCTATTGGATCACATGGAACCTACAAGTAATAACACAACGTCAATACCATAAACAATAAACACTTACAAGTTCGATAATGTAAATTTTTTTATCGACCCTACCAAACACAAAGTTCGGTTATGTAGTTTCCAGAAATAATTTGGGGCCTTGCCGAACTCGATCTTTAGATTTTCTACGGAAAAGTTCGGCCATGAAAATGAAAAACTCGACTAAACCGAACTTATAGGTTCGGTTAGCAACGCTGTATATATATATTCTGCGATCTTACCGAACACAAAGTTCGGTAACAAAAGTATTTAAATCGACTAAACCGAACTATGAACTGTAAACTCTATAAAAATAGTTCGGTTACATTTTCTGGGAAAACATAACCGAACTCTCAAAAACCACTATTAACATGTAGTTCGGTTACCTGCGTCTGCTAAATTTAAATTTAGTAATCGAACTAGGTTGACCTAACCGAATTCTTTCCAGAAATTTTGAGTTTGGCCAAATTTTTGCACAATTCAAGCTACATTAACTAAATATGAGACATACCTGAATACCCATAGCTTCATCTTCAGGTTGTGGCTGATAAAATCCATCATTTGGTTCGTTAGATTGAGTTTGGGGCAAAAAGCTTTCATCATCTAACAAATAACTCATTTCCGGATATTAGAAGTATTGACAAAAAATACACGATGAGGTGAAGGGGGTTCTGATTCTGAGGATGAGGTATCATCACATGAATCACCCAAATCATAATTACTAAAATCAAAAAAAGATTTTTTGGGTTCACCCATCTTCTTCTTCCTATTTCCTTCTTCTTCTTCTTCTTCTTCTTCTTCTTCTTCTTCTTATCTCTCAATAATAATGTTATAACAAAACGATCCCATTAATATAACTCACTAATCACTAACTAATCAGTTATTAATCATTACACTAACACTAATTAATCATCACACTAACTAAGTTAATCATCAAGGGTAAAGTAGGTATTAAAAAAAAAGTCAGATAAGGGGTGACTGAAAATTACTACCAATATCCACCCCAAAAACTTAAGAGTAGTCCCCCCATTTTTTGAGTAATCCCCAAAAAACGGTTCTAAGGTAACAAGTAACAACTAACAAGGGATATAAAGACTTTGTTCTTCCCCAACAACAAAAATGAAAAATAGAATTCCCACCCACCCACTCGCACATCTGCTTCTAGGCTTTAAGTTAGTTTGGGAAGAACCATTTTTTGGGGACCATGGTTTTTTTGAGGGGACCATGGTTTCAATTTTAGGAGGACATTTAGAAGTAAAGTGAAGCCACCCCTTATCCACATATTTTAGTTAATGACCAAAATGCCATTATATTATTTTCACTTAATTTTTTTTTAAATAATTTTTTTAAATTAAAAATTAATTTTTTAAAAATTAAAAATCAAAACTTTTTAAAAAAAATTTTAAAAAAATTTTAGTTTTTAATTTTATTTTTTTAATTAGCTTAGGTTTGAAATGTTAGTTACAAAGTATTGTTCGGTTAGGAGTAGTTTAAAAAAACCCTATTTTTCTAACCGAACTCCCTGAAACATAGAAAACCAAGAACACGTCGGTTAGAATGAAAAATTTCCTTGCAAACCGAACTCATAGTTCGGTGCGTTCGCAATTTTTTTAGAAATTTTTTACTTAACCGAACTCTTATCTGAAAATACACTGAACAGGGTTCGGTTATATTCATAAAAAATCTTTATAAACCGAACTGAAAGTTCGGTGCGTTCGCAAAAGTTTTAGAATTTTTTTTACTTAACCGAACTCCTATATAAAAAAACTTCTATAAATTTTCTATTTTCTCTTAAGTATACTAAAGTCTACTGAGGCTTCCAGCTTCTTAGCAGCCAAATACGAGATTTTTTGGTGTTGTATCTCAAATTCTCAATCACTTTATATGGTTCTTGTTAGAGAAGCTATACATTAATTGTTGGGGTTCAGGGCCATCTTCGTGCTAATACTGCGGAAACAAAATAGCTAACAAGAAACACTTGATCTCTCGGATTGCTCCATGAACCTCACTACGATCTAGGATAAGAAGAAGAGAAACAGAACTACACATATGCAAGCCATAAACAAAAGCAACAAGAAGTAAAGTACTCACAGATTTAACGTGGTTCAACAATATACACAATGTGTGTATATTGTCTACATCTACCAAACGTCTACGACCTCTTTATTCATTATAGAATCACCACTGAGAATTACACAACTGATTGAATAAATCAATCCATCGACTCACCACAACGTGACCGAACACAAGAACTCTCACTAGCACTCTATAAGATCCAAAGTAGTGTCTTCACCCATACGAGATAACGTTTACCACATTATCTACCACAACAATATGATCTTCTCTGCACACCCTGATATAGATTACCATGGACGCCTTTAGCTCAACACCAATAATCTAATCCAGCACCACCAAGATGATCCACTCCTCAACAAGATGTCTTACCAACATCTCCATATGAATACTCCATAACGACATATCTTCCAACATCGATAAGTATCCCATAAGCACCATAATGGTGTACTCCCATTAGGTCTCTCACATAACCACCTCAAATAGGTGGGATGAATCCCTCACATCTCTACGAGATTTACATTGAGGATTCCATGACTAAAACACTTAGCCTATACCTCCTTATATAGGAGTCACAAACTTGGTTCCCAAGTATTAACCTCCTTAGTTTAAGAAACCATCTCCAACTAGGAAACCATGGTTAATTTAGGTATTCCATATTTATGGAAGTTGACCTAAACTAGGAAACCACCGTTTCCCTACAATTCTCCACCTCGGATCATGCATTCATGCATGAGACGATCAACTTGTTATCCCTCCATCTTCTGAACATCGATTGCACCATCACTGGTTGCCTACATATCCTCAATAGGAATCAAACCGAAATGTAGTTCACCCAAATTGTTCCATAGAACCTCCATCAGAAGAGAGCAAACCAAACTTGAAAGTTACCAACTCGGACTTAACAATCCAACCTCTGGTGATTGTACAAATCTCCACAACGGTGAAAAATCGACCATCTCAACAAATCAACATCATATGATCATCCGTTATGCAACATCTTGAGAAACACCTTACTCCTTTATGTTCATAACTCCACATTGATTGGCATCATTCTAGGTGTATTGCATGCCAACTCAATCAGATCATACACGATCGTTGTCCATATGCCACC
Organism: Papaver armeniacum; assembly: GCA_023531295.1. Taxonomy (NCBI): domain Eukaryota; kingdom Viridiplantae; phylum Streptophyta; class Magnoliopsida; order Ranunculales; family Papaveraceae; genus Papaver; species Papaver armeniacum. The sequence goes on along the minus strand of JAJJWW010001088.1, from coordinate 828,781 downwards.
TTCGAATTTAGTTATAGTCATTATGCGCCCTTGAGCCTTTGCCACCTTCGAACTTGTTCCATACCATGAACACAGCTTCGTCTTGGCCTTCTTTGCTCCACCTGAGTTAATGTTACGCTCTTATAAGCCACTAACTCCAAGTTGCGCACCACATCCGTTAGGGTTGACATCCATAACTAATCGATCAAAAAATAAAACTACCACAGTATCCTCCATGTGTCTGCCTAAGCATTACCTTAGCAGAACCATAGTCTTCATCTTCGTCTCTAAACTCCAGCCGAGTCAATTGCTTATTTAAACAACTGATCACATACTTGCTCTTTTCCATGAGCATGTCCTCCAAAGCGAGTTAACGAGAAACCTTGCGTTAGTTTGTCATAAACCAACCTTCATGTTAGCTTCCAAGAAACTAACCATCTTGTATGTACCAAAGCATATTGAGCATGACTCTAACTGCGCACCAAATACAACCAATCCATGGATCTCGAGCTCATCTCTTATGAATCTTGCTTTACGAGCCTATCTCCGATTGGATCATGATTCTATAACCATATATCACCAATTGAGTTTTACTCCTTCAGAAAGCTCATCATATTTTCGACTAATGCATACATACCACACTAACTATGTCCAGCTTCACAGAGTCTTCGACAGCTGACACACCAATCTTCTTTTACACCACTTCAGCAACCTCAACGAGCTTTGACAACAATATCCTTTTTACGGGCTTTAACATAATTGTCAATATAGTCTTTTATCAATTTCATAGCAAGCATGTAGTTTCGACTTCGCGAGAGTCAAACCACAACATAGTAAGACTTGGATAACACTGTGACTAATGTCAAAGAATTCATTGTTACCGTCGTAAAAATACATAATGTCACACATTCTTTCTTGTGCATATCCCTTTCTGAATCTTTCTCCAAACGTACACCAACGTTTCAAAATCTGATAATCCGTCCTCCACAGAAGGACCCAATCACACTCAGCCATAATCTGAAACCTTTGGTAACTTCCTCAAGCTCCAAACAATTCAAGATGCTGCTGTGTTTATTTTCTCAAGCTATTTAGAGAAAATAACTTGACGGAAACTATATCGTTGCTGAGCCAAATTTCTCAAAAGAAATCTTTACCTTCATCTCTACAGGCTCTGTCCCTATTGAAACCAATTTCAATAACTGTAGCAGACAAGCAAATCCCCAAATATTACCATTTATATAATGTAGCTCTCTCTAACAGAAAGTCTCACACCGATCTTCAAGAAATCAAATAGCCAATGGATAACAAAAGGTTGATGGAAAAAAACGCCAAAATTGCAGCCCTACTCAAATTCATGCGTCGTGTTTTCTCCTAAGTAGTATGCACTAGCTTCCTGATGGTTATTTTCAATGATGTTGTAGTAATAAAAGGGTTGTCGTTCACTCGGACTTGATGGGTTTGATTTTAAGAATTACTAGAAGAAAATACTAAAAAAATATATACAAATATTGTCACAGGATGAAGAGATGTGCTGGGACTCAGGATTCAGCCAAACTCATAACAAGAAGGTTCAAATATTAATTCTTTTAACAATTATCGCGCAAAAAATAAAAACATTGACTCTTATTTTTGCCAAGATAGATTCTCAAAAGATTGGTTGTAAATCCTAAGCATGATGTATCAAAACATTTAAGCTAAGCATACATCATCAAATTAAATGACAACCAATTAATTCAAATCATATTTCAATTAAAATTAATGCAAAAGTCTTAAAAAATAATTAAATAATTTTACCCATGTATGAAATTCGTCTTCCTCCGTCGTCCCAAGAATGGGGTTTAGCTCATCATCTTTGGAAACACGCTCAAAATATGATTTTATTGCTCAAAGGTGCTTACAAATGATGAAAAGGAGAGATATCAAATAAAAATCGGGTTTGTAACGAGATATAAGTGTTACAAACCTAATTGTTACTGAGAGCGATAACACCTTTTACATCGCTGTTACTATTCATTTAAGTCTGCCTCCAACTACGACCCACAAACGCGAGTCGTTTACCTTTGTTGAAGAACGACGGTTTTCTGGCCGTCTGTTCTTCGTGTTCTTCAGTTCTGCAGCAGCAGAAGCTTCTCTCTGCAACTTGATTTTTTCTTCTCTGTGATGGTTCAAACTCGCCCCAAACTCTCCATCCTCCTAAGTGAAACCCCCAGAGCCTATTTATACACAACATGGCTAAGAAAATCCTCGCCATTACTCCAAATAATCTTCATTTACTCGGAAAATATTTTTCTTGCAACCACGATTTCTTCCCGAATTGACTTTGTACGCGTTAATATTCTTCCGGCATGTTCAAAACGTCATGTACACGCCTCAGGTGAAGTAAATCACACTTCTATCTCACGCCATGCACATAAAGACACATGCAATCCCGTGAAAATCATCTTCTCTTAACCACGTAGCCCTGTTTTCTTCTCGCCGATTATCCGGCCAATTCTAACGAAACAATCAACCATAACACTCCTGTTACGATAAATCAAGTCTTCCCATGAAATTTGAGCCATTGAATCACACTATAACCCCTCCAAAAATCCAAACAAAAATCTGCCGAGTTGATGTGAATATTTTCCCGCAAAACCAAATTTGAAATGGAGAGGATGAAGTGCCCCGATCCAAAACATGGGCGCCTTTATCAGCTTGGGTGCCTGGGGTGCCCTTATCCAAATTGAGGGTGCCTTTATCACTTTTCTCCCGGGGGTCCAAATAACACTTTTTGAGCAACTTTTTCCGCACAAGTGTATTTCTCCAAAAACACCTACACACACATAAAAACACCAAAATTAGTACAGAAATCGAGACCAACAATAGAGACAATGAGGACAATTCAGACACAAAAATGTGTCTATCACTTCCATATCCACACCACCACACATATTGTAGTATTGTATCTTTATTCTTTAAACTCTTGAAGTGTCCAAACGATACCTTTTTAATTCCTCGCAACGGGTCTTCACCAAAGTAGGAACGTATCCGCAACACAAATAGACCAACCTGTTTCTCCAAATGGTCTTGCACTTCAACCAGCTCCGATCGACATCAAATGGTGTACAACCAAAAATAACTCTTCGACTGAACGTCATCGGCAAGAATCAAAAGATCACAAACTATCTAGCTTCTCCATCAAAAACAGTATGAGATAAACTCCAGAAAATATTGTTCTACCCGACACAATGCCATACTCAACATAGACAAACAAACCCTACAAACTGTGTCGAAAAACTTCTTCTTATATAAAAATAAGAAACCACAGCTCCACCACAACCAATATCACATCTCATCCAACGATCAATGTTTTGCAACTATTTGTAGCCACGTGCTTCAAATACTCAGACTGAAAATCAAACTCTTCACTTCTGGAACATATCAAATCCTGGCCAACGATCAATACTTCCAAAACGAAACCTACTAAGAGATTTCCCAAATCCTTATTGTAACAAACAATTAAGGCAGAACGAGTATGAATTCATCTTCACATTCTTTAACTTAATGTTAAAGAAAATCAGCAACATGATCTAATTGATGACGATTGATTAACAAACTATTGTTTCCCATGGTATGGACCAATAATGAGACTTTGACATGCTTATATTTCATCTTTACTTCCACAAACATACAAACCAATATTTGTATCTCAACCACAATATTCTTGCCTTCTTGTGTCTTGCCAATCAAACACTGATTAATTGGAAACAAATCTACGTTGGTCTCTCAAACAGTTCACAAGAATATGGTACGAAGTATAAAGAATAAATATAACTTACTTGAAGCCATGCATAGAGTTTCTGCTCCAATAAGTATCAATGCCAAATCTCCAATATAGAGCACCAAAATATCAAGACCACACATCTTGACCACATCGAATGCAGATCACCTGATATAATCCCATTCCTTCAGAAGTACACTTTACTTTGCTTTTCTTTGTTCCCAAAATTGATGAAATCAAATCCTACACATACTTGATATCATCAAACTCTGCATCTTCGGAAGCTGTAACATCAAATCCTCACATACTTGATGAAACCAAATCCTTTGTCTTCAAAATTTTCTGCTACTGGAAAACTCAAAACTTCTCACTTCAAATCTTCTATCCAATCTAAGCTCTGATACCAATTGTTGGGACAATTGGATCGCTCTGATACCAATTGTTGGGTTCAGAGCTATCTTCGTGCTATTACTGCGGAAACAAAATATCTAACAAGAAACACTTGATCTCTCGGATTGCTCCATGAACCTCACTACGATCTAGGATAAGAAGAAGAGAAATAGAACTACACAGATGCAAGCCATAAACAAAAGCAACAAGAAGTAAAGTACTCACAGATTTAACGTGGTTCAACAATATACACAATGTGTGTATATTGTCTACATCCACCAAACGGCTACGACCTATTTATTCATTATAGAATCACCACTGAGAATTACACGACTGATTGAATAAATCAATCCATCGACTCACCACAACGTGACCGAACACAAGAACTCTCACAAGCACTCTATAAGATCCAAAGTAGTGTCTTCACCCATACGAGATAACGTTTACCACATTATCTACCACAACAATATGATCTTCTCTGCACACCCTGATATAGATTACCATGGACGCCTTTAGCTCAACACCAATAATCTAATCCAGCACTACCAAGATGATCCACTCCTCAACAAGATGTCTTACCAACATCTCCATATGAATACTCCATAACGACATATCTTCCAACATCGATAAGTATCCCATAAGCACCATAATGGTGTACTCCCATTAGGTCTCTCACATAACCACCTCAAATAGGTGGGATGAATCCCTCACATCTCTATGAAATTTACATTGAGGATTCCATGACTAAAACACTTAGCCTAGACCTCCTTATATAGGAGTCACAAACTTCGTTCCCAAGTATTAGCCTCCTTGGTTTAGGAAACCATCTCCAACTAGGAAACCATGGTTAATTTATGTATTCCATATTTATGAAAGTTGACCTAAACTAGGAAACCACCGTTTCCCTACATTAATGGCAGTAAGTGGAGTATATAACAACCAATTCTATAAGAAAAATAGACACTAAGAGGGAGAATAAATAACCACCATGTGTGCCTATAAGTGGCATTAAGATGATAGTTTACCATCTGTTAAGTTTTGTGTGGATCCAAAAAAGTGGATTAACTTTACCATCACGTGGGCCTAGATAACGTGGTTACAAATTATGATAGTTTGGTTGACCAAAAAAGTTCGGTTACGAACTTCAAAATTTTGACACAACCGAACATTTTTATATGGTCTTACAACCTAAAAGTTCGGTTAGGGTCCAATTTATTCTCAACCGAACTGTTCTTGGGAGTTTCTATATCATGCAAAGTTCGGCTATCTTGCAATGAGTTTTTTTCAAAATCTCCAAACCGAACTTTCAACTGTAACTAGTATTTGGAAGACCCAATTTGACCACTACAGCTACATTTATCTATTAAAAACGTATAGAACTTTAGGGAATTCTCAGAAAATAATCTTCTAATATATATATCCGTGGAAAACCATGATTTGGTTCACGAGTTAAAGCTTCGATTTCGGGCACAACTTCTGCTGCTACTTTTTCAAGGTTTTCTTCAACTTGGGGTAGATTTAATTGAATTGCAAGTTCTGGTATCCTTGGATTCAAAATTTTATCTTGATTACATTGTTTTATGCAGAGTCATTTTGGAATGACATTAATGGACAACAAAATTTTTTTGATCGACAATGAGAAACATTTATAAAAGGAGGAAGAAGAGATTTTTTTTTTTTAAACCGTTTTGATAAGAGAGGGTTCTGATTTTGTTATTATGTTTAGATATAAATGAAAGGGTAACTTAGTTATTTACTAGGAGTTAGGACACCCCTTAAAATAATAGGATAGATGGGCTTATAACTTAATGGTCCCCTCAAAAAAAGGCTGGTCCCCAAAATATCTTTCTTTGGGAACTAAAAGTCTAAAATTAAAAATGAAATAAAATGCTTATTTTGTTGTAGGGGCCCATGTATGTGCGGCCCTTGTAGAAGTATTTTTGTTTTTCCCTTCAAGTCTTTTGTTTTTCTCTTCTTTTGGTTTTTCCTTTGTGAAAACTACTATAACCTCCTACTATATGGGTTCAATATATAAAAGCCCCACAAAATGGATCCTTCACTGTCAACTCCATTCTTTCACATTTTGATATTGCTAGGCCCAAAATATCAATTTCTCTCCAGATCTGGCCCATAATTTTATATTATGTATTTTGATATTGACAAAACTACCCTTTTTATATAAACAAGAGGAATATCATAAGATATTTCATTTCTTTATTCTCTTTCTCTCTCTTCTTCATTCTCTTTACCCCTCGAGAGCTTTTCATTTCTGATTTTTTTCTCTCTCCAGTTCTTTCAGAAACACATTTTAGGTTTCTAAATTAATTTTGAGCAGAGACAATCGATTGAAAAATGTAATCGATTAATTTCGTGTTTTCCAGTTTGATTAAATTTAGGTTTGAATCAATTAGTTTCGACATGTGATCTAGTTTTCATTGTATGATTTCGTTGTTATTGTTGTAACCTCTTTGTTCTTGGTTTGTTCTCTGAAATTGGAAAGATCCAAGAGTTTGAGCAAGTATTGTAATCGATGTAGACGATAGAGATCATAAATCCACCACCAAGAGAAGGAGGAGCATCAGTTGCAGTTGAAAACACAAATCCGAGAAACATATTTCAATAACTGATTTGCAGCTTCAACACGAATTCATCAACAAGCTAAGTATACATGTAAGTATCCTCCTCTCTTTGTGATGATGCTTCGATTGAGAATTTTTAGTTGATTTAAGTCAGATTTTTTTTTCCAGAAAAGTATATTAGGGTTTTAAAACCCTAAATTCTTAGATGCTTCTCAATTAACTTATCTGTATCTAAATCAGAGCTTAGATTTACAAGCATCTGCTTACTTTGGTTGTTTTAATGTAAATTTTTTCAAAAAATTTGAACAAAATTCTCGGATATGTTCTTCGTTAAAATCGTTGTATGTATCTATATCTAGTTTCGATCTATCTGCTGTTGTTGATGAGAAGGTTTTTGATTATTCATCTACTGGTGATGCTTGGATAGGTTGTAATTCAGTTTGAATCTGTTTGGAGTGGATGTTTACAGGCAAGTTAGGGTTCGACTTGGGTCTTTATTGATTTTGAAATCAAGACAAGAAGATGGTGTCATTACTGATGTTACTAGAGTTGTAATGGGTTTGGAGATGCATTGAAGAACAAAGCAGAGATGGATGGAATGACACTAGGGTTTTGATCTTGGATTTGGTGTTGAGTAACAGCCATGGAGAATTATTACAGTTTGGTGGTTGCAGAGAAGAAAAGATTGAGATGTTTGATGTTGACTATGCTGAATTTCAGGCAGTGAAACAGATGGTGGTTGCAATTGAAGCTACAGAATAGACTTGGTGGTGAGCTTAGATGTATGCTTAGGTTTCAGTTACAAAGTTCATGTGCAAGCTAGTAAGGCAGCAGGATGAGATGCAGTGATAATTGAATTGAATTTCAGATTGCAGGAATGATGTGCAGGAATGATGAGGTTGAGTTTAAGTGACTACATGCTTTCTAGCATGTGTATCTTCTACTGAACTTACAGTGTTTTCTTTCATTGATGTAGGATTACCATTCTGCCAGAGTGCTCTCGATTGTTTATTTTCATGTTGTTCTAACAACTACTATTATATTAGCATACTACGAAGCAATATTGAACACAAGAAAACGAATTATATCTGGATTTTTACTTCTCTTTATGAGTAACGCTGCAATTATCATTGTAAGTTATCACCTCCTCCCTTATGTCATTGATTTATCAAGCGGTTTCATCGCTCCTTTTCCACATTCATGGAAATTTCAGCTTTAGATTCATATCTTTCTTTGTTTTTCTATTGGCTCATAGTTGGACCTAGCAACATCTGGAGGTGGGGGGGGGAGGTTGTAAGGTTCATTCGTTGTAGTTGCAGGAAATCCTACACTACACCCCTCACTAGAATATGCACAATTAAGTCATTTTAAGATGAATGATTATGATTCCTATTGATTGAATACTTGAATCTTTACAATATGAAATAGAAATAAGTTATAGAATTACAATCACTCTAAAACTTTCTCTCTCCTAATAACTTGCTTAACAATTCAAAAAGAACTCCCCTTCAACAGACTTACTCAACCCTTTATATAGGGTAGTACACAGTGGATGACAGCTAAGCTATCCTTTATTTTCGGGAATGGCTTGCGAAATATCGCAAGCGTACAAGTATACAATCTCGCGACACTCTTAAACTTCACCATATTTTCATATCTTCCTCGTGTTCTGGATGTCGTCATTCATTGCGTCATTTATTTTACTTCCCTGCGACTCCCTCGCAATGTCGTCATTTATTAATCTCGCGAAGTATTGATGTCGCGATATTCTGATCTTACATCTTGCCTCTTCTCATGTCTTCTCTGCGAAGGAGAGAATGTCATGAGAACCAACATTTTGAAATGCCGCAATTGCTCATCTTTATCTGTTTCACTCCCGTACTTTTACACGGAATTTATTACAGATGTTTCTTCTTCCACTCTTTTCTTGACACGTCTCTTTCAACTGTTTATTCTTGACCATTCATGTCCCATATCGCATTAAATGCATTTGTTTTCTCGAGGATTCTTCTCTCTATATATAGTTTTCTCACCCTTCTCTTCTTCTCTTTTATTTTCCCTCTGCAACTTTTCTTCAACTCTCTTCCTCCGCAATCTGCGCTTCTGCTACTGTAAATCTTCCCTTCTTTCTTTCTCTTGATCTTCAATTCTCTAATCATTCCCATACTCTAAAAATGGCTTCACTTGGTCGTACATATAAACCCCTTTTTAATGAAGCTCAAAAGAATTTACAAGAGAAGGGCTTCATCCTATCAACCATTCCTGATCAAGAATCTTCACCTATACTTTCTGCAAAGTTGTTTTCTGATCATCAGTGTGATGATCAAAAAATCATAATCTCGCTAGGTCAAATCCTCGCAGGCCTTCCCATTCCTCTCTACAATCCCGAGATGCCTTTATTCTATGAAATTCTTGCTCATGAGAAATTCTCGCGAGCTATTTATCAAATAAGCGGTGATTGCATCCGTCTAATGCTTGAATTCGCCAACCGTGGCGCTGGTAAGGATCTTTATATCCTGACGATGTCAAAGATCCTAGATTCGCAAGTTTAAAAATAGTCGCTGAGAAGTATACCGTAGAAAACTTTTTTGAAAATTATGAAGTAATAAATATGAGAAATGATAAATCTCGCTGGGGTGCTCGATTGAAGAGAAAAGATAATATTCCCAGTGATAAGTCTCATGCAAGATATTGACTGGCACTCGGGCAAAAATAATGTTCCTCGGTACTCCAAAGATGAGAAGTGGTGTGTTGTTCCTCTATTTTTGAGCGGACCTTATATTGCAGGTTCTCATATACTCCCTGCGAATCTCGCAGACTATCGTCCTTGGGAATTTAAGTGGCCCGAGAAGGCAAAAGAGGTATATCTCCTATTTCAGGTTTGCTTTACGATATTTCCTTCCTCTTATATTTACTAGGCTTGCAAAATTTTCAGATTATCAAATTGAGAAAGAGTTATAAAAGACGTCCAAAGGCGAGTACTCTGGCGATACTCCGATCAATCACGGATGAAGTAAGAAATACTTTCTTTTGTTATTTTTAACAATATTGTTGCCTCTGTTTTTTATCTTCATTCGTGTGCGAAGGTTGGCGTTGAAGAAATTGACATTCCCGAAGCTGCGAAGGTTAAAGGCAAGAATAAAATCACTCTTCGCAAGGATAAATCTTCTGCTCCATCTTCTAAAAAACGGAAAATCCATCCCTCTTCTCATTCTAGTTCCCAAACCAGCGAGAATTCTGACGAAGATAAAAATGAGGTTGATACTTATTTTGCAAAGGAGAATCATTCGGTCGAATCTGCTATGGCGCAATTGTCTAGTGTCTTCTCTGATTCTATGCAAGGACTGGGAGATGATCATTTATCTGCTACTTGCGAAGCTCTCGCTAATATTTGCGATGCCCCCCCTGCTAGTGGATAATGATTCTTTTCGCGGAGTTTCCCGAACAATGACTCCCAGTTTCTTAAATGCACTCAGTGCTTTGGTATGTTCATATTTCTTTATTTCTCTGTGATTTCGATTATAAAACTTATCTTAACAATTTCTTTACTTTCCTTTATAGTCTGGGAGAGCTTCCTTTGTTGTTGCCTCAGACCTCGAGAAAAGACGCAACAATCTTGAAAAGAAAAATCTTCAACTTAAAGATAAGATCAAAGAACTAGAAATTGAAGTTGCGACATCTCGCAAGAAGGATGAAAAAATTCAACAGTTGGAAGTTGAGTCTTCTTCCCAGAAGGACAAAATATCTACACTTCAAAGTGCTAATCAGCAACTTTATGGTATAACTCCCTCCTCTTTTCTCCATTTCTACTTTGCCATTTATTTTTCTTTGCCTGACTTATCATTTTCGCAGACATTTATAATCTTTCTGACGAAGCCATCCTTCTCCATTCATTCCCTGAACCTATGGATGATGATGCTCTTCTCGCTCATCTCAATGAATCTTTAAGTAGTTCTTCAAACAAGATTAATTCTCTCTCATTAAATGAACTTCGAACCAAATTTCATCTTTTAGAAATTGAACATAGATCTAGTTTAGGTTTAGCCAATCGATTTAAACGTTTTTATCTTAGCTCTCAGGAGAATAATAATATTCTAAGGAAGAAAATTAGCAGCCTTATAGATGATAAGGATCGCATTGCTAATCAAGGGGCTCAAGCATTAGAGAAATTCCAAAAAACTCTTCTTGAAGTCCAAATTGAACGAGATGAATTCCTTCGCCAAAATGCCATACTTAATGAGCGAGAAAATCAAATTCGTTCACTTCTTGTCATAAATAATGATGATGAATTCGCTTGGGGTGCGAAGGTTCTAGATAACGCCAGAAATAATTTAGGTGTTAGCGTCAGTCTTCATGCTGAGCATACTGCCTTGGTTAAAGATATGATTTCTGACAGAGAAGGTTGTTTACTGTTCTTTATTATTTTTCCGCCTCTTTTTTATGAAACTGTTATTAAGCCGCTAACTCATTGTCATTTGTTCGCGAGAATCGAGAAGAGGTTTCAAACTAGAATCAAGGAACTTGAATCTGAGAAAGCACAACTTGCAAAAGACTTCTCTCTTCGTAATGACAAATATTCTAAGCTGAAGAAGCAACTACAAACTACTGTGGCGAATTTCAATAATGATGTTGTTCGTTTTCGCAATCAAACTATTGAAACAGTTTGCAATGACCACAACATTCCTCTTTCTTCATATCCTTGTCTTCTCGATGAAATTCTGAAAATATGCCTTGCTCGGATGTCTCGATAGTGATGTAAGCGAAGAAGAGGAATCGATAAAGAATCTGATGATGAAGAAGAATAAGTTGCTAGATTGTTCCATTTTCCTTTCTCTTCTTGTGATACTTGTACATTTATCCTTCTAACCTTCCATTTTGTAATCTCTTACTGTAAATCTATCATATGAAAAATAAATAACAAGTTTTTATTCTAATTATTCCCATACTTGCCTCTGTTATTTATTTTCACATGAGAGAAATTAAGTCGATAATCTTTAAGTAATGATACTTCTTAATTTCGCAATCTATCATTCTTTGATTCTCCACAAATAAGTGAAGAAATATAGTCGTATTTGCAAGCTTGTTTGCTTACTCAATTTCTTGTGTTATCTTATCATCATTTATGTTGAAATTTATCATTGCGACAAAATCGCAGGACGTCGTTACACTTTCATGTAATGACCCATTGATCTTGTCTTATCATTGTTTTTGTGTGGTCTTATTTTGCCTTCCTAGTTAAAGGTCTTATTTTGCCACCCCTCATTTTGCATCAATATGACAGGTCTAAATATTCTTGCGAACATAAAGTCCCATGACATTGACGTCTTGCGACAAAATCGCAGGACGTCTTTACACTTTCATGTAACGACCCATTGATCTTGTCTTATCAGTTTCTTAGTATTTTTGTCTCTGCGGGATGTTTATGTTGCGACAATATGACAGGCCTATAAATTCTTGCGAACTTAAAGCCCCATGACATTGCCGTCTTTTGACACTTTTCTTCTCCCTAATGGAGGGTGCCGCCCTTATCATCTCCCTGGTTGCCCCTTCAAGGAGGCGTACATCGGCCATACAAGACTAGCTCCTCCCATCCGGTCTTAACAACAACCAGTTATTTTCGCAACCTCTTATCCCTTATAACTATATGGCTTATGGTTACGAGACTGCACCCTAAGTGGAGTTTTCTTCGGGCCGAGTGCAGTATGTGCCAAGACTTGCCAAGAATGGCCGAGACACTTCAAATGTCCCAGGCACTCTTGGCTCAACCATGTACCTCGGCGCCTTGAGCATACACTGACTCCTTGGAAAAGACCCTCGGGCGTCCAACCAGGGTATAACCTTATATATATAGTTGGAAATCCAAGGTATCTCTCCCGGATAGGCCTTCATGGGCCCCAAATTTTCATGACTCGGGTTCCAGGGGCGGTGTAACCTTTTCCCTGAGCCATGTCAAGAGATACCCCCTTATATGACGCACTTTAGGTCTTACATTTGCCTCTTGCGAAATATCATTCGGGCGTACGCCATAAAGGTTCGTCCCATTCACTCACTCTTTCATTTTTGTTAATTCATTCAATCATTCATTTTGGTTTTCTCTTGTTATTTTGTTTGCGAAGCTATCTCACAATCTTGCTTTGTTTATTGTAATCTCATTTCAATTCTTCAATCAAATTTTCATACATTCTTGATGGCGAGATTCTCGCGCATTTCTTCTTCAATTATTATTTCTTCCTCCTACTCTTGATATGCCTTTGTCATTAATTTTGATAATAATGATTATTCATTTCTTACACTTTTTGCTCCTGCTGCTCTCTGCCTCTGCACCATTCAAACCTCTTAATGGTTCCTTTCCATCATAATTTTCAACTGTTTTCATGCACTTGCTTTGCAATGTATCTTCACCTCTTGTATCTATGGTATCCACCATCAACCTTTCTCTTCTTTGTTCATCTTTTATATTTTGCTTCCAGCCCTTCCTTTTTGCAGCTCTTTCCTCACAACTCTCCACATCAATCTCATAGCATTTTTGTCCTTCCATCCAGTCTCCCTTTATAACTCCAACACCGCTAGGATGAGGAAACTTTATACACTCCATGATAAGTCGACGCTACACCCGAATTTCATGCAACCATGGCCGTCCGATCAATGCATTATAAGGGGATTCCACATCGACTACACGAGAACAAAACTTCATTGATAATCCTTGCAAGGGTATTCTCATATGAACTTCTCCTTTAGGCTTATTCGATGTGCCATTGAAACCATATATTTTATATGTCGAAGGTATCAAATCTTCATCCTTCCCACCCATAGTCTTGTAAGTATGGTAAAAAAGGATGTTTACTGAGCTCCCAGTATCAATTAAGATTCTATTGATTGCCCAGAATTTTCTCGCTTCATCATCTTCGCCATCTACGGGTTTTGGATTAATTTCCAATTTTACGACCAATGGGCTATCATGCGTCTCTCTGCTTTCAGGAATCTCTTACGGTGAAACGAAATAATCTGCATTTGCCATTCTTTTAATCTGCGATGTCTTCGCGATGTTCATCACTTCTCTATTATCGGCATCCCTCGCAAAAACCCTACGAGAACATTATCATGAAAATCTTCAATTGTTCGGTATGAATGTACAATGGAGTTGCAAAACAAATTTTTAGCTTTTGCTCCAACTTCTATTACGAATGTTTCTTTCCCCTTTGCTGAGTTTGTCATGTGCATTTTTGGCGGTGGTGGTAACGGTTGAACCTTCTTTTCACTTTTTAGAAAATGATTCAGCTTTCCTTGGTCAATCATTCTGAGGATGATTCTTTTTATATTTCTGTAGTCATTTGTTAGGTGTCCATGAAAGCGGTGGTAAAACAGAACTCGTGACTTCTATCACTGGTGGCGGCTCATTCCCCATGTTCCATGGTGCGGGTATGTTTTCCATCAAGAGTATAGCTTCCCATATTTTTTCCACACTAGTATTTAGTGGTGGCATTTTGATTTCCTCCCATACTACTCGTGACTTCGCTGCCCTCCATGATAATTCTGCCTTCGACCTCCATAAGTTTCTTGCGGATGATCAAGTCTTTGAATTTTGTTATTGCCGCCACGGTTGTAGTAGTTCCTTTCCCTTTCAAATTCCTCCTGATCACGGCTTCCCATAGCTACTATCTTTGGCTTTCCATCATCTATTATCCTTTCTTGTTGCCCTTGCGAAGTGCTCGCTACTGTGTTTATCAATTTGGGTAATAAGCTTGCATTCGCAGCGTTTGAATTTGTATTCGCAATCGGGTATGATTCCATCTCATTTTGCCTTTCCTCTAGAGCAATATATTCCTCCTGAAGTTCTCGCAACTCATTCATTGTAATTGTATTCTTGACTCTAAAAATTTGAATATATAACAAATTGGTTGCGAACATAGCGTTTATGAATGATAAAATGAGATATCTTTCATCCACTCGTCCAGCCATTTCACTACGCATTGTCTTCCATCTCACAGTTAAGTGTCTCAAACTTTCGCCAACTCTTTGTTTCAGCCCAAATACATCTTCAATTCCTGGTCGCGAGGAGTTGTTACTTATATATGCCCCTAAGAATATAGCTTGTAAATGGTTGAATGACGTGCTTGTGTTTCTTGGTAAACCCTCAAACCATTTCAGTGCTTCTCCTGTTAAACTTGATGCAAAATATTTGCACAATATGGCATCATGATTTTCCCATTGTAGCATACATCTCACATACGCTTTGATGTGTTGTATTGCACAAGTTGTTCCATCAAAAATCTTTGGTTAATGCGGGTAAATTGCACTTTGGGGGTATTCCTCCTAATCGCACCTCTAGTGTAAAGGGGTTTTCGCGACCTCTTCGATGGCCTCATCCAATTGTCTTCTTCCTCCTCCCCTTATATTGTTCAACATTCCTCTCATCTCTGCCAACTCTCTCAAGATTTGTTCATTTACATCGATTCGAATTTATTGGTCTTTTTAGTTCTGCCTCTCTCCTTCTGCGTTCATGTCTACTTTGATTTTCTTGTTCATCATTTTCTTCTCTTCTTTCTCTGCGACTTTCTCCTTCATTTCGTTCACGAATTCGCACACCATTATATATATCATTTTCTCTTCTTGGTTGTCTATCAGTTCTCCTTTGTATTCTTTAATATTTTTCATTGATATTTCCATTGTTGTGATTTTGTTCGCGCCTTCTTTCTCGATTGTCATGATTGTTCTGCCGAATTGCTTCCTCCAATTCCCGTTCTTCCATTTCTACTCTTAATCTTTCCCTTTCGCAAGCTAGACGCGCTTGTTCAATATAATGTTTTTCAATGTCATCTTCAATCTCCTTTTGTTTCCTCCGTGTTTCTCTCCCATGCAGTACTCTTCTTCCTTCTTCCTTATTTTCTTCACCAATTGGATTATTCTGCACTTGACGCTGCCTATTTTCTTGATTTCCGTCATTTTGGCCATTCTGTAGAATTTCAGGACGTGGAATACACACCACTTCTCTTCTTTCTCAGCATCCTTCACCGGGATTTGGCTCTCTTTCTAGATTGTCTTCATTAATATTCTCCACAGGTAATGTTCTCCTCATATCTTCTCTAACCGATCCTGATCTTGACCTGGTATTACTTCTCGACCTTCTCAACTGCAACCTTATATTTTCCATTCTTAACTCATGGTTTTGCCTTGTTAAATTTGCACGTTCTTCCGCTTCTAATCGCCTTTCTTCATGTATTGTTTGCCTCAATGCTTCTAATGCTGCGATTTCTTCATTTCCATGAATTGTTTCTCCCATCTCTTCTCGATTTCTCTCCTCTTGTCCATTATTTATCAATTGTTGCACTTCTTCTCTTTATTCCATAGAATCTGATCTCCATGTATGCACACTCACCCTATCATAATCTATTACTCTATTCGGTGCTGGTTGAATTTGTGGTTGAATTTGGCCTTCTTCTCTATCTCTTGCGTTTATTCTTGATGGTTCACCTACTTCATTTCTCCTTTCTCCAGCTAATCTCCTGCTTCTTCTAACAGTTGTTGGTTGTTCTGATGCATTCCTTCTTCTAGCCATTTCTCAATTTCAGTAAGTTGTTGAAAATTATACAAAATTTCTTTCTTGTTACTCATGATTCTTTCAATTAACAAGGTTGATTTCTACTCACTCCCTGTTTCTAGCGCCATTATGTAGTTGTAGGAAATCCTACACTACACCCCTCACTAGAATATGCACAATTAAGTCATTTTAAGATGAATGATTATGATTCTTATTGATTGAATACTTGAATCTTTACAATATGAAATAGAAATGAGTTATAGAATTACAATCACTCTAAAACTTTCTCTCTCCTAATAACTTGCTTAACAATTCAAAAAGAACTCCCCTTCAACAGACTTACTCAACCCTTTATATAGGGTAGTACACGCAGTGGATAACAGCTAAGTTGTCCTTTATTTTCGGGAATGGCTTGCGAAATATCGCAAGCATACAAGTATACAATCTCGCGACACTCTTAAACTTCGCCATATTTTCATATCTTCCTCGTGTTCTGGTTGTCGTCATTCATTGCGTCATTTATTTTACTTCCCTGCAACTCCCTAGCAATGTCGTCATTTATTAATCTCGCGAAGTATTGATGTCGCAATATTCTGATCTTACATTTGTCTCTGCTTAATTGTGGTGGTTGTTGCAATTGCGGAGGGGACTCTTGAAGGTGGGTTGTTTGGAGATCTTTCCTTCATGTGTCCTGAGTTCATGCAGGTAATGTTTTTTTTCTCTTTATGTCACTATATGTTAATCGCTATAGAATTATATGATAATTCTGGAACCTTGTGTTGATAGGAACCCATTTTTGATGAAATTGTGCTGCTATAAACATGTGTATCTGCTAGTTACACATGCTTTCTAGCATGTGTATCTGCTAGTTACACATGGTTTTAGGATGTGTATTTGCTGGTTACACTTGCATGTTTGATGTGCATTTGTTGATTACACATGTATTTAGGGATGTATATCTACCATCCTTAGATGATTCTTCTCTTAAGCGAAAATCAAGTATCCTCTTTTTCATTTGGACCTTGCTTCACTTGAGATTTTCTGTCGGTGAATTAATGCCGGTATAAAATTTCTTTAATTTGGTTACAACTAACTATAATGGTGGTGTATTTAAAAACTTTACACAGTTGCTACAGATTAGAAACTTCATTTGTTGCTTATTGGTTGTTGTACCGGGGTAAAAGATTGTATTTCATCATTACGTGTGCACACAAGAGTTGCTAATTTAGTAGGTCTTACAGCGAGATCTGTGAGAGAGTTTTCAATTATATTTCTTGTACATGTTTTGTTTCATTTGTCTCATCAGCAACTGTAATCATTCACTGAATGACATGCTTATGTCTTCGTAGGTTTTGGATTATGTATAGGGCTAACAAGGATAGCCCAGTAGTTTTGATAAGCATCTGAGAATTTCACACTTTTTTTACCTTCTGGTCCTTTCAGTCTTCACCCGTAGATTAACCTTCAACATCTTCTTGTTCCACAGGGTTGGAGACATCCTTGGGAGTGTCATGAAGATCACTCTCATGGGCATGGAAATGGACAGGAGCAAGAGAAGCTCCGTGATTCTGGCGTTTGTCACTAAAGAATAAAGTTACAGTTGCATCAACTCTCAGATTCAAAAAGACATGTAGGTGGTTTGACTGTGAAGTAAACAAATTGATAGGTGAAGTGATGGTGATCTTTAACTTGTCTTATCTCTTATTTGCAGATAGAAGTTCACTGGCATCGGTAAATCTAAGAGGAAACGCCTGGAAACAAGATTCCTTGGTAACCACAATTCTACTGAAATACATATATTGTTGCGTACCTTCTAGTTATACAAGCTAAGTAGATGTGTAACTTCTAGTTACACAAACAAAATAGATGTGTAATTTCTAGTTACACATGCTAATTAGATGTGTAACTTTTACTTACACATACTGTTTGAATGTGTAACCTTCTGGTTACATAGATTTTACTTACATATAGTAATGGTTGTTACTACTAATAATTTTTGTGTAAAATTATTCTATTACATTGTTAACCAGTGAGTTGTGTATTTTTTCACATAATCATTTAAATCGCTCTCAGACGATAGTCAGCATCTCTTTGTTCGACTTTTTACTTGAAAATGTTGTATTCTTTCCATTAAGGTTGCATTCTTTTCATTCTGGTTCGATTTTAGTTTGATCATCTTGAGTCTTGGCCTACAAATATGCAGTTTGATTAAAGAATTTGTGGTGGTGTTGATAGTGGAGGTGCGGGTTTTGGAGGAGGATGAGGAGGTAGTGGTGGTGGTGGTTGTGGATCAGGTTTTGAGGATAATTTGGATTTGGAGTTAGTGCTGAGAAGTTTGGTATGGATGTTGGAGTTGTACTGCACACTGTAAGTTGGATCTACTTTACATTATGCTTCTCTTAGCTTGCTTTTTTTTTATATGTTGGTAGTCATGATCCTGCTAGAGCATGTGTGAACAATCTCAAGTTGATACTGGTTCTTCAGGTCGACTATTTATTGGTTTCAAATGGTATTTTGTTGGTTTTTATCTGGT
The DNA here is from genome assembly GCA_023531295.1 of Papaver armeniacum. Lineage (NCBI taxonomy): Eukaryota > Viridiplantae > Streptophyta > Magnoliopsida > Ranunculales > Papaveraceae > Papaver > Papaver armeniacum. The sequence goes on along the minus strand of JAJJWW010001088.1, from coordinate 810,002 downwards.
ACTGAAAGGAAATCAAGGTAGTGAAAAAGACCAAAGAAGAGCTTGATTCACTTTGTTAGCGAAAGGGACGTTTTTAGATTCTTTTCAATGCTACATTAGAGTCTAAATCTAATTTACTTAGTTAGGCCATAAAATACATCTATTGTTGTTTGACTTGGAGGCTTGAACTCTGAGGTGGGTAGTAACGCTGAAAAGTCTTTCGAGATCAATATTACCATATTCTTTCTAAAATAAAAGTCCATTCAGTTTACTAGGAAATATATCTCGATGCACATCGTATTTTAAATATGTTAGCCAGCTATAAGCTCAGCTTCAATCTACTATGAAAAGGATATTCTGTGATTTTTATAACCATATCCTTGCTTATCAGTTTGCAGCAATGTGTACTCTACATGACAGTTTGCACGTTTAACTAGCATTGGTAGACTATGGATGTGTAACTAGTAGTTACACATGCTAATTAAATGTGTAACTTCTAGGTACACAAGCTAAATGGATGTGTATCTACTGGTTACACATGCTAACTAGATGTGTAACTTATAGTTACACATGCTAACTTGATGGGATATGCATATTCAGTTCTTAGAGGTATACCTGCTGATCTAATTGAAACTCGTCTGCTAATCTACTGGTTTTGTGTTGTTTTGTGCAGGAAAACACATTAGGAAGTTGGTTAAAGATGGATTCATCAGCTGCAAACCAACCCGGATTCACTCTCGATCTCATACACGAAGAATGACAAAAGCCATGTGTTAGTTTAGGCCTTCATAAGAACAATTGGATTGGATGTAAAAATGTCTGAGAACCTTTCAGACTATTGGTAAATCGCTTACTCTTAATCTTTTCTAATATGTATCTAAATATGTATTTCTATGGAAGTAATTTCTAAATAATTGTAACCCTTTCTGGATCAATTGATGTATATGCAGGTCTCAATGTGGTTTGCGCGCACTGACAGAACACTCTAGCAGTTCATGCCTGGATAGATAAGGATGTTGGCTACTTTCAGGGTGATCAGTGATGATCCTTTGCTCATGGATGATATCGTTGACTATGTCAAGTACTTACAACTTCAGATTAAGGTACTTGTCCCTCTTATATTCATGTGTTTCATTTGGACATGGATAAATTGTGCAAAAAATGACGCAATAGTAGCATCTCATCCCATATGCATATAAACTGCTGAGTGCACATCTCATATTCCTATTTCACCAAATCTAGACACTGCTTGTATTTAGACTTAAAAATGAGTTTTCACATTTTTGTACATGTTATCCTGCTCATTTTTTATTTATTTATTTTTCCTTGTAATGGACTAGACTACTTTTTATCTTAGTTTCATTCGGTTAGATGCTTCCTAGTAGACCTTTTAGATGTTTCCTAGTAGACCTTTTGATATAAATAAGTAATATGGATGTGTAATTCCTAGTTACACATGCGTATCACATGTGTAACTCCTAGTTACACTAGTCATATGTATGTGTAACTTCTAATTACACTGGATATATGCATATGTAACTCCTAATTACACATGCTAGTGAACCTATATAATTTGTAGATATCACTGGAACTTGTTTATTTGGCTCCGGGGTCTGGCGTGGCGTCATTTTTACGTAAGTCCGGATGCAAATGCATCTGTATCTTCTAATTGATATATTAGACAATTTAATTTGATTGTTTTTCATTTTATGTCGAACGTGTTTGTCATTCTTGCATAATTGGCTTGTTGGATAGTCACAGGGGAAAGACAGGCATCAAGAATTAGAAGTTTGTACTTGAAAACTATACTAAGTCAAGATATTGCTTTCTTTGATAACGAAACAAATGCAGGAGAAGTTGTTGGGAGAATGTCAGGTGATACTTTTCTCATTCAAAATGCAATTGGCGAAAATGTGGGAACATTTGTTCAACTTCTAGTGACATTTGTAGGAGTTTTATGTTTATTTTACAAATTATATGTGTAACCAATTTGTATGGTTGATAAACGGAGAAATTATTGTAAATGAATATTAAATTAATTCATGTATTTTTTGTATGTGCATTTTTGATGTGTAACTGCTGAGTACACATCCATATGCATGTGTAACTTCTCATTACACACGTCATATGGATGTGTAACCTTTGGATATAGATATTATATGGATATGTAACTTCTGGGTTTCTGCGTACACAAGTGTAACTTTGCATTACACATGTCATATGAATGTGTAACTTCTGGTACACATGCCATATGCATGTGTAACTTCTGTATACACATCTATATGTTGGTGGTGGTGGCGGTGGTGGGTGGCAGCGGTGGTGGGTGGTGACGACGGTTGTCGGTGGCGGTGGTTGGCGGTGGTGGTCGGAGGTGGCTGTGGTGGTTGTCGGAGGTGGTGGTGGTTATCGGAGGTGGTGGTTGTTGAAGGTGGTGGTGGTGGTGGTTGTTGGAGTTGGTGGTGGTGGTGATTGTCGGAGGTGGTGACATCATGTTTACTCTATTTTAATAATTTTGGGCTTAAATTTAAATTTTATTAAATTTGGGGCTTGACAATATATATAAGGGTATGGATTTCTTTTAATAACTCGGGGCCTAGATTTAAACTTCTTTTAATTAAGGGCCTCATATTATGGGTAACCCATGGGTGGGGCCTTAGCCTAAAAATCCCTTTTCCTTTTCCTAAGAAACTCTTCTATTTCTCTGTCTCTTTAACTTTCTCTACATTTCCACTACAATATGTTAACGGTACGACTCTATCACTGTGCAAATTTTTTATCGTTCGAGAACTATGATGGATTATTTCTTAAAGATTAGCGTGGTTCTGATCCTTTTTTTTCCACATTATGGATGCGTTACCAGGTATTTTCTTTTAATAAAAGAATTTCGTTTTCATATTATTTTTTAGGGTTCCACAAATATATGATTGTCACACACAGAGATTTCACTATTAAATTTTCACGAAGTTTTAATATGTTCAACCCAATTAGGTATTACATACTCTATAAAAAGTTAAATCAAATCGGAATATGATGCAATCTCCAAAACCTGATTTTAATGAAATGGTATACGTTTAGAACAACCCTAGTTTATAATAGCGTAACAAAACGTAAATTTTAAGAATTCCAACAGTTGGATTACACTGTAGTGTTTTACATATTGTCTTTCGCGACGCACTGTAAAATTTTCATAAAGATCCAACCATGGGAAGTACTCCAAATTACGTGATATTTTCAGCTGTGTCCACAAAAACGTTAATTGGAATAGTCATACTGAAAATGCGGGGGTCTAACAACCACACCCAACAATTCGTTTGTCAATCTGAGAGGACTTACTCCAATACATGATGGTATTTTCAATGATGTTGTAGTAAAAGGTTCGTTGAGACTTGTGAAAGCAGATTTGTAGACTTAATTTTAAGGCAAAAATATAACAAACTCAAAATTAAAAAGGGTTGTAAAAATTATGGAGAGACTGGGGCTAGGGATTTCACCAAACAACAATTTTATGCGGTTCAAATATCAATTCTAAACAATAAAAGCTCAAATGATAAAGTTTTATTGACTCTAGTTCATTGCCTAAGGTAGATTTCGAAAGTAATGGGTGTAAAACTAAAGCATGGGACATCAAAACATCTAAGCTAAGCATGACCCATCAATTGTAATCACAACCATTCAATGAAACTCATAAATCAATTGAATAATAGTGCAAATAGTCGTAACAAGAATTGATAGAGTTACCACATTTGTGAAACTTGGCTTCCTCCGTCGCCCCAGAGGATTGGGTTTAGCTCATCTTGATGGAAACACACTCAAAAGATGATTTCATTGCTCCAATAGGTGTTTACAAGGATGAAATATAGAGAAAATGGTTAAAACCGGGTGTTTGCAACGTTTATAATTGTTGCAAAACACTGTTACAGAGAACGATAAAAGGTTACTATCGCTGACACTGTAGCATATACGACTGCCTATCCGTTGTCGTTTTCACTGTAGCAAATACGACTGTTTTTGTGCGTCTTATGTTCTTCGTGTTCTTGGTGCAGCAGCAGCAGAAAATAATTTTGTAACTTGATTTTCACGATCTGTTGATGCTCTGTACCTCTCCCCAAACTCTCCTCCATTTTTCTTTGAGTTCCGTAACACCCTTTTATACTCTCAGGACCCCCAAAATCCTTGTAATAACTCCTTAATATTCTCTTTTATTTTTCATGCATGCTACGGGAATAATTCCCATTTTTATCTGTTTCTCGTGTTGAAATGATACGAACACGCTCCTGATATGTTGAATCACGTCTTCTGCATATTTCAGTCGGAGCCAAACTGCCTGAGGCCACAAGCAATCCACAAAAAATCCCGTGAATATCTCCCTTTTAAACGTGACTTGCTCTGTTTTCTTCTAACTCGAGTTCTAACCAATTTGGGTTCAATCAAACGACTATACCAGGCCTGTTTAGGCCTAAGAAGTAAACCCAATCAATTTTAGCCTTTTAGTCTCTCTAAAACTAGATCAAAATCCCAACCCTAATTCTGTTTTTTGTGCTGCCATTATCTCCCGCCAAAAACAGAATTTGAAATGTTGAAGATGGTGTCCCCCTACCAAACTGGGGGTGCGAATAGCAGGTGCCTAACCGAGAGTGCCCCTTATCCAAAGTGAGGGTGCCTTTAGTACTTTTCTCCGGGGGTCCAAATAGCACTTTTTGAGCAACTTTTTCCACACAAGTGCATTTCTCCAAAAACACCTACACAAACATAAAAACACCAAAATAAGTACAAAAACCAAGCACTAACAATAGAGACATTGAGGACAATTCAGACACAAAAATGTGTCTATCAAATACCCCCAAACTTATTATTTGCTAGTCCTCGAGCAAAACTAATAAAACCAAGTAAATCTCGGGAGGGTTACCAGAGGTGTACCCACAAAACCATCACTCCAGACCGTAGCTATCTACGCAGAACCTTGGAAGGCACTAAAGAATCTTCTTGGTTGTCATTCTTATTGACTACAGGAGGAAGTACCCTGATGCGAAATTCCAATTGATGTACACGAGTTTGCACTCAAGCATACTAAAATTCATATAAAGTGACAGAGCTCTACTCAGATAGTTTCTGGACATCATAACCGGAGTCAACCAATCACATGGAAAGATTAAGAAGATGGATGTAGAGAAAATGTAGATGGTTTTGATGTTGACTAAGGTGAACCTATCCTAATGGACTGAGATACCGGTCTGACTAATATCAACACAGCTGGCATATACAAGGGAACCAGCGGGTGATAATCCTAACTCTAAGTCAACACAACTGGCATATACAAGGGCTCCAGTGGTCGACTTTATTGAATTTATTCCGGTTGGTCTGATGGTCTGGTCTCATTTTTTTTTTTTTTTTTGGTATCTCAATCACTCTATTTCACCCAATCACTTATAAGAAAATAAAAACAGGAGGTGAAAAGGATTCAACGAGATATGGCGAAACTACCATTTTTTTTTTTAATACTAACACCTGAGCTCTGTGCTTTTATGAATAGACTCTTTAGATGTTTCCATCTAATCAGATTGGTTCCTCAACTCCTATAACCAAGATGCTTCCATCCACTTAGATTGGTTAGTGCCATCCTTAATAAACATAAATTTCTAGGCTCTGGAGTTTTATTTATTGCAACTAAAAAGTTTCTCCCATACCCCCAAACTTAAATCTAACATTGTCCTCAATGTTCTAAAGATGAAATTAAAAACATGAACAAGGAGAAACCGTTACCACTAGAAGGAAATAAGGAAAAATATTACCGTGTTGCATGAGCAAGGGATACCTCCCAAGGAGTGCTAAGTTTAAAGTCTTCAGCCAGACATCAAATACCTCAAAAAGGATCTTCACCTTCCAAAGTCATACACCAATAGCCGAAATAGTTGTGGGTCCATAAGACCAAATAGAGCTAACACCAATATCAGGCAACTGCACTGGTTCAGAAAAATGAATAGAAGGAGCACATTCTCATCTAAGGTTTCTGTCAAGACAACTGGGTTTATTTGGGGCGCATGATTGAGATTCATATGTGTGTCTCGATAAATAGATTCATCCGAAAAACGGGTCTCTAGTGCCAGGTTACCTCTGGACGATGTCGGGAGGATCGGGTTCTTTGAGTCTGAATAGACTCGAGTAATATCTCAGACGCACATGGCTCGAGTCCCAAGTTAGGGACTCTAATTAGGGATACATGACAATCACAAGAACCATCACTACCCCCAAACTTAGGGATTTCACTACTCATAGACAAACCTCTAACTATTGCTTGAATTTCTGGATCCTCAGAGTCCTTAAAATACTCAAGAGCTTCTTCTAGTTCTCTACCCCCAAACTTAGGGTCATCATTACTCTTAGAAAGACCTAACACTATTGCCTGGATTTCTGGGTCCGTAGAATCTTTAAAATACTCAAGGGATTCTTCTAAAGATTGATCACACATTTGGTCTAAGAGAATGGTTTCCTCAAATTCATCTAAAGAATCTCCCAGTAGAGTGTCATGCCAATTATCCTGAACTAAAGTGCTAATCATATTCACTTCTTCTAAATCATCATTCTCAGAAGGTTGTCTAGTAACATTAAAGACATTTAGTTCAGTGGTCATATTACCAAAGGATATGTTCATAAGCCCTTTCCTACAGTTGATGACAGCGTTAGCTGTGGCTAAAAATGGGCGACCTAGAATCACCGGGATTTGAGCGCTGGGGTCCTGAATAGGCTGGGTGTCTAGAACAACGAAATCCACTGGATAAATAAACTTATCAACCTCAATCAGAACATCCTCTATGACACCACGAGGAACTTTGACAGACCTATCAGCTAACCGAAGTGTCATTTTGGTCGATTTCAACTTACCAAGACCTAGCTGGGTGTATACATGATACGGGAGTAAGTTAACACTAGATCCTAAGTCAAGTAAAGCTTTATCGACCATGTGATTACCAATCGCACAAGAAATGGTGGGGCATCCAGGGTCCTTATACTTAGGGGGTGTTTGGTTCAGAAGAATGGAACTTACTTGACCAGCTAAAAAGGCTTTCTTTTGGACATTAAGCTTACGCTTTCGTGTACAAAGATCTTTAAGGAACTTGGCATCTGCCTAATTGCTTCTAATAACGGAATATTGATGTTCACCTGTTTAAATGTTTCCATTATCTCGTTGAATGTCGACTCCTTCTTTGTTGGGGCTAACAACTGCGGATATGGGGCTCTAGGCACAAAGGTAGTCCTATCAGGGATTTCTTGGGACTCCTTAGGGATTGTTTCAGTTTCCTCAGTTACGGGTTCCTCTTGGGAAGTAGAAGGTGGAACTACAGTATGTTCACTAGGCGTGGCTACCTTATTGTCTACTATTTTACCGCTCCTAAGGTTTTTTATCTAGTTCACATGGTTTGATGATTCCTCACCAACTAAAGATATTTGATGGACCCCCTAGGATTTGGTTGAGTTTGACTAGGAAACTTACCTTCTTCTCTCTCACTTAAATACTTAGCTATTTGGCTGACTTTAAGTTCTAATTTAGCAAGAGTCTGGGAATTATCCTTATGGTTTTGCCTGGTTTCTTGTTGAAAGCTAAGGTGGTTAGATGATAACATATCATGGTTCTTTACTAACATAGTAAGAGCTTCTTCTAAGGTAGAGATCTTTTTCTCAGAAATGTTCTGACCTGAAGGGTTCTGAGTATAACCAAAACCTGGGGGAGGCTGAGAATTACTAGACTGACCTTGATTCTGGCCCTTAGACCAAGAAAAATTAGGATGGTTTCTCCAACCAACTTTGTAGGTCTCTGAGTATGGGTCAAACTTCTGACGGTTCTCAAACCTAGCATTGTTATAGACAACATGAGCTTGCTCTTCACTAACCTGACCTTCCCAAAATGAGTTATCGGGCTCTATTCCACAACTAGAGACTTAATAGGCTCTATTAGGTTCAACAAGGGACCTATTTTTAGACTGACCCATTTCCAAAGCTTCTAACCTTCTAGACAAAGCAGCAAACTTAGCATCTGACGCAAAGCTCGTATCTACCATATTAGTGCTACTTCTATTAACTAAGAGTCTTTTAGGGGGGTCAACACAAGACTCCCACTAATGGGATTTCTCAGCAACAACTCCTAAGAAGGTAAAGGCATCCTCAGCACTTTTACTAGTAAACTCACCAGCGCACATAGACTCGACCATGGCTTTGGTCGAATAGTCTAACCATCATAAATAATCTTTATGAGTTTCATATTATCAAATCCATGGTGAGGACACTGGGATAGGAGATCATTGAATCTCTCTAAATACCTATAAAGAGACTCTCCCTCTTGTTGCACACTGGAACTAATTCTCTGTCTAACAGCTGCAGTTTTATGCTTAGGGTAGAATTTCATATAGAAAGCAGCAATAAGTTCCTGCCATGTTTCAATGGATTCAGATGGTAGGTTATTTAGCCAGGTCTTGGCTTTATCTTTCAAGGAAAAGGGGAACATCTTAAGTTTCAAAACTTCATCAGTAAGGTCTTTTATTCTAATTGTCCCACAAATTTCCTCAAAGTCCCTAATATGAAAATAAGGGTTCTCATCATCTTTTCCTAAGAATATAGGGATCATCGAAGAATACTAGGTTTTATCTCGAAATTGGCCGTATTGGCAGGCAATTTAATGCACGAAGCTCGGTTGGTCCTAGTTGGGAACATGTAATCTTTCAAAGTTGCCATTGCTGGCACAGCTGAAGTACTAGGGGTACTTTCCTCACGAAGAGACAGATTCTCAAAACTGAAGTTTCCTAAAACGGGGCTCTCAAAAGAAGAGTCTTCGAGTTTCCCGCTTCCACAAGAAGGATTGCTAGGTTTTTCACTAATCAATCGTCCTAGATTGTCTCTTTTCCAAGCCCGCTCTCTAATAACCTCGGGCATACACTAGAAGAAAAAAAACAAAAGAAAAAGAAAAATCCTAAAAGGAAAGGAAGTTTTATGCAAACACAAACAAGGCTGACTCCACCACAACAAACCTACTAATTTCTAGCAAACAAAAAGCATGATGGCTCCACTTAGATTGTTTCTAGACCAGCTTCTAATATTTCGAAAAGGAACTCGTTACAATCTGAACAAACCTCTCTGGAATCAATCCGAGTTGAAGTAAGTTGAATAGGGGCGAGGGAAGCTACGTGGAGCTTTGATACCCAAGGCCTCACCGCATTACAAGGCGGCGCAGTCACGCATTCAACTCACAGAAACCATCATGAACTTCGAAGTATGCTTAAAAGAGTAACCAATATTTTTCGAACGACTTTCCTATTAAGCTCGTTACCCTATCGGTCTCGTTCTATTCCAAATTTTAAAGCTTAGGTTCATGTTAAGTATCGTTTTCCTAAGGCGGACAAGAAGAGAACGGTGATGAAATCCGAACCCTTATCTTGTATGGCCAGGCCTTGCCCTTTACTAGGAAATTAAAGCAGCCGTATTCAGTTCCTCGACATATATGCAAACGAAGGAATACAATAACCCGCTGACAGGGGATTCGCGAGTGTTTCGACAAACTTACCTCCCGTTCCAGAGGGGGGATAAACCGTTGTAGTCGACTCGGGCCACAACTCCAATGTCGTGTACGAACCCAAGGGGCCGAGGCGATATCGTAATCGCCGTCCTTCTCTGCACACAGTTTATATTTAAACTACCCTTCCGTAGGGTTTAAAAATAATGTCCCAAAGTTTAAAGTCCAAAGTCCAAAAATAAAGTGCAAAAGAAAAGGAAAGTCTAAAAAAAATAAAAAAAAAATAAAAATGTCTCTCTTTTTTTTATAAAATAAAAAAATCTTCTTCTTTCGCTCCTTTCGCTTTGCCTTTTACTCCAAGTCTTTAAGTATTCACCAAAAGCTTTGGCAAAATTTTCTTTCGCTCCAAATTCCAAATTCTATAAGGAAAAGAAAAAAACCCAAAAACGTAAAGAAGAACAAAAACAAATAAAAACCTAAAAAAAAAAAAAAAATCTAAAAACTCTAGCCTAAAGACAAGTCCGCGTCGGCGGCGCCAAAAATTGATGGTATTTTCAATGATGTTGTAGTAAAAGGTTCGTTGAGACTTGTGAAAGCAGATTTTTAGACTTAATTTTAAGGCAAAAATATAACAAACTCAAAATTAAAAAGGGTTGTGAAAATTATAGAGAGACTGGGGCTAGGGATTTCACCAAACAACAATTTTATGCGGTTCAAATATCAATTCTAAACAATAAAAGATCAAATGATAAAGTTTTATTGACTCTAGTTCATTACCTAAGGTAGATTTCGAAAGTAATGGGTGTAAAACTAAAGCATGGGACATCAAAACATCTAAGCTAAGCATGACCCATCAATTGTAATCACAACCATTCAATGAAACTCATAAATCAATTGAATAATAGTGCAAATAGTCGTAACAAGAATTGATAGAGTTACCACATTTGTGAAACTTGGCTTCCTCCGTCGCCCCAGAGGATTGGGTTTAGCTCATCTTGATGGAAACACGCTCAAAAGCTGATTTCATTGCTCCAATAGGTGTTTACAAGGATGAAATATAGAGAAAATGGTTAAAACTGGGTGTTTGCAACGTTTATAATTGTTGCAAAACACTGTTACAGAGAACGATAAAATGTTACTGTCGCTGACACTGTAGCATATACGACTGCATATCCGTTGTCGTTTTCACTGTAGCAAATACGACTGTTTTTGTGCGTCTTATGTTCTTCGTGTTCTTGGTGCAGCAGCAGCAGAAAATAATTCCGTAACTTGATTTTCACGATTTGTTGATGCTCTGTACCTCTCCCCAAACTCTTCTCCCTTTTTCTTTGAGTTCCGTAACACCCTTTTATACTCTCGGGACCCCCAAAATCCTTGTAATAACTCCTTAATATTCTCTTTTATTTTTCATGCATGCTACGGGAATAATTCCCATTTTTATCTGTTTCTCGTGTTGAAATGATACGAACACGCTCCTAATATGTTGAATCACGTCTTCTGCATATTTCAGTCGGAGCCAAACTGCCTGAGGCCACAAGCAATCCACAAAAAATCTCGTGAATATCTCCCTTTTAAACGTGACTTGCTCTGTTTTCTTCTAACTCGAGTTCTAGCCAATTTGGGTTCAATCAAACGACTATACCAGGCCTGTTTAGGCCTAAGAAGTAAACCCAGTCAATTTTAGCCTTTTAATCTCTCTAAAACTAGATCAAAATCCCAACCCTAATTCTGTGTTTTGTGCTGCCATTATCTCCCGCCAAAAACAGAATTTGAAATGTTGAAGATGGTGTCCCCCTAACCAAACTGGGGGTGCGAATAACAGGTGCCTAACCGAGGGTGTCCCTTATCCAAAGTGAGGGTGCCTTTAGTACTTTTCTCCGGGGGTCCAAATAGCACTTTTTGAGCAACTTTTTCCACACAAGTGCATTTCTCCAAAAACACCTACACAAACATAAAAACACCAAAATAAGTACAAAACCAAGCACTAACAATAGAGACATTGAGGACAATTCAGACACAAAAATGTGTCTATCAATACACTTTCTAGAGAATCAACTAGACAATCAGACGCAATCTAGAGTAAAGTATATCAAAGAGTTTTAATATCTCTGTTTCAGAATGTAATCAGCAAATCAAACAGATAGAAATCCGCGAGCCTGATTATTATGTGAAACAACTTGAACAGTACCAAAGACCAATGTTCAAGTGTCAATCAATTTAAATCAACAACCCAAGGTTGGATATTCTAATTGATTGATCATAACGCACAACATGTGATATTTCGATTATATAACAAAATATAATGCGGAAAGAACACAGACACCAGAATTTTGTTAACGAGGAAACCGCAAATGAAGAAAAACCCCGGGACCTAGTCCAGATTGAACACCACACTGTATTAAGCCGCTACAGACACTAGCCTACTACCAATTAACTTCGGACTGGATTGTAGTTGAACCCTAATCAATCTCACACTGATTCAAGGTACAGTTGCGCTCCTTACATCTTTGATCCCATCAGGATACTACGCACTTGATTCCCTTAGTTGATTTCACCCACAACCAAGAGTTGCTACAACCCAAAGTCGAAGACTTGATAGACAAGTCTATCTCACACAGAAAAGTCTATAGGATTGAATAAATCTGTCTCCCACAGAAATACCCAAGAGTTTTTGTTCCGTCTTTTGATAAATCAAGGTGACCAAGAACTAATCGATAACCCGGACTTATATTCCCGAAGAACAGCCTAGAATTATCAATCACCTCATAATAATCTTAATCGACTGGCGAAAGAAGATATTATGGAATCACAAACGATGAGACGAAGTTGTTTGTGATTACTTTTCTATCTTGCCTATCGGAGATATAAAATCTCGAGCCAATTACTCCAATTGTACTCAACACAATAGAAACAGCAAGATCAGATCATGCAACTACAAAGATAATAGTTGGGTCTGGCTTCACAATCCCAATGAAGTCTTCAAGTCGCCAACCTACAGGGTCTCGAGAACAAACCTAAGGTTAAAGGATAATCGACTATAGTTATGCAACTAGTAACACACAAGAGGTGTGGGGATTAGGTTTCCCAGTTGCTAGAGTTCTCCTTTATATAGTTTTCAAATCAGGGTTTGCAATCTAAGTTACCTTGGTTACAAAGCATTCAATATTCACCGTTAGATGAAAAAACTGATTCCACCAAGCTAATATCTTTCAACCGTTAGATCGAACTTAGCTTGTTACACACAAATGAAATGTACCCTCATTCAGGTTTATGTAACCGTACCTAAACGTGTACACCATGTTGGTTCACAAATAGTTAACCGAGGTTAGCCATATGATTACTCTCATATCAACTGTAGTTGCAGGAAATCCCACACTACACCCCTCACTAAATTCCACACAACTAAGCCATTTGAAGATGAATAACTATGATTTTTATTGATTAATTCCTTGAATATTACAAGATAAAAAGCCATTTCCATGAATTATTTCTCCATTCCCTTCTCGGTCTCTCCCCTCTTGTCCATTGTTTACCAATTGTTGTTCTTCTTCCCCTTCGTCCACAGAGTCTGATCTCCAAGTATGCACGCTTACCCTATCATAATCCACGCTTCTATCCGCTCTTTGGTTGAATTGGTGATTGAATTTGATTTTCTTCATTATTCCTTATGTTCCTTCTTGAGGATTCTCCCATTTCATTTCTCCCTTCTCCGGCTAGTCTCCTACTCCTTCTAACAGTTGTTGGTTGCTCGGATGCATTTCTCCTTCTAGCCATTTCTTAATTTTGGTAAACTGTTGAAAATTATATGAAATTCCTTCCCTTCTACTCCAAATTCTTTCAAATCACGATGTCAATCCTTACTCTCTCCCTGTTTCTAGCGCCAATATGTAGTTGCAGGAAATCCCACACTACACCCCTCACTAAATTCCACACAACTAAGCCATTTGAAGATGAATAACTATGATTTTTATTGATTAATTCCTTGAATATTACAAGATAAAATGGAAAAGGGCTAAAGAAAATACAATCACTACAAACTTTCTCTCTCCTAATGACTTTCCTAACCCCCAAAAAAGATCTCCCTACAACAGGCTTATTCGACTCTTTATATAGGGTAGTATACAATGGATGACAGCTAAGCTGTCCTTTATTTTCGGGAATGACTTGCGAAATATCGCAAGTGTACAAGTATACAATCTCGCGACACTCCTAAACTTCGCTAGATCTTCACATCTTTCTCGTGTTTTGGCTGTCGTCATTCATTGCGTCATTTATATTACTCTTCTGCGACGCCTTCGCGATGCTGTCGTTTACTAATCTCGCGAGATATTGATGTTGCGATATTCTGATCCAACATCAACCTTATTCATCTTAACCATAACTAGTTCAAATGACTCAAATGAAACTAGTTAAAGAGTTGTTCAATTACTATATTCTCATGGATTATACAAGAACACAATTGAAGCAAAATCGGCTTGATTCACTCGAATCAATACATGAACATTATAGCCACGGTTTGCAAAGATTGCATTCCTTATTGATAAATGTTTAGGTTCACGTATAACCGATTTTAGAAAAGTAACACACTTAAATATGCGTACGGGTATGCTTACTTAAGTAACCGAATTTGAGTTTGATTTAGTTTTCAAACTCAGCAGAAATTCACGGATGTGAACTTTCCGCCAGTACGCGTATGGGTACGCGTACTTTAGGTAACCGGATGAGTTTGGTTTTGGTTTTCAAACTCACACACAAGTATGCATACTTTAGGTTCCTGGTTTTCGACTTATACACTAATGTGCGAACACACTATGCTTATATCCAAGGATGGTTACAAGATTCTAAACTGTTTATTTCAATCATTGAAACATTCTTTTATAATGACAATAGCCGTTTTCACACACTATTAGCATCAAAGCAATTTTCAAGATATTGAAATAATCATTATCGAAACATTCCAAGTGATAGGTGTTTAAAAACACCTCTCTAAATATCGATTGGTTATGCTTTCTTAGCTAGTTTTCTCTCGAAATTATATTATTATCTTTCTTTTATATTTTATGGGAATTTTGGAGCTTATTCCCGAAAAGAACAAGAAATCGTCCAATTGGCCACAAAAGAGGCAGAATTGTCATTGCATGGAAACTAATACGTGCAGTGGTGTGGGTGTCAAGAAGCAACTAACTGAAACCATGAAGAATTACTGGAGGCAGCTAAGGAAAGCAGCCATTTGATTCTAATCGAGTTTACTATAGGCACCCGCTCAATTTACAAAGGGCTACTTCATCTTATTTAGGTCACAACCAATACTGGCTCCATTTCTTTTCAGAACTCGACTTTACTTTCTCGGCGCTGCACCAAATCCTAGCAAGTAGCAACGGCAATTCGTGGGTTTGAACAAGTTTTAGAAGATGGGCCGGCAACAGATTGGGTAATGGTTGTCAGAGTTACAGGGAAGAACCATTGATCGTATACCGTGATTTGTGGTTGTGTTATAAGAGATAAAGACTCAATTTAGAAGCCATTATGAGGGAGAATGAAACTCAAGCTGTTGCAATTGTTCTCGTGAATGTATGGGTTTGTTGTGTATGAAATTGGGTTTGCAGAGAAGGAGCTATGGAAGTACGAATCCACCAGAATTTTATCTATCTCCACTTAGCAAAATGCATTTGAGTTGTTTGAATAATGGCCTGAACGGGAAACATGGAAGGAGGTGATGATCGATGGTTGTTTGTTGTCAATTGAGAAGAGCTCGGAACATACATGGATTAGGATACTGATGGAGTAACGAGTCATACAGGGAGTGACGTTGTTGGCATGTCGGAGGTTAACAGGGAGCTGCATTGATGGAGAATGGACATGGTTCAGAATGTTGGTTGCTGCCACGATGTTGTTAACGTTGAATGCGTGGAAGATGATGGTCGTCGTACTGATTGATAGAGACGATGAGGAGGAAGTTGTAGTTGCTGATGATCGAAGGATAAGGAGAGAGCTCGTGATGGTTGATCGCTGCTTTAATGGAACTGGTAGATAGGTTATCAGTGATGCTGTTCGAGAAAAGAAGATGCATGGAGACCTTGATAAGTTTGTGTTCGACAGAGCTTGGCAGTGGTGGAGTCAATATGATGATCAACTGGTTGCACCGTGGTTAGTGACAGAGATGGGAGGATTCGGCTATGATGGAGAAGATATTAAGCTGCTGCCATTGAATAAGTGGAGATAGTCGAT
Organism: Papaver armeniacum; assembly: GCA_023531295.1. Taxonomy (NCBI): domain Eukaryota; kingdom Viridiplantae; phylum Streptophyta; class Magnoliopsida; order Ranunculales; family Papaveraceae; genus Papaver; species Papaver armeniacum. The sequence continues at coordinate 794,296 of JAJJWW010001088.1, read as the reverse complement.
GTGACGATGAAGAACATTGTGGGAGCCTGGTGACTGATGAGATGGAGACTCTCGAGATGGAGGAGTGTATAGCTTGGAAGGAATCTGGTGGTGGATGATGGAAGCAATGGCGAGAGTTAGAGTCAGAGAAGAAATAGAACTTATGTTGGAAACTTAGGAAAGGAGTTGGAGCTGTGAACGGAGTTTGAGAAGGAAGAAAAGAAGAAAGTGTTGTCAGTTCCATGGAACTGACAGTGGGATCGAAAGGCTAATGAAATTGGTGGGCTGGACAGCAGCTATGCGAAAGCCCGTTAGCTGTGGCTAAAATTCCTTTGCATGGCCAGACTCGGCCGTGACTTCTTTGTTGGGGATTTTGATGACTGTGGTGACCCACTTTGCACGGGTTGTGATGCACGTGACACAATTTTAAGGAGGTGCACTTTCCTATTTTTGCTAGGTTTCCTAGTTTCTTCAAGAAGAGGTTATAAAACTCTATATATAGGGAAGCTTAGATACAATTTGGGATATCTTCTATTCACCGTTTTTTTCTCCCCCTTAGGGGGGGAGAACTATCTCTTTTCTATATTCTTTTATTGTTAAGGATGAATTCAAAGTTCTAATTTTGAAGCTCAATTATTTACAAGTTTATTTCAAGTTTTAAAGTTAATCATTGTGGATTATTTTTACTGTATCGAAGGTTTATGATTGATTCTTAGATTGGTTTGGGTGGCCAATTAGATTTGTCTATTAATCATTCTAATGTTAGTGGAGAGTTGAGTCGATCCGTAATTGTCGCTTACCTCCTACATAAGTAGAAATCGCAAGACCTTGCGGAGGGACTCTGTGGAGCAATTGCGAGTAAAGACAACACCAGTAAGTGGACCGAGCGTACCGAGTTTAACTACTGGGATCAAACCTAAATTCACAAACCCTAAAGCATTCGGTTGAGTTACACCTTGTAAGTGTACCTCAGGGCGGCTCAGTTGAATAGAATCCGGTAGTCGAGCGCTTCCGTATCCGGTGATACAAGGAGTTTTAGGGATAGCTAAGCGTACCTGCTATTCTACGGTTGGTGACAATTGATTCTAACAAGAGATAAACGGGTACAATGTTGAGTTAACGGTTAGTAACGACGAAGGATTTCTTAATTATCATCCTCTTTTTCTTATTATCTTTTTTATCTTATTATCCTTTTTATCCTCCTTTTATATTCTCACTAATTTAGATAACATATCAATTGGATTACTCCTCTTGGGAACGATCCTTACTACCGCTTTATTACTTGTTAATTAGTGAGAAACATCTTATTATTTTGTTGAGTAAACGACGCTCACCAAATTGGCGCCGCTGCCGGGGAGTAATTGCTAATTGTTTGTTATTCGTATTGGCTAAAAGGTTTTGTAGGTACACCTCTTGTAAACCTTCACGAGACTATAACTCGTCCGCTAGGGACACCTAGAGGTTTAAAGGCTTGTTATTTATGCTAAAATTAACGGTAGCCTCGACGACACGGAGTTGTTGTATTTTTGTTTTGTTTTGTTTGCTCGAGGACTAGCAAAGTCTAAGTGTGGGAGAATTTGATAGGTGTTTAAAAACACCTCTTTGAATATCGATTGGTTATGCTTTCTTAGCTAGTTTTCTTGCGAAATTGTATTATTATCTTTCTTTTATATTTTATGGGAATTTTGGAGCTTATTCCCGAAAAGAACAAGAAATCGTCCAATTGGCCACAAAAGAGGCAGAATTGTCGTTGCATGGAAACTAATACGTGCAGTGGTGTGGGTGTCAAGAAGCAACTAACTGAAACCATGAAGAATTACCGGAGGCAGCTAAGGAAAGCAGCCATTTGATTCTAATCGGGTTTACTCTAGGCACCCGCTCAATTTACAAAGGGCTACTTCATCTTATTTAGGTCACGACCAATACTGGCTCCATTTCTTTTCAGAACTCGACTTGACTTTCTCGGCGCTGCACCAAATCCTAGCAAGTAGCAACGACAAGTCGTGGGTTTGAACAAGTTTTAGAAGATGGGCCGGCAACAGTACTTGAAGCCAAGATGGAACGGAACAGATTGGGTAATGGTTGTCAGAGTTACATGGAAGAACCATTGATCGTATACCGTGATTTGTGGTTGTGTTATAAGATATAAAGACTCAATTTAGAAGCCAGTATGAGGGAGAATGAAACTCAAGTTGTTGCCATTGTTCTCGTGAATGTATGGGTTTGTTTTGTATGAAATTGGGTTTGCAGAGAAGGAGCTGCGGAAGTACGAATCCACCAGAATTCTATCTATCTCCACTTAGCAAAACGCATTTGAGTTGTTTGAATAATGGCCTGAACGGGAAACATGGAAGGCAGTGATGATCGATGGTTGTTTGCTGTCGATTGAGAAGAGCTCGGAACATACATGGATTAGGATACTGATGGAGTAACGAGCCATACAGGGAGTGACGTTGTTGGCAGGTCGGAGGTTAACAGGGAGCTGCATTGATGGAGAATGGAGATGATTCAGAATGTTGGTTGCTGCCACGATGTTGTTAACGTTTAATGCATGGAAGATGATGGTCGTCGTACTGATTGATAGAGATGACGAGGAGGAAGCTGTAGTTGCTGATGAGCGAAGGATAAGGAGAGAGCTCGTGATGGTTGATCATTGCTGTAATGGAGCTGGAAGATAGGTTATCAGTGATGTTGTTCGAGAAAAGAAGATGCAGGGAGAGCTTGAGAAGTCCGTGTTCGACAGAGCTTGGCAGTGGTGGAGTCAATATGATGATCAATTGGTTGCAACGTGGCTAGTGACAAAGATGGGAGGATTCGGCTATGATGGAGAAGATATTAAGCTGCTGCCATTGAGTAAGTGGAGATAGTCGATGTGATGATGAAGAACATTGGTGGAGCCTGGTGACTGATGAGTTGGAGACTCTCGAGATGGAGGAGTGTATAGCTTGGAAGGAGTCGTGTGGTGGATGATGGAAGCAATGGCGAGAGTTAGAGTCAGAGAAGAAATGGAACTTATGTTGGAAACTCGGGAAAGGAGTTGGAGCTGTGAACGGATTTTGAGAAGGAAGAAAAGAAAAAAGTGTTGTCAGTTCCATGGAACTGACAGTGGGATCGAAAGGCTAATGAAATTGGTGGGCTGGACAGCAGCTATGTGAAAGCCCATTAGCTGTGGCTGAAATTCCTTTGCATGGCCAGACTTGGCCGTGGCTTCTTTGTTGGGGATTTTGACGACTGTGGTGACCCACTTTGCACGAGGTGTGATGCACGGGACACAATTTTAAGGAGGTGCACTTTCCTATTTTTGCTAGGTTTCCTAGTTTCTTCAAGAAGAGGTTATAAAACTCTATATATAGGGAAGCTTAGATACAATTTGGGATATCTTCTATTCACCGTTTTTCTCCCCCTTAGGGGGGGAGAAATATCTCTTTTCTATATTCTTTTATTGTTAAGGATGAATTCAAATTTCTAATTGTGAAGCTCAATTATTTACAAGTTTAATTCAAGTTTTAAAGTTAATCATTGTGGATTGTTTTTACTATATCGAAGGTTTATGATTGATTCTTAGATTGGTTTGGGTGGCCAATTAGATTAGTCTATTAATCATTCTAATGCTAGTAGAGAGTTGAGTCCATCCGTAATTGTCGCTTACCTCCTACATATGTAGAAATCGTAAGACCTTGCGGAGGGATTCTGTGGAGCAATTGTGAGTAAAGACAACACCAGTAAGTGGATTGAGCGTACCGAGTTTAACTGCTGGGATCAAACCTAAATTTACAAACCCTAAAGCATTCGGTTGAGTTACACCTTGTAAGCGTACCTTAGGGCGGCTCAGTTGAATAGAATCCGGTAGTCGAGCGCTTCCGTATCTGGTGATACAAGGATTTTTGGGGATAGCTAAGCGTACCTGCTATTCTACGGTTGGTGACAATTGATTCTAACAAGAGATAAACGGGTACAATGTTGAGTTAACGGTTAGTAACGGTGAAGGATTTATTAATTATCATCCTCTTTTTCTTATTATCTTTTTTATCCTTTTTATCCTTCTTTTGTATTCTCGCTAATTTAGATAACATATCAATTGCATTACTCCTCGTGGGAACGATCCTTACTACCGCTTTATTACTTGTTAATTAGTGGGAAACATCTTATTAATTTGTTGAGTAAACGACGCTCACCACCAAGCCTACATCAAATGATTGTATCACACAAACCATATGTAAGATGTTACTCGGCAATTTTCTCATGATATAAGATGAACTTGGTCGAATCGAAAGCTTACCAACACATATTTCGAGAAATATGTAAGCGAGATATACTCAGCTCGAAATCTCAAATGTGTATAGAGAAAACTATATCTTAACACGACTTATGTCTCAATATTGGAGATAGTGTGTCGAAGTTCCACAAGCTCCCCTTAGTAGTTCTTCGTCTTCAAATGATGATCGCCGTGAAAACTAATCTCAACTACACAAACTACGTCCTAGTCCGAGACATCTATAAATAGGCTAGAAATCAAGACTTATAGTTTTGATCACTAACATTGACAAACATGCTTGAGATAGCAACGCATGCAAGTTCGACCGAGCAACGCTCTAACAATCTCCCGCTTTGTCAATTTTAGTGACAAAACTATCAATACATATGGATTACAAAATAGATAAAAATTATAGCTTCTCATCCACATGCTTGATCTCCTTGGCATCTTCAACGCGATTCGAAATCTTCGTCACTTCTAAGTAGTCCATGATCCTAAAGGTTGTAAGTTCAGCATCATAGTTGTTAAAGATCCGTAGCGATAACAATGAGAAAACAAAATGCTCTCAATCATTGTTATACAGTGTCATAGTATTATTACACAGCATCAAAGTTCAATTGTATCACAACTTTGACAACAATACTATGGTGATATGTATCACTCCCCCTTAGTCAATACTTCATCTCAACATGAAAACCACTCCCCCTTACATAATGATCCGTAAACCATATGTATTTGTAGTATCACACTACACATTAATTCTCCCCCTTTTTGTATAAATTGGCAAAGGTACGAAAATTAGTGGGATCCTCATGAAATTTTCACAGAGATACTTCATGACCAAAAGAGAATACCATATCAACTTATTTAGATGCCATCATAAAGCCGAAGCTAAATGCATTCATCAAGGAGTTTATAAAGATACAAGATAACCCCTTTAATATTCCACAGCTGCACTCCCCACAAAGATTTGACACTTATGCACAAGTTCAAAAAGAACTCTCCCCCATATAATATCATTCCCGAAAGAACAACAAAGGCGACCTTGCTTTTAACAAGAAAAGAAGGATTTCTTTTGGATAAAACCAAATCACATGAAAACATGAATTTGTATCCCACATATTCAATGGAATTAACCACAAGAGAACCCATGATTAATGCAATCGAAAAATAACAACTAAATTAACCACAAGAAAACCCATGATTAATTTAATTGGAATACACAACCAAATTAACCACAACAACGTAATCAATTCAATTGGTCATGCTCGACATAAGAGAACTTACGGAGCAACAACTAAATTAACCACAAGAGAATGATCAATTCAGTTGGTCATGCTCAAACATAAGGAACCTTACGGAGCAACACAGTATATGCACAAAGATGTGGATCGGAGATCGACCAATACTGCGGAATAAACATGGATTCATTTTATTTTCCATCACTATTTGCACAATGACATATAATAGACTTAATCCCTGTAAACAAAAGCTTTATCCTTTCTTCCATCAAAACAATGACATAAAAGGCTTTAACTTTTGTAATGTCAAAAGTTCATTCTATCATCTATCAATACTTTCATACCGACATAATAGAGATAACTTTTGAACAAGTATGGGATAATCACAGGTTCACGAACGTAAACAACATATCCCATAACAATTTGCAATTTATAAAATCATAAAGATTAAAATTGCAAAAATCATCTTCCAAATAACTTAGAATTTAATTAAATAAATCTAAAAACATTGAAGATGAAAATTGTTGGACATAGCTATGTGTACTCAGAATAATGGCTATTCCAAACCCTAGTTACTCTTCTAAAAACACAAGAAATAAATTCTCTAAAAGAAGATTTACTAGACAAAATCACAGTTCTTTGAGAACCTCATACCTTTCAATGAATCCATCATAGAAGGTATCATTGATTTCCTTTACTCTCTTGACCGTAGACACTCCATGTTCGTGAGTTAGAAAACAAACTTTTCGATCAACAACCCGAGCAAGTTGTCTAGCTTTGACACAGTCCATGATGAGCTTTTTCTGATTCCGTATCAGAATATTTTTATTTGCAAGGATTTTGGCCTGACCATCTAAGAGTTGGTTTATTTGCAGTTGGAGATTTGCAAACTCGACCTTTGAATCGTTTTGAAAACGAGTTAAATCCTTGACAGAATCATCAATCCATGAGTTGTGGTCCTTTCTTGCAAGCATCTTCTTTAGAACCAGCTCTTGAATTGACTCACGTCCTTGAGTGTCTTCCTCCATATCAAGATGCACAATCTCTTGAGATTTTGCAGAGTTCTCCATATAACTTTTGTTAGGGATGGATTAATACAATATAAGATGTATATGTATTAAAAGAAGACACTTCTCATTAAGGAAGCCCTATGAACTCACATGAGTAGGACACAGACGTTCGCGGACCGTTCACAAGAGAAGTATGGAATTTAGGCAAAATCCAGTGATTGTCAATATTGTTCAATAATTCTTAAAATTAGAGCAAGAATCAGGCTTGTATACCCAAAGTGATTGACAATAGCACAACAATGTACAACAAATATTGAGACTCCCATAGTTATCATCCTTGTACCTCTCAAGATAGATTCAAGGATGAGATTACCTAGAGTTAGGTAAAGGAGTGAGAAGTGATCTCACTATCAACCATGGGAGAAGGGTTGTACAAGTTGTTTGACTGTTTTACCTATATATTCCCTTTTTTCCATTGATTATAACGTATTCCAGAGGAATTTGTCATAAACCCTTTCAAAAGTCCATCTGAAGGATTTTTCTGAGGACTGAGTCTAGGACCTCTAGAAATTGGTTCCAGAAAAGGGAATTTAAAGGATTTCTATTTTCTTGATCTAGACTTACCAGACTTGTACTTATAAGTACAGGGAAGTTCTTCACTAATGGCACAAGAGCTTACACCGTAACGAGGAACATGCAACCTGTGATGATTTCTTGAAGAGAGATCATTTTTATAAGATTTCTGGTTTTCTGTCGGCAAGAGATTCACTGTAGATGTCGTCAGACGATTTGCTCCATTGACAGTGGAAAGAAACAAATTATGGAGAATAGAAATTTGTTTCCTCCTGGCAACCTTTGCAGGTCACACTTGAGAGAATTGATCTCTTTTTCATTTAGTAATAGGGTTCTGGTGAATTCATCATTAAGACAGTCATTCTCAAGAGATTTCACCCGTAGTGATGACTCAAGTTTATTCAACAATTCTTCCAGTTGAATATTTTCCCGACGAATTTCTTCAAACTTATCCAGAAATTCTAGGATCTCAGTCTCAGATTCGTATTTCAAACTGGAGTTTGAATTACAAGAAACTTCTGCCGAGAAGGCTGAACTTTCCATACATACTACAGTAGTATGTAAACCGTTGTGACACTGAGATTTTTCTTGACTTGAATCATCAGAAGCAATAGAGAGAGAATACAATCTCTCGCATCTTTTGCTTTTCATTACCATATCCTTGATATTTTGTGTTATCAGTGATTTATTAAAATTAACATGATTAGAACAACATTCATCAGCCCATGACAAATTAGAGGCTTCGCTTGGAATGATCACAGCATTGAATGCAGAAGTTCTGACTGTACTCTGATCAAGGTCAAGTAATTTAATCTTTCCCACAAGAGTACTTCTGGAAAGAGTATCAAGGTTATTTCCTTCAACGATGGCATGCTTCTTAGAATCGTATCTAGATGGCAGCGATCTGAGAATTTTCATCACAATGTCCTTTTCAGGAATAGTCTTACCCAATTCAAAAGATGCATTAACAATTTCAGACACTTTGTGATTAAACTCATCAAATGAATCTTCGTCTGCCATACGAAGGTTTTCCCAATCGGAATTAAGGTTTTGAAGCCTAGCTTCCTTTTCACTGGTATTTCCTTCGAATACGGTTTCTAAGATATCCCAAGCATCTTTAGACCTAGTGCACGTAGTCACATGGTGCTTAAGATCTGGGGTAATGGCATGTATGATGGCATTCAAACCGTCGGAGTTTTTCTTTGCAACAAGTATCTCGGCAGCATTGTATTCACCAATGTTCTTTGGAACGGTTGCATTCCCTACTGCCACAACGGGAGCATCATAGCCATTAACTACATAAACCCATGATTGAAAATCACGCGCTTGAAGAAAGGCATGCATAGCAATTTTCCACCACAAGTAATTTGAGCCATCGAAGACTGGTGGTACGTTTATAGAGATAGCACCTTTGTCCATATCAGATCGCTACAAACACAGACTTATGAGGTCTTTAATGTGTTTGCCTGCTCTGATACCAATTGAAAATGCGGGGGTCTAACAACCACACCCAACAATTCGTTTGGCAATATGATAGGACTTACTCCAATACACTTTCTAGAGAATCAACTAGACAGTCAGACTCAATCTAAAGTAAAGTATATCAAAGAGTTTTAATATCTCTGTTTCACAATGTAATCAGCAAATCAAACAGATAGAAATCCGCGAGCCTGATTATTATGTGAAACAACTTGAACGGTACCAAAAACCAATATTCAAGTGTCAATCAATGTAAATCAACAACCCAAGGTTGGATATTCTAATTGATTTATCTTAACGCATAACCTGTGATATTTCAATTGTATAACAAAATATAATGCGGAAAAGAAATAACACAGACACCGGAATTTTGTTAACGAGGAAACCGCAAATGCAAAAAGCCCCGGGACCTAGTCCAGATTGAACACCACACTGTATTAAGCCGCTACAAATACTAGCCTACTACCAATTAACTTCGGACTGGACTGTAGTTGAACCCTAATCAATCTCACACTGATTCAAGGTACAGTTGCGCTCCTTACGTCTCTGATCCCAGCAGGATACTACACACTTGATTCTCTTAGTTGATCTCACCCACAACCAAGAGTTGCTACGACCCAAAGTCGAAGACTTGATAGACAAATCTGTCTCACACAGAAAAGTGTATAGGATTGAATAAATCTGTCTCCCACAGAAATACCCAAGAGTTTTTGTTCCGTATTTTGATAAATCATGGTGAACAGGAACCAATCGATAACCCGAACTTATGTTCCCGAAGAACAGCCTAGAATTATCAATCACCTCACAATAATCTTAATCGACTAGCGAAAGAAGATATTGTGGAATCACAAACGATGAGAAGAAGTTGTTTGTGATTCCTTTTCTATCTTGCCTATCGGAGATATAAAATCTCGAGCCAATTATTCCAATTGTACTCAACATGATAGAAACAACAAGATCAGATCACGCAACTACAAAGTTAATAGTTGGGTCTGGCTTCACAATCCCAATGAAGTCTTCAAGTCGTTAACCTACAGGGTCTCAAGAAGAAACCTAAGGTTAAAGAAGAATCGACTCTAGTTATGCAACTAGTAACACACAAGAGGTGTGGGGATTAGGTTTTCCAGTTGCTAGAGTTCTCCTTTATATAGTTTTCAAATCAGGGTTTGCAATATAAGTTACCTTGGTAACAAAGCATTCAATATTCATCGTTTGATGAAAAACCTGATTCAACCAAGCTAATATCTTTCAACCGTTAGATCGAACTTAGCTTGTTACACACAAATGAAATGTACCCTTATTTAGGTTTATGTAACCGTACCTAAACGTGTACACCATATTGGTTCAAAAATAGTTAACCGAGGTTAGCCATATGATTACTCTCATATCAACCTTATTCATCTTAACCATAACTAGTTCAAATGACTCAAATGAAACTAGTTAAAGAGTTGTTCAATTGCTATATTCTCATGGATTATACAAGAACACAATTGAAGCAAAATCGGTTTGATTCACTCGAATAATTACATGAACATTATAGCCACTGTTTGCAAAGTCTGCATTCTTTATTGATAAATGTTTAGGTTCACGTATAACCGATTTTAGAAAAGTAACACACTTAAGTATGCGTACGGGTATGCGTACTTAAGTAACCGAATTTGAGTTTGTTTTAGTTTTCAAACTCAGCAGAAATTCACGGACGTGAACTTTCCGCCAGTACGCGTACGCGCACTTTAGGTAACCGGATGAGTTTTGTTTTGGTTTTCAAACTCAGCAGAAATTCACGGACGTGAACTTCCGCCAATATGCGTATGGTACACATACTTACCCAGTCTCATACAAGGTTTTTGTATACACACAAGTATGCATACTTTAGGTTCCCGTTTTCGGACTTATACACTAATGTGCGAACACACTATGCTTATATCCAAGGATGGTTACAAGATTCTAAACTCTTTATTTCAATCATTGAAACATTCTTCTATAATGACAATAGCCGTTTTCACACACTATTAGCATCAAAGCAATTTTCAAGATATTGAAATAATCATTATCGAAACATTCCAAGCCTACATCAAATGATTGTATCACACAAACCATGTAAGATGTTACTCGGCAATTTTCTCATGATATAAGATGTACTTGGTCGAAGCGAAAGTTTACCAACACATATTTCGAGAAATATGTAAGCGAGATATACTCAGCTCGAAATCTCAAATGTGTATAGAGAAAACTGTATCTTAACAAGACTTATGTCTCAATATAGGAGATGGTAGAAATAGACTTTCCAAGTGATAGATGAGTTCAAGTCTCCACATACCTTTTGTGTCGAAGTTCCACAAGCTCCCCTTAGTAGTTCTTTGTCTTCAAATGATGATCGCCGTGAAAACTAAGCTCAACTACACAAACTACGTTCTAGTCCGAGACATCTTTCAATAGGATAGAAATCAAGACTTATAGTTTTGATCACTAACATTGACAAACATGCTTGAGATAGCAACGCATGCGAGTTCGACCGAGCAGTGCTCTAACACATACGACGCCATGAATATCTTTTTATCTAGCAGTTGGATGTCTTTGAAATTTTATTATGTTTGTCGAAACATTATGATGAATCTACTGCAGAAATTGCATCATCATCGGGCATGTTTACAATTGTTTTCTGATCACTCCAGTTGGATGATGAAATTTTCAATTTTAGGGTTAACAATATATTTTGGCCTCTATGATAATACTTTCAAGTTTATTATAAATGGGCCTGAGTACTTCATATATAATGGACCATATTTGTGCACTTTTGTTAACCATGACCTAGTCAACCCAATGAACCAGGCCTTTGTAAGATCTTCAACCAATTGAAAGTCTCTGGTAAGAAGTCATTTGTGTCTACAATGGCTATACTTCCATCATAAAAATCTTAAAAAGATGAAAGCATAACTTCTATGTTTTCAAGGCGGCATATTGACTTCAGGCTATGAAATGCTCTGAAGGAAGTTTTTAAAACATTCATGAAATTTTTCCCCCAAAATTTTGAATGTTAAGTGGGATGAATTCCAATTGTTAGACTTTAAAAGAGTCAATTGTTGCAAATTAGCACCTCAACTTTTATGGTAAAAAAATAATCTCAAAGGGTGACATGAGTCAGAAAAATCTTTCCATTTTTATCTTTTCAACTTCATCCATTATAGTAGATGCTGAAGTATGTTAATAGATTCACGATTTTTAGTAAGTTATTCAACCCAATATAAGTGGTTGCGAGGCATGTGAAATTCTCTTAAACAACAATGTATAGATTGGGATAAAGAAATTTCTCAACTTTAGGTAACAATGACAAGGATAAATATGGAAAGAACCTCGAATAACAGAGGGTTAGACGTGCTAAATCATACCAATATTGGTATACTAGAACATGTGAAAGCATACACATAATTATGGCAGAAGATACAAGATTTTTTCTAAAATATGACCAGAGATGTAATTCTTGCTCAAGTAATAATGACACAAAGTAAAATGTATCTACTGTGCATGAGATGGAGATATAATTCTAACTCATTTAAACGGGAGTTGGAAACTTGGTATAAACATTTACTAAGACTGGTACAAGCAATGGAATGCAGATATCATATAGTAGCAACCAACTACAAGATATATAGAGAGTTTAAAGGACAACAAACTCAATATATGTTAAAATAAGTTCATACCCCTGCTTGTCAACTTCAGTGGCAATAAGAAATTTACCCAGTCAAATACACTTAACCAATTTGATTGTTTTGATATTCTTATTCAATCAAATTTTGTATAGTTTGTTTATAGATTTTGTATGATCTGATCCTAAACTATTGGTTACATGATAGTTTAACCAATAATTCGTCAACTAAAATAAAGAAATGTTTTTTACGAAGAATTATATCTGTTGTCTACTCTTATGGAATGAATAATATATCATTTCCACTAGATTGAAATACTCTAGAGCACTTGAGATATACTCTAAAACATTTGAATTATAAAGATCATTTGTACATTATGAATAATCTTCATGAACTGTAACACTCTAAAGTAAATGAGATAAATTTTCTTTTGTTACGTAATAAGGTCACACCACTTATTACATGAAGCTCTTAAGAAAATATATAACTACTTGTTGAGTTGTTTCCTTATATAATACCATGCGATGATTGGATCATAACAAGTAATAGTCGAGCGAAGAAATGCTCAATCTTTGTTGCCTAATTCACATAAAGATTGAAAGCTACATGAGCTTTGTAAGAACCAAGAGTTAATCACACTTTGCTAAGTTCTTATAAGATCTGTAAAAACGGTTATCGTACGAAAAATCACTGTGAGATTGGGAATGCATCTACAAATTACCTCCAATGAATGTGAAAAGGATCACATTTTAGAGAAAATAATGAGTCAAATAGTCTAGTGAACTGTAGCAAAGATGCTACTTGCGCTGCCATTTGTTCTTCATTGTGGATTCCACCACCCTGAGGAGTGCTGTCGGCCGGATCCTCAGAGTCATCCACTCCTTCTTCTATGACCGGAGCATCAGGATCTATCTGGATAGGTGTTAGGTTTCCCAACCCTCTTCCGTAGGATCTAAGGTTCTAGTTAACCCTTCGTTAGCCACAGGTGGCTTCGTAACATGGGACGCTCCGGTAATGGCATGCCGTAAAGTGGTTGTGTTCCCGATGTTTGCCCCATCCCTTCAGCAGGGGTAGGTGGTTTGTTGGCAACCGTTCTTCTTGCTATTTCGCCTTGTCCGTCCTCAGCTTCATTTTTTTGATTCAGTTGATATGGTTTTTGAGATCTTCTCCTCGTAACCGCTGGTCGTGAGCATGTTGGTATGTCACTTGGTTTCTACATGCCTTCGGTCTTTTGTTATCCTGACATCACAGAAAAAGTGGAAAAATATGCTACCTGGGTGCCTTCGTTAAAAGTAGTAATTAATGCTCTAACACAGAAGACGGCTAAGCAGCTTTTTCAGAAAAAGTAATAGAATGACGTCTGAAAAGATGGGTATTTAATTTCTTATGACACCCTTGGAAAAAATAACCTTAAATGCTGAAAACAATTAAAAAAGGTGTCGGATCTCCCAAGAAAAAGGGGTTATTAAATGCTTAATAATTTTCTCCTTAATTCTTAATGAGATTCCTTAGTGCTCAGAGGTACTCAGATCCAAAGGATACTCTGTCGGAAAAAGTTGTTTTAGTACAAAACAAAATTTTTAACGTTTTGTGAATGCGTTTTCGCAGAAAAATTTGTAGATCTGTAAGGTTGCAAGTTTTTAGAGGCTATGAACTCAAAGAACTTACGTAAATAACGGACGAATGGATCACTAGGAAGTGAGATCCGCCGTTGTTAAACTCAGATCTCTTCGTTAAAGAAGATGCGTAAATTAAAAAATAAAGGAACATAAAAACTCAAGCTAGTGAGCAAATCCTTCTAGCGCCAAACTGTGACTACTAATTTTACCATAGTCTACGTAATGTATACAGCTCAGAGAATTGGATACTAAGTAGTATTGATATCTTCAAGATCACAATAATAACGAAGAACACCAATGTAAGGTAAATGCTACTAAGTTATCATGAGACACAGGAGATTACGTGGTTCGACTTTTGTCTACGTCCACGGGGTAATGAATGATTGTTTGTTATTACGTTGTGGTGGTTATAAAGATCTTAAATGCTTCCCAAAGTAATAGAGAGCACTCAAGTTGAAGTAAATATTTAAGTTCTAAACATTAAAGAGGTATAAGCTTGAGACTAGATCTTCTTCTCCTAGATAATGAATGCATTTGTTTGTTGGTGAAGCTTGGTATTTATAGCCCCTTCTGCTCCAGATATATCTTTGCTGTCTTTGGGTCCATCGTTCCTTGATATACCTTCCGTACAAATGGTACCTTCGTTCACCGCACGTTTTCTCCAGTCGGACTTTGCCACCTCCGTTGTCCCACGTTTCTTTGGGAACTACCCAGCCTCAGTACAGATTGTACCTTCGTCCACCGCTAACCTTCGCCAGTCAGACTTTGCCACCTCATCTCTCTCCATGTGCTTTGGTTAAGCGTGTAGATAAGAGATTTGTGCATTAAATGTTGATTGGATATGTCATATACCTTTGTCCCTTCGCCAGATGCCTCTATCTAGACTAGGTTCTACTTCTTCATCTTAGCCGTCGAGGTATCCCTCCTTGGGATGGGATAAAGTAGATATGCGAAGGTGTCTTCTGCTACTCAGGCTCCCCTGTATAGCGAGGGCTACACAGTTATCCTGCATACGACCACTAAAACCGTGACACGTGCTCCGCAGAATATTGATATTCACATCTTCTAAGCCCATGTCTTCTTCAAAGATAATATCTCTAGCCCACTTCTAGTTTTATCTCTTGCAAACAACATTCTTCACTTGCGGATGAGGTGCAAACAACATTCTTCACTTGCCTTCTAGCGGGAGCTTTGTCGTCTCTCTTCCGTTGTCACCAATTATTTGCTCTTTTGGCTCCTCAATTCTTCCAAGATTTATTTAGTACCTAAGAACACAAAGTTAATTAGTAAAAGTATTTATTCTTGAAAACAATGAAAATACAGAATCTGGGATAATATATGATTTTAAAGCGCAAAAGATGAGTTAATTGCCAATAAAAAAATATAGAAATATGCAATATTTGGCACTCATCAAATACCCCCAAACCTGAATTTTACTTGTTCTAAAGTGAAACAAAATTTAGGAAACCCGAACTATACTACTGTCGCTGGTCTCTCGAATGCATTTAGCGAATGCACTAAGCCTTTAAACCCCTAGGTGTCCCTAGTGGACAAGTTGTAGTCTCGTGAGGGTTTACCAGAGGTGTACCCACAAAACCTTCTCCAACTTAGAGTGTAATGGAGTCCCAAGCATCCAAGGAGCTACGAGGACATAGAGTTTCTGCATGCTAGTAATAAGAAGTTAGAACTACCAAAGAACGCATTCTCATCCTTAAGAGTTGAGCGAGAAATAACCATACCATATGAAAGAATTCGGGTTCGGGAGTGATCACAAGCCTCGACTTCTGCCTCACCAATAGGGTTTTATGATAATTGCACTAAAAAAGACCGCTTTTTTAGTCTCTCATGTGTGCAGACAGGAATAAAGAGAGAAATCCTGCACACGTTGAATGGTGGGAAGGAGAACCTTCCGAAATAATTTCTGGAGACTCCACAAAATTGTGGGAATAAGAATCTTTTTCTGGTGATCTCTAAGAAAGGAAATCAATCATTAGCTAGTATGGGAGTACTCACTTACCTTCACATCCGATCGGCAATCAACATCACTCTCATAGCATCCATAGAAACGTCTTCAATCTTCGGTCTTCAACTGTTGATGATGAACTTCTGAACTTCGTAGAACCTTGACAATTTCTAATTCTTTTCTTTAATTTCTTGTTGCTTGAAATTTCCTCTTAAATTCTTCTACTTTACCGTGGTGTTATTAGACAAAACTACAAAAGTAAACTACAATAATTGATTTTTTATTTTTTTTTATTTTTTTTTGATTAAATGAAACAACAAAATAAATGATGAAACTACTGAATCCATGGATGAAGGACGTTATCACTCAATTCTTCACAACTTGTATTGTCTTGATTTCATAAACTTTACTAATTCTCGTCTTCTTTGATTTTCTTTGCTCTTGTAAGATAAGTATTCAATCTTGTATGTAGAATTCTGCTCTTTGTACTGTATCTTCACTTTGAATATGAGATTTTTACTTTTCCTTGAATTGTTGCATGTAAACCTCAGACTATTTCAACTTTCTTCATAGAATCTGACGTTGCTTTGCTCGTTGATGATGATGTGTTTCTATAGATCTGTTGGTGTTGTCGAGAGAAAGAGAGTGGTGCCAACTGCAAATCAAACTACAAGAAGGAGTTTTCATCTTTAGACGTCATCCTCATGATTGACGGAATTAGCACTCAAGAGATCAAAAATAGTGTTGAAAGTGGTGCGAAGTTGGGTAGCTCACCATTCCTACCCGGAATTTACGTACGGTGACACACACTCTAAAAGGACTTTTTAGATAGTCACAAAAAATGAAGGTCGGTGCCTCGCTTGATGTAAAAATAGGTAGTCTCCACTAAGGGTGATCACAACTCTAATACCAAATATTTTTGCTTCACCTAATTTTCTCACCGGCATGGTTAAATCCAACTTTAACGCTCTAACAACTAAGAAACCCGATTGTGTTCTCCAGTACTTCCAAGTTCAGTTATTTCGGTCAGACTCTCTATGTAAACATAGCTAGGAGCATGCTAGTGACTCTAAAAGTTGGAGGTTTTATGCAAGTATTTACAATAATTTTATTTTATTTTTTAAGGAGAAAAGACTAAAAACTCTATATGCAAAATACTCCCCCGAACCTAAATCCAACATTGTCCTCAACGTTTCAACATATGAGCAAAATTATAACAACATACCAGGAGAATAGTGCATAGTAGATTTAAAGGAAAGAGATTACCAGATGCAAAAAGGATGGTGCTAAACCAAGAATGGATGAATGCTTTGAAAGCAAACAACAAGAGTGATAAGAAAAAAAAATTGGTTAGCACACATAAAAATTATGCAAAAAGAAAAAGAAAAGGGAAAGGGAAAGGGAAAGAGAATGGACTTTTAATCCATATATATGTACACAGGTGAACCAGTTTAGTCCACATAGACGGGGTCTTCCAAGTCAATAGTCTCAACTTCTGGTGGAAGATACTCCAGAAATGGTTTCAATCTCTGACCATTGACTTTGAAGATGTTCTTGTTTGCTGGATTTTCGATTTCAACAGCTCCGTGAGGGAAAACAGTACGTACCAAGAATGTACCGGACCATCGAGAACGTAATTTTCCTGGAAAAAGATGCAAACGAGTGTTGTACGATAAAACTTTTTGACCAGGTGTGAAAGACTTGCGCAAAATGCGTTTGTCATGAAACACTTTCATTCTATTTTTGTATATTTTGGCACTATCATATGCATCATTTCTTAGTTCTTCTAACTCATTGAGTTGAAGCTTCCTTTGGGTGCAAGCCTTATCAAGATCAAAGTTCAATTTCTTAACAGCCCAATATGCTAGATGTTCTAACTCCACTGGTAGATGACAAGCTTTACCATACACAAGTCTATAGGGGGACATGCCAGTGGGAGTTTTGTATACAGTTCTATAGGCCCACAAAGCATCATTTAAACTTAAAGACCAATCTTTCCTAGTAGGATTAACAGTCTTTTCAAGAATATGCTTAATTTCCCCATTAGAAACTTCTACTTGGCCACTAGTCTGAGGATGGTATGGTGTTGCTACCTTGTGAGTGATTCCATACTTGCGCATAAGTGATTCAAAAGGTCTGTTGCAAAAATGAGTACCACCATCACTGATTATTGCTCTAGGTGTTCCAAAATGAGGGAAAATGTTTTCTTTAAGAAAAGAAAGGACTACTTTATGGTCATTTGTTTTGGAGGCAATGGCTTCTACCCACTTAGAGACATAATCAACAACAACGAGAATGTATAACTTACCTTCAGAGTTAGGAAAGGGACCCATGAAATCAATACCCCATACATCAAACAATTCAATAATCAAAATAGGTTGTAACGGCATCACGTTTCTTCTTGAGATACTTCCTAGTTTCTGGCATCGGTCATAAGCAACACAGAATGCATGGATATCTTTGAACAATGATGGACAATAGAAACCACTCTGCAAGATCTTTGCAACAGTTTTCTTGGCACTAAAATGGCCTCCACATGCATGGTCATGATAGAAAGAGATGACATCTCTTTGTTCAGAATTGGGGACACATCTCCTAATGAGTTGGTCAGGGCAGTATTTAAACAAGTATGGGTCATCCCAAAAGAAATATTTCACTTCAACCAAGAATTTAGAACGGTCTTGTTTAGACCAATGCAAAGGCATTCTACCTGTAGCAAGGTAGTTAACAATATCAGCAAACTAAGGCATTTCAGACACAAGCATCAATTGTTCGTCATGGAATGATTCTCGAATAAGCAAAGATTCATCAACATACTCAGCATTCAACCTAGATAATTGATCAGTAACAACATTTTCAGACCCTTTCTTATCTCGAATTTCGAGATTGAACTCTTGTAACAAGAGTATCCATCGAATTAGACGAGCTGTAGCGTCTTTTTTAGACAAAAGATATTTTAAAGCAGCATGGTTAGAATATATTATGACTTTAGACCCTATCAAATAAGATTGAAACTTATCCAATGCAAACACAACATCTAGTAATTCTTTCTCAGTTGCTGAATAATTTAGTTGAGCATCATTAAGTGTTTTACTAGCATAGTAAATCACATAAGGGAGTTTGTCTACTCGCTGACCTAAAACAGCTCCTACAGCATAGTCAGACGCATCACACATAATTTCAAATGGTAAGGTCCAGTCGGGTGGTTTGACTATAGGGGTAAATGTGAGAAGAACTTTCAATTGGCCCCATGCTTCCTTACAAGCATCATCAAAGAAAAATGCAACATCTTTTGCAAGAAGACTACACAAGGGTCTTGAAATTTTACTAAAGTCTTTGATGAATCGCCGATAAAAACCGGCATGGCCCAAGAAGGATCTTATCTCCCTCACAGAGCGAGGTTGAGGCAAGTGTTGAATGAGATCAACTTTGACTTTATCTACTTATATGCTTTTTTTAGAAATGATATGCCCTAGAACGATGCCTGAGTTAACCATGAAGTGACACTTTTCCAAATTCAAAACCAGATTCTTTTCGTTACATCGAATCAACACAAGAGTAAGATGATGCGAACATTTGATGAGTGCCAAATAGTGCATATTTATACACCTTTTTATTGGCATTTTACTCATCTTTTGCGCTTAGAAATCAGATATTATCCCAGATTCTGTGTTTTCTTTGTTTTCAAGAATAAATATTTGTATTAATTAATTTTGTGTTTTTAGGTAATAAATAAAGTCCGGAGAAACTGAGGAGCTAAAGAGCGAAGAATTGGAGTCAAACATCTATGGAGCAGATAGCCAAAGCCCGCGCGCAAATCAGTTGCAACCCAACAAGGAAGACATGGGCTAGAGCTACCCACGACCCGGATCCGAACCCGTTCATCCCGAGCCGTTCAGATCGCGTCTAGCTACATCCTACGGTCGCTCCATCGTTCACATCATGTTTTGATACTCCCTCTCCACAGCAAATCGCCTCAGTTCCCCCTCGACCGTTCAGATCTTCTCCAGCTAGATCCTACGCTCGCTGATGCCTTCCCATCGACACTTCGTTGTGCCCGCCTTACACCC
Source organism: Papaver armeniacum (assembly GCA_023531295.1). Taxonomy (NCBI): domain Eukaryota; kingdom Viridiplantae; phylum Streptophyta; class Magnoliopsida; order Ranunculales; family Papaveraceae; genus Papaver; species Papaver armeniacum. The sequence goes on along the minus strand of JAJJWW010001088.1, from coordinate 774,460 downwards.
TATCGACCTAACCCTATACCCATCGAGCAACTCTATCATTTCTCTTCTCCATCTTCTCTTTCTTCTCCTCTGCTCTTCTCCATCTCCTCTCCCCCCGACCAAGCTCGAGCGAGCCATGCAGAGCCTCACCACCACCAACTCCTTTATCTCTTGTCGCCATCACCACCAACCGCACAACCACAAAGAGCCCCTAGTTCTAGTTGTCTCTCGCAGAGCCTCTCTCATAACCCTAGAGGCTATGTGAGAGATAAATGGAACTAGGGTTTCACCTAATCAAAGCAAGAGGAGTTACGAGCACGAATTGACAGGGAGAGATCAACGATTCAGAGTATGGGTGCGATTGTTTTGATTTATTTTATCTTTAATTTCTGTTTTGAAAATTAGGGTTTTAGGGTTTGCTGTGCATGTATAAATAACAGTGATGGGTGTTGATAGAAAGCATGCCTGGGCTAGCCAGTGCTTCAATTTAGATTTAATTTGTGTATTTTTGTTATTTTCATGTTCTAATTAATTTGTTAGGGTTTCATTGAAACCCTAATTCCCAGTTATGATTTCAATTTTGTTGAATTATCCTTGCATGCTTAAACTATAATTATACTTTCAATTTTAGCACCCAATGCCTTTCTTTCACAATGCATGCCAAGTATGCATTGTAGTCGAAATATAAAGATGTTGTGTGTCTTTGCAGACTTAATCTTTAGAACCAAAAACTAATTCCCTTGATTAGTTGTGCTTGATTAGACAACTAATTCTCCGGGTTAGTACCTTAGCTGAACATTGAAGTATTACAAGGTGAAACTTCTTAGTTAAGTGGTGGAATTGACACCCTATCCTTAACTGCCATAGAAATAAGGAGCTCAACTTGGTTGAACACATACTAAGAATTAGAGGTGAATTTGATAACCCTAGCATCCCTTTACTCTCACTGTTTATATTTCATTTTTAGTTTAGAGTCACTACTTAGCTCAACCTTAGCCGTATCGGCACATTATCACCTGTTGTCACTCATACTCACCTGAAATTCAGTTAGCCAAGCTTTAGATCACACATAGCACCTCCTCGTCTCTGTGGTTCGACCCGTACTTGCCGCGTCTCCGATAGACGCCGTGCACTTGCGGTTTATCACCGTAGGCCATAATATAAACACCTTTCGAGGCCTACCAACATTCATCAAAAGAAGACCCAAAGACAGAAAAATCATCCATGAAAATTTCAAGAAAATTATCTACCATATCGGAAAAGATGCTCATCATGCAACGTTGAAAAGTAGCGGGTGCATTACACAACCCAAAAGGCATACGACTATAAGAAAATGTACCATAAGGACAGGTAAATGTGGTCTTTGGTTGATCTTCGGGTGCTATATGAATTTGGTTATAACCCGAATAGCCATCTAAGAAACAATAGTTACTATGTCTTGACAACCTTTCTAATATTTGGTCAATGAAGAGAAGTGGAAAGTGGTCTTTCTTTGTTACTGTATTCAACTTCCTATAGTCAATGCAAACTCTCCACCCTGTGGTCACACGAGTGGGGACAAGCTCATTCATTTCATTTGGAACTACAGTGATGCCAGACTTTTTGGGTACAACTTGAATGGGACTGACCCACTTGCTATCTGGAATTGGGTATATGATACGCACATCAAGCAATTTCAGAATCTCACCTTTAACAACGTCTCTCATGTTGGGGTTAAGTCTCCTTTGCATTTCCCTAGATGGTTTAGTATTTTCTTTGAGATTTCTGTGGTGCATGCATATTGTGGGACTTATACCTTTAAGGTCTGAGATGGTCCAACCTAAGGCCTCTTTATGTTCTTTAAGCACTTCTAAAAGTTTGCTTTCCTGTTTCGTGTCTAAACATGATGCAATAATCACAGGAAAAGTATCAGAAGAACCTAAGAAAGCATATTTCAAAGTATCAGACAATGGTTTCAAATCAAGCTTAGGTGGTTCGACAAAATATGGGGCAAATTTGGAATCAGAGAGTGGAAGTGGTTCCACTGCAGTCTGCCATTTAGCAATGTCCATGGGCGGCACAGATTCAAGCAAAGAGTGAACTTCACTAATGTACTCAGAATCAAAGAGATCTAAGTCAAAGTTATCTAAACATGCTTGCACAGGGTCCATAGATAAGATATCGGGCAATGAGTCTTGGATCGGACTCTCAATCATATTAACCTCATGCAATTCATTATCATCAAAATCCATAGGTTGTTGGCTAACCCGAAAAACATTTAATTAGTCATGTTTCCAAATGACAAGTTCAACACTCCATTGCGACAATTTATGATAACATTGGACGTCGCCAGAAAAGGTCGTCCTAAAATGAAAGGAATGTGACAGTCAGGGTTTTGCACAGGTTGAGTGTCTAGAACAATGAAGTCCACAGGGAAATAAAACTTATCAACCTTGATTAACACATCTTCAACAATACCACGAGGAATTTTTACAAATCTGTCCGCTAGTTGTAGCGTAACAGGAGTGGGTTTCAGAACCCCAAAACCTAACTGCACATATACAGAATATGACGGTAAGTTCACACTAACACCTAAGTCTAACAAAGCCCTATCAATTGTATGGTCACCTATAGTGCATGTGATAGTTGGACTACCCGGGTCTTTAAACTTAGGTGGGGTCTTGTTTTGAATAATTGAACTCACCTGCTCAGTGAGAAAGGCACGCTTATGCACATGATGTTTCCGTTTTTGTGTGCATAGATATTTCCAGAATTTAGCATAAGCAGGTATTTGTTTGATTGCTTCGAGAAAAGAAATATTTATATTGACTCGCTTAAACATTTCCAACATATCATTGTACTGGTTATTCCCTTTTTGATGCACCAACCTTTGTGGGAATGGAGCAACATGCACAAAATATGGTAAAGAAGCATTAACATCAGTGGAATTCTTAGAGTCACTATCATGCTCAGATTCCTTTTCTACACTAGATGTTTTTTGTGGTGTTGTGTGCACTGGTGAGTCTGATTTAGACTCACTCGAATGTGGTACATCTACATTGTTATCAACAACCTTACCACTACAAAGAGTGGTGACAGCATTCACTTGATTATGTGAGGACTCATTGCAAGATGACGTGCTTGCCTGAAATGCACTTTTCTGAATTTGTTGAGGTTGACTGGGGAGTTTACCCTTTTCTCTCTCATTTAGTGCATCACATATTTGACCCAATTTGAGTTCTAAACTCGCAAGCCTCTGGTCATTTAACTTCTGATATTGCAAAAGATTTTGATTCATTTTGTTTACACCATCATCAAAGCTAGGCCTTTTCTCTACAGGGTACTGCGTGTGTGTTTGTACTTGGGGGTTTCTAGGGTATGAATATCCTTGGTTATTACTAGTTGTACCCCCTTGTATGGGCCCTTTAAACCATTAAAAGTTAGGGTGATTCCTCCACCCTGGGTTGTAGGTCTGAGAATAAGGATTGTTCTCTTGCTTATGATACATAGCATTATCCTGCTCAAGTTTAGACTCTTGAAATGCATGTAGGTCTGGACAACTATCCACTAGGTGGCCTGAATTGTGGCATGCGACACAAGTGGCTGTTTCAATTTCGTTTCGGAGAGTAGGGGCAGTAGTTTTCTCATTCTTCTGCAGCTCTAGCGCTTCTACTCTCCTAGCCAAGTATGCCATCTTTGCATTTCCTTCAAAGTCAGACTCAATTCTATGGACATTATCTACAGGGGCGGTCTTTTTAGGTTCACAAATGGACTCCCATTGCTGAGTCTTTTCAGTGACTTCGATTAAGAAAGTCCAAGCCTCATTAGCCCTTTTGTCAATAAATGCACCATTGCACATTGACTCAACTATGGTTCGGGTACTGACATCTAAGCCTTTATACAAAATTTTCACAAGTCTCCATTTTTCAAAACCATGGTGAGGACATTGGAGCAATAATTCATTAAATCTCTCTAGTTATTTGGCCAAGGTTTCACCTTCTAATTGCACAAAACTATTCAGACTTTGACGAATTGTCGCAGTCTTATGGTTAGGGAAAAACTTTTTGAAAAATTCTTTTGTAAGATCTTCCCATGTTCTAATGGAATATGGTTGTAGGGCATGCAGCCAGGACTTGGCTTTTTTTTCAAAGAGAAAGGAAACAGTCTCAGTTTGAGGGACTCTTCCGGTATTTGGTTAAAACGCAGAGTCCCATATATATCTTCAAAATATCTTACATGGTGGTAAGGGTTTTCAGCATCAACCCCTCTAAACACAGGCAACATATGAATTGTGCTAGATTTTAGCTCAAATTGACCAGCATCAGCTGGTAAAACAATACACGAGGGCTGGCTTGCCCTAGTTGGGTACATGTTCTCCTTCATACTACGGTCCTGGTTCAATTCTTCACCCATTGTTTCAGATTGGTCGGGGCTGTCTACTTCAGAACTGGGAATATCAACAATATCATCTTGACTGATTCTAACTAGTTGATTGGTTTGGTCTTTAAAGGACACAATCATAGCCTAGATAGCACATTAATCATGTTAAAATACTCATACAACCAACGAATTTTCAAAACATGGAAGCTTATTTCACCCAAAGGTTAGCTTTCAGAATTATGCTCACTGGTTCAAAATGTAGTACTGATCAGACAAGACACAAATGCAGAACTCAGGTAATTAATGTTCATGAAAATGACAATCAGTTCCAGGGATGAATGCACACAAATACAGGTTCTGACGAAATTAAGTTGCGCACAATGATACAATAGTTCAGCTAGCACATGGGTTACTTAAAATTACATGGTCACGTTGACTAACACCTTAAGTTGCAGTGAGAAACAAACACCATATGCATAAACCAGAGAATGAAAATGTTAACAGACTCACAGATAAATGCATACAAGCACACTATTCTTCAGAAATTAACAAATTTAGCGGGCCAGAATGTCACTCAGATGTCATAGGATTAATCAATACCATTAGTTGAAGAAGTTTTATAATTTTCCAGATATCAACTAGTCCAGTTGATATGTCAATCACAAAAACACCAAATGTAAAAAGTGAGTTGGAGAACAAACTGCCGGTATAAAACCGGGTTTAGGCATTTCCACAAATTATGCTGCTCCTTTTTCTCTTCTTCCTGAGTGTGTAATTCAGCTTCAAAAGTACCTGGTAACTCAGAAGAGAACTTCATTACATAGAAGTATGCAAATCATGCAAAGATATACTGAAAAAGTGAATTTTTTTACCACTACCAGCAAGACAGAAACTGTGAACTATACTGATGTATCAACTGAAAAACTAAGCTGTCTCCAATTGAAAATTTTGCACAGGACAGAATGGAACAGAAAGTATGGACAAGCTTCAAATGGAAGATGAATAGAAGACAATGCAGAATGATTGGATATATTACAGGGGAATGAAATGTAATTTCCTGATTAATGATTTTCTTAACTTCTACAGATGTTTGACCTACAGGTGCAAATGTTATGATAGAGCTAAGTTATGCTAAATTATTCACAGCTACATAAATAATTTGAGTAAAATTGGAAGCTACAATTTCAAAACATTCTTAAATGCGACTTATAACAAATACAGATGTAGTATCCTACAGGTTGAAAGAGTTATAACCAACTGAAAATTTAACACAAAAAAAAACTAAACTACAGAATGTATTAGCTACAGATTAAACTGACTCGAACAGATACATGACAATGATAGTAAAAAAAAAAAGATGCAGTCCTAACAAATTTACAACCTGAACTATAACAGAACCAGCTACAAGAACAGACAACTTAAACTAGACACAAGATGCATGTGCAAATGGATTAAATATGCTAAGATACAGCAGCAGGGTTACAGGCTGAAACTATAGGAACAGAAACTAAAGATGCAGCTGGAGATCCTAGATGCAAGTTATACAACAGATGGAGTACACAATAGAAATGGTATGTTACAGAATAATGATGCAGGTGACTATGACTAAATCTAACTTATGCTAATAATGATGCAGTTAAACTATAATGGCAGGCTACAAATTTCCTAAACTAATTAGCACAGTTCAACAAGATTTTTTTTTTTTTTTTTTTTTAGAACAACAACTACAGAATACACTAAAGAGATGTGAAGGAAATTATATACACATATGGTTGAAATAACAATTTAAACTAATGACATACAAGCTATAACTAGAACTGAAACAAATATGTATAGAACTTGAGCTGAAATCAGTAAGATGGAACCAAAGAAACAATTACACCGCTACCGAGTCAATACTTGTTTTGGTAAAAGAGGATCCAATTAATAATCGGTTTATCCTTGTGGTAGATTGGATTGATTAATTGAGTAGATCGGCATCAATACGTTTCCTTGTGATTAAAGGTATTGATTGGCTTAATCTTAAACGATTACCTTTGGGTAATTGAACATAAGATAGATCTAAGAACCCGACGAAGGAGTTTATGTTAAGATAAACAGAAGAGCCTTTGTCCGACTCATATCACTTGGTTGAATAGAGTTGATACCAAACAGATTTTTTGTTCCTTTACTGTTTGGAATACGAACCAAAGGAATTGTTCCAAGTACGTGACTTATTCATAGGTCGGAGGCGTGGGAATACAGACGGAACTAGGTGAACTATAGGTTTAGTTGCTTGGTCTCAACTATACGAAGTTAGGTGTAATTTTGTGTAGCGGCTTAATCCCGAGAGTATTCAATTGCGGAAAAGGTCCTGGGTTTTTCTGCATTTGCGGTTTCCTCGTTAACAAAATCTTGCTGTGTCATTTACTTTTATTTTCCGCATTATATTTGTTTTATTATAATTAAATTAAATCACACAAACGTTAATTCCTATTTACTTGATAAGCAATCCTATTGTGTTTGGTTAAGTCCAAACCTTTGTATCAAGTAAACATACTTCGTTTTTGTATTGTCTCGATCTCGTATCCATAGACGATCACACGAAGTGTGAACCAATTAGTTGTATTGTCTCGAATCAGTCCATAGATAATCACTTTCGAAGAAAGGACTAATAGGTAGGAAAAGTTTTAGCTTGAGGTATATTTGGGTACCCTCGCCTTTTCAATTGGTATCAGAGCAGGCAAACACGAAAAGATCTAACAATCTGTGTTTGGTGCGATCCAATCTATGAGAATTGAATCTAATGTCTGATTCAGTTAACGTTATGCAAGAGTATGAATACTCAAATGTTGAAGATGTTACCACTTCGTTAACTCATGATCCAGGAGTTACGAAAGCATCTATGTCTATCTCTGATGAAAGAGAAGAGGCTGATAAAGAGTTGGTAAAACTCCTAAAGCCTATACAGTCGCTGTCTTCTAAAGTGATCATTTTAAAGACAGTAAGATCTTCTTAAACAGGAGATCAGAGAAAAAGACATTCAACTGAACTGTCTAGCCAAAGAGAAAATAGATCTCGCTGTCAAACTAGAAGCTCTTGGTAAATCTCTTACAGATAAAGAGACACGTCCCATGATTCTGACTAATGATGCTGTTGTGATTTCTTCTAATAAGGAAACTAAAAGTCCTTGCTCGACTTTTACAGATTGTGACAAAACCGGGTTGATCACATCTGAAACAGATCAAGATGATGGTAGTTTGCCTAACTACATCAAGTTAGAAGAGGATGATAAATCAGCTTCTAGATCTACTGATGATCAAATGAAATCTTGTCCAAAGGAAACTTTGAACCGATTCCGTGAATATGAAATTGCTGCAGGGAAGGATGTATAATTTTGCTTGGGAAACAAGGGGAAGCTAAAGTCTATATCACCAGCAGAACGTACATAAGGTGTTTGTGGAAATTCCCGGGGATCAGTTTTTGGCAGATTTAAGTTCAGTTGCCAATAGTTGCTTGAACTAGCATTGATAATTGTTGGGAGTTTGAAATAAAATAGGAGAGGGTTTAAAAGTTAAGAAAGGAAATGGAATGTGGGTTTGAATAATTTTCCGTTTTGGACCAATTTGATGTCGTGGAAACAACGAAGAAGTGTTGTCTTTGCCAATAGGTTGGGTGCTGAGTGGTTGAGGTCTGGTAGCTTTTGGAGTTTGTGTCACACCAGGATCATAGAAACTTTGTGTTTGAAGTAACTACTTATGAATTTTATGCTCTTTAGCCGTCAGCATAACTTTCCATGACTGTATGCTTGCACTAGATGTGCTTTCAAGATCCTAACAAAGAAAAAAAAGGAATGAATAATTATTGCCAGTTTAATAGTTAATAACAACAGAGGAATGTATTGATGATTGAATACTATGACGAATTGACGATACTTTGGAGTTAGATGGGGATTTCTCGTGGCTTATACATGGGCAGCGTGGAATCACATGAGTAAGTTTCGTATCTTATGTTGTTTGTGTTGCAATAGTGAAACTGGTGTTGGTGCTCATTTAGAATGTTAATGCATGAATTATTGGTGGTGTTGTTAGAAGGTGTTGGTGCTTTGCAGAGAAGACCCTGCTGCCCAGAAAGAGAAAAAAAATGAGACTCGAACTGACCCATCTACCACCATTTATGGGCAGATGGAGAATGGCTCAAGTTGTGTTGCTGTGAGTTGTTGCCAGGATATTGCAGGTAGTGTAACTGTAGCAAGAAGAAGTTGGCAGAGCAATAGACTGAATTGTGTATGAGACGCAAACTGGTGGTGATTCTGTAGAATGCAGTGGTGAGTCTAAGTCTGGAGTTTTGCTGGCAGATTACAGAGATGGTTCAAGGGGATGGATGTTTGAAGAGCTGAGAAGTTTATCTTGAGATGAACATAAGGCTGAAGAGATGGTGTTGCTGAATATGTGCAAGTGATGCAGTTGCAGTTGAAGATGAAGGTGTGGTGGTTGGAAGTTCTGTTTGTTTGCTGCTGCAACGAGTAAGCTGGGTGTTCGTGACTTGGGTTTGAGATGATGAGAATGCCCGAAGTCAAGAGTACAAGTTCAGTGCCCATTTGGCTTGATTTTGGTGGTTGCAATTGGTTGCAGGCTAGACTTAGAAGCTGAGATGGTGTTGGTGGTTGCCAAGGGAAGTGGTATTGCAGCTGCGATTCAAGTGGTGGTATACATTTCTAAGCCTAGCTGCGATTCAAAGGACTATTATGTCTTTTTAGCTTCACTTAACTGGATTCAAAGGACTATTATGTCTTTTTAGCTTCACTTAACTGGGCTAACTTTCCATCCACTGCTTTTGGTCAAATAAGACCTAGTTTTGTAAGAAATAAAAAAAGAGGCTTAGTTTTGTAAACCATAAAAAAACAGGCCTAGATTTGTAAAAAGCCCATTCTCTAATTAACCACATTGTAATAAAATTTAGTTTCTTTAGGAAAAAATTATTGCAATTCAATTGCCATCGATCACTTATTCACACTATCATTGTGTTTTATGGTTGATGTCATTGAAGTAATTTATGATTCTTTTGCAATCTCCTTCAGTTCTGAGAATTTGAAGCTCTTTATTATTTGCCCACCTCGCAACCTTCAATGCAATAAATTTTTGTGTTTCTTGTGTAGTAGTTGAAAATACTTGTCTTGCTTCAGCTCTCTCGAAGATACCTGATGAGGTGTCAAACTCACAAAAAACTCACAAAAGATATATTCCTTACTCTTCTTTAAACTAACAAGTAGTATACGGATAAACAAGTTCGTTCCTAAGGGCTTGAGCTAAAGTTGTCGATTTAATCTCTGAAAATATGAATAATGCAAAAACTACAAAATAAATATGAATGTGAACAATGAGGATGAGAATGATTAGGATGAGGATGAGGATGAGAATGATTAGGGGGTCTTTCTCCACTAGTGAACATGAATCTTCTTCAAAATACGTTTACTAACAATCCTAGACAAGTTATAAGTTCAACAAGTCCAATAAACTCCAAAGTCACTTCGTAGAATAAGTTCTCTACTTGTGTCTAGTCAATCAAGCCACTTTGAATAAGCTCTCTAGTGTAACTTAACTAACCGGTATGTTCTATGAGTTGAATTGATCCTAACCACATGCTCGTAAGTTCGACATGTTAACTTAGGGTTGTCAAATACACATCAAAATCCACAACATCCCATTGCAACGTTGATGTTTTGCTACTTGTGATTATATTACCATAACAATTACGGATTACGGCTCTAAAATCTAGCTTTGGTATTGCATACAAGTTATCTAATTGGCCATTCAAATTCCTTGCAGACAATTCATGGTCATAAGAACGGTAAAAGACAATCAATAAAACAATATTGTAAAGAAGATTAACTTGATAATTATCAAAGACAAGTCACATAGTTTCAAAATAACCCTAACCAAGCAGGAATTTAGCTACTGGAGTTCATCGCAATAGAATGGAAGGAAAAATAAAACTTTTAAAAACCAATTAAGCAAACCCAAGACGAACAGCAGGTGGACTGGTGGTGGAATGGTGTTGTGCTGATGTTTGCTGCGGATGGAATGGTGACAGCGGAATATGAACTGATGTTGGCTGCGTGCTGTAGTGAGGCCTGGTAGTGAGGTGGTCGTGAACTGCAGCTACTGGTGGTGTGCCAATGATGGATGAAGTGCTGGATGTGGAGAGTATATGCAGATGGATCTGTATGCAGGTGGAAGGGATGGTGGTGATATGAAGATGGTGGATGAATGCAGTATGATGTGATGTAGAATCTGGAGATGATGTGGTGATGCAGATGTATGCAGGTGGACTGGTGATGGCGATGATGTGCTGCAACAGAGGCGTAGGTGGTGAAAACAGTCGCAAAGGGTCTGGGATCCATGATCTGTAGCTTTCTTCCTCTTTTTATAGCTGCAGTTCCCTGCAAATTCGAGACAGATGAAAACTCCACTTTTCTTATTTCATACAAACACTAAATATTCTATATCTCAGCCATCTATTCCTTCCCTGACTTCTCGACTTCTTAAAGCTTATCAATGACAGCCATTCATCATAGGATAATTCCCTGGCTGTTTTCTCGGCCTTAAGCACAGACCCAAAAAGTGAAATCAAACTCCCATTAGCTGTCCCTTTCTTCTCCCTCAAGCCCTTACCCAAAAACAGAAACAATTGGTACCTGATGTCCTTGTTTATCTCGATTCCTCTGTGAACTCCTAGCCGCTGCCAACAACACTCTTGTACGCAGACTAACCCAGCTCTCTTCCCTGCTTTGTTAGCCACAGCCAAGCCTCACTCGATCTTTGCTTTCTTCTTGGCTTAAATTCCAACGGCAGACAACAACTTGGGACTGAATTCTCGGCATATCACAGATCCCGGACTCTTTTCAAATCAAACTCAACCAAACAAGTCTCGTGCCAACTCTTAATCCAAGCTCCGTCCTGACTCACGGCTAGCTGCTGGCGAGGCTGGTTTCAGCTAATTGTTGGCACTGAACATTGGCAGATAACTGGTTGTTCACTGAAGCATTTTTACGAACACTAAATGTGCAGTTTGCTGGTCTTGCAGAGATGAACCATCTCTTGAATTCTAAGACCATTCTATCTCCTTCCCTGCAGAGAAATTCGGATATGAAACAAACCCATTCATCCAAATCATTTAAGAACTCAGAATCACTCATTAATCTCTTCAATCGATCATCAAATCCCACATTCAAATACATGAGTTTTCCAGCGATCTTCAGGCCAAGAATCCACTGTCTCTGTTGATGATTCTTCGAGTCCAACAGCAACCCAACTTTCCTAGTTAACTTCAGTACTCAAAGAGCTCATCTTCCAGACATGTATTCTCGGTTTGAAACTAAACCCAGACTTCCCAATTTGTATCACTTGCTTCGTGTTCGCCTGAACTTCATCTCCATTAATTCAACGGAAGCATCATGATCAGTTCCTCTTTGCTCGCTGCCAATCCCAGGCGATAAACAACCCTCGAACCATGGCACGCTGGTGGAAGACTTGGTGAGAAGAGTGATGTAGCTGCTCTGTCTGGACAAGATGGAATAGAAAACTTAAACTCGTGAGAAAGAAAATGACGCAGTTGCACTTGTGTATGCTGTCTCCAAAGGACTCGACCTAGTTGTAGGTTATAAGCCTGAACACGGTGGCCCTTATCTCACTGTTGCCTGCCCTTTAGTGAAATCTAGTTTCAGCAATTTTGGGACTTCTCTCCTTGCTACTTCTAATCCATCGGCACCTAGCATAGCCAAAATGATGAATTGTGCCTCTTTTTCTCATCTTTCAAGTAATATGACTCCAAAGTGCCTGCAAAATAGAAACGAGCATAATAGCGTATACGAAATTGATATTCAAATGATGTATTTTAAGCTCCTATCAATACCTATTGCACTCCGAGTTCCAGATCATGGTCAAACCCATATGGACATCCGAGCTCAAGGTGTTACGGGTTGGAACGAGACTTAGGAATGAATTTAGTGAGTGTGAACTTCCGGAACGAGACTTCGTAAACCGATGTCATAATTTGTAACTTGTTAGTATTTAGTGAGTGTGAACTTCCGGAATGAATTCAACCCTTGAGCTAATATATGAAGGAATATCCTAAACATAGTCTAAGGGAGTAAATTTGCGAAATTCCGTTTCGTAGTCAAAAGAGAGTACATGACCGATCCCAGGACCGATGTCTTGTGGCAAGGACCGATACTTGACCGATCATGTTTGTAGTTTAATCTTTATTTGTATTTTCAATATGTTTGGTAATCTTAGGGTTTATACAAACATCTATATGTACACAAATTGAACTTGGAATGTTCACAAAATGTCAACATAATGATTTAAATACGTGCTATACTCTTATTACTTAATGTTCAAGTATCTTTCTTGATTCTCAAGACGAGATCCCGAAACCGAAATATTCTGGTATCTTTTAGATTTTCGGATTTGTATGATTTTCATATCCCGTAGGATTACATATCTCTTGTTGCTATATCAATAAGTATATGTATGTATGCTAGATAATATTAGTTATCAACCAAGAGTGATTTCGGTATAACAATTGGAATTTTTCAAAACCAAAAAATACATTTATTGTGTATTTTAAGGATTTTCAGATTCGGTAATTCCTTATTGTCCAAACAGATTCTAATCTATGTGTGATAAATAATTAGTAGGAATCAAGTTATTTGTGCAGGAGGTGCCTTCAGGATTGAATATTGAAGACTATATGGCTTTTTATTTTTGGTATTCTGATCTTGTGATACTCCGTGCACACTTGGTTCTCTGAGATCAAACAAGCAATTTATTTCGATAAGCACCAGACTTGTGGAAAAATCAGGCAAACTAGTTAGTTGCTTTTCCTCATAGAATTTCTTGACTAGAGCTTATTGACTGAGATAATTATTTATATAATATTTGTCTTGGTATTGACCTTTGACCAAAGCAGTTTATATATGGTACGCGAGAGGTCCTTTATACTCAACTTATCTCTAACCATTGTAAGGTTTGGGAGGTACACAGTGAGGTAGTTACTAGAATAGGTTAGTCCTTCACTCTTTCGGTTTACGAACTGTTGAGATAACAAAAGTATTCATAACTTGAGATAGTGGACTCTATCTTACGATTCACGCGCATAGACCAAATTGACTGTAGGCGCAGGAATATTGAAGAAACTGAGTAACTAATAATAGTTTACTTAATTTCAACTATACGAAGTTACGGTAGTCAATTTATATATCCGCTTAATTCTCAAAGTGTTCAAAAAAGGTTCCGAATTTCTTTTGCAAAGAAGTTTTCCTCATTAACAAAATCTTGTGTGTCGTGTTATTTACTTTACTTTCGCATTATAATTTTCATAGTTATAACTAAAGTAAATACACTTGGTATACGATTTCATAGTTAGTTTGGTTCTGAACGTATAACTATATACCAAGCTAATATCTTGTTGAAGTAATGTTTTGGCAGTTATTGTTTCTGTAAGATTACACAAGGTATGTCTATAGTAGGTTGATACGAAAAGATTGTGGTGTACTTGGAACCCTCGTCATCTCAATTGGTATCACATCAGGCAAACACGATAAGATCTAACTTTTTTTTGTTTTGGTAGAATCCAACCTACTGAAAACAATGAATTCAGGTTCAGTTAACTTACCACCAAAATTTGATGGTATTAACTGATGGTATTAACTATCTGTGGTGGAATTCTGCTATGAAATCTTTTCTTTAATCCCGTGACTTTGATACTTGAGTATTAGTTTTCAATGGATATGTACGTCCGGAAGTGGCAAATTCGGAAACTGAGTTTAAGAGCTTAGTTTCATACATTAAAGAGGAAAAGGTTTTTGCCACATATAATTCAGATGGTTCGAATGCCATAATACATGCATTAAGCCAAGATTTTCAGCATCATATATCCACGTGTCAAACATCCAAGGATACATGGATAGTCTTGAGACTGTATTCGAAGGTAACACGTCATAAAAAGAAGCTAGACTTCACTCTCACTTCTGATTGGAAAAATATTCGTATGGATAATAACGATACTTTTGAGGAGTTTCACTTTAAACTCTTTGAGATTGTCAATACATCTTTCTCTTTAAGAAAGATTATTTCTGAAAAATATATAGTATGCAACATTCTCAGATCGTTACCATCTAGATACGAGTCTAAGAAAGATGTTTCATGGAAGCAAATCATCTTTCGACACTTTCTCGATGCTCTCCTGTTGGAAAGCTAATGATCGTTGTCCCAATCTAACCAAACAAAAGGAATTGCTTTCAAAGTAGAAATAAATTCAAAGGTTCCTCCAGCTAAGGAAGAAAAACTTTAGTTAGTAGATGATTCATGATTATAATTTATCCTTGTCATAGAAGTAAGTAAATTAAACAACTTAGGAAGGAAAGCAAGACAACTATATAAACAAATGAGCAAGGAAAATAAGTCAGCTAAGGAACTGATGAATGGACTTGCTGTAATACAAGCTTCCATTTCCCTGAGCAGAAGAAATCCAAATCGAAAGAGAAAGAATCTTTTCCATGTATTTCTTGGTTGGACAAATCCAACTGGTCATTTCTTATAAATCTTTTTTAAAATATCAAGAAGCGAAAGAAAAAATGCAAAGTCTTAATGGTGCACAACCCACTTGAGAAATTTGTCATTATTCCACTCATTCCTATGAAGATAGGGAAATTTGTACTTCTCATTCACAAATCCATTTTTTTCTATGTTGCTCACTCTCAGTTTGGTCCTACTTTTAGTTCATTTTGTAACAAAAAACGGAGGAGGCAAGTTAGTGCCAAATGCATGACAATCCTTGGTCGTACAAATCTATGACATCATACTGAACCCGGTAAACGAGCGGATGAATCATATGATGATATTGATTCAACCATGTCTTTGGTTACTATACATTTTCGAGATCTCTTAAGTAACATAAATAAGAGATCCGTAAAAGATATTGATCATCCCATACATCCTCATGATCGTGTTCCGGCCAAGAAAAAAAAGCGATGATAGGTGTCTAAAACACCTAATTTGCTATCTAGTAGTTACGCTTTCTTTGCTATTTTTCTTGTGAATTATGTACTTTACGCGTGTTTTTGAGTTATTAGGGACTCTGGAGTCGCACGGAGAAAAAGAAGAAGAAATCACCCAAATTGAGCCAAAGGGCAAAAATTGTCATTTCAGGGGCGAACACTAACTGGAGCCCAGTCAAGGTTAAGGGGCAACTCTTCTTGGAGAAGTACTAAATACATATCAGCCAAGGTTAAGGGGTTGCCAGATGGGTGGCCCTTATCATAATACTGGGCGTCAATAACAACCCTATCTCATTACTAGGGTCGAAATGAAGAAATTTGGTCTCATTTCCTTTCTCCTTTCTTCTTCACTGCCCTAGCTCCGGTGCCATGGGTTCTGGTGGTTCTTCACGAAAGCTGTTTGTCAAGTCTTCAGGATATGAATCACACAAGAGAGAAATCAGTGTTTGGCAGACTCATGGATGAACTCGAGTTTGAGATGAGAAATTAGGTCAAAGAAGTTCTGCTGCAACTGATTTGGTAAAAAGGGTTTTGATGTGTTCAATCGAATCAAGGAATTAGAGTCGAGAAAAGGGGAATCGGTGACGAAATTTGGATGGGGTTCGTCGTGAATTGGTGGCTTCATTAGCATTCGGAGAAACCAGTGAAGATTGAAGAGAGGGTTTGAATTTGAATGCATTAGCAGAGTGGGGAAGAACATGAATCAGATCGAGACTGAGGGTTTTGCATCTGTTACGATCAAGAACACGAGAGGAAGGAGTACAGCTGCTAAAGTTGGAGTTGCTGTTCAACTGAGGCTTGAGATTGAAGAACAAAGATAAGCTGGTGGGTTTGATTCGATTTGAAGGAGGCAGGATTTGATGCAATTGAAGTTAGTGACTATGCTTGAAGTAGTTTTGCAGTACAGGGAGGACTTGGAATTGCCGAGATGTAATCTGGGTCTGGTTATGCTCAGCCTTGCACCTGCAATGAAATGAGGTGGTGATACTGTGGAGATTTGAATGATGGAGTCTATGAATTATGGGTTGAGTTTGTCGTCGATTTAAGAGATGGAATGATGGTGTTGCTGATGATGCTGGTTATGTAACTGAATCAATGCAATGGTTGGTGTGAGGTTAAGTTGAATGCAGCTACAGAATATGGAGTTGTCGATCTGGTGCAGTTGCAGCCGTGACAGGTTAGGTTGAGCTTGAACTACAAGGAGGAATGAGTGTGTTTGAGGTTGCAATACAGGGAAGTTATAGGCTAGGTTGCTGGCAAGGTATTTGAGCAGTGGGCCCAGGGCTGAGATGAAGGTCGAGTGGAAGAAATGGTGATTTTGTTGTTGGCCTGAGACTGCAATGGCTGGGCTGAAGAGCAGGTGGTGTTGGCATAAGCTTTGAATTGACTGAGCTGGTTGCAGGTGTTGTGCAGTGCAGAGCAGCAATATGAACTGAGGTTGTGTTCTTGCTGTGGGAGATTACCAAGGAGAAGTGGAGGTGATGCTGTTGCTTAATCGGGAATGGCAAGAACCGAGAAGAATGAAGCAGAACGGCTCAATATGAGGCTACAAGGGACCGAATGAGTCCGATGTTGGCAAAGTGATGAAATATATGGAGCAGGCAAGGCCAAGTTAGTGATGGCCTGGATTGTGGTTTGCTTGGGATTAGTGATGGGTTGAGATGGTGCTTTGAATTTGAAAGAAGGTGGAAAGTGGTTTCGCAGGATGAATGGCTGCAAAATGCATAGCCAAGATGGTCAGAAGAAGTCTTGCGGGGGTGATAGCCATCATGGTCGGGAGAGATGCGGGGAAGGCATGGCCATCTTGGCCGTGACTACTTTGGCCTGTGCAAAGTGGCACAGCTGACCCGGTCACTCAAAGAATCGACTCGGTTCGATTCAGTGACTTAGACCTTGACCCGGTCAACAGTTAACGACCGTTAGTCAACAGTTAAGTATAACGGAATTCTGACGGAATATTCCATCAACAGAGGTGTATTTTCAGGTGGTCGGCGGCGACAAATTCCGGCCAAATTCCGGCCACAATCCCAGTTTTCCGGCGACGACTTTTGGGCAGAATTTTCACATGGGTTTTTCTCACACATGGGCTTGGTGGACCACTTGGAGATGGATTTTGAGAAGACCTAATATTGGAAGGAGTATCCTTTATGGAAATTTGAGAAACATATAAAAGAGAGGACTTTTATTATATCTTTGATCTTTTTGCCTCTACTTTGTTTTCGAGGGTTTACACCATGAAGTCTTTTCTCTTTCTTCTTGTTATGAACTCCATGAATATGAGCTAGAGTTTTATTATTGGTTATGGAATAAGTTGGATTTCCAAATATGTGTTTTAATTCAATAAATTAGTTTTGTCTCCATATTATCGTTTATGATTCACCATGAATATTGTTACATGATTTGGATGCTTGTTTAGTCGAGTCGCGAATCGATTGAGTTTGCTTTCATCTTTATTGATAGATTAGGGTTATTATACGCAAAAGTGATAATTCCGGATTGCAAGTAGCATAAGTATGATTATAGTTTGTAGTGATATATTCTTATGATCATATGTGAACCATAACCTTTGTTAAATCGAATTAGTGCGCTTTCCACATTCGATTGCTTTGATTGGCCTGATTTCATAGAACTTAATGCATCTAGGGAATTAAACTTGATTAGTGCTTTTACACGTTAGGTTGTTCCTTTAGGTAGAATTCATATTCGCATCTTTTAATGTGTTTGTTGATGACATGAGGAGGTTTGCGGGATATTCTTGCGATCAAGGTATTCTAGGGTCTTTGATAAAAGTTGAGATTAAAATATCAATTCTAGTTATTGTGTTGAAAACATGTTTGTGAATGAAAACGAAATCCTTAACCAATACTTTCTTATCCTTGATTTGATTTGTTTGCTTATTTCTTTATTTGCTTTTATTTAGTTTATTACATAAAAATCACAAAACTACCGGTGTTATTTATAGGGAACCGAAACAATTTGACAACCTAGACCTCTCTGTGGGATCGATCCTTTCTTGCCCTTGCTATATTTATATTTTGAGTAGTAAGAAAGTGTAATTATATTTGTGTCGGCTGACAAACCGGTCAAATTTTGGCGCCGTTGCCGGGGAGGCAGCGGTTGTTAATTGTTTTTGGTTTCTTATTTTTGTATTTAGTTTTTTGTTTTATTTTTATTTTTATTTTTTCTTATTTTCTGGGTTTTTAACCTTGGTTTGAGAATTATTTCAGGTGCTTATTTCTATGGAAGGAGCATATTACGTGGATGGATACGGATTTCAACCTCAACAATGTGATAACTACCAATTCCATGGGTATAATCAAAACCAATTCATTGGTTATGACCAATATTCCATGGAACCTTATGGTTTTCCTCAACAACCTTATGGCGGGTATGTGTGTGAACAACCACAAGGATGGGAGGATTCTTATGCTCGTGAACAAAAGGTCTCTAATTTTATAGATCAAGTTTCCAACTTTTTACAAGAGGAATTTAAAAAAGCTAAAGAGACTACAAACGAGCAACTCCAAGAACTTCGTGAAGGTATGACTATCTTGCGAAGAGGCATTGATCAATACAAGGAAGATATGGATAATTCTAATGTGCATATGGTTTGTGATGAATATTTGGTTGATGCTAATGTTGAAAAAGGCCAATCCTTGGGCACTTTCGTTGATATTTGTGTAGTTAACTCAACTCTTGATCGTAATAATGATCATTCACCTATTCAAAAGGATGAGTTCGAGATTAGCAACACTAAATTCAGCGAGGACCAATCTTATGTTGACTATGATAGTGACGGTGATTATGATACATTGCTTGAAACAACTCATGGTGACATCCCCGAGGAGTGTACAATGGAGTCTTTTTGGGATCAAGATGAAGACGAAGAGGAATGTGTCGACACTTGTGTAGATTACTCGAGCATTGATCTTAATAATGATCAAGAGCCTATTCAAAGGGTGGAGCTTGAGGATGATGCATTTTCGAGTGTTCTAGAAAAAATTCTTATAATAAAATTTGGATCCGCAAAAGAGAATGTGCCTTACAACAAAGAGGAGTATGTTGAGAATGAGACCGGTTTGACCAATATTATGGAAGACCCAATTGAACTTGTGAATGTTTATAATGATGATGTTTATGTCGAGACTTTGGTTAAGGCAGAAACGGACGAAGAATGGTTACAAGGTTTGATAGAGGACCATGATATACAAGAGGTGAATAATTCACTTGAGTTTTTCAAGGATGAAGAGGATTTCATGATACAAGAGATTGTGCAAGGTTTATCTAACCCTTTGCCTATTGTTTCTTCTCCTTTACCTCTTATTGGTTTGAATGTATGTGATTCGAGAATATTGTTGAATGACTTTGTTTCTCGTTTTCCGCCATTAGAGAAACTTGATTCTCATACTATGTAGGTTATGGAACAAGAAACCGTGGAGGTACCCGACTTCTATATTCTTTATACACTTCCAAATGTGGACAAGAATAAGTGTGGGGGAAGCTTTTATCGGTTCATAGCTTCACTTTTGCTTTATATTACTAATATTTGTGTGAAGCTAGTGTTTGAAAAACAGGTTCTATGGAAGGATCCCCAACTTTTCAGATTGTTGATATATGGGGAATGAATCTTACAAGAAGCAAGTCGGGCCGTCGACTTTAAAACAAGCGCTAAGTGGGAGGCAACCCACCAGTTTTGTATCTTTATCCTTATCTTTTTATTTTTATGCATTTGCTTTTATCTTTATTTTCTTGTTTTTGCATATCATTTGCGGAATTTCCCACCTTGAACCTTCTTTGGACGATTCAATTTTACATTGAGGACAATGTAAAGTTTAAGTGTGGGGGAGCATTTGTATGTTTTAGTTTGTTTTATGCCTTTAAAAAAAAAAAAAAAAAAAATCAGAAAAATTTGTGCTTTTTGAACTCCGAAATCTAGAACTTGTGCCTTTAGGATGACACCATTAGTGGATGGAACCATTTTGAATGCAGGAGTAGAGGAACCAATTAACTAAAAGGGAAGAATATAGCTCAGAAATCACAAATTAACATGATAGTTGTTACCATATCTCGGAATATCACCATATCACATTCTATTTTTATTTTTTCCATATTTATCTATTGTTCTCTAAGTGCTTTGGTGGGTCACTA
Source organism: Papaver armeniacum (assembly GCA_023531295.1). Taxonomy (NCBI): domain Eukaryota; kingdom Viridiplantae; phylum Streptophyta; class Magnoliopsida; order Ranunculales; family Papaveraceae; genus Papaver; species Papaver armeniacum. Next base: position 753,933 of record JAJJWW010001088.1, on the reverse strand, counting down.
AACATCGACGTGTTATTACTGCTAGGATGAAATAGAGTGGTTGAGTTACTAAAAAAAAGAAAAAAAAAAAATTGAAAAAGAAAAGAAAAAAAAAAGACCGATCAATTAGACCAAAACGGAATAAAAAGACACTTGGGAATAGCAGTATGTGTGAAACGTAGTCCCTGTCTCCGTCGCCTAAACAAGCGTGGAATGCAGGATCCAAGGCAACTATCATGTACTTGCTGACAAGAAGCATGCGCTTGGATCCAATAGATCTAATCATGCCGTCTAAAAAAAAAAAAAAAAAAAAAGAGAGAAATTGGATCCAGTTTGATCCAATCATATAAAAAAAAAAAAAAAAAAAAAAAAAAAAATTATTATTGTGTTGAATAAAGTCACTCTTGGTTCCCTTGAATATGCCAATTGATTTGATGTAGCATTCAGCACCAAGTAGCTCAATCCAATAGGATTAGGTTCATCTTAGTAGTGACCTTCAGACAGATATGGGAAACATCGAACACTTGTGAATATTCGCCAACATCTACATCTATATCCATCTTCTTAATCTTTTCATTGTGATTATGGTTTGTTAGTTTCCGAGTATTGTGGCTTGTTCGACTATCTAATTAGAGTTTATTTACTAATATATGAATTGAATTTGCAAGGTACCTCCTCCTGTAGTCATTTTGGATTCATTCATTGATTTGTCACAAATAGACGGAGTTGGAAATATAGGTTTTGTAGGTATATCTCTAGTAAACCTTCACGAGACTATAACTCGTCCACTAGGGACACCTAGGGGTTTAAAGGCTTGTTATTTATGCTAAAAGTGACCGTAGCCTCGACGACACGGAGTTGTTGTATTTTATTGTTTTGTTTGATTTGCTCGAGGACTAGCAAAGTCTAAGTGTGGGGGAATCTGATAGGTGTCTAAAACACCTAATTTGCTATCTAGTAGTTACGCTTTCTTTGCTATTTTTCTTGTGAATTATGTACTTTACGCGTGTTTTTGAGTTATTAGGGACTCTGGAGTCGCACGGAGAAAAAGAAGAAGAAATCACCCAAATTGAGCCAAAGGGCAAAAATTGTCATTTCAGGGGCGAACACTAACTGGAGCCCAGTCAAGGTTAAGGGGCAACTCTTCTTGGAGGAGTACTAAATACATATCAGCCAAGGTTAAGGGGTTGCCAGATGGGTGGCCCTTATCATAATACTGGGCGTCAATAACAACCCTATCTCATTACTAGGGTCGAAATGAAGAAATTTGGTCTCATTTCCTTTCTCCTTTCTTCTTCACTGCCCTAGCTCCGGTGCCATGGGTTCTGGTGGTTCTTCACGAAAGCTGTTTGTCAAGTCTTCAGGATATGAATCACACAAGAGAGAAATCAGTGTTTGGCAGACTCATGGATGAACTCGAGTTTGAGATGAGAAATTAGGTCAAAGAAGTTCTGCTGCAACTGATTTGGTAAAAAGGGTTTTGATGTGTTCAATCGAATCAAGGAATTAGAGTTGAGAAAAGGGGAATCGGTGACGAAATTTGGATGGGGTTCGTCGTGAATTGGTGGCTTCATTAGCATTCGGAGAAACCAGTGAAGATTGAAGAGAGGGTTTGAATTTGAATGCATTAGCAGAGTGGGGAAGAACATGAATCAGATCGAGACTGAGGGTTTTGCATCTGTTACGATCAAGAACACGAGAGGAAGGAGTACAGCTGCTAAAGTTGGAGTTGCTGTTCAACTGAGGCTTGAGATTGAAGAACAAAGATAAGCTGGTGGGTTTGATTCGATTTGAAGGAGGAAGGATTTGATGCAATTGAAGTTAGTGACTATGCTTGAAGTAGTTTTGCAGTACAGGGAGGACTTGGAATTGCCGAGATGTAATCTGGGTCTGGTTATGCTCAGCCTTGCACCTGCAATGAACTGAGGTGGTGATACTGTGGAGATTTGAATGATGGAGTCTATGAATTATGGGTTGAGTTTGTCGTCGATTTAAGAGATGGAATGATGGTGTTGCTGATGATGCTGGTTATGTAACTGAATCAATGCAATGGTTGGTGTGAGGTTAAGTTGAATGCAATACGAGAATATGGAGTTGTCGATCTGGTGCAGTTGCAGCCGTGACAGGTTAGGTTGAGCTTGAACTACAAGGAGGAATGAGTGTGTTTGAGGTTGCAATACAGGGAAGTTATAGGCTAGGTTCTTTGGCAAGGTATTTGAGCAAATTGGAACTCAATGAGATGAAGGTCGAGTGGAAGAAATGGTGATTTTGTTGTTGGCCGAGACTGCAATGGTCAAATTTGAAGCAGGTGGTGTTGGCATAAGCTTTGAATTGACTGAGCTGGTTGCAGGTGTTGTGCAGTGCAGAGCAGCAATATGAACTGAGGTTGTGTTCTTGCTGTGGGAGATTACCAAGGAGAAGTGGAAGTGATGTTGTTGCTTAACTGGGAATGGCAGTGAACTGAGAAGAATGAAGCAGGAATGGCTCAATATGAGGCTACAAGGGACTGAATGAGTCTGATGTTGGCAGTGATGAAATATATGGAGCAGCAAGGCCAAGTTAGTGATGGCCTGGATTGTGGTTTGCTGGGATTAGTGGTGGGTTGAGATGGTGCTGAATTTGAAAGAAGGTGGAAAGTGGTTTCGCAGGGATGAATGGCTGCAAAATGCATAGCCAAGATGGCTGTGAAGAAGTCTTGCAGGGTGATAGCCATCATGGCTGGGAGAGATGCAGGGAAGGCATGGCCATCTTGGCCGTGACTACTTTGGCTGTGTGCAAAGTGGCACAGCTAGACCCGTCGGCCACTCTCAACAAGCCCGACTCGGTTCGATTCGATGACTTAGACCTTGACCCGGTCAACGATTAACGACCGTTAGTCAACGATTAAGTATAACGGAATTCGACGGAATATTCCATCAACGAGAGGTGTATTTTCAGGTGGTCGGCGGCGACAAATTCCGGCCAAAGTCCGGCCACAATCCCAGTTTTTCGGCGACGACTTTTGGGCAGAATTTTCACATGGGTTTTTCTCACACATGGGCTTGGTGGACCACTTGGAGATGGATTTTGAGAAGACCTAATATTGGAAGGAGTATCCTTTATGGAAATTTGAGAAACATATAAAAGAGAGGACTTTTATTATATCTTTGATCTTTTTGCCTCTACTTTGTTTTCGAGGTTTACACCATGAAGTCTTTTCTCTTTCTTCTTGTTATGAACTCCATGAATATGAGCTAGAGTTTTATTATTGGTTATGGAATAAGTTGGATTTCCAAATATGTGTTTTAATTCAATAAATTAGTTTTGTCTCCATATTATCGTTTATGATTCACCATGAATATTGTTACATGATTTGGATGCTTGTTTAGTCGAGTCGCGAATCGATTGAGTTTGCTTTCATCTTTATTGATAGATTAGGGTTATTATACGCAAAAGTGATAATTCCGATTGCAAGTAGCATAAGTATGATTATAGTTTGTAGTGATATATTCTTATGATCATATGTGAACCATAACCTTTGTTAAATCGAATTAGTGCGCTTTCCACGTTCGATTGCTTTGATTGGCCTGATTTCATAGAACTTAATGCATCTAGGGAATTAAACTTGATTAGTGCTTTTACACGTTAGGTTGTTCCTTTAGGTAGAATTCATATTCGCATCTTTTAATGTGTTTGTTGATGACATGAGGAGGTTTGCGGGATATTCTTGCGATCAAGGTATTCTAGGGTCTTTGATAAAAGTTGAGATTAAAATATCAATTCTAGTTATTGTGTTGAAAACATGTTTGTGAATGAAAACGAAATCCTTAACCAATACTTTCTTATCCTTGATTTGATTTGTTTGCTTATTTCTTTATTTGCTTTTATTTAGTTTATTACATAAAAATCACAAAACTACCGGTGTTATTTATAGGGAACCGAAACAATTTGACAACCTAGACCTCTCTGTGGGATCGATCCTTTCTTGCCCTTGCTATATTTATATTTTGAGTAGTAAGAAAGTGTAATTATATTTGTGTCGGCTGACAACCGGTCAAGCGACGAAGATGATGGATATCAGCCACAGTGCCTCAAGTGTAAATGGTTTGCAAAGCTCTTGTTGTAACTCTTAATGAGACCTCAGATTCATATAACTTCGAAGAAGAGGATAGGCTATATCGCACTTATTTCTGAAAGATTTTTTCCACCGGGTGCCATCGTAATCCATCCATTTTAAACATGGATACATGTCCTGATTATGGGTTGCAATCGACATGGTGGAGGAGGAAAAATCAATGTGCACAAATGTCAAAATTAAAGAAAAGCAAAGGTTCTCTTTGCAATTTCTATCATCGATGTGGGCACAATTTTGATAATAGTTACAGGTTCAAGAGAAAAGTCAATACTCTAAAACGGATAACTAAAATACATATGGATATGTTAAAGAATTTTGATTCTAACGATCATCATCTGAAGCACAAAACTTCTATATACATATTGTCAAGGATCATTCAGTAGGTCTACTTGCAATTATATTAGGTTTTGTCCATACAGGTTGCCGAACGAAAAAGTTGGTGGTGTACTTGGTACCCTCTCCTTTTCAATTGGTATCAGAGCAGGAAAACACCTTTAGACCTAATAAGTTTGTGTTTTGTAATTGGTCCTTAAAACATATATTCTTATGCGGAATTATTTTGGGAGGTTTTCTTCGTTCACTTGCAACGTACGCGAGAGTTCCTTTAAGTTTCTTCAGAGATTTATGTATACAGATTCTAGTGCGACTTCTTTAGATACTCTCAAATCAACTGAGACCTCCAATACCTTAGTTGAGGGTAAAGAATTTAAAGGAAAAATAAATGTTCCCCAGGCAAGAAAAAAATTCAAGAATACGTCCATCAAGAGTATCAGGTTACACAGTCTTAAAAATTATATATCCATTTGTTTAAGGAATGCAACAAAGGTAGATCTATAGAAGAAGATCTCTTTATAGCCATTAAGAATACTCTAGAATTATTGCGACGTCTTGCAATGATCATGAACGAAGCAAATTTTTTACATTGTTCCGACCCTATCAAGTTTTGTTTTCAGTGTGGAAAAATTGGTCATATCAAGAAATTGTACACGGTCCCTAAAAAAGAAACTGCTGAGATTTTGACATCCTCTACCTTTTATGAAACTCATCTAGTTGATCACTTCATCAAAAAGAAGGGAACTGAAAGGAAGACTTCAAGCATGTTCAAGAATAATCACTCCTTTGATTATGTTCTAGGCACGAGAGACGACAACTATCATTCTGAGATGGTTCTTGCTCACCCAACTTCTTGCTATCAAGAAATTAGAACCACCTCATCATCTATATTGCTTGAGGTGGGAAAAGTAACAGATAAGTAGCTTTGATTTTTGTATTTTGGTTTAATTGTGACTATTTCGTCCACATGTCTTATCTGATGTTTTGTTATGCCTAGTACCTTTTTGTTTCAACATTGAAGAGACATAAAAAGACATTCATGTCATGTTGAGCTTCGCTCTACTATCATGAATTGTCATTATCACGTAAAGCCACATGTGTTGTCATGAGTTTCTTCTTGGCACCTGATTCAGTGTCCTTGTGTTTGAATTTATTAAAAAGTATTTTGGATAACACAATTTATTTGATAAATTTTATGTACTTATCGAATTATGTATCAACTGCCAATCTTTACCACAAATATTGATTGAATTATGTTTCATCAATAACGACTTATCTGTAAATCTTAGTAGAAGAATCTAACAGTTTTATTTGTAGATTAAATTATTTTTGGTTGTGGGTCAGGAACCGACCATGCCCATAAAGGCTTTTATAATGTCCAAGGGTTCACGAAGCTCCCTTACCTCCTTCTTTATCCAACAATTCGTGAACGGGAAATGAATGTTAGGGTTAAGAAACTGGTTTCCGTTTGCCTTTAATATAATAATCTCTATAAATCTTAGTTGAATTCAAGTTTATTGCATAGATAAAGCATCAATGGAAGTGACTATTCTCATGCAAGAGCTCCTTCAAGTAAGTTCCATCATCATTCTTCTTCTTCTTCTTCAATTTACTATTTTTAGTCAGACATGGTTAGAATCAAAGGTGTTAGAGCACTTCTCGGTCGAACTCGCAAGCGTTTCTATCTCAAGCTTGTTTGTCAAGTTTAGTTGCCAAAACTATAAGTCTTGATTTCTAGTATACTTATAGCTAAGTCTCAGATTAGGATAAAAAGTGTAGTTGAGCTTTAGACATCACGGCATTCATCGATTGAAGACGAAGAACTACTAAGGAAAGCTTGTGGAACTTCATCAACAAAAGGTATGCGGAGACTTGAACTCATCTATCACTCAAAAGTCTATCTACTCTATCTCTTATTTGAGACATAAGTCATATAGATATATAGACTTCGATTATACACATTTGATATTTCGAGCTGAGTTTAGCTCGCTTACATATTTCTCGAAATATATGTTGGTAAGCTTTCGATTTAACCAAGTTCATCTTATATTCTTGACGAAAGTCAAAAGATGATCATGTGAAAATCGCCTGGTAACATCTTACATGATTTGTGTGAGACAGTCCTTTGATGTAGACTCGGAATGTTTCGTATTGATCTATAGATCACTTGAAAATTGCTTTGAAGCTAATATTTTGTGTGATACAGCTATTGTCGTCTTCCAAGAATGTTTCAATGATTGAAATGGGAGTTTAGAACAATTAACCATGATTGGATATAGCACAGTATGCGTACTTGTATCCTAACTGTTGCAAGTTATTCCAAGTCTGGGAACCATAGTATGCATACTCGTATGCGTACTGGTTGGTTTAATGAAAGTCCGGGAACTTAGTATGCATACCCGTATGCGTACCGGCGTAAGTTCATGTCCGGGATTTCAACTGAGTTTGGAAGGTATGCGTACATGTTCGCATACTGGTGAACCCAAACTAAGTTCGACCACTTAGGTATGCGTACCCGTTTACATACTTGAGTAGGTTATGTTCTAAAATCGGTTTGGTCATGAACTAATAAACTTATATAATAAGGAATGCAATCTTTTGCAAACCATGGCTATAATGTTCATGAATTGATTCGAGTGAATCAAAATCGATTTTGCTTCAATTATGTCTTGTATATTTTTATATGAATATAAACAATTGAACAACTCTAAAACTAGTTTCATTTGAGTCATTTGAACTAGTTATGGTTAAGATGAACAAGGTTGATATGAAAGTGTTCTTATGGATAACTTCGGTTAACTATTGTTGAGCCAACAAGGTGTACACGTTTAGGTACAATTACCCATATCTAAATGAAGTCACTTTTCATTTGTGTGTAACAAGCTAAGTTCGATCTAACGGTTGAAAGATATTAGCTTGAGTCCGATCAGGTTTTCATCTAATGGTGAATATTCAATGCTTTGTTACCAAGGTAACATTGATTGCAAACCCTGATTTGAAGACTATATAAGGGAGAACTCTAGCAACTGGGAAACCTAATCCCCACACCTCATGTGTGATACTAGTTGCGACTAGAGTCGATTCTCCTTTAACCTAGGTTTTTCTAAAACCATTATAGTTTAACGACTCAAAGACTTCATTGGGATTGTGAAGCCAGACCCAAATATTTTCTCTGTAGTTGTGTGTTCTGATCTTGTTGTTTCTATCGAATTGAGTACTATCTTCTCTAAGATTTGCTCGAGTTTTAATCTCCGATAGGCAAGATAAAAAGTAGTCACAAACATATTCGTCTCATCGTTTGTGATTCCACAATATCTTGTTTCGCTACCATACGATTAAGATTATTGTGAGGTGATTGATATTATTAGGATGTTCATTGGGAATATATGTCCGGTGTATCGACTGGTTCTTGTTCACCTTGATTTATCATAAGACGGAACAAAACTCATAGGTATTTCAGTGGGAGACAGATTTATCTATTCCATGGACTTTTCTGTGTGAGACAAATTGGTTTATCAAGTCTTAGACTTTGGGTCGTAGCAACTCTTAGTTGTGGGTGAGATCAGCTAAGGGAATCAAGTGCGTAGAGTCCTGCTGGGATTCAGAGGCTTAAGGAACGCGACTGTACCTTGATCAGTGTGAGATTGGTTAGGGCTCAACTACATTCCAGTTCGAAGTTAACTTGGAGTAGGTTAGTGTCTGTAGCGGCTTAATACTGTATGGTGTTCAAATCTGGACTAGGTCCTAGAGTATTTCTGCATTTGCGGTTTCCTCGTTAACAAAATTTCTGGTGTCTGTTTTATTTCTTTTCCGCATTATATTTTCTATATAATTAAAATATCACAGGTTATGCGTAGTTCAATCAATTAGATAATCCAACCTTTGGTTGTTGATATAAATTGATTGACAGTTGAACATGGTCTTTGGTACCGTTCAAGTTATTTCGCATAATAATCAGGCTCGCGAATTTCTATCTGTTTGATTTGCTGATTACATTATGAAACATAGATACAACTCTTGGATATATTTCCATTGATTGAGTCTGACTGTCTAGTTGATTCTCTAGGAATTATGTTGAAGTTTGTTCATACAGATTGCCTAAACGAAATATTGGGTGAGGTTGTTAGACCCCCACTTTTTCAATGGGTATCAGAGCAGGCAAACACGTTTAAGACCTCATAAGTCTATGTTTGTAGCAATCTGACTCTATGGATAGAAGTGATATCTCTATAAACGTACCACCAGTCTTCGATGGCTCGAATCACTCATGGTGGAAAATTGCTATGCGTGCTTTACTTCAAGCTCGTGATTTTCAAACATGGGTTCGTGTTGTTAATGGCTATGATCCTCCGGTTGTTACAGAAGGCGATATAACTATTCCAAAGGTTATTGGTAGATATGAACCTGAGGAGATTCTTGCTGCAATGCAAAATTCTGACGGGTTAAATGCTATCATACATGCCATTACCCCAGATCTTCAGCACCATGTGACTACGTGCACTAAGTCTAAAGAATCCTGGGATATCTTGGAAACTGTATTCGAAGGAAATTCCTCTGAGAAAGAAGCTAGGCTTCAAAACCTATGTTCTGATTGGGAAAACCTTCATATGGCTGATGAAGATTTATTTTATGAGTTTAATCACATAGTGTCTGAAATTGTTAATGCATCTTTTACGTTGGGTAAGACTATTCCTAAAAAAGGACATTGTGATGAAAATTCTCAGATCATTGCCAGCCAAATATGATTCTAAGAAACATGCCATCGTTGAAGGAAATAACCTTAATACTTTATCCAGAAATACTCTGGTTGGGAAGTTAAAGATCTTTGATCATGAGCATACATCCAAATCTGAAAATGATATTGCTTTTAAAGCACATAAGAACAAAAAATTACTTGACAAAAGTAAAAGTGTTGGCAACTCTGTGGATGATCCTATTGAGACTGATTCGTCTGATGAAGATATTCATTTGAAGAGAAGTAAACGGTTTTTCAGAGATAACCCTAGATCATCAGTTAAACCTCATGACCGTGTTCCTCCTAAAAACAGGGATACAGTCGATACTGATGATGAGGATATGCCTCAGTGCTTCGAGTGCAAAGGTTTTGGTCATTTTGCCAATGAGTGTCAAAATCGTAGAAAATACACTGGGAACAAAGGTCTTGTTGCAACTCTTGATGAAATGTCTGATCACTATGATTCAAATGAAGATGAAAAATCAAGTGTTGCGCTCCTTGCTGAAAATATTGATTTTGATTGTTGTGGCAATACTCACATCAATCTTGATATTTTTCCTTGAGAAACTTCTTCAACTATTTTGGAGGATAAAATGGATTTTTCTCTGTCTACTGGAAATTCTGTTTCTAATATTTCAGGTACCACATTTTGTCTAGCAGCTTTTTCCGCTATGGTGTCTTAACCATCCTCCACATTGACATGTTCTTATCGTACTTTTACGGGTCATGAACTCTCTAAGTGTTACAAGTACAAATATAAAATAAGATATGTCAATAAACTTCAACAGAGAGCAAATCGATTAGTAAACAAGCTCAAACTTGTTCAGAAGCCTAATTCACCCGAGGTAAGTAAAAAACTCAATTCCTCTCCGAAAAAGTTAATTTCTAAAGAACTAATTAGACCTCTTCGGAAAAGAACAAGGTCCAAACATTCTGTGAAAAAGGGTATTAAAAATTCCGTTCAAGAAGTGTATGGTGGATAGATTATTGTTCACCCCAACAAAACTTAACTGTGTTGAAAGATCATCTTGTCTCATGTGCCTGACTTCAAAGAGACAAGAGTTTGCACAGTTCAGGCTTTAGAAAAATATTTTTTTTTTTCTTTTTGGTTTTTTTTCTTTTTGGAATTCTGTTGATCTTTTCATATCATAAATTGGTATTGAAAAGAATTTCCTTTTTCATTAAAAAGGGGTTAAAATCGACAATTCTACCTTCTTCAGGGTTATGAATTGGTCGTACGTGAATCCTACTCTGTATATAGGTTCCGTAACCCAACACTCCCTTTTCCTTCCTTGAAAAACTCTTTTTATCACAAGTTTACTTGTAGAGCTTGCTTTGTGAATTCTCTCACAAACCCATATTTGTATGCAGACTCCAAGCATTATGACTTCTGATGGAAAAGAGGTTAATATGATTGTTAAGCCATCAATCATGTAGGAAAAAGATAAATCTCTGGTACCCTCTTCCTTAAAAAGAAAAAGGAGGAATATGAGGAAACCAAGGGCTGTCCCTTCAAATAAAGGCTATTGTTTTTAGGACTCTTGAAATTCAGAAGTACCTGATTCGGCATCAGTCAAGAAGGTTTGTTGGAATTAACTCCTTTCTTCATGAACCTTATGTTCTAATGACTGTTGACGACAAGGAACTCGGGGACGATAAATAATTTTTCAAAGGTCTTAATGTCTAGAAAACTTCTTATGAGAATTTATTCTTGTGTTCTAAGAAGGATAACTAGGGTTTGGAATAGCAATTATTGTGAGTACACATAGCTATTGCCAACGATTTTCATCTTGCAATGTTTTTAGACTTATTTATTTAAATTCTATATTTTATTTGGAAGATGATTTTGCAGTATTAATCTTTATTGGTTTTATATATTGCAAAAATTGTTATGGGATATGTGTGTTTGCGTCCGTGAACTATGATTGTCATATATATGTCAAAGGTTAAGTCTATTATATGTCATTATGCAAATATTGATGGAAAACGGAATGAATTTTAGATAACAAAGATTAAGTCTATGGTATCATTATGCAAATATTGATGAAAATAGAATGAATCTTTGAATATTCCGCAGTATTGATCTTTCCCTAATCCACTTCTATGTGAAAGTAGTGTGCGGCTCCGTAAGTTCTATTATGTTGAGCATTTGCAATTAAATTAATCATGGGTTCTCTTGTGGTTAATTTAATTGAGTTTTCTGGATACAAATTCATGTTTCATGTATTTTGTTAATGTCTAAATAAATCCTTCTTTTCTTGCAAAAGTAAGGTCGCTCTTGTTGTTCTCTCGGGAATGAAATTTTATGGGGGAGAGTTCTTAATTGAACTTGTGCTTAATTGCCAAATCTTTGTGGGGAGTGCGGCTGTGGAATATTATAGGAGTTTTCTTGTATCTTTATAAACTCCTTGATGAATACACTAAGTTTTAACTATGTGAAATCATCGAAACAAAGTTGATATGTTCTCTATTAGTCATGAAGTATCTCTATGAGAATTTCATTATGATCCCACTAGCTTTCGTACCTTTGCCAATTTATATTGACAAAAAGGAGGATAATTAATGTGTAGTTCGCACTACAAATACATATGGGTTACGGATCATTATGTAAGGGGGAGTGTTTTCATTGTGAGATGAAGTATTGACTAAGGGGGAGTGATACATATCACCATAGTATTGTTCTCAAAGTTGTGATACAATTGGACTTTGATGTTGTGTAATAATACTATAACACTGTATAACAATACGAAAACATCCTGTTTTCATATATTGTTATTGCTACGGATCTTCAACAACTATGCTGAGTTGAACACGTTCAGAATCACTGGAGTACTTGGAAGTGACGAAGATTTCGTGTAATGTTGAAGAACCAAGGAAATCAAGTATTTGGATGAGAAGCTACAAAGTTTATTTATTTTTTAATCCATATGTATTAATAGTTTTGTCACTAAAATTGACAAAGGGGGAGATTGTGAGACGCCCCAACCGAGTCACCTGCTTAGCTAATAGGATTACAACCTAATAGAAGCATCAAACATATATTACCGATTTTAAGAAACTCAGTTACATAAGTTATGTCCAAAAACAAACCCATACACTCTAATATTGTATATATGAAGATCTCTCAAGCGATTTAAATATATTAATGTGTTGTTTTACAGAATAAATAAATAATGAAGATATATAAAAGATTCATAACATCTCTAACATCGCAAAAAGCTTTAAGCTACGAAAACAGATATCTTCACGCGCACCATTTCTTCTGATTACTGAAACTGAAGTGGGAACGAGTGAGCACATCATCCCGGAGGGGTGCCCAATGGAAACATATAACTTTGAAGTAATCACTAACATGCTTCACAGTTCTAAAAGATAATGAAACTAAATCAGAGTAATAGAAGAAAACAGATAACACCTTTTACACACAACACGAAGCAGAAGATTGCTTCAACTCTTTTCCCCAGATATTGCGTCCATCGTGGAAATATCCATGAAAGATCCACTACCAGATGGATCTACGAGAATTGAGTTAAAAAACCTAAACATATGTTATCCTAACCTCGTCTCACTCAATGGAAAAGAAGATGCTAGGAATAACTCTAGTCTCAAATGATAGCATGAATCCAGGTACCGTAAGATATTATTGTGGAATGCGTACACCTCATAAATCTAAATGCCACAAATAAGTCAAGAATATAATAAGGTTTTGATTACTATGATCTGACCCCGCATAGCAGGTTCACAAAAGGCCCAATCATTATTCGTAGACCGAAGTCTCCAAATAATGACCATCTCCAGTCATGAACCTAGAATTTCTTCCTAAGTGAAGGTCATAGTAACCTAGTCATACTACTAAGACTGAACAATCAAGTATGTTATGTACAAAGTGACTTCCCCAAATAAAATATAGTATATATAATATCTAACCGGGGTAAAGCCGGACTACTAAGTAATAATCAACAGGGGTAAAGCCGGACTATTATCTTAAAATAATAAAATGTAATAAAATGTAAGTAATATTCAAACAACGTAGCACTGCCCTACTAAACTTATCCAAGAGCTATGGGGAAACACAGACACTCTTCGCGGGGAAATCACACAATGCATATCACACAACATACCCATTGAATTACAAACAATATGCTTACAGAAATTAAAGACTCATCATGCTCGCAGATAAATTAAACTTAATGATTACAAGAAGGTTACATAGTTCCCACCTGATTTGATGACAAGTCAAGCCTACCTCGAGATCCACGATCCAATGGTTCATCCTTTGAATCGATCGTTGTTAATAAATACTAACTGTTAATCACACAAGAACTCTAAGAATCTAGTCAAAAGGCTTATACAAGGTTCATAACATGATACTCCCTCCGTTCCATTTTAGGTGATGTTTTAGGGTTATTTTTTTGTTCCAAAATACTTGAAAGTTTTCATATTTTTCCACAAAACTACCAATAACACCCTTACTTTTTTTCTTGGAACTATAAGTTTTTTTTAATGCACTAATAGCAATAAATGTTTGAAGACTTTTCTTAAGGGTGTAGATGGAAAATATTCATATCTCTCTCCATTTCTTAATCTACATGAAAACTCCAAAAACATCATCTAAAGTGGAACGGAGGGAGTATCATACAAGTTTCTTAATCTACATGAAAACTCCAAAAACATCATCTAAAGTGGAACGGAGGGAGTATCATACAAGTCTCCAGTTATATACTAAGTTAAATAACTAATGGTTCTAATTTTATTAATGGTTCTATAACATGGTAATATGTAATCTTGGCATAAAACAATATCTACTTATCCAAATAGGGTCAAATTGGGTATCATCGGAAAACCCTACAACTTTGCAGAAGGAACCGAAAGCTAATTCGGACCATAAGTGGTCCAAAAACCTAAAATAAGAATTCTGGCCCTAAGTCCAAGCTCATGTGCCTGATCCGGCACGTCCCACTAGTCCGGCCCGCTACCCACTTACTGACACATCGGGTCGACCATGACCCGACCCGCTTACCCAGTCCACGACCCGAATGGTCTGACTCATACCGAGTCAGATGAGTCGACTGAGTCATCTGTCTGACTCGGTCATCTTCTACATCGAAACTCTGAGAATATATTCCAAGTGTTGGATACTAAAACAGATCACGAGGTCATCTTCTAAGGTCTCTAGATTACAGTCTACAAATTTAAATTAAGCAATCTACGGCTCATTAGAATCATGGGATCATCTTCTACAATTTTATCCTACTAAATATTTTCCAATTCTAACTAGAACCTATCTAGAAAGTCCCATACTTATTGATATTCGTGACTGTTTCTACACGGTATTGGCTGCGTCGACTAATTTTCGATCACTGATATCTCACTCGATACTCAACCGATTCAACAAATATTTATATGATCATAATCACCACTCGGCGTACTACAATTTCATGTTATAGAGCTAAGTCTAATTATGTCTCTAAGGTACTTAGAAATATCTTTAGATTATAGACAGTAAAACAAATACCACCACACAAAAGCATAAATTTCATAATATATCTATATTATTGATTTTATATCATTTTCACTATATAATCACTACCCAAATCAATAAAGACATACTAGGATTCATGGAATAGGTTACCTACTTACCTTGATTATTTAGACATGTTTCCTCGTAAAGTTCATCTCCATCAAGGCATCATCATCATCATAATCAAACTTCTTCTTTCTCTCTTGTTCTTTCTCTAGTTAGTTGCTATCTTTCTCTCTTTTCATATTTAGTTTCCTGTTTTTCTCTTAGCCTCTCTACTCTTATCTTCATCTATTTCAAACACTCCATTCTCAATATAACTTAAAAAAATGGAAATATAAAAGGAATATAAAGAAATATAGGCCTAGTTTTTACCCTCAGTTACAACTCTAGGACACTTTTTTTTCACATTGCAAAACTAGGCCTCCATCTATGTTTCCATCCAAATCTGTTAGTTTTGTCAATTTCTCGGTCAATTCGGTCAATTCGTCCTCATATGAGATGAGATAATGACGCCCAAATTACCCATATATCCTTATACACGTGTATGGAGGAGGATGTTTCATCTGAAACTAGTGTAAATTTCGGAAATAATCGACGACTTAGATTAGATGGAATTGAATGTCGCCATATGTTGCAAGGTTGAGTATTCATCTCATCTGTATTAATCTCAATGAAATCAATGGCTTAGAATAGACTGAATTGTTATTAGGTACGTGTATTGATTTTGTCCACACATCTTGTTAGAGCACATCTCTATGAGATCCAACGTGAACACCGGCGACAACATCATATTTAGATACGCCATCTCAATAGATGTGCTCGCACTTTCCTCTCTTCTTTATAAGCACGAGCAACACCATCTTCTTCACATAAACACCGGCGACACCATCTTCTTCGGATTCAGAGAATCACTACCACGTCCCTCCAGTTCAGCGCCACCCCCACTCATCTCCAGTATCAGTACATCGACCATCACCACCTTCCTTTCTTCTTCATCCCCTGTTGCATCTAAGAATGATAAATACCAAAAAATTGGATCGATCCAATTTTTTATTAGTTTCGATCAAAATTAAAGAGTATCTGGAGAAATTAGTGATTATTACTGAATTAGGTATGAATTATTCTTCTGTTTCCTACTTAAGCTTCAGTTTTTTCTTGAAAACTTAGGGGTTCATAAGTTTGGGGATTTCATTGGGGTTTTTAGAAATTGTGTTGAATTATAAAAATTGTTACTCTGATATGAATTGGGTTTTCTTTCATTTCGAGTTTTGTCACTCTAATTTGTCTCAGGTGAATACTATAGGTTGTGGTGAATAATAAGATGGGGTTTTGAGATGCATTTAAGTGTTCTTCCAAGCACCAAGTACCTTACGGCAACAACAGGTCATGAGAGACTCGTTACTGGTAATGAGTTTTGGTCTCATAGAAGAATTAGTTTGATGGCAGTGGAGATGGTGATTATTAGAATAGATTTTGGGGGTTCTTCCATTTGGATTAAAATTGAGTTTGACAGGAACAAGAAATGGAGATGTTTGTGGCTAAATTGATTCGTATGTGAAGAACATTGGGTGATGATTATTTAATGATGTTCTCTACAAATTTTAAATGGGTTCTCAAAGTGATTGTATAGAGCTCGATCCAAAAATGGATTTGCTGTTGTGGTTTCGTGACTGTTTTCGAGAGAACTAGAAGGGGTATCTGAACTTAGCACCAGCACGGAAATTGGAGCAATACTTTTGGCAGTGGCGGATGGATAGAGTGTTAGCTGGCAGAGATTGGGTTTAACGGCAGCTGTTCTACGAGTGTTAAGTGGTGTTCGAAGTTCAATTGCATTGCGATGGGAATTCGAGTTGGAGTAAGGAACCAGCGAAGATTTGGGTTGTCTTTGGCTTGAATTTTTTTTGCCGAGAAAATAACAGGAACCAGATTTTGATGCCATGTTCAGAGAGGGGTTTTGATTGATTTGGTGATGCAGGAACTGGTGGGTGTTGCGTAGGTGAAATTGCAGGTGGAACTAAAGCTTGAATGGGTTGTGGTTTGTTTACTGGCTGAGGTAGCTGCATAAGAGGAGGTATAAAATTCGGATGGAGTAGGATCTGATTACAGCAGATGAAACTGGCTGAGCAGTTGGGTACTGAAGGTGTTGGCCGTGCTATTGAGCAGTTATGGGCTTGAGCTATGCAGGTGCAAATGCCCTAGGCCTATGCAACTCAGCTCAGTCAGCCGAACACAACTCAGCCCAGTCAGCCGAACACAAGTCGCAGCCTGAGTTAACATGAAATTCGATGGTATGAAGGAATCACTGAGTTACCAATAAAACTCAATGATTTGAGGGCTTATAAGTCTTTTTTTCCCTACATTAACGGTGCCAAAAAGCACCATTAGCCGTTTTTTTGAGAAAAACGGTCAAAATCGGCCTAATTTTGTAAAGTGAAAAAAAAAAGTATCAAGTTCACCACCACCTCCTTACAAACAAAACAAAACAAAAATAATTCAAATCTCTCCAAATTCAACACCACCTACTTACTGATGATAAGTTTCAAACACAAAAATATCTGTTTCCAATAGTTTTACGTTAATTAGCTAATAAATGTTTAATTAGCACTTAAGATAACTATCATTAATTTAATCTAATTTAGGTCACATCAAGTTTTACTATTACAATCTCTCTAAAATTACTAAGGGGTGTCATTTTACTATTAAAGGGTCAGGTCCAAATATAGGTCCGGTCAACGGCAACGGTAAAACGGTCAACGGCCGAGTCAACTCCAATTGACTTTGTCAAACTTCAACATCCAAATATCCGAGTGCGATATCTTCTTCGTCCGGTATCCGTTTTGCACGTTCTTGTAGTCCATTTCGCATAACTTTTCGATATCTATCTAATGATGCTAATCTCATGTTCAAATTATTATTTTATTAATTTCTATTAATTAATGCTCGTATTAAATTAATTACGTCATTATTGGCTAATTCGTCTCTTAACTGGTCAAATAGCGTTGACGTGCTTACGAGTCCTTACAGATTGTTAGAGCACTGATAGGTCAACTCGTAAGCTTTGCTATCTCAAGCTTGTTTGTCAAGTTTAGTTGCCAAAACTATAAGTCTTGATTTCTAGTCTACTTATAGCTAAGTCTCGGATTAGGATAAAAAGTGTAGTTGAGCTTTAGACTTCACGGCGTCCATCGATTGAAGACGAAGAACTACTAAGGAGAGCTTGTGGAACTTCATCAACAAAAGGTATGTGGAGACTTGAACTCATCTATCACTCAAAAGTCTATCTACTCTATCTATAGTTATATAGACTTCGATTATACACATTTGATATTTAGAGCTGAGTTTAACTCTCTTACATATTTCTCGAAATATGTGTTGTTAATTGTTCTTATATTCCTGACGAAAGTCAAAAGATGATCATGTGAATCGCCTGGTAACATCTTACATGATTTGTATGAGACAATCCTTTAATGTAGACTGGGAATGTTTTGTATTGATCTATCGATCACTTGAAAATTTCTTTGAAGCTAATAGTGTGAGACAGCTATTGTCGTCTTCCAAGAATGTTTCAATGATTGAAATGGGAGTTTAGAACAATTAACCATGATTCGATATAGCACAGTATGCGTACTTGTATGCTAACAGTTGCAAGTTATTCCAAGTCCGGGAACCATATTATGCATACCCGTATGCGTACAGGTTGGTTAAATGAAAGTCCAGGAACTTAGTATGCATACCCGTATATGTACCGGCGTAAGTTCATGTCCGGGATTTCAACTGAGTTTGGAAGGTATGCGTAAACGCTCGCATACTGGCGAACCCAAACTAAGTCCGGCCACTTAGGTATGCATACCCGTTTGCATACTTGAGTAGGTTATGTTCTAAAATCGGTTTGGTCATGAACTAATACACTTATATAATAAGGAATTCAATCTTTTGCAAACCGTGGCTATAATGTTCATGAATTGATTCGAGTGAATCAAAATCGATTTTGCTTCAATTGTGTCTTGTATACTTCTATGAGAATTCAAACAATTGAACAACTCTAGAACTAGTTTCATTTGAGTCATTTGAACTAATTATGGTTAGGATGTACAAGGTTGATATGAAAGTGTTCATATGGCTAACTTCGGTTAACTATTGTTGAGCCAACAAGGTTGAAAAAGCGGGGGTCTAACAACCTCACCCAATATTTCGCTTAGCAATCTGTATGGACTAACTCCAATATACTTTCAAGAGAATCAGCTAGACAGTCGGACTCAATCTTAATAAAAAGTATATCAAAGAGTTATATCTCAATCTCTCAATTCTATCCGCAATCAAACAAAAACAATTTGCGAGCCTGATTGAATATAAGAGAAATAACTTGAATGGTACCAAAGACCAAAGTTCAAAGATCAATCAATTTCAATCAACAACCAAAGGTTGGATTTACCAATTTATCGATTCAACGCACAACCTGTGATATTTCAAGAGTATAAAGCACAGTTTGGCTAAGTTAGCCTGTGTAAGTGGTGGTTTAGATTTGTCCTCAAAAAGATAAATCCATTGTTGTAGTTCTCCAGACCACACCCTACTACTCGCACATGTGGTGATAAATAAATCTACGACTGTTGTGTGATCTCATGAAATACGCCTCATTAATTCTACCTTAAATGAAATTTCATTCATTATCATTTCTCCTCCATACAGACCATTTTTAGCGATATGCAGTAAAAGCAAATCGATTCCAGATTAGATCAAACGTGAATATTTTTCTGAAAAGAATCAAATTTTACTTGAGCATTTAAGAAATTCATCCTGATGTTGGGTTATGAATCAGATACACTCTTTGATAGGGTTTCAAAGATGGGTTTGTAATCCTTCTTCATGTTTCTGATTTAACTTTTTTGGAAAGCACAAATTTGGGTTAATTGAAGACACAAATTTCATCAAATCTAATATTGGCTAGGGTTAATCTTTGTAAGTAAAAATTGGAAAATTTTAGTTTGTATTTTCTGTAATGATGTTAAAGATTTATTTTTGAAGGGTGATGAGATTCATTTGATATTGATATTAAGAATACTAACTCCAAGTCTTTCACTTTTCCTATCTTCACATAATGCTGAAGTAAAAATCTTGAGCAATTATTTATGAAGATGTATGAGTGCAGGTATAAAAATCTTTTAGTCTTTTAGTCACTGACAATTAAGAAATTGTTTACAAATTTTACTTCCAGATATGATTCAGTCGCAAAATTTTATATTACAAATTTTCTTACATGTGGGCATATTATCAATTTTAATGCTTAGGATTAGCTTACTAATTGACGTGGTAATTAATATGTTTCTGTAATGATAAAATGCTTACTATTCTACAAATTTGGATCTGACCAAAATAGTAATATGATTTGATACAAACCCAATTTATCATAGTGCCAATGAAATGTTACGTTGGCATAAACTCCACGAGACTGCTTCTATGTGGGTTCGTTATGATGAAGACTATTTATTGTATTTATCTATTAATTTGTTATTTTTTCCAACTTATTTGTTCACACGATTCATTTTTTCATATTCTTACCTCTATTTATTCCAGAGTATTGGTTAGTTACTATTGGATTGGTGCTCCTCTGAATTATATTTTTTTTCCTTTAATATCATTAGGCATCGAAGGTTGACAGCCACACCATGCTCATATCTTCCTCTCAAAGAACTATCTTTAAGCAAGAACAGTGGCAACACAAAAAACTCAATTATTACCGTCAACGGAAGAGTAGGAGATGGAGGGGTTGCCTCTCTTACATTTCTTACATGTTGCATCCATAATATTTATCCAACTGGGTGTAGCTCAAAAACATATCTTCAAGGATATGTTTGCATTAGAGAACGTAGGTTGTTTGCAGAGATGAGTTTCTTGGATTGTAAAGGTATTATGTTCTTGATTTACGATCCACTTAAGTTTGCATCTTTGGAATGCAACTCAAAGGAGGTCGGGTTATAATGTTGTTGATAATTTGAAAGATTAATTTCATTTGTTGGTTGCTTGATGGAATGCAACTCGAAGGAGGTCGGGTTATAATGTTGTTGGTAATTTGTAAGATTATCTCATTTGTTGGTTGCTTGAACCATACCACATGAAATACACATACGAAGAATCCGGATGAAATTTGTGCCCGTGCCGTTATGGCACGGGTTAAGTCCTAGTCAATTATATAACAAAATATAATGTGGAAAAGAAATAACACAGACACCAGAAGTTTTGTTAACGAGGAAACCGCAAATGCAAAAAAACCCCGGGACCTAGTTCGTATTTGAACACCACACTGTATTAAGCCGCTACAGACACTAGCCTACTACAAAGCTAACTTAGGTCTGGAATGTAGTTGAACCCTAATCAATCTCACATTGATTAAGGTACAGTCGCGTTCCTTATGTCTCTGATCCCAGCAGGATACTACACACTTGATTCCCTTAGTAGATCTCACCCACTACTAAGAGTTGCTACAACCCAAAGTCGAAGACTTGATAAACAAATCTGTATTACACAAAAAAGTCTATTGAATAGATAAATCTGTCTCCCACAGATATACCTACCAGCTTTGTTCCGTCTTTTGATAAATCAAGGTGAACAGGAACCAATTGATAACCCGGACTTATATTCCCGAAGAACAGCCTAGTATTATCAATCACCTCACAATAATCTTAATCGATTAACGAAACAAGATATTGTGGAATCATAAACGATGAGACGAAGGTGTTTGTGACTACTTTTCTATCTTTCCTATCGGAGATATAAATATCAAGCCAATCTTACGATTGCACTCAATCACGATAGCAAACAGCAAGATCAGATCACGCAACTACAGAGAAAATGGTTGGGTCTGGCTTCACAATCCCATTGAAGTCTTTAAGTCGTTAACCTACAAGGTTTCGTGAAAAACCTAAGGTTAAAGGAGAATGGACTCTAGCTTATACAGCTAGTATCACACAGGAGGTGTGGGGATTAGGTTTCCCGGTTGCTAGAGTTCTCCTTTATATAGATTTCAAATCAGGGTTTGCAATCTAAGTTACCTTGGTAACAGAGCATTCAATATTCACCGTTAGATGAAAACCTGATTAGATTCAAGCTAATATATTTCAACCGTTAGATCAAACTTAGCTTGTTATACACAAATGAAATGCACCTTCATTTAGGTTTGAGTAACCGTACCTAAACGTGTACACTTAGTCGGTTCAACAATAGTTAACCAATGGTTAGCCATATGAACACTTTCATATCAACCTTATTCATCTTCACCATAACTAGTTCAAATGACTCAAATGAACTAGTTTTGAGAGTTGTTCAATTGCTTAGATCTCTGTTTGAGGGTAAAAACTGATTCTACTGTTTTTGGTAAATTTGGGTGTGTTGATGAGAAACGAATTCAAACCCTAAACAAATGTACTGCGCAGGAGTACTTTTGAGTTCGAGAGATCAATTTGTAAGACTCTGGCCTAAACCAAGAAATGGCCGTTCCAGATTCAATTCGGTCACAAGGTGAAGGAGAAGGGTTGATCTTAGGGAGGGAAGCGAAGAAGGTGTTTGAGATCAGAATGTTAAACAATGAAGGTGTGGCTGTTTTATGACTAGTATCAGAAAAATGGTTTCTGGCTACTTACGTTGATAACCCCTGTGTTTGAAATAGGTTTAAAACCTATTTATATAAGTCATTGAGCGCACCCTGATCTCATAGGAAGTGGAGGAAGTAATGAAGAAGTGGAGTCTTGTAGAAGGTGGTGATCATCGTGTTTCCGTTATGAGGGAAGACTGATCACACGTTTACCCACTACTCTTATTACTGTTAACTGTCCGTCTTTCCTGACACTTTCTCGTAATGGGAGCATTGCACGCCGCAAGTTGTAAACCGCCAGATCAATACCCTAGTGAGCATCCCTCAGTTTGTGACATGTTTGATGTCTCAAGTGAATGGGTCAAGTCATGAGACTTGCCGCTAAAATCAGCACATAGTGCTTTTAGGTTAAATAATAAAGTTATTTGTGAAATTAATGTTTATGAAGCACTGTTTATAATCGATGTGTATGAAGCATCGCTTTTAAACAAGCAGCTGAAAATAGTCGATATGCTAGAAGCATCGTTGTTTTAGAGCTCGATCGAATCAGTCACAGATTGAGCGTCTTAAAAGAAGTAGCACGACCGGCCACCTTTAAGTGATCGTTTGAAGACCTTATGGGTGAGTTATCGCTTGGTCGATCGCTCCCTGTGAAGGAGTGGTGGCCGGTGATCATGGCGTCACCCTGTTGGTCATTGATGAGTGCCAAATATTGCATAATTATACACCTTTTTATTGGCACTTTACTCATCTTTTGTGCTCATAAATCAGATATTATCCCAGATTCTGTATTTTCTTTGTTTTTAAGAATAAATATTTGTATTAATTAATTTTGTGTTTTTAGGTAATAAATAAAGCTCAGAGAAACTGAGGAGTCCACAGAGCGAAGAATTGGAGTCGAGCATCTATGGAACAGAAAGCCAAAGCCCGCGCGCAACAGTTGCAACCCAACAAGTAGCAACTCATCTAGAAGACATGGGATTGAGCTAGACCCGACCCGCGACCCGGATCCGAGTCCGGCCACTCCAAGCCGTTGAGATCTCATCTTGCTGCATCCTACGCTCGTCGCCTCCTATGCATCGACCCTTGATGTCTCTCTCAACACCAAAACACCCCAACAGGGCCTCGGCCTGTTCGAATCTGTCCCCCAAGATCCAACGCTCGCTGCATCACTCTCATCATCACTCGCTGCGCCCGCCTCACAACAAAACAGCCTAACCCTATACCCCCACTCGACTCTACCATTCCTCTCCTTCACTTTCTCTTTCTTCTCCACACACACCCCTCTGCAAAACCCTTACCTCCCTCTTCTCTTCCCACGCCCGATGCGAGCCATCATCATCACCACCACTCTTTCTCCTATCACCAACAACTCCTCTAGCCTCTGCACCACCACTCTCTCTCTTATTTATCTTTTTCATAGCTTCTCTTCAACCTAGAAGCTATGTTAAAGATAAATAGGGTTAGGGTTTTCACCAACTCCTTTGCATGTTCGATTCAGAGGTCAGGGACGCGTCAAGGGAGCGAGAGCAGGTTTGGGTCATCAATGGAGTGGTTAGTACAATTGTTTTGAGAGTATAAATTCATGTTTTAGAGGAAAGAGAGAGCAGTCAGTTTTTAGTTCAATTTAGGGTTCATGTTTAGTTTATTTTTCAATAAAATCTGTTTCTAATGTTCATCATGGGCTAATTCCATTTGCTAGGATTTACATGAAGCCCTAATTCTTGTTCTGTTGTTCAACTATGTTGAGATTGTTCTTAAATGCTTAATTCTTAAGATAATTGCAATTCTTGCACTTCAATGCTTTGCTTTCACAGTGAATATCATGTATTTATTGTAGCTAGGATTAAACTGTGTTGACTGTGCTCAGCTCTTGCCTAAGAGATAGTTGCCAAACCCTTGACTAATTGTGCTTAACTTAGACAATTAGTGCTCGGCTTGGTACTCTAGTCGTTGATTGCATTATCATATTGGTGAAACTCCTTAGATAGGAGATAGTCTTGACACATTGTCCTTATCTGTCATAGGATTAAGAGCACTTCATCTAGTTGACACACATAACTTGAACCAGTGGTGGATTGGGCAATCCTAGCATCCTTCATACTCATAACTTGTATTTCATATTGCCTTAGCTGTGAAACTTTCATCTCAGTCGTAAAGACTTTAAACAAAAGCCTTTGTATCTCTCTCACTCACCCCTGAAAACACTTGAGAAGCCTTAGAATAACATAGCACACCCTAGTTCCCTGTGGAAAGACCTGTGCTTGCCACTGCCTTCAAAGGCTCTGTGCACTTGCAGATTAAGACATAGGAAAAGCCTCTTTTAGCTCCTATCAAGTTTTTGGCGCCGCTGCCGGGGAACTTGTAGTGTGCTGTTTAATCTTTGCTGTTTTTCTTCACTGTTTTCCAACCATATTTGTATATATATGCTCTGAAGTTGCTGTGCTGTCTTCTGTTGCCTTGAATCATCACTGAGTTTCATTCTTAGCCTTGGATACTTGCTATCATTTGCAACTCAGTACACTGTCATATCTGTACATTGAGCTTACTCATTTTTGCTTTGGCTGTGTAACTCTGGGAACTAAATTTCTGTGTTGAGTAACAGGTACTTTTGGAGCAAGCTGAGACATAATCCAAGGAGCAGAGCTGGTGGATTTGTCTAAACCCAGTATTGCACTGGTGGTATTGTTCTATAAGCCCATTTCTACCCTGTGTGTATGCATGAATTATTCTGCTAGACCTTTAATCTTGTGAGCCATCTGCCACTCTGCAAGCCCCTGTAGCTGCAGTGCCTTGACCCCTGTGAGCCATCAGCTCTTGCTAGCCCCCTGAAGCTGCAAGCTGTGAGCTTAGCCTGTTGAGCCAATTGTGAACATTTGAGCCACAAAACCCCTGAGCTCTGAGTTTGACATCAACTCAGACTTTTGGTATCTGAGTGAGTTGATGCCACAAACTCAACTGAGCCAGTTGACAATACCATCCTTGCACCTGAGCATGCCCTGGAAATCATTGAAATATACTTGTCTGATAAACTAGCTTCCCTGCTAGGTGTTGTTGACTCTGACTTCTATTGGCTCATTTGTGCACCTGAGCTTGTTAAGACCATCTGCCATGCTAGTACTTGCATACTTGTTAACTCGAATTCTGCTAAAATTGTTGTCCGATTGACTGTGAATCAACCCTGCTGTGTTGCTATCAATTGTGTTTGAATGTGTATGAAGTAGCAAAGCTGGTGAATAGCATTTAGCCTGTTGATTTTTCAAAACAACACAACCCTTGACCGCTGTCGTAAGCGACACAAATATAATTACACTTTCTTACTACTCAAAATATAAATATAGCAAGGGCAAGAAAGGATCGATCCTGAGAGAGGTCTAGGTTGTCAAATTGTTATGGTTTCCTATATAAAACACCGGGTGGATTTGTGATTTTATAAACTCAAATAAAATAAAAGCAAATAAAGAAATAAGCAAACAAATAAGATAGAAGAGATATTGGTTAAGGATTTCGTTTTCATTCACTAACATGCTTTTCACAATAACTAGAATTGATATTTAATCTCAACTTTTATCAAAGACCCTAGAATACCTTGATCGCAAGAATATCCCGCTAATCTCCTCATGTCATCAACAAACACATTAAAAGATGCGAATATGAATTCTACCCAAAGGAACAACCTAACGTGTAAAAGCACTAATCAAGTTTAATTCCCTAGATGCGTTAAGTTCTATGAAATCAGGCCAATCAAAGCAATCGAACGTGGAAAGCGCACTAATTCAATTTAACAAAGGTTACGATTCACATATGATCATAAGAATATATCACTACAAACTATAATCATATTATGCTACTTGTATCCAAGGAATATCACTTTTGCGTATAATAAACCCTAAACTAGCAATAGATGTGATTAGAAGTTCTACCAATTTGCAACTCGACAAAACAATCAATCAATCATAAAACAATATTTCCAGAGAATTGCAAACGATAATTATGAGACAAAACTAATATATTGAATCAAAGAATCATATTATGTGAAATCCAACTATTCCATAACCAATAATAAACTTAGGTACTCATATTCAAGGAGTTCATCACAAGAAGAAAGAGAAGTTTCATGTTCTAAACCCTAGAAAACAAGTAGAGGAAAAAAAATTAGAAAAGATCTCTTCAATTAGGTAAAAGTCCTCTCTTTTATAGCTCCACTCCTTCCAAAATTAGGTTTTGTCTTCAAAGTCCATTAGTTGGAAATTCACCCGGCCCACCATGGAGAGAAACCCGTGTAGAAAATATGTCCCAAAAACGCTCGCGGAAAACTGGGATTATGGCCGGAATCCCGCCGGAAAAGTCACCGGAAAGTAGTTCTCAGGTGACCGGCCAAGTCAAACCGGCCACCGGGTCAACGAGTCAGGACCGGTCGGGTCAAATCGGGTCAAGTGAGTCAAACCGGGTTAAATCGGTCAACAGGTCACTGAGTCAGGTTGAGTCAGCTGGGCATGAGAGCTAACTGGGCTCTGCGATCGAGTTTATTTGGTTTGCCGAGGCCAAAGCAATTTTGCAAAGCCAAATTACGTGTTGCACCGGGATGGTGCATCACCACTTCAATCCCAGCCATAATGGCTTGCACACTTCCCTTGTAATCTACGATGATCGGTTCCATTCCATCACTCAACTTCAACGACCATTGCATTCCCTGCTCTTTAGCTCATTCAAGACCTATATTGCCACGACTGCAACCTTGTCAATAATCCCGAGCCACTACCACCACTCAACTCATCACGCCATCGGCATCATAACTGCAATTTCCATCTCAGGCAACCACTTCACAACAATCATCTTACCCATCTCTTCTAGCACCAAATCAATTTCAGAACTTCCCTGCCAGTTTAGTATCCCCACCAACAACCTCAGGCCATCATTCCAATGCAATGCCACCTAAACATACATCTACCCATTCATTCAAAGGCATAAAGCATTACCACCAACCGCATAATTACAGACTCCATCTTCCTCAAACCAGACCCTTGGCATCATTTACACAGCTGCAAGACATGTTCACCAGCACCAAGCACAAACCACCTCTAAATCCTGCAATATCTCCCTGTGACTCATATTAGCTCCATCTTCTTGTAACCTGTCAACCCAGTGCAAACACCACAAAAATCTAGCTTCCAAATCCAGGCCACGACCAGAGTCGTGCTAGCCACCTGACATAATCCACATTAACCTCTGAAATCTGTATACAATTAACCAACTCATGGCCAACATTTATTCACTGCCAACTGCTTCTCGATCAGGACCAAAATGCTTCACAAGTGCCAGGCACAGCCGCAAAACCACTCACTACCTGCTACCCCCATCACCGAATGCTTAACTTAATCACCACCAGCTCCATTCCCTGACCATTCACGTAGCTCTATCCACCACAGCAGCTCATCTTCTGTGATTCTAAATCTCAGCCACAACTGGTTGCATAGCTCAACCAATTAGAATTCCAGCACCAGTTACCATTCCCTGACTAGCTACGGTCCATCTCCTGGCCACATCGCCTTCACTTCCTCGGCCAATTTCAGTTCAACCCAAAAATCCCTAAAATCAATTGATGTTGCTGTCTTCAATTTCACCATGGAATTCATCTCAGGACTTCATCCTTGTTCATGAAAACGCTTCAACATCCAATTCAAGCCAAACCCATCCTTTCTTTGCATTCTCGGATTCGAAATCATCATGAACCTCTACCTCAAACCCTAATTTCTGTATTTCTTCTCAACAAATCCTAACTCCAAATTTCTCTCATCAATTCCTCCATCAAATCGCCCACAACCCGACTAAACTCGATTTGCATTCAACACCCATTAAATCTCTTCCATTTCCTTGAATCTCTCTACCTGATTTCAACAGCAGTCATGGCTGCGTTTCTCTCTTCTTCTTTTTTCTCAATCTCAGATGAGAAATGAAAAATGGTTCCTCTGTATGTTAGGTAGTAGGTTGGGATGGTTATCGCCACCTGGTTGCTTCTGATAAGGGCTAACCACATTGACAGCCCCTTAACACTGGCTCGGCTCCCGATAGTTTTCCTTCAAATAGAGTTGGCCCTTAACCGTGACTGGGCTCCAGATAGCACATGCCTGTGAAATGACACTCTTGCCCTTATTGCTTATGAGTTCTTGTTTTGCCCATAACTTCTTCATACGAACTCGAATGACTCAGTTCTTTCGGCATTGTCTTCATCTTCTCGTCCTCTACACAATGAAAAGTAGAAATCTTGTATTTGAACGAGTTCCAATTGGTCTTTTTGCTCCAAATGACTCCATTGCACCTAATAAACTCAAAAGCACACATAAGATACATAATTTACAAGAAAACTCGCAAAGAAAGCATAAATACTAGATATTAAATACGGTGTATTCTACACCTATCAACCCTGCACAATGCTGCACCATTGAGTGGGCACATCCAATAACCTGTGCACATCACAAAAATTTTGCTTCACTAGTGTGCTGTGTATTTTTCTGAGTTCTGTTTCCATGTGCATAAGCTGAGCTGCACTAGCCCTGAGCTGTGTTGTTCTCTTGTCTCTTAGCAAGAGTTGTTCTCTTAGCAAGCTGTGCTGTCTCTTAGCAAAAATGGGAGAGCAAAAAGTGGGTTGATGAAAGTGTTAGCACAACCCTGGGCTGCTTAAGCTAAAACCCATTTGTGGGCTTTGCATTCCACTGATCTCTCAGCCCACAAATCTGGGCTGTAACCCTGCCAAAATCAAAAACCCAACTGCTGGGCTGTATCCATCAATCTGGGCTGTGTACATTTCACCCAATCTGGGCTCTATACACAGCTGAAGCCCACAACCCAAACTAAACCAAACTGAACCCAAATCAATCTGGGCTGATAACCACACAAACCAAACTGGGCTCAATTTACATCTGGGCTGTGCATTATCAACCCACTTCTGGGCTTGCACAAATCCGAGCCCAACACCACAAAAACTGGGCCATACATTTCTCAACCCAATCATCTGGGCCGTGCAACAATCAAACCTACACCTTTTGGGCTGGAACCAACCTTTTCAGCTGGGCTCTACAACACCAATAACCAATTTCTTGGGTTTGAGTCTTGTTTTAGTGGGTCATTTTTGAGTCTTTGCTTTCCTGTGTTGAACTTGTTTGTGTATTAACATGCTAGAGGCGCGTGCTAGGCTATGATTGTGTCTTTTAGAGACCAAACAAACCGACTAGTTAGAATCCGCCCGGACGAAATCGTAAGCATACCCGGCTTCTTCAACAAAGCCCAATTCCATCGTAAAGCCCATCCGAATCAGAAACCATGGGTGATGAACAAAACCAACCCCGTAGTCTCAAGGACTACATGTACCCAACTAGGGCAACCCAGCCCTCTTGCATCATTCTGCCAGCCGATGCTTGTCAGTTTGAACTGAAAGCAAGCACCATTCATATGCTACCCGTGTTTAGAGGAGTCAATGCTGAGAACCCCTACCATCACGTGAGAGACTTTGAGGATATTTGACCGCAGTCGTAAGCGTCAAAAATAATTTACACTTTCTTACTACTCAAAATATAAATATAGCAAGGGCAAGAAAGGATCGATCCCACAGAGAGGTCTAGGTTGTCAAATTGTTATGGTTTCCTATATAAAACACCGAGGATTTTCTGATTGTGTAAATAAAAATAAACAAAAAGCAAATAAAACAAAGTACGCAAATCAAGGATGTGAAAATATTGGATAAAGGTTTCATCTTCAATTGTAAACAAGTTTATGAATATATGAATAGAATTCGTATTTAATCTCGCTATCATCAAAAGCCATAGAATACCTTATTGCAAGAATACTCCGTAATTTCCAAAGTTATCAACACATACATTAGGGCTGCGTATGTGAAATCTACCTAAAGAATAACCTAACGCCTTGCGCTAATCAAGTTCAATTCCTAGGAGCATTAAGTTTCAGAAATAGGCTAATCAATGCAATTGTAATACATTGCGCAAACAATTCGAACAAAGGTCAATTTCTACATATGAATACAAGGATGTATCACTACAACCTAGCATCATATCATGCTACTCATATTCAAGGTTATCGCTTGATGAAAACCCTAAAATAGCTATAGATATGGATGTGAGTTCAATCAATTCTAGACTCGACTAAACAAACATTCAATCATATTGCAATCCATCAATCATGCAATTATTATAACCCGTAGAAATCAAACGATAATATTGAGAGAAAACTAATTCATAAAAATCATAACTTGGTTGCAAAATCCAACTACATCTTCAACCAATAATAAAAACTTAGTTACTTGTGTTTTTGGAAATCATCATAAAGAGTTTAGAAGAACCTATCATGTGAAACCCTAGAAAACAAGTAGAAGTCTCCCTAATGGAGATATCATCTAGGTTTAGAAAAGAGTTTTCTATTTATATGCTTTTCTCCCCATAAGGATACTTTCCCAAAATTAGGTTAATTCTTCTCAAAACCCGTCTCCAAGTTGGTCCACCAAGCCCATGAGTGAAAAATATGTCTCTGGAATTTTGGGTCCGAAAGTGTCGCCGGAATTGCTGACGTCATCGCCGGAATCCGGTCGCCGGTCGCCGGAATCCGTCGCCGGAAAATCATCTCCAGCCACCTGAACTTGCCTCCGGCTACTGACGCTGTCACAAGACATTTTACACTTCCAGTATCTCAACTCTGCTTCTCTGCAATTCATACGTTCACAAAAACCATCAAACCCAACTTCTCATTCCTTGCGAAAACGTACCCAAAAGCGTGGTCCGTAGCTCATATGTCCGGCCATTAATTCTTGCATCCGACTCATACCCTCCTCGCGATTCACTGAAACATTGCCATGCCCACTTCCGGTTCCAAAATCCGATAACCGGAACTATGCTCACCGGCTTACCAATTTCGCTCCGTTTTCGCACTGCGGCTGCAGCTTCAAAACCATTCCCTGGCCTGCAAAATCCAGTCCACTCCTTCCTAGCCATTCTATCAATTCATAGCTCCTGCGTTTCCAGCATTAGAACTGCCACCTCCCATTCCTTGCTTGGCTCAGTTTCATCTCCACCTGCAGCTGCACACTTCATTACCTCAGGCCACTTCAAGCCATAGTTGCACTCCTGCAATCCCATTATCTCACACTTCTTTCTGCCGCCCAGACCTGTCCATGTCCTGCAATACACTGCAAACAAAGATCAACCTCGGCTACTCGCACCTGCACTGAGTTGCCACAATTGAACAAAGATCAACACCATCACTGCGTCGAGCTCGCAACCCGTATCTCCAAAACTTCGATTCAAACTGCAACACTTTATCTCGAGACCCATCTGCGTACCATAACCATCCTAGCTCAAGCCAACAGCTCCATGCTCAGTGCATCAGTTGCCACACAACCACTCGAGCACCAACCCATAATTGCAACTACTTCACTTCAGTTCAGCTCCAAATGCTTCACTGCACCTGCTGGCACCTGCAATCTCCCATTTTTTCCAGTTCCGACTGCAACATACTAGCTTTCTCTTGCTTCTGCTCCAAACTAATCCCAGTCCGTCCAGCACCACTAAACACCAGATCCAGCTAAGCTTCACTCCAGTTGTTATTCATTCCCAGTTGCTTCCACTGCAATCTCAAATCCAGACCTTTCCTCCTACTTCATACCGCATAATCACCACCTGCCGCATCTTGCCAAGACCACCGTAACCTTCACTCTGCACTAGTTCCCTTCATACCAGCACCACCCGCAACTCGCTCTAGTTCAAACACAAGCTTAAACCATTAGCCATCATGAGTAACGCAACATCTCTGTGTAACACCATTCCATCCTCACGAGCACATCTGTCCAAGCTCCATCGACAGCAAACTAAAGCCAGCCTCAACTCCTCTCCATCTCTTGCTTTGTTGTCGACACCATTAGCCAGTCTCTAGCCTTCATTCTCAGCAGCCGCCAGCATTCATGCCTCTGCCAAGCTACAAAAACGTTACAACTCAATCATTGCTGAATACGCTTCTTCTCCATTCCCTTCTGTCACTACCCAGCAACCATCACTCTCCACGGCAGTTCACACAACTCCAAAATGGCATCACTGCCATCATTCCCTGCCACAAACTTCCATCAAATAATCAGCCTTTCTCGAGCTTAACTCTACTCAACCCTCGACTCATCGTTAATATTGCCATTAATGGCAACAGTCCCTTCATACACAATCGATAACCAGGCTGGGAGCCGAGGTCGTTCAGGCCTTTTTACAAGCACATTGTATGCCAGATACTAGTAATTCCGTTCTAAGCTTGCTGGGTAACTCTAAAGCTCACTGCTCCTTCCCTGCATTGCATTTGACATTTAAAACACAAACCCATTCATTCAAATCATTCATCAGCCGCATATAAGCTTACTAATCTCCTTCATTCATCTTCAACAAGTGATGGCGAGAACTCAAGTCTTCTCCCTGGATTTCTTGGTTGAACTAAACCCAGAACTTCCACAATTTCAATACCCTGAGCTTTGTATCCTTCTTATACTTGAATTCTGTCCAAACATTCATAAATCAGTCACCGTTCATCCCTCCAGTTCAAGTTCTTCTCTGATTTTCTTGACACAATACATCACTCAAATCCCTTCACCTTGCTGCCAACTTCAACTCTAAGACAAACCCACTTCTCATTATTCTTCACCGACTCTGTAAAGCCTGTTAATTTCCTTCTTTCATCTCTGAATTCGAATGGCAGCAATCACCAGCAGAACCTGTATTCTTGACATGAAATGGACTTCAAATCTCTTGTTGTTCTGTGTTGTTACAAATCCTGAGGTCGACCTAGTTAAAAAGAGGGAGGTGCCCCGAGTAATTAAACCAGGCGCCCTTAGTAATCTCATTCAGTTGTCAGTCTTGTAAGACTGACAGTGCAGTTTCCTATATCATTCTCATTTGTCTTGTCGGTTTGAGGAACCGACAGGCGTAGCTTTTCGTTTCGCCCATAACTTCTTCATACGACATCGGATTGGCCTCATTCTTTCGCCATTGGTTTCATATTTTCGTGCTCTTCAGGATGATGAGAAGAAATACTGGATTTTAAGCGAGTTCCGCTTCCTTTTTCTCCAATGACTCCAAACACCTAATAATACTCAAAAGCGAACATAAGATACATAATTCACACGAAAAATAGCAAAGAAAGCATAAACTCTTCATAGAAAATACGGTGTATTCTACACCTATCAAATTCCCCCACACTTAGACTTTGCTAGTCCTCGAGCAAATCAAACAAAAATAAAATACAACAACTCCGTGACGTCGAGGCTACGGTTAATTTTAGCATAAATAACAAGCCTTTAAACCCCTAGGTGTCCCTAGTGGACGAGTTATAGTCTCGTGAAGGTTTACTAGAGATATACCTACAAAACCTATATTTCCAACTCCGTCTAATTGTGACAAATCAATGAACGAATCCAAATTGACTACAGGAGGAGGTACCTTGCAAATTCAATTCAATTATTAGTAAATAAACTCTAATTAGATAGTCGAACAAGCCACAATACTCGGAAACTAACAAACCACAATCACAATGAAAAGATTAAGAAGATGGATATAGATGTAGATGTTGGCGAATATTCACAAGTGTTCGATGTTTCCCATATCTGTCTCAAGGTCATTTGCTAAGATGAACCTAATCCTATTGGATTGAGCTACTTTGTCTTGAATGCTACATCAAATCAATTGGCATATACAAGGGAACCAAAAGTGACTTTATTCAACACAATAATAATTTTTTTTCTTTTATATAAGATTGGATCAAACTGGATCCAATTTCTCTTTTTTTTTTTTTTTTTTTTTTTTTACGGCATGTTTAGATCTTTTGGATCCAAGCGCATGCTTCTTGTCAGCAAGTACATGATAGTTGCCTTGGATCCTGCATTCCACGCTTGTTTAGGCGACGGAGACAGGGACTACGTTTCACACATACTGCTATTCCCAAGTGTCTTTTTATTCCGTTTTGGTCTAATTGGTCGGTCTTTTTTTTTTTTTTTTTTTTTTTATATATATATTTTTTTTCTTTTTCTTTTTTTTTTTCATATTTTTTTTAGTAACTCAACCACTCTATTTCATCCTAGCAGTAATAACACGTTGATTTTTAGTGACCCACCAAAGCACTTAGAGAACAATAGATAAATATGGAAAAATAAAAATAGAATGCGATATGGTGATATTCCGAGATATGGTAACAACTATCATGTTAATTTGTGATTTCTGAGCTATATTCTTCCCTTTTAGTTAATTGGTTCCTCAACTCCTGCATTCAAAATGGTTCCATCCACTAATGGTGTCAAAAACAAACTATACAAACATATAAATGCTCCCCCACACTTAAACTTCACATTGTCCTCAATGTGTAAAACCGAAAGTTCTGAATTCTGACGTAACAGCAGATAAAACGCAAAAACTGTGCAAATTGGTAAGGAATTTGGAAAAACTCCATTTCACAAAAGTTGTTCACCTACGTGTTTTCTACACAGTGTCAAAATTTCACAGTGTTCTGACAAACGGTATGACAGTTATGGTCTCTGGACTGAACTACGCGCAGTCTGAAATTTTCTGACGAAAAGGTATTCATCATAATTCTCTTCTAAGATAGATTACAGACTCAATGAAATTAAACATAGGGATGCAAATATGATATGAAAATAGTAAAAAATAAATAAACGAAACAAAAATAAAATGCAAAAGGATAAGAAATACAAAACCGGTGGGTTGCCTCCCACTTAGCGCTTGTTTTAAAGTCGACGGCCCGACTTAGCTTCTTGTAAGATTCATTCCCCATACACCAATAATCTGAAAAGTTGGGGATCCGTCCATAGAACCTGTTTTGCAAACACTAGCTTCACACAAATATTAGTAACATAAAGCAAAAGTGAAGCTATGAACCGATAAAAGCTTCCCCCACACTTATTCTTGTCCACACTTGGAAGTGTATAAAGAATATAGAAGTCGGGTACTTCCACGGTTTCTTGTTCCATAACCTGCATAGTATGAGAATCAAGTATCTCTAATGGCGGAAAACGAGAAATAAAGTCATTCAACAATACTCCCGAAGCACATACATTCCCGAAGCACATACTCCCAAAATTTGACCGCAGTCGTAAGCGTCAAAAATAATTTACACTTTCTTACTACTCAAAATATAAATATAGCAAGGGCAAGAAAGGATCGATCCCACAGAGAGGTCTAGGTTGTCAAATTGTTATGGTTTCCTATATAAAACACCGAGGATTTTCTGATTGTGTAAATAAAAATAAACAAAAAGCAAATAAAACAAAGTACGCAAATCAAGGATGTGAAAATATTGGATAAAGGTTTCATCTTCAATTGTAAACAAGTTTATGAATATATGAATAGAATTCGTATTTAATCTCGCTATCATCAAAAGCCATAGAATACCTTATTGCAAGAATACTCCGTAATTTCCAAAGTTATCAACACACACATTAGGGCTGCGTATGTGAAATCTACCTAAAGAATAACCTAACGCCTTGCGCTAATCAAGTTCAATTCCTAGGAGCATTAAGTTTCAGAAATAGGCTAATCAATGCAATTGTAATACATTGCGCAAACAATTCGAACAAAGGTCAATTTCTACATATGAATACAAGGATGTATCACTACAACCTAGCATCATATCATGCTACTCATATTCAAGGTTATCGCTTGATGAAAACCCTAAAATAGCTATAGATATGGATGTGAGTTCAATCAATTCTAGACTCGACTAAACAAACATTCAATCATATTGCAATCCATCAATCATGCAATTATTATAACCCGTAGAAATCAAACGATAATATTGAGAGAAAACTAATTCATAAAAATCATAACTTGGTTGCAAAATCCAACTACATCTTCAACCAATAATAAAAACTTAGTTACTTGTGTTTTTGGAAATCATCATAAAGAGTTTAGAAGAACCTATCATGTGAAACCCTAGAAAACAAGTAGAAGTCTCCCTAATGGAGATATCATCTAGGTTTAGAAAAGAGTTTTCTATTTATATGCTTTTCTCCCCATAAGGATACTTTCCCAAAATTAGGTTAATTCTTCTCAAAACCCGTCTCCAAGTTGGTCCACCAAGCCCATGAGTGAAAAATATGTCTCTGGAATTTTGGGTCCGAAAGTGTCGCTGGAATTGATGACGTCATCACCGGAATCCGGTCGGCCGCCGAATCCGTCGGGAAAATCATCTCCAGCCACTGAACTTGCCTCTCCGACTCTCGACGCTGTCACAAGACATTTTACACTTCCAGTATCTCAACTCTGCTTCTCTGCAATTCATACGTTCACAAAAACCATCAAACCCAACTTCTCATTCCTTGCGAAAACGTACCCAAAAGCGTGGTCCGTAGCTCATATGTCCGGCCATTAATTCTTGCATCCGACTCATACCCCCCTCGCGATTCACTGAAACATTGCCATGCCCACTTCCGGTTCCAAAATCCGATAACCGGAACTATGCTCACCGGCTTACCAATTTCGCTCCGTTTTCGCACTGCGGCTGCAGCTTCAAAACCATTCCCTGGCCTGCAAAATCCAGTCCACTCCTTCCTAGCCATTCTATCAATTCATAGCTCCTGCGTTTCCAGCATTAGAACTGCCACCTCCCATTCCTTGCTTGGCTCAGTTTCATCTCCACCTGCAGCTGCACACTTCATTACCTCAGGCCACTTCAAGCCATAGTTGCACTCCTGCAATCCCATTATCTCACACTTCTTTCTGCCGCCCAGACCTGTCCATGTCCTGCAATACCTGGCAAACAGCATCAACCTCAGCTACTCTGCACCTGCACCTGAGTTGCCACAATTGAACAACATCAACACCATCACTGCGTCGAGCTCGCAACCTGTATCTCCAAAACTTCAGTTCAGCTGCAACACTTTATCTCAGACCCATCTGCGTACCATAACCATCCTAGCTCAAGCCAACAGCTCCATGCTCAGTGCATCAGTTGCCACACAACCACTCGAGCACCAACCCATAATTGCAACTACTTCACTTCAGTTCAGCTCCAAATGCTTCACTGCACCTGCTGGCACCTGCAATCTCCCATTTTTTCCAGTTCCGACCTGCAACATACTAGATTTCTCTTGCTTCTGCTCCAAACTAATCCCAGTCCGTCCAGCACCACTAAACACCAGAGCCAGCTAAGCTTCACTCCAGTTGCTATTCATTCCCAGTTGCTTCCACTGCAATCTCAAATCCAGACCTTTCCTCCTACTTCATACCGCATAATCACCACCTGCAATCTTGCCAAGACCCTGTAACCTTCAGCTCTGCACTAGTTCCCTTCATACCAGCACCAGCCTGCAACTCTGCTCTAGTTCAAACACAAGCTTAAACCATTAGCCATCATGAGTAACTGCAACATCTCTGTGTAACACCATTCCATCCTCACGAGCACATCTGTCAAGCTCCATCGACAGCAAACTAAAGCCAGCTCAACTCCTCTCCATCTCTTGCTGTTGTCGACACCATTAGCCATTCTCTAGCCTTCATTCTCAGCAGCCGCCAGCATTCATGCCTCTGCCAAGCTACAACAAACGTTACAACTCAATCATTGCTGAATACGCTTCTTCTCCATTCCCTTCTGTCACTACCCAGCAACCATCACTCTCCACGGCAGTTCACACAACTCCAAAATGGCATCACTGCCATCATTCCCTGCCACAAACTTCCATCAAATAATCAGCCTTTCTCGAGCTTAACTCTACTCAACCCTCGACTCATCGTTAATATTGCCATTAATGGCAACAGTCCCTTCATACACAATCGATAACCAGGCTGGGAGCCGAGGTCGTTCAGGCCTTTTTACAAGCACATTGTATGCCAGATACTAGTAATTCCGTTCTAAGCTTGCTGGGTAACTCTAAAGCTCACTGCTCCTTCCCTGCATTGCATTTGACATTTAAAACACAAACCCATTCATTCAAATCATTCATCAGCCGCATATAAGCTTACTAATCTCCTTCATTCATCTTCAACAAGTGATGGCAGCAACTCAAGTCTTCTCCCTGGATTTCTTGGTTGAACTAAACCCAGAACTTCCACAATTTCAATACCCTAAGCTTTGTATCCTTCTTATACTTGAATTCTGTCCAAACATTCATAAATCAGTCACCGTTCATCCCTCCAGTTCAAGTTCTTCTCTGATTTTCTTGACACAATACATCACTCAAATCCCTTCACCTTGCTGCCAACTTCAACTCTAAGACAAACCCACTTCTCATTATTCTTCACCGACTCTGTAAAGCCTGTTAATTTCCTTCTTTCATCTCTGAATTCGAATGGCAGCAATCACCAGCAGAACCTGTATTCTTGACATGAAATGGACTTCAAATCTCTTGTTGTTCTGTGTTGTTACAAATCCTGAGGTCGACCTAGTTAAAAAGAGGGAGGTGCCCCGAGTAATTAAACCAGGCGCCCTTAGTAATCTCATTCAGTTGTCAGTCTTGTAAGACTGACAGTGCAGTTTCCTATATCATTCTCGCTGTACTGTCAGTTCTGAGGAACCGACAGGCGTAGCTTTTCGTTTCGCCCATAACTTCTTCATACGACATCGGATTGGCCTCATTCTTTCGCCATTGGTTTCATATTTTCGTGCTCTTCAGGATGATGAGAAGAAATACTGGATTTAAGTGAGTTCCGCTTCCTTTTTCTCCAATGACTCCAAACACCTAATAATACTCAAAAGCGAACATAAGATACATAATTCACACGAAAAATAGCAAAGAAAGCATAAACTCTTCATAGAAAATACGGTGTATTCTACACCTATCAATATTTGTGGGACTCTGCGTTTTAACCAAATGCCAGAGGAGTCCCTCAAATTGAGATTGTTTCCTTTTTCTCTGAAAGACAAAGCCAAGTCTTGGCTTCATGCCCTACAACCACAGTCCATTAGAACCTGGGATGACCTCACAAAAGAGTTTTTCAAAAGTTTTCCCAAACCATAAGACTGCGGCAATTCGCCAAAGTCTAAATGGTTTTGTGCAATTAGAAGACGAAACTCTAGCAAGGTATTTGGAGAGATTCAATGAATTACTACTCCAATGTCCCCACCATGGTTTTGAAAAATGG
Organism: Papaver armeniacum; assembly: GCA_023531295.1. Lineage (NCBI taxonomy): Eukaryota > Viridiplantae > Streptophyta > Magnoliopsida > Ranunculales > Papaveraceae > Papaver > Papaver armeniacum. Next base: position 714,534 of record JAJJWW010001088.1, on the reverse strand, counting down.
AGACTCGTGCAAATATTGTATGAGGGTCTAGATGTTAGAACCCGAACCCAGTCGAGTCAATGTGCAATGGTGCATTTATTGACAAGAGTGCCGATGACGCTTGGGCTTTTCTAATCGAAGTCGCTGAAAAGACTCAACAGTGGGAGTCCATCCGTGAACCGAGAAGGACTACCCTTGTACAAAATGTTCATAGAATCGAGTCTGACTTTGAGGGAAATGCAAAAATGGCATCTTTGGCCCGGAGAATAGAAGTGCTTGAGTTGGAAAAGAATGTAAAATCTAATGCCCCTACTCTCCGTGACCAAATTGATAGGGCCACTTGTGCCGCATGCCATAGTTCTGACCACTTAGTGGACAGTTGTCCAGTTTATATGCATTTCAAGAGTCCAAGTCCGAGCAAGCCAATGCATTATACCGAGAGACAAGAGAACAACCCTTATTCTCAAACCTACAACCCAGGGTGGAGGAATCACCCTAACTTCTCATGGTCCAAGGGACCTGTACAAGGGGGACCAACACATAACAACCAAGGATACTCATATCCTAGAAACCCCCAAGTACAACCACCCCCTCAGTACCCTGTAGAGAAAAAGACTAGCTTGGAAGACTGTGTCATTCTGTTGACCCAAGGTCTTTCAAAACTTGAGAAAAGTACCGACCAACGTCTCACAACCCTAGATCTTAAGATAGGGCAAATCTGTGATGCATTGCATGAGAGAGAGAAAGGAAAATTCCCTAGTCAACCCCTACAAAATCCAAAGACTGTGTTTCAAGCAGGCTCCTCTACCTGCAATGAAACTTCACATAGTCAAGCGAATGCTGTCACCACTCTCCGAAGTGGTAGAATTGTTGAGAACCATGTAGGTGTACCACCATCAAGCGAGTCTACATCAGAATCCCAAGTACACACAACACCACCGGAAACATCTACCGTTGTAGAGAAAGAATCGAGCCCATTGAGAAAACCAAGAGTCCTACTAATATAGATGTTCTGTGCCAAGTCATGTTCCCGTTGCTCCATTTCCACAACGGTTGGTGCAACGGAAGGGGGTACCCAATACAACGAGATGTTGGAATTGTTCAAAAGAGTTAACATAAACATTCCATTTCTCGAAGCAATCGGCAAATACCGCCTATGCTAAGTTTTTGAAGGACTGTGCACACAAAAGCGAAAGCTTCATGTGCATAAGCGTGCCTTTCTCACCGAGCAAGTAAGTTCAATTATTCAAAACAAAACCCCACCTAAGTTTAAAGACCCAGGTAGCCCGACTATCTCTTGTACTATAGGTGAGCATACAATCAGAAAAGCTTTATTGGACTTAGGAGCTAGTGTGAATCTACTGCCATATTCTGTGTATGTGCAGTTAGGTCTTGGGGAATTGCAACCCACCCCTGTCACGCTACAATTAGCGGACAGATCTGTGAGAGTCCCTCGGGGAATCGTTGAAGATGTGCTAATCAAGGTTGATAAATTTTATTTCCCTGTGGACTTCATTGTGTTAGATACACAACCTGTGCATAATCCACGAAAATCATATTCCCGTTATCTTAGGACGTCCCTTCTTGGCAACGTCAAACGCTATCATAAATTGTCGTAGCGGGATATTGAATTTGTCTTTTGGCAACATGATTTGTAGAACTGAATGTCTTTCGTGTGAACCAACAACCCATAGAGTGTGATGATGATGAATTGCACGAGGTTAACATGATTGAGAGTCTGATTCAAGACTCATTGCCCGACATTTTGTCAGTGGACCCTGTGCAAGCATGTTTAGATAACTTTGACTTAGATCTCTTTGAGTCTGAGTACATTAGTGAGGTCCACTCTTTGCTAGAGTCTCATTGCCACCCATGGATATTGCCAAATGGCGTAATGCGGTGGAAACTCTTCCACTCTCTCGATACCACATCTGCCCCACCTCTTGACACACCACCTAAGCTTGATTTGAAACCTTTACCCGATACCTTGAAGTATGCATTCTTAGGTCCTTATGAGACTTTACCCGTGATTATTGCATCATGTTTAGACACGGAACATGAAAGTCAACTTTTAGAAGTACTTAAAGAGCATAAAGGAGCCTTAGGTTGGACCATCTCCGATCTTAAGGGTATAAGTCCCACAATTTGAATGCATCACATAAACCTTGAGGAAAACACTAAACCGTCTAGGGAAATGCAAAGGAGACTTAACCCCAACATGAGAGATGTTGTCAAGGGTGAGATTCTGAAACTGCTCGATGCGGGTATCATTTACCCCGTCCCTGATAGCCAATGGATCAGTCCTATTCAGGTAGTACCCAAGAAGTCTGGCATTACTGTTGTTCAAAACGAGATGAATGAGCTACTTCCCACCCGTGTGACCACTGGGTGGCGAGTATGTATTGATTATAGAAAACTGAACACGGTAACCAAGAAAGACCATTTTCCCCTTCCCTTCATTGACCAAATCTTTGGAAAGGTTAGCCAAACATAAGTACTACTGCTTCTTAGATGGCTATTCTGCTACAACCAAATTCACATAGCACCCGAAGACCAACAAAAGACCACATTTACATGTCCTTATGGAACATTTGCTTATCGTCGTATGCCTTTTGGGCTGTGCAATGCACCCGCTACTTTTCAACGTTGCATGATGAGCATTTTTTCCGACATGGTAGATAAGTTCCTTGAGATTTTTATGGATGATTTTTACGTGTTTGGATCTTCATTTGATGAGTGTTTGCATCACCTCACATGTGTGCTAGTTAGGTGTAAGGAGAAGAGTTTGGTCTTGAATTGGGAAAAATGCCATTTTATGGTTAATTCAGGCATTGTTTTAGGGCATATTATCTCGGAAAATGGCATAGAAGTAGACAAAGCCAAGGTAAATCTCATCCAACACTTGCCTCAACCTCGATCTGTGAGGGACATCAGATCATTTCTAGGCCATGCGGGTTTTTACCGCCGATTCATCAAAGACTTTAGTAAAATTTCACGACCTTTGTGCAATCTTCTTGCAAAAGATGTTGCATCTGTCTTTGATGATGCTTGTAAGGAAGCGTGGGAGCAATCAAGGCTCTCCTTACATCTTCCCTATAGTCGGACCCCCGATTGGTCATTACCATTTGAGATTATGTGTGATGCGTCGACTATCTTTGTAGGAGCTGTTTTAGGCCAAAGAGTAGACAAACTCCCTTATGTGATCTACTATGCTAGTAAAACACTTAATGATGCTCAATTGAATTATTCCACTACGAGAAGGAGTTGCTAGGCTGTTGTGTTTGCATTAGACAAGTTTAGATCTTATTTGATAGGGTCTAAGGTCATCATTTATTCTGATCATGCTTTGCATTGAGATATCTTTTGTCTAAGAAAGATGCTAAGGCTCGTCTAATTCGATGGATACTCTTGCTACAAGAGTTTAACCTCGAAATTCGAGATAAGAAAGGGTCGAAAAATGTTGTTGCTGATCACTTGTCTAGGTTGAATGTTGAATCTTCTGATGAGTCTGTGTTGATTAGGGAATCATTCCCCGATGAGCAATTGATGCTTGTGTCTGCGAGATGCCTTGGTTTGCTTTGATATTGTGAACTACCTTGCTACGGGTAGAATGCCCTTGCATTGGTCTAAACAAGACCGTGCTAAGTTCTTGGCTGAAGTTAAACATTTCCTTTGGGATGACCCATATTTGTTTAAGTACTGCCAAGACCAAATCATTAGGAGATGTGTCCCCACTCGAACAAAGGGACGTCATCTCTTTCTGTCATGACCATGCTTGTGGAGGCCACTTTAGTGCCAAGAAAACTGCCGCAAAGATCTTGCAAAGCGGTTTCTATTGGCCAACACTGTTTAAGGATTGCCATGCATTCTGTGTTGCTTGTGACCGATGCCAGAAACTAGGAAGTATATCTAGGAGAAACATGATGCCCTTACAACCCATATTGATTGTTGAACTGTTTGATGTTTGGGGCATTGATTTCATGGGTCCATTTCCGAATTCTGAAGGTAAGTTGTACATCCTTGTAGCTGTCGATTATGTCTCTAAGTGGGTAGAGGCCATTGCATCCAAAACCAACGACCATAAAGTTGTTCTTTCTTTTCTTAAGGAGAACATTTTCTCCCGTTTTGGAACCCCGAGAGCGATAATCAGTGATGGAGGTAGTCATTTCTGCAATAGACCCTTTGAATCACTAGTGCGCAAGTATGGAATCACTCACAAGGTCGCAACACCTTACCATCCTCAAACCAGTGGCCAAGTGGAAGTGTCCAATAGGGAAATTAAGCATATCCTTGAGAAGACTGTCAATCCTTTTAGGAAAGATTGGTCTTTGCGCTTAAATGATGCTTTATGGGCCTATAGGACTGCATACAAGACTCCCATCGGGATGTCTCCTTACAGAATTGTGTACGGAAAAGCATGTCATCTACCTGTTGAGTTAGAACACCGTGCATACTGGGCTGTGAAAAAGCTGAATTTTGATCTTGATAAAGCGGGTACCCGTAGGAAACTTCAACTCAATGAGTTAGAAGAATTGAGAAACGATGCATATGATAGTGCCAAAACGTACAAACATAGAATGAAGGTGTTTCACGACAAGCGCATTCTGCGCAAGTCTTTCACCCCAGGTCAGAAAGTTTTATTGTATAACACTAGATTGCACTTGTTTCCAGGGAAGCTACGTTCTAGATGGACAGGACCATTCGTGGTACGTACCGTCTTTCCCCATGGAGCTGTAGAAGTTGAAAACCCAGCAAACAAGAACATTTTCAAAGTCAATGGTCAGAGATTGAAACCATTTCGGAGCATCTTCCACCGAGAAGTTGAGACCGTTGACTTAGAAGACCCCATCTATGTGGACTGATCTAGTTCACTCGTGTACATACTTATGGACTAAACATCCATCATCTTTCCCTTTTCTTTTTCTTTTTGCATAATTTTGATGTGTGCTAACCAACCTTTTTGTCTTGCGCTCGTGATTGTTTGCTTTCAAAGCATTCATCTTGCTATGGTTTGGCAACACCCTCTTGCATCCGGTAATCTCTTCCCTTTTCTCCTCTCCACATAGTTCTCTTGGTATGTGAATGTTTAAATTCTTATCATCTGTTAACACATTGAGGACAATGTTTGATCTAGGTTTGGGGGTGTGATTTGCATATATAGTTTTTAGTCTTTTTATTTTACAAAAAATTAAAAAATAAAATCTTTTACAAAAAAAAAAAAAAAAAAAAAAAAAAAAAAACTTGGAAATCGAAAAACTCAAAAATGTGCATAAAAACCTCCAACTTTTAGAGATTTTAGAGTCACTAGCATGCTCTTAGCTATGTTTACATAGAGAGTCGACCGAAATAACAAGAACTTGGAAGTCTTGGAGAACGCAATCGGGTTCCTTAGTTGATTAGAGCGTTAAAGTCGGATTTAACCATACCGGAGGGCTTTATTTAAATTAGGTCTTTGTTTAGATATTCGGTAGTAGAATTGTGATCAACCATAGTGGAGACTACCCATTTTACATCAAGCGAGAATCACTTCGATACCACCTTCACTCTTTGTGACTTTCTAGAAAAGCTTTTAGAGTGTGTGTCACCGTTACGTCAATTCCTCTTAAGGGTAGGAATGGTGAGCTACCCAACTTCGCACCACTTTTTAATGAATTCAAGCCATGTTCGCACTACTTTTGTTCTCTTGAGTGCTAATTCCGTCAATCATGAGGGTGACGTCTAAAGATGAAAACTCCTTCTAAATATCGATTTGCAGTTAACATCACTCTCTCTCTCAATCAGCAAGATCCATAGAAACACATCATCGTCAGCAAGCGGAGCAACATCAGAATATTTGAAGAAAGTTGATATAGTCCAAGGTTTGCGTGCAACAAAGAAAAGAAAAGAAAATAGGATGAGAATTAATGAAGTTTGTAAAATCAAGACAATACAAGTTATGGAAATTGTGTGATATAGTCCTTCATCCATGGAGTTAGTAGTTTTATTGTTTTTATTTTCAATTAATGTATATAGTGAAGTTCTTATAAAAAAAAAAAAAAAAATCAAAAAAAAAAAAAAAAAAAAAAAAAAAAAAAAAAAAAAAAAAAAAAAAAAAATTGTAGTTTATTTTCTTAGTTTTGATACCACCATGGTAAAGAAGAAAATTCCAAGTAACAAGGAAATTGAGTAGAAAAGTTAAAAATTGTCAAGTTTTGTGAAGTTTAGAAGTTCGTCATCAACATTTGAAGACCGAAGACCGAAGAGTGAAGACGTTTCTATGGTTCTTATGAGAGAGTGATATTAATTGCCGATCGGGTGAAAAGGTATTGAGTACTCCCACCCCTTGCTAATGGTTGATTTCCTTTCTTAGAGATCATCAGAAAAAGATTCTTTTTGTCCACACCTCTGTGGAGTCTCCAGATTTTATTTCGGAAGGTTATCCTTCTTACCTACAACGTGTGCAGGATTTCTCTCTTTATTCCTGCCTGCACACATGAGAGACTAAAAAAGCGATCTTTTTGAGTGCAATTATCATAAAACCCTAATGGTGAGGCAGAAGTCGAGGCTTATGATCACAATCGAATCCGAATTCTTTCATATTGTATGGTTACTTCTCGCTCAGCACTTAAGGATGAGAATGCGTTCTTTAGTAGTTCTAACTTCTTGTTACTAGTATGCAGAAACTCTATGTCCTCATAGCTTCTTGGAAGCTTGAGACTCTTTTACACTCTGAAGTTGGAGAAGGTTTTGTGGGTACACCTTTGGTAAACCCTCACGAGACTACAACTCGTCCACTAGGGACACCTAGGGGTTTAAAGGCTTAGTGCATACGCTAAATGCATTCGAGAGACTGCGACGGGGGGTATAGTTAGGATTTCTTCATTTCTGTTTCACTTGAGGACAAGTAAAATTCAGGTTTGGGGGTATTTGATGAGTGCCAAATATTGCATAATTATACACCTTTTTATTGGCACTTTACTCATCTTTTGTGCTCATAAATCATATATTATCCCAGATTCTGTATTTTCTTTGTTTTTAAGAATAAATATTTGTATTAATTAATTTTGTGTTTTTAGGTAATAAATAAAGCTCGGAGAAACTGAGGAGTCCACAGAGCGAAGAATTGGAGTCGAGCATCTATGGAACAGAAAGCCAAAGCCCGCGCGCAACAGTTGCAACCCAACAAGTAGCAACTCATCTAGAAGACATGGGCTTGAGCTAGACCCGACCCGCGACCCGGATCCGAGTCCGGCCACTCCAAGCCGTTGAGATCTCATCTTGCTGCATCCTACGCTCGCTGCCTCCTATGCATCGACCCTTGATGTCTCTGCTCAACACCAAAACACCCCAACAGGGCCTCAGCCGTTCAGATCTGTCCCCCAAGATCCAACGCTCACTGCATCACTCTCATCATCACTCGCTGCGCCCGCCTCACAACGAAATAGCCTAACCCTATACCCCCACTCGACTCTACCATTCCTCTCCTTCACTTTCTCTTTCTTCTCCACACACACCCCTCTGCAAAACCCTTACCTCCCTCTTCTCTTCCCACGCCTGATGCAGAGCCATCATCATCACCACCACTCTTTCTCCTATCACCAACAACTCCTCTAGCCTCTGCACCACCACTCTCTCTCTTATTTATCTTTTTCATAGCTTCTCTTCAACCTAGAAGCTAGGTTAAAGATAAATAGGGTTAGGGTTTTCACCAACTCCTTTGCATGTTCGATTCAGAGGTCAGGGACGCGTCAAGGGAGCGAGAGCAGGTTTGGGTCATCAGTGGAGTGGTTAGTACAATTGTTTTGAGAGTATAAATTCATGTTTTAGAGGAAAGAGAGAGCAGTCAGTTTTTAGTTCAATTTAGGGTTCATGTTTAGTTTATTTTTCAATAAAATCTGTTTCTAATGTTCATCATGGGCTAATTCCATTTGCTAGGATTTACATGAAGCCCTAATTCTTGTTCTGTTGTTCAACTATGTTGAGATTGTTCTTAAATGCTTAATTCTTAAGATAATTGCAATTCTTGCACTTCAATGCTTTGCTTTCACAGTGAATATCATGTATTTATTGTAGCTAGGATTAAACTGTGTTGACTGTGCTCAGCTCTTGCCTAAGAGATAGTTGCCAAACCCTTGACTAATTGTGCTTAACTTAGACAATTAGTGCTCTGGCTTGGTACTCTAGCTGTTGATTGCATTATCATATTGGTGAAACTCCTTAGATAGGAGATAGTCTTGACACATTGTCCTTATCTGTCATAGGATTAAGAGCACTTCATCTAGTTGACACACATAACTTGAACCAGTGGTGGATTGGGCAATCCTAGCATCCTTCATACTCATAACTTGTATTTCATATTGCCTTAGCTGTGAAACTTTCATCTCAGTCGTAAAGACTTTAAACAAAAGCCTTTGTATCTCTCTCACTCACCCCTGAAAACACTTGAGAAGCCTTAGAATAACATAGCACACCCTAGTTCCCTGTGAAAAGACCTGTGCTTGCCACTGCCTTCAAAGGCTCTGTGCACTTGCAGATTAAGACATAGGAAAAGCCTCTTTTAGCTCCTATCAGTCATCTAGAATTCGATCTAAACCGTCCGACCAGGCTAGCGAAGTTGGACGGACGAGATGATTTGCGGCAGTTATACGCTGCCGTTGATTGTATTTTAGGGTTTGAAGCCGCGCGACCACCTTAAAATTAGACCAAACGATTTGTGGCATTTTCCACTGATTTGGACAGGCCGATTAGGTACACGCACAGATGGGTTACTGGTGAGTGTGCAAGCATCTCGTTAGCCTTCTGAAATTAGATCTAGGCCATCCGACCAGGCTGGCAAAGTTGGACGGCCGTGATCGATTTGCGGCAGTTGTGTAACGCCCGCTTATTCAATTTAGGGTTTTATAAGCGCGCGATCGCCCTACTTTGGGCAAGCGGTTCGGCGTGCTTCTGGATCACCACATGTAATTCGATCAGCTAGAGATAAAGGTGAGCCGCCGGTAACCATGCTGGCGCCTCTTTGAGCGTCTAAAATTAGATCTAAGCCACTCAATTCGGCTGGCGAAGATGAGTGTTCATGATCGATTTGCGACAGTAGCATACTTCCGCAAGTACAAATTAGGGTTTTAAAACGGCCACGTCCATCCTAGTTTGATCGAACGACTTGATGCATTATGGACTTGCCGCGGGTAGGTCGATCGACCAAGGGAGGAGTTGGGCCGCCAATGAACACATTGGTACTTCTTCGATCGTTCTAGATGCGATCTAGGCCATCCAACTAGGCTGGCTAAGTTGGACGGATGCAATGGATTTTGAGACCGTGTTTGCCGGTCTCAACTCGTTTGAACTTGTTTTGCCAACAGCGCGATCTCCCACATTGGGGTTAATCGTTCGAAGCGCTGCGGGTGTACTAGGTGGAATCCGTTCGGCCAAGGCATTAGTAGGCCCGCCGGTGGTCACCATGATGATCGCCTAGTTATGCTAGGATTAGTCTAGGCTTGTTGGATTGCGTGGCCAAATTGTGTGGCCGCGATTATTTTTGAGACTGGCAGGGACAGTCTAGATTTTCCCACAGGAATTTAAGCGTGTTCGATCGAGCTAACTTAAAAGTGCGTCGATACAAAACTCTCTTTGTCAGAGAGTGATGCAGCCTATGCGAGTACTTCCATGAAGATCTCAATACTGACACTTCGGGAGATTCATGCTACTCTGCTGAGAGTGAACATTTAATCGTCATGTCATGTCAATATTGAAAGTTCGGCTGGGAACATAACATAGGAAAATACTTGGCAAATCATGCATTAGAAAATAATGCTGGTGGAAGATAAAATTCACAAAATATTTTGGGATTGCTGTTGCACGCACCGTTCTGAGTAAATTTCATATATACAGATATATTGAATTGCTCAATACATATGTGAGCGAAGAGGCTTAAGCACTCATTGCTTTTAAATGGCTTCTGTTCCTTTGCAGGATGACAGTGCATTAAATACAGGGTTTACGATTTTAGCCCTTGAACTAAAAACCACCATCAACAGTAAGTCCCCTTCTTAGTACGTAACAGTGACATTGTTGCGGGGTAAGCACTAGATGGTGACAAATAAAGGTAAAACTTATGAGACAAAGTTAGATATTACCAGGAGAGATGGGTCGGCCTGTCCTTGGAACATGTCACGTTCAAGAGGAGTCCAGGTAAGCGTTCCCCTAGCATGATGTCGGTTGGCCCCAGGTAGATTAGGCATACGGTTGGTTGGGATCTCAAACTGCATTCCAAGTCCCTTGTACATCTGAGTATCGTTCGAGAGCGTGTCCAAGCTTTCCTGTATTCGGTTAGCATTGAGGAAAAGTGGAGGCGCGATGAAGCATCTCAGCTAACAAGTGCTAGGGCTGAAAGGTTTGTTGCCCGGCTAAAGTAAAGGAGGGTGGAGCATAACATGAACTCCTGGATAAACATGAATACCCTTTTCATAACGACGTCATAATCCTCGACTCTGACGTGGACGAGCCCTATCATGAGGAATATCCTTAAAAGGCTGCTGAAGCAATTTCTGAAAAAGATGTTGAAGCAGCTCGAGAGGATGTTGAAGCGGCTTCCGGAGAGGATGTTGAAGCAGCTCCTGGAGAGGATTCTAGTGAAGGCGCCATTGGCCCTCGCGTTGATGACACTTCTTTGATGTTTAGTAGTCTTTGTTTCATGCGGCTGGAGCCAGGGCTTGATCTAATAATAATCCCTCATTCATGCTGATTTTATGATTTTATGTTTCCAGTTGGATGAATGAATGAAATCTCCCGACTAAGAAATCCAAATTCTTAGAAAGATCTCGCAATATCTTGAAACTTTAGACGTAGCGCTCCTCGGTAAGGTTAGAGTAGAGCCCGTGTATATGATTTTGCAATCTGAGCTCTCCCATTCTTTTGTTTGATATTCCCCTTGCAAACTACACGCTTCTTGAAGATTTGTGGCGTGCCGGCTAGGTATGTAGAAGGATGGACGTTGTGTCGCGAATCTTTAAGGACTTCGTTCCAAGCGACATCTTTTGAACCGTCTTCTGAATCTTGGATGGTTGTATGGAATGGGATGCGATGAGCAGTCCCCAGTTACACTTCAGATTAGATGGCGTGGCTGGATACGTGAAAATATCTCCGATTTGTACTTTTGGAGTCTTTGATGCACATGTACGTCTTCATGTTGAGAAATTTCTGCGGCTTGTAAGGCTTCAACAGTGATGATGCTGATATTAGAAATAAACTGGTTGAGGGACGTAAAGGCATCCTGTGCTGGCAGTCCCCAGGTGTAATTATCCCGAGCTTATTTTCTCTTGAAAGACGTACTTCCACTGCATTTGCCGGTAAGGTGGTTGATGAATTGATAAAGGCAGCAATCTTTTGGATTCGTCATTTGTTGATCAATGGGTGGAGTGGCTCTTGATAGATCTGTATTGTATCCAAACTTTTGGCAGCCCATGTACCCCTCACATAGGAAATTGGAAATCTAGAAACACATGATTCGGTAGGTCTGGCTTGCTGAGGTGCGACTTTCCTCTTCGATTCTTCATTGATAATAGTGATTGTGGATGGTTGAACCAAATACTGATTGTCGGCCAGGCGCCTCCCAAACAGGGAGGTGATGGTACTCTTACGCTGCATCTTTGAAAAGTGGTAACCTTGTCACGGTTATGAATTCTTGGTTGACCGTCTCTTCTGGGTTGAAGACGTCCTTGATAGTGAAGGGATTTCGTGTTGAGCCTCCGTCCCCAAGCATGATTTACATGGTTCTATCTTGTATGGTCGGTGGGTTTACCATAATAAAGATATCGTCATCTCGCCTCCGTGACTCTATTACTTCTCCATGGGAAAATAAAATATGTAGAAGTTCGGATTACCTTTGTTCGTAGTGGTTGTTGCTATGGTGAAGCTCGGGCTGGTATCAAAAAATGAGCAACAACGGTTCTTAGCAGCAGATGTGATCAGAAGAGACTGGTAGGGAGAGGCGTGATAGCTACGGGAACGAACTTGGCAGTCTTCGTATAGTGGTAGATCTTTTCTCGTTATTAGAGGGAGAAGCTAATGATGGAGCCGATAGCTTCCTTGATGTTGCCTCACAGAATGGAAAAGAGGGAGACAGTCCCCTGCCCACGAGTATCCACTGAGATTTCGACTTGATAGATGTTGTCTCGCTGGGTTTCTGAGGAACTAATTTGGATGAGAGTTGGAATTGAACCCTATGTTGATGAGGATCGTACGAGTTACTGATCATGAGGCCGTCTTTGCGTCTACGTTGCGTTTCATAGACGTCCGGGCATATCGCTGGTTTTTTGACAATACGCCTTCTCTCTTGAGTATGTCCTCATCTTTGGACATCTTGGAATCATAATGATAGCGTGCTTGCGTCTCTCTAAATTCAGCATCTTTGAGATGGGTAGTGCTGAGCAGTCCCCAGCCACACTCCTTTGCCTTTATCATCTTTGGATCGTGTCTTTGAGGAGTAGGGAAGTTCCCTCATACGAACGACTTAACTAACAGGTTGTGCAAATATGATGAAGCTCTTGACATGGATAGTCCTATGTACCTCTTAAGTCCCAGGTGCAATCTCCTTTGGTAACTGTTGATGGGTGAAAACTACTCCTGCAGAATTTGGTAATTTGGGGTGTGAATGAGGAATGAATCTAAACCTTCAACAAATGCACTGCGCGGTGAGTGCTTGTAGATTCGAGAGATCAATCAGTGCAAGTCCGGCCTAAACCAAGAAATGGCCGTTCCCGGACTTGTTTCGGTCACAAAGTGAAGGAGATGGGGTTGATCTTAGGGAGGGAAGCGAAGAAGGTGTTGAGATTATGAAGGTGTTGGCTTGCTTATGACTTGTAACGAAAGATGAGCAAGCTTACGGTTGATGCAAGCGAGGCTCTGGGTGTTTGAATACGATTTGTATTAACACTTGGTTTTACGTCGTATGAACTTGTGTTGTTCTCCGTTATTCCTTGTTGTTGGAAATAGGGCGGAGACCCTATTTTATACAAGTCATTGAGCCTCATTCACGTTTCTCGTGGGAAGTGGAGGTAGTGGAATGATGGAGTAGTGGAGTTGTGTGTCGGTAACACACGACCAGTCTTGCCCACTTTTCAGTTCATCTCTAACCGTCCATGACCTCCTAACACGTTCTTGTGATGGCGCGTTGCACGCTGCACGCTGTAAACCGCCAGACCAATACCCCAGTAAGTATCCCCCAGTTTGTGACATGATTGATGTCTGGAATGTGGATCGTGGATCCACGAGAGATGGCATGTAATGCTGAATAGAATAACTGCGTTATTCAGAAAGTCGATACTTGTGAAGTATCGTGTGTATTCTATGCAGGTACTGCATTACGGTGTGGTAAAGTGACGGGTAATGACTCCTCACTAACCAAATAACTCCCCGACCGGGGTTGTATAACCAAGGCTGGTGAGGTCGGACGGACGAGATGATGTTTGAGACACTCATCTGCGACCGTTGGTGAAATTAGGGTTTTTAAAGAGGTGCGCAAGCATCACTCTTTAGCTTGGTCGAAACCAAGCGTGGGAAGGATTTTGGAGAGGACCGACCATACATGCGTGTTGACGGCATGATGGTGTAGGTGCCTGTATTCCGTTCCCTCATGAAAGCGCGATCTGGGCCACTCGATTTGACCGTCAAAGAGGAGTGGTCGAGATTGATTTTGCGATAAGAGTTTGATACCGCAGAAGCCGCGCTCCATACCCTTTTCCTCGCGTTTTCCAAGACGACCTAGCTTGGTCGGTCTTGGCCGGTTGGTTTGGCGTGTAGACGGTAGGCTGATGTTCACGCCTATGTCTTACCGTCTCATGAAACGTGATCTAAGCCACCCAATTCGTCCGGTGAAGTTGAGTGGTCGAGATCGATTTGCAATTTGGGAAGTGTAGCCACGCATGTTTGAGCGGGCGTTTTGGATTGGCCAGGCATGATATGCCTTGGCCGACCGTATGGAGAGGTAGATGGGCCCACGGTGGTCATGCTTTGGTATGACCGGACCTGCTCGATTTGATCTCGTGACCCTCCATTCGTGCCGGAGAAGATGGACGCGCGTGATGGCTCGAACCCTAATTTTGGCTTTCAAAGCCGCGCGACCATGCCATTTCGGTGGACGATTGTGTTGTAACCAACCATGGTTGGTTTTGACCGACTGGTCAAGTGTGTAGGCGGTCACATGGTGATTGTGTCGACATGCTCCGGGCCTTTTGAGTCTACATCTACACCCTCCATCTATACCGCGAAGATGGATGGTTGAGGCTGTTTTGCGGCACATGTAATATGCCGCAAACCCTAATTTAGGGTTTTCCGTCCATAATGCTTGGTACGGACGATTTCTTGGCAAGCAAAGGCCAATAGTCGACCATGCGGGGGTCGGCCGTGTGTATTCCATACACCTTGGGGGTGATGGAATTGATGCGGGGTCGTCCAATCATGCTTGTGGAGTTGGATGACTGCGATCGGATCATATCCGGACTGATATGGTCGGTCTTGGGATGCTCAATCGGGCTAGTATAACACACCGAGAGGGGCTCAATCGGGCTAGTATAACACACCGAGAGGGCTCGGGCTAGTATAACACACCGAGAATCGGCACATGCGGGTATTTCGTACATGGTTTCATTATAGTGCTTGGAGGTTCGTGTTACTCTGTAAGAGTAACACTCGGTCGTCATGCCACACCGATAATGAGTACGGAAATACAAGGCTGATATGAAATTCACGGGAAGGGATTGTTGCTACATGCTCCAACCTGGAGGAATTTCATGTATTCACGAGAAATGGGATTGTTGCTACATGCTCCATTCTTGGTGAATTAAGTGAGGAGTATCCGTCACTTATAAACGGCTTTATCTTTTACAAGATGTCGGCGCATGATTTTTTGGTTACTTACAAATTTAACCTTAAACGAAAATCCACCATCAACATTAAGTCCCCGCCTAGCATATAATGGTTACACTATTGTGTGGTAGGCATGAGATGGTGACATACGAAATGACCAAGCTAGAGTGAATACATATTTACCTGATAGTTTCACATTGTCGGGCGTTTCCACAGGAACTGGTCGGTCTTGATTAAGGATGCGAAGGAAGCATGACTTGATCCGGTGAGTCTCTTTGGTTCCTCTTGTACATGTATGAGCTCGGCCGCTCCTTGGTGTACTTCCTTAGTTATACACGGCCTTCCTCGGGTATATTTGATAAGCCTTGTTGATTGTTATCCCGAATTAGTAGCCTTCATAGGTGGTAAGTAGAGACTTCTCTTCCTTATGGGATTCTGTCGACTTGTGAGATTATAAAGAATCATCTCAACGTGGTCGTTTATTCTATATCCCGGGTATCTCGAGTCTTGCTTTCGATTTTCTCGATTAGGCGATCGATAGTTTTGATGATCCTCTCTCTTTTTTTTTTTTTTTTTTGTGTGCTCATAACCTCTTCTTCTCTCAGATTATCATGGAAGCGGTAGACGCTCATTCTGTTGCTTCCCCGGAAAAGAAGTTTTGAAGTTGACAAGCACCGAAAACCATGCGCATGGAGAAGTGATGGCTAAGATCGATCTTCCTCTTCGTGAAGTCGGCTGTGCTATACAGGGGATGTCTATCTCCCACCTTCGTATTGTCAGAGGACGTATCTGTGCACTTTCAGCTGCAATTGACATGGAGGAGCGGCGGAGGCGCGAGGAAACGCTGCAGACACTAGTAAGCGCAAGGGCAGAGAGATTTGCAGCGCGGTTGAAGAGGCGGAGAGTTGAGCATGAACGACCCCCGAATGAAGGCAAGTGTGATTACCCGGTTCAGGACGGCGTGATAATCCTTGATTACGATACGGATGAACCCGAACATTCGAAGGCAATTTGCGTGGCCCCTGGTGTTGCTATGCCCTTTGATGCTCTGCGTGAAGATGTTGGGATGGAGTGCGCTGCTGGCTGCTGCTGCGGCGGGGATGCCCGATGCGAAGTTGAGGAAGATCCGGAGGGAGGTGCATCGACAATTGACGGAGGCGACGGTGATGTGGGCGAGACCGACCCTCTTGATGATTGAAATTTCTTTTGTTTTGTTTTTCTTTCCAAGTATATTACGCATGCTCGAACATCTTCCTTGTACTCGGTGGCGGCTGAGTTCAAGGTTTTTCTTTGATTATTTGAATAAAGCTTTCCTTTACAATCCTTTGCCAAGACTGTAACCGAACCTTCTCAGGCGCAAGGGTGCGCCTTCGTACATAATTCTTAGTGATAAAAGAAGTTATACTGTAATGTAATATCCACGGACCTGTGATGCAATATCTTCCTGGTTTTGCTGGGCAGATGGCTCAAATCATTTTCCGCACATGTTCTATTTCCTTCTTCCCGTGAGATGTTTGCTTAGGGTTTCTTTTCTTGCTCCAGTGGACTGATTTAAGGCGACTCGGGGTTGGTGTTTTTAGGAGTAAAGAGGTTCTCAGATGAAAATAATGCTTCAATTGAAAATTGAAAATTGAAATCCTAGCTATGAATGCAAGTATTGCAATCATTTTCTGGAGGGATTACAAATATGACATGAAATTATAAAAGGAAACACGCTGGAAAATATAGCACAGCGTTTTAAGGTGTGTAGGATCTTTGGAAAGTGGTAGCACGGTATCTTAAGTTCGGTAAGGTTTGAGCCATCGTGAGTGAACTGTTATGCCCTCCGGGTTATCGGCGTTGATGAGCTTGCGGTAGCCACCTAGGATAACATCTCGCTACAGTGTACGGTTCATCTTCTCTTTTGGTGGGTGAGTCAGGTAGAGTGGTCATCTTCACCGTCATGTTTCCAACATTGAATGTAGTCGCCTTCGTCACTAGGTCTCCAATTCCGAATGGGTTTGAGCGTGCAGACACTTGGACCTTGGCCTTGTTGTCTTTGACCAAGACAGCTTCTATGCTCCTGATAAAACGTTTGAAAGGGGCGGCTTCCCATTCACATCTCCTAGCCGGGGTTGGTTTGTCGGTTGGAGCCAGTCCCAGACTTGTCGAGAATGAGGGGCGGTAGTTTGCAAGGAGGGTTGTGTGATGAGACTTACTTGAGACCGGAACCTTTCAGTGTATGCCGACAGGCTCTTTCCAGGAAGTTGTGTCATATTGGCAAGTTGTTGGTGCGGCAGCGGACAGTCATCAGGTAGTCCAGCGGGCGTGTTGGAGACTCTTTCAGGTATCGAAACCGGTAGAGGACAGACTTCCAGTATGGCTTTGTTGTCATGCGTCCAAGAGCGCCCTAGGATCATGTCGTAGTTGGGATGATCTTTGACTACATAGAACTTTGCTCGTGTTGAGGCATCTCCCAATTTGACTTCAAGGTCGATGTATCCATACGCATCTCTAAGCTCTCCTCCGAATCTTTGACCACGGTTGGGTGACGAGTAGCCTCCGCTTGAAATCTTTGCCGCTCTCAAGGTCTTGACAGTAATGATGTTAAATTCGGAAGCCGTATCGATCAACGCGTTATCAAACTCAACGCCTCTCAAACGAGTGACGGTTAGGAGTCCCCAGTTCCCTTTGCTCGCATCTTTCAGGAAAGACTGAGGTTCTTGGACCGGTTCAGGATACGAGCCTTTGCACGACACAACGTGGTTGAGGGCCGCAAATATGTCTTGACGCTGCCCCTTGGAGAAATATAAGATTTCACACATGTGCTCCATCATAGATTGCACGGTCTTGCGAACGAGTCCCCGAAATCATGCGGTTCCGATAGGTAGAGGATCTCTATGAACACCTTCGTTTCCAAGCCGGAGTTCCCGGTCTCTACCTTTTCCCGAATATTTGTTTCAACCTGTTGCAATCTTTGGTTGGATGATGGACGAACCTGTGGTAGCAACAGTATCTGGGATCTGCTATTTCTTCCTCGGTCGGAGGACGCCTGATAGGGGGTAGTTTTACGGCATCATCTTGGATCCACGCTTCCAAGAGCTCTATCACTTCATTCATGGGAAAAGGGAAACCCGTGTCTTTGGCGTTTTGTGCAGGAGTTTTGTCTGTTCCTTTTCGAGACGAAGTCTTGTGTGCCGAGGATGTTCGCTTGGTTTGTTGTTCCGTTATCGAAGCTTTCCTCTTTTCTCCTCCGCTTACCACACTCACAGAAGGGCCAGTGTTGTATTGTTTGTTTGTGAGACGCCTGCTTCCTCGACTTTCACGCAAATCTTCACTTCGAACAACTCTGGTTCTTTCTAGTAGTGCTTGGGTGCGATTGTTGCTTGAACGTTTTGCGGCTTCGTGGAGTTCGAGAGAATGTTTGAAAGCCCAGATTCTCTAACGAGCGCGGTATATGGGTATCATCCCATTGATGCATGATTCCACCAATTGCCGTTCGGTAACATTCGGGTCGTGACAGTCCGAGTGCTTGGGTTCGAATCTTTTAACGAAGTCGTTGGGATGTTCATTGTTCCGGAGAATTCTTCCCAGTGTCTGAAAACGTGATTTGTTCGGACACACGAAGAAATACTTCTGTAGAAAGAACCGACCATCTCGCTCCAATTGGATATCTTTGTTAGGCGCAATGTTGTTGTACCAGTGTATGCCCTCCCGTGAGTGATTTTGAGAATTCTTTTAGGCGTAAAACATGATTGTATTCATGTTCCCCAAGGCTTCCAAGAATCGAGAAATGTGTTCACGAGCATTACCGATGCCGTCGTAGAGGGAGAACCGGGAGAGGTGTAACCTCTTGGTAGAGGAATCCGTTGCACATCTTGAGGGTACGGCGGCTGATGTTGGTGTACGTCCGTTCGGTCCCCTTTTCCTCGATTTTGGAGAAGTCGCTCTAGATCTTCACGCGTAATGAAGTTGGAAGACTGGTCTCTCTCCCCTTGGCGCTCAGGAGCAACACGAGTTTCTTCATTCATGTGAGTCCGAGTGGAAATACCTGCTCCGGGTGTATTGAATGTATCTCTCGCCGACTCCAAGGGTTGCCGTGAATCTTGCGGCAATCGTTCAGTCAAAGTTTTAAGGAAAGTGAGTACCTCTTTCTGAGTTGCGGCCATATCTGTTTGAGTTTTAGCAAGAATTTCCTGTTTCTCCATCAAGTCTCGCAATGGTACTAGACGGCGGCCTTCCTCTTGTGTCTCCGGCTCCTCGTCTGGTGGAGGAGTGAAAGTTGTTGCTCTCGGTAACCACTTTGAGGCGTTACGCTCGAAGAGATGCCGGGATTTGCGGCGCTCTCGGCTCTGGTGATGGGAGGAGTTATTCCTTCTGGGATATCTGCTGCTACACTGGTGCTGGTGGTAGAAGTGACGGCTCCACGAGATGTGTTGACCACGGTAGCTCCACTGACAGGTACTTCAACACCAGGATTGTTATCCACAACGGCTCCATCGGGAATTGATTGCGACCAGGACCTTAATTCCACCATAATGATTTTTTGATTGAATCGATTCTAAGATCTACCCTTTTGAGATTGATGAAATTGAATTGAATTTCGAAGAAATTGACTTTACAACCGAGAGATTAATCTCCCCTTTGTGGTCGCCAATTATTGATGGGTGAAAACTACTCCTGCAGAATTTGGTAATTTGGGGTGTAAATGAGGAATGAATCTAAACCTTCAACAAATGCACTGCGCGGTGAGTGCTTGTAGATTCGAGAGATCAATCATGCAAGTCCGGCCTAAACCAAGAAATGGCCGTTCCGGACTTGTTTCGGTCACAAAGTGAAGGAGATGGGGTTGATATTAGGGAGGGAAGTGAAGAAGGTGTTGAGATTGTGAAGGTGTTGGCTTGCTTATGACTTGTAAATGAAAGATGAGCAAGCTTACGGTTGATGCAAGCGGCTCGGGGGTGTTTGAATACGATTTGTATTAACACTTGGTTTTATGTCGTATGAACTTGTGTTGTTCTCCGTTATTCCTTGTTGTTGGAAATAGGGCGGAGACCCTATTTTATACAAGTCATTGAGCCTCATTCACGTTTCTCGTGGGAAGTGGAGGTAGTGGAATGATGGAGTAGTGGAGTTGTGTGTCGGTAACACACGACCGGTCTTGCCCACTTTTCCAGTTCATCTCTAACCGTCCATGACCTCCTAACACGTTCTTGTGATGGCGCGTTGCACGCCGCACGCCGTAAACCGCCCAGGACCAATACCCCGATAAGTATCCCCGATTTGTGACATGATTGATGTCTGGAATGTGGATCGTGGATCCACGAGAGATGGCATGTAATCTTTGAATAGAATAATCTGCGTTATTCGAAAGTCGATACTTGTGAAGTATCGTGTGTATTCTATGCGTAGTGCGCATTACGGTGTGGTAAAGTGACGGGTAATGACTCCTCACTAACCAAATAACTCGACCGTGGTTGTATAACCAAGCTGGTGAGGTCGGACGGACGAGATGATGTTTGAGACACTCATCTGCGACCGTTGGTGAAATTAGGGTTTTTAAAGAGGTGCGCAAGCATCACTCTTTAGCTTGGTCGAAACCAAGCGTGGGAAGGATTTTGGAGAGGACCGACCATACATGCGTGTTGACGGCATGATGGTGTAGGTGCACTCGTATTCCGTTCCCTCATGAAAGCGCGATCCGGGCCACTCGATTTGACCGTCAAAGAGGAGTGGTCGAGATTGATTTTGCGATAAGAGTTTGATACCGCAGAAGCCGCGCGCCATACCCTTTTCCGGCGCGTTTTCCAAGACGACCTAGCTTGGTCGGTCTTGGCCGGTTGGTTTGGCGTGTAGACGGTAGGCTGATGTTCACGCCTATGTCTTACCGTCTCATGAAACGTGATCTAAGCCACCCAATTCGTCCGGTGAAGTTGAGTGGTCGAGATCGATTTGCAATTTGGGAAGTGTAGCCACGCATGTTTGAGCGGGCGTTTTGGATTGGCCAGGCATGATATGCCTTGGCCGACCGCATGGAGAGGTAGATGGGCCCACGGTGGTCATGCTGGTATGACCGGACACTGCTCGATTTGATCTCGTGACCCTCCATTCGTGCCGGAGAAGATGGACGCGCGTGATGGCTCGAACCCTAATTTTGGCTTTCAAAGCCGCGCGACCATGCCATTTCAGGTGGACGATTGTGTTGTAACCAACCATGGTTGGTTTTGACCGACTGGTCAAGTGTGTAGGCGGTCACATGGTGATTGTGTCGACATGCTCCGGGCCTTTTGAGTCTACATCTACACCCTCCATCTATACCTGCGAAGATGGATGGTTGAGACTGTTTTGCGGCACATGTAATATGCCGCAAACCCTAATTTAGGGTTTTCCGTCCATAATGCTTGGTACGGACGATTTCTTGGCAAGCAAAGGCCAATAGTCGACCATGCGGGGTCGGCCGTGTGTATTCCATACCTGCTTGGGGGTGATGGAATTGATCTGGGGTCGTCCAATCATGCTTGTGGAGTTGGATGACTGCGATCAGATCATATCCGGACCGATATGGTCAGTGCCGGATGCTCAATCGGGCTAGTATAACACACCGAGAGGGGCTCAATCGGGCTAGTATAACACACCGAGAGGGCTCGGGCTAGTATAACACACCGAGAATCAGCCTGTACGGGTATTTCGTACATGGTTTCATTATAGTGCTTGGAGGTTCGTGTTACTCTGTAAGAGTAACACTCAGTCGTCATGCCACACGATAATGAGTACGGAAAATACAAGGCTGATATGAAATTCACGGGAAGGGATTGTTGCTACATGCTCCAACCCGGAGGAATTTCATGTATTCACGAGAATGGGATTGTTGCTACATGCTCCATTCTTGGTGAATTAAGTGAGGAGTATCCGTCACTTATAAACGGCTTTATCTTTTACAAGATGTCAGCGCATGATTTTTTGGTTACTTACAAATTTAACCTTAAACGAAAATCCACCATCAACAGTAACGTAACTACTTCTTCTACGGGAGACGAAATTCTGAAAGCGTCTCTTATTGATGTTGTTGCCGTTGAGCCAGATATGAAATATCTTGGACCTTGTTTCATCATTTTGGCAGTTGTGCATGTAGTACTGGAGTTAGAGTGGGTGATTTTGGACGCGCAGGATGTTGTATCTCGGTGGTTTTTTTTCTTGCTGCTTCAGTGAAACTGCTTACAGAAGGTTGAAGGTTGTATTGCCTGTTGGTGAGATGTATGCTTCCAAGAATATCATGAGGCTCTTCATTCCTGGTAGGCCTGGCTCTTTCTAGCAGGGCAGGTGCTATTGCAGCTGAGCCTCTAGCAGCTTCACGAAGTTCAGAGGGTGTCTGAAAGCGCAGGTTCAGCAAAGCACGATAGACAGGTACCAGCCTATTGATGCATTACACCAATTGTTTTTCAGTCACATTTGGATCGTGACTCTTCAGTGCCTGAATTCTGGACCTATTGACATAATCATTTGGATGTTCATTATTTCGCTGAAACATTCTTCCTAAGTCTGACAGAGTGATTCGCCCAAGCTGCGGATTCTTTCTCGGCATGATGACGCAGGCATTGCAATCTTCTTGAGGATGCTCTCTTGAGGCGTCGGCTCCAGTAGATCTGAAGATGTCCCGGGATTTCTCTTGTCTGGGTTTACATAATAGGCGAACCCATTTATGATGATTTGAAGATGTGTCAAGCTTCCTTTGTTATTATAGATGTACAAACCCTCAGAATTACGCTATATTCTGTATCTTTTATTGTGTGATCTCTGCAGGTGTCTTTCTAGGACTCCATTGGTGTTGAGATTTGTTGTCGTCTATCTCCAAACTGGGACAACGGCTATGTGAATCCTCCTTTTATTTATTTGGGTGTGGATCCTGGTGATGTTAATATCAATGATAACTTTGAGGCATTTTTGGTTTGCTCCATATAACACTCGTGGTGTTACAGAGAAGGCGATTTCTCCACCCGAACCTTCGAGAGACGCCGTTGCGATCTTTTAGGTAGTGGCCACGTCTTCTTGTGTCTTCACGCGGCTTTTTGGTCCTTTCATCTGAGAGATTTACTGGTGCTCAGCTATCCAAGGCATTTCCAGTAGCATTGCTTGAAAAAGCATTTTTGTGAAGCTTCTTAGCAAATGGAACACCGGAATTGAAATTGGTTGTTGAACCTAAATTGAATTTAATGTTTGAATTGGATCTAAGATCCACCCTTTTGAAATTGAGAAAACTGGAATGAATATTGAAATATTGATTTTGCAACAGAGAGATCAATCTCCCACTGTGGTCGCCAATTGTTTAAGGGTAAAAACTGATTCTACTATTTTTGGTAAATTTGGGTGTGTTGATGAGAAACGAATTCAAACCCTAAACACATGTACTGCACATGAGTACTTTTGAGTTCGAGAGATCAATCTGTAAGACTCTGGCCTAAACCAAGAAATGGCCGTTCCAGATTCAATTCGATCACAAGGTGAAGGAGAAGGGTTGATCTTAGGGAGGGAAGCGAAGAAGGTGTTTGAGATCAGAATGTTGAATTGTGAAGGTGTGGCTATTTTATGACTTGTATCAGAAAAATGGTTTCTGGCTACTTGCGTTGATAACCCCTGTGTTTGAAATAGGTTGAAAACCTATTTATATAAGTCATTGAGCGCACCCTGACCTCATAGGAAGTGGAGGAAGTAATAAAGAAGTGGAGTCGTGTAGAAGGTGGTGATCACCGTGTTTCCGTTATGAGGGTAGACTGATCACACCTTCACCCACTACTCTTATTACTGTTAACCGTCCGTCTTTCCTGACGCTTTCTCGTAATGGGCGCGTTGCACGCCGCACGCTGTAAACCGCCAGACCAATACCCAGTGAGCATCTCCCAGTTTGTGACATGTTTGATGTCTCGAGTGAATGGGTCAAGTCATGAGACTTGCCGCTAAAATCAGCACATAGTGCTTTTAGGTTAAATAATAAAGTTATTTGTGAAATCAATGTTTATGAGGCACTGTTTCTAATCGATGTGTATGAAGCATCGCTTTTAAACAAGCAGCTGAAAATAGTCGATGTGCTAGAAGCATCGTTGTTTTAGAGCTCGATCGAATCAGTCACAAATTGAGCGTCTTAAAAGAAGTAGCATGACCGGACACCTTTAAGTGATCGTTTGAAGACCTTATGGGCGAGTTATCGCTTGGTCGATCGCTCCCTGTGAAGGAGTGGTGGCCGGTGATCATGGCGTCACCTGGTTGGTCATCTAGAATCTGATTTAAACCGTCCGACCAGGCTAGTGAAGTTGGAAGGACGAGATGATTTGCGGCAGTTATACGCTGTCGTTGATTATATTTTAGAGTTTGAAGCCGCGCGGCCACCTTAACATTATACCAAACGATTCGTGGCATTTGCCACTGATTTGGACAGGCCGATTAGGTACATGCACATATGGGTTGCTGGTGAGTGTGCAAGAATCTCGTTGGCCTTCTGAAATTAGATCTAGGTCGTCCGACTAGGCTGGTGAAGTTGGGCGTCCGTGATCGATTTGCGGCAGTTGTGTAACGCCGCTTATTCAATTTAGGGTTTTATAAGCGCGCGATCGCCCTACTTTGGGCAAGCGGTTCGACATGCTTCTGGATCACCACATGTAATTCGATCAACTAGGGATAAAGGTGAGCCGCCGGCGACCATGTTGGCGCCTCTTTGATCGTCTAAAATTAGATCTAAGCCACTCAATTCGGCTGGAGAAGATGAGTGGTCATGATCGATTTGCGACAATAGCATACTTCCGCAAGTACAAATTAGGGTTTTAAAACGGCCACGTCCATCCTAGTTTGATCGAACGACTTGATGCATTATGGACTTGCCGCGGGTAGGTCGATCGACCAATAGAGGAGTTGGGCCGCCAATGAACACATTGGTACTTCTTCGATCGTTCGAGATGCGATCTAGGCCATCCAACTAGGCTGGCTAAGTTGGACGGATGCAATGGATTTTGAGACCGTTTTTGTCGGTCTCAACTCGTTTGAACTTGTTTTGCCAACAGCGCGATCTCCCACATTGGGGTTAATCATTCGAAGCGCTGCGGGTGTACTAGGTGGAATCCGTTCGGCCAAGGCATTAGTAGGCCCGCCGGTGGTCACCATGATGATCGCCTAGTTATGCTAGGATTAGTCTAGGCTTGTTGGATTGCGTGGCCAAATTGTGTGGCCGCGATTATTTTTGAGACTGGCATGGACAGTCTAGATTTTCCCCGGCAGCGGCGCTAAAAACTTGGTAGGATTAGAAACAATACCTACAATGATAACTGCAAGTGCACAGTGTCGATATGGAACACAGGGCAAGCACGGGTCGATCCTCAGGGACAAGGTGGGTGTAGGGTTGAAGTTATGGTCTTACTACTACTGATTTTAAATAAGAGGTAACCAAAAGGGGTTTGTTTGTGTCGAAACGACAAGATATTGGCAGAGATTCAATAACAGAAAGCAAATAGAAGTAAATGATGCAAATAACACAGGGTGCAAACACTGAGAATGAAGATACTAGGATTATCAAATCCACCACAAGCCTACACTAGATATTCAGCTATTAGTACTACTCTTGTCCTTCTACAGATAAGGGTGAATATTCAAGTCTGCCACTTACCTAAGGTGTTTCACCAATGGATAGTTCAATCGCAACTAAAGTATCAATCCGGAGCACTAACTGTCTAATTAAGCACAACTAGTTAAGGGATTAACAACAGTCTCTAAGGCATGAGCTGCAGCACAATCAACACAGTGTTATCCTAACTACTATGGATGCCTGACATACACTGAGAGAGCAAAGTATTGAAGTAATAAGATTGAATGTATCCTAGAAAAGTTTAAGCTTTCAAGAACAACACAAATAGCATGAATAACATAGCAGAAAGCTAGGGCTTCATCTAAACCCTAGCAAAGTAAATTTAAACATGATGAAGATGATTAAAACAAGATGATTTTACTAAACAATTGATTCAGCTAAATATTGGATGTCTTTGTTACACAACAGTGGCTCCTATTTATACACAACTTCCTTCTCAATCACTAGAAATCAGTAATCAGAGAATACCCTCTTACCCATAAAATTTTTTCTGACAAACCCCTTATGCAATTCAACTTTCCAACTCCTTGATTTGATGTTCTATAGCTGTGAAGATAACCCTAGCCTTATCTCTCTCAATCCTAGCTTCTAGGGTTACTGTTTGGGAGAAGAAGCTAAGATGGAGATAGATAGAGACTACTAGGTTGATTGATGGCTATTGAGAAGGTGGCGGTTATGGTGGCTGTGCTCAGAGGTGGTCGTGGATGGAGGGAGGAAGTGAACTGATGGTTTTGCAGAGGTTGGGAAGATGAGTACGAAGAGAATGTGGTGTTTGGTTCTGTTCGAATAAGGGAAGAGTGGTAGGTGCTAGTGTGTTAGGCATATGTAGCGAAATCTGATGTACTGTATGGATATGACGATGGATGTTCAACAGCTAGATTGAATCTGACGGCTCGCATTAGAAACGGGTTTGGGTCTTGGTTTGTATTTCTTCTAAGCCCACGTCTTCTTCAAAGCTAATATTTCAAGCCCACTTATAGTTTTATCTCTTGCAAACAACATTCTTCACTTGCAGATAAGGTGCAAACAACATTCTTCACTTGCCTTCTAGCGGGAGCTTTGTCGTCTCTCTTCCGTTGTCACCAATTCTTTGCTCTTTTGGCTCCTCAATTCTTCCAAGCTTTATTTAGTACCTAAGAACACAAAGTTAAATAGTAAAAGTATTTATTCTTGAAAACAATGAAAATACAGAATCTGGGAGAATATATGATTTTAAAGCGCAAAAGATGAGTTAATTGCCAATAAAAAGGTGTAGAAATATGCAATATTTGGCACTCATCATTAACGAGGAAACCGCAAATGCAGAAAAACCCCGGGACCTAGTCCAGATTTGAACACCACAATGTATTAAGCCGCTACATATACTAGCCTACTCCAAGTTAACTTCGGACTGGAATGTAGTTGAGCCCTAACCAATCTCACACTGATCAAGGTACAGTTGCGCTACTTACGTCTCTGAATCCCAGCAGGACTTTACACACTTGATTCCCTTAGCTGATCTCACCACAAGTAAGAGTTGCTATAACCCAAAGTTTAAGACTTTATAAACCAATCTGTCTCACACAGAAAAGTCTATTGAATAGATAAATCTGTCTCCCACAGATAAACCTATGAGTTTTTGTTATGTCTTTTGATAAATCAAGGTGAACAGGAACCAATTGATATATCGGACTTATATTCCCAAAGAACAGCCTACAAATATCAGTCACCTCATAATAATCTTAATCGTATAGCAGCGAAACAAGATATTTTAGAATCACAAACGATGAGACGAAGATGTTTGTGACTACTTTTTATCTTGCCTATCGGAGGTTAAATATCGAGCCAATATTAGAGAAGATAGTACTCAATCACGATAGAAAATAGCAAGATCAGATCACACAACTACAGATAAAATAGTTGGGTCTGACTTCACAATCCCAATGAAGTCTTCAAGTCGTTAACCTACAGGGTTTTAGAAAAACCTAAGGTTCAAGGAGAATCGACTCTAGTCGCAACTAGTATCACACGGGAGGTGTGGGGATTAGGTTTTCCAGTTGCTAGAGTTCTCCTTTATATAGTCTCCAAATCAGGGTTTGCAATCAATGTTACCTTGGTAACAAAGCATTTAATATTCACCGTTAGATGAAAGCCTGATTAGACTCAAGCTAATATCTTTCAACTGTTAGATCGAACTTAGCTTGTTACACACAAATGAAAAGTGACTTCATTTAGATATGAGTAACCATACCTAAATGTGTGCACCTTTGTTGGCTCAACAATAGTTAACCGCAGTTGGCCATATGAACACTTTCATATCAACCTTATTCACCTTAACCATAACTAGTTCAAATTACTCAAATGCAACTAGTTCTAGAGTTGTTCAATTTTTTATATTCTCATAGAAGTATACAAGAAACAATTGAAGCAAAATCGATTTTGATTCACTCGAATCAAGTCATGAACATTATAGCCACGGTTTGCAAAAGATTGCATTCCTTAATATATAAATGTATTAGTTCATGAACAAACCGATTTTAGAACATAACCCTCTCAAGTATGCAAACATGTACGCATACCTTAGTGGCCGGACTGAGCTTGGATTCACCGGTACGCGAACTGGTACACATACCACAACCTCAGTAAAGTCCCGGAACTTGAACCTCGCGCCAGTAGGCGTACCGGTATGCGTACTGAGTTCCCGGACCTTGGCTAAACCAAACAGTACGCATACGGTGTAGGATCAGAATATCGCAACATCAATATCTAGCGAGATTAATAAACGACAGCATCGCGAAGGCGTCGCAGAAGAGTAATATAAATGACGCAATGAATGACGACAGCCAAAACACGAGAACCGAGTTCCTTGAGCATACTATAGCGGCACCATTGTATTCGAAGTTTGCACTAAAATAACATTCTATCCCGAAATCTAAACCTGTCATGTTACCTTGAATTTAAACCCTAGATTCCATATGATGATCACATCATGAGCATCGCGGCATATTGGTTGGGCATGGCCAAGCCATTGGCGTACACCGCATATCTCATAAAGTACCTTATCCAAACACGGTTAAGGCCATGGAATAGCCATTGTGGCTTACATCGCTTTGGCCAAGAAAATTGACTAATAGCTCAGAAGAAATCAGTTCAAAACAACTGACTAAGTCCCTAACACAATTTGGCAAAATATGGCCTATGGTATATCTGCCATTTCGCCACATCGTAAGCCGTGGCACCATGCCACACACTATGCACGGCCTTGGAAGCTTAGGCCAAGGCCATGGTACCATGCCACGCGACATTCACAGCCTTGGCACCTTAGGCCAAGGCCACATCATGTGGCTGTGCGACATTCACGGCCTTGAAAGCTTAGGACAAGGCCACAACACGTAGCTGTGCGATATTCACGACCTTGGCAGCTTAGGCCAAGGCCACAACACGTAGCCGTGCGACATTCACGGCCTTGGCAGCTTAGGCCAAGGCCATGTCACGTAGTTGTGCGTCATTCTCGGCCTTCCCAGGTTAGGCCAAGGCCAAGGCTATGGCACTACGCTGCACGCCATTCTCGGCCATCATAGCTGAGGCCAAAGCCATGGCAATAATATGTGCACTATTTTTGGCCATAATAGCTTATGCCACAACAAGGCACGATTGCGCCCTAAACATATGGCATATCAATGGCTACGATTTAGCCTAATTAAGATGAGATATACGATTCATCAAAAACACCTAAAAAATATCAAAATACATCACGTGGGGGATTCTTCATGGGTTATTGGTCTGATGATCTACGACAACATGCGGCATGGAAACACCCCATGTGAAAAGTTAAAGCAGTGTAGCAGTTACAGCAGTTGGAGAGATAGTGGGCATAACATAAAGGGCTTTCCGGAAACTTCCCTAAATTATCTCACACTAACCCATCATATCCATCTCTCCATAAATCACGACTTCCACTACTTACGAGACTAGCATTGTGTATCTTAAAACTACTATAAATAGGTGGCGTAACCTATTCAGAAGACAGAACAAGCTTTCATACCTAAAATCTATGTATTCTTCATAGTTTTCATTACCCAACACACACAATTCAATACCATTGCCAATTTCTCAAACTTTTCTGCTTCCCTCACCTAAGATCAACCCATCTTCCTCTCCATCGTGACCGAAGCAGGACGGAACAGCTACTATCGTGGTTTAGGCTTGTCATGTTCGATTTTGATTTTCGAACCTAAAAAGAAAGTACCACGGTGCATTTGTTTTTCCTGAGAGTAATTTTTAGGTACTAACAATGTGATCGTTTTCATATCTCGTCTGATAAAGATTGAAAAATCCTACGGTCTTATTCACTCAATCACTTACTTTCGTTGTTCTCTGTAAACATGTAAACACCAAATCCCTAAAACAGATGAACTAAAAAAAAGAACGTGCCATTTATTACACCATAACTCTTGTACGTGTTTTAGGTCAAGAAAAATGATAAGTGGTAACAGAATTGCATAATCCACTCCCCGCATAACCACTAAATTTTATTATTTTTTAACAAACTTAGAAAATATATCTCTCCAATATATACAGGGGGCTAATGCTGGTTTTTTTCCCCTAAAACAAAGGAAATTAACTATGACTAATGAAGATTTGCAAGAATTTAGGGGAGGCGGGAGCCACCCCTGTATTACACATAGCTCCGTCCCTGTTTTTTACGATTTATGGATGGGAAATACTGGTTTCTCAACCGTACTCAATTATGGAACTAATTTTTAAAACATAGTTTACAAATCTAACCTATTCATGCTTCAAAAGTAAAAAAAAATAAAATAAAAAAATAAAAATAATGGGTTTTTTTATTCTTACCTAATTGAAGTCACTGTTGATTTACCTAATTAAAGTCATTATTGATTGAGATGATCATCGTTGAAGAAAAAAAATTCAAAGATGAGGGAAAAGAGGCAATGTGCTTTTTTGTTTGTTTGTTAGGTTTAGTTTTTAATTTCAATTAGATTTAGGTTAGGCAATTATGTTAGTTGTTAAGAAAAAATCGAATGGGAAAAGAGGCAATGTGTTTTTTTTTTTGTTTGTTTGTTACTTGTTAATTTTAATTAGATTTAGGTTTGTGCTTTTTTGTTTGTTTGTTAGTTTTTAATTTTAACTAGGTATCACGCCCGTGCTCTGTACGGGCCCAGATATTTGCAGAAAATACGTATGTTTTATTGCGGGTGTAATTTTTGGGTATAAAAATAAAATTTGGGATATATATAATTGTTGCGCCCGTGCGTTGCACGGTCCTAAATGTTTTGTAGAGAATATATAGATTCTTTTTTCCTCGTAAAATAAAGATAAATTCTTTTACTCGGGATATTTTTTTCTTTTACCCGTGAATTATTTTCGGGTGGGGCCGGTAAGATTTTTTTAAACTAAGGTATTTTTTTGTTTTTTACTTAAGAAATAATTTTATAGTGGGGCCAGAAGCTCTTATTACCTATTGGTCTAAATTTTCTCATAAGATTTTATTGGCCTAAATATTCTTTGGTGGGTCCAGAAGCTCTAGGATGAGAGCTTGATTCAACTTTTAACCACAAGAGAGGAAATTCACCTGAAATCATATTATTAATTAGTTAGATTTAGGTTAGTTTTGTAGTATAAAAGATAGGGAAAGAGAAAGAAGCAGACAAAGAAAAGGATTCTATATTGATCAGAGATCTCTTGGTTACATGGATATAATACGTATATATACATGGAGAAGGGGAAACCAAAAGACTAAAGGGGAAACCAAAAGACTTTTGTTTTGGACCGCACATCCATGGGCCCTTCAACACTCCCCCTTATGCGGTTCAACAATGGAACTCCAAATGTGTTGCCTCATTAAAATCTTGAAAAGGAAAAACCCAGTGGGAGAAAACCTTGCCGAAGGGAAAAGAGTACAACGTGTTAATCCTTAGTAAAGTTTCTCCATGAAGGTTGACCACTTCTCTTATTGCTTAAACGTAAAAAACCTATAGGAAAAAGATAATCTCAACCGGGGAGTCATAACCATGATGTTGTTGTTGTCTCATTAAAAACCTTAACGAGTAAAAAAACCCATTGGAACAAAATAAAATCAGCGAAGGGAAAAAGAGTTCAACAGACACTCCCCCTGATGTCGACATCATATCATTAAATACTCCCCCTCTGATGTCGCCATCTCCCCCTGATTGCATTCAAGGGAGTTCAGACAATTTTCTTAGTCCGATACTTTTGACATGCTTTTCAAAAGTTGACTTAGACAATGACTTATTAAATAAATCTGTCGCATTCTCATCAGATTTTACTTGACTGACTTGAATTTTCAGAAGAGACTGTTGTTGCTGATTGTAAAAGAACTTTGGTGATATATGCTTCGTATTATCACCCTTAATGTACCCTTGCTTCATCTGTTCGATGCAAGCTGCATTATCCTCATAAATGCAAGTTGGCTCATCAGTGGTAGAACTCATACCACATATCCCTTGAATGTGTGTAATGATAGACCTTAACCATATACACTCACGAACCGCCTCGTGTAAGGCAATGATCTCAGAGTGGTTCGTGGAGGTAGCCACAAGAGTTTGCTCTAAGAGGCAATGATCATGTAATGGACGTCATAAAGCCAATCTGCTCTTCTTTGACATTATGCAATAGAGCGTGGTTCGATGTCATCGTGCTCAATGATCTCTTGAGTAACAGTGTATGCAAATACATCATCAATCTGCGTGGAGGATCTTTCCATCAACACGTATGCACTTTCATAATCTATAGAGATTTCTTTTTTCGCTGGAATCATTTCAAACATCGGAGCGTCCTCTAGTATTGATTCATGGACATAACTATAATCAGAGACAATTACATGAGAGTGATTATCTGTATTGATGATAAATGGATCGGGTTGTGCCTTACTCACTCTTTTTTCCTTGGGTGAGTATCTGTCGAACCAGGTGGTCTTCCCCTCTTCCTTTGGGGGGCCACGACCTCAGCTACACTTCCACCAAGTGTAGGTTTGGCACCTCTATATAGGGTGCCTTTTCCCGTATTAGGGATTTCTAACCTTGCAGGCACGTTTGCAGCTGGTATATGTGATCTTGTCACTTTAGCGATATCAGTAAATGTATCAGGCATTGAATTTGCCACATTCTGGAAGATCAATAATTCTTTTCACTTCACTTTCATATTGCGAGGTGCGAGGATCAAGATGAGACAAAGTGGGAACACACCACGACAATTCATGTCGTTCCCTTAGGAAATCCTTTTCCATACCTCCACCTAACGACGGGAAGGTTGTCTCATCAAAGTGACAGTCCGAAAATCTAGCGGTAAAGAGATCGTCTGTCAAAGGTTCCAAATAACAGATAATTGTTGGGGATTCATATCCAACATAAATACTTAATCGTCTTTGGGGACCCATCTTATTATGTTGTGGGGGCGTAATAGGCACATATACAATGCCCTAGCTATCATCTGTAACCTTTTGATGGTAGCTTCTGCGAGACCATTTTGAGTGTGTACGTGGGGTACAGGGTGCTCTACGTTAATTCCGATAGACATACAGAAATCATCAAATCCTTTAGATGTAAATTCTCCAGCATTATCAAGTATGATAGACTTGATTGGATAATCAGGGTGGTGAGCCCTCAAACGTATAACTTGTGCTATGAGCTTTGTAAAGGCATAATTTCTTGTGAACAGTAATGCAACGTGTGACCAATGGGTCGAAGCATCTACCAGAACCATAAAACACCTCAATGGTCCGCACTCTGGATGTATAGGTCCACAAATATCACCTTGTATTCTTTGTAAAAATGGAACGTTTTGTTTTGTATGTTTAGCATAGGATGGTCTCGCTCCTGTCTTTGCCAAAAAACACGCTTCGCAAAATGAGTAGTGTGCTTTTGACAAAGTCCACAAAGTAGAATGAGAGAGGGGTTGCACATCAGTTTCTTTAGATGGCAATGGCTGGAAGACGTTGTTACTTTGCACTGTAACTGTCTGTGGTCCCATTTTAATTTTCACCCAAAAGAAAGGATGTCCGTGTGAGTTCTTTAAAACACGGATCATCATATCACGACCTGGGTGCCCCAACCGGTCGTGCATCGTTGGTAACAACATGTGATTCGATAATCCAAATAGTAGTAGTGTAAAAACCACTAGAGTGGCTCATTAACTTCTCTAAAATGCGTTTTCTTCCACATGTATTAGAGATAATATTGATATGTTCAATTCCATTTTCACAATGAGTTTCCAAATGATAACCATTTGCACGGATATCTTTGAAGCTCAACAAGGTACGGTTAGCTCTTGGTGCATATAGAGCTTTTGTGACTTTAATCATTGTGCCATTTGGCAACAAGAATTGAGCATTACCTCGCACAATGATCACATGTGATGATCCAATCATCGTAGTCACTAAGGATTTATAAGGAATTAAGTCAACAAATAATTGCCTATTTTTTAAAATAGTATGTGTGGTGCCACTATCAGCTAGGCACTCAATCTCTTCTGAGGATGACATTCCTACAGGTAAATGGTACTTCAGATAATTCGGTCACATCATTCAATCATGCAATAGATTATCAAACTAAAAATCAAATCTAAAGCATAATAAATACCCATAAAATTTAAAACTATTGATCCATCAACAACAAAAAAAAAAAACGATAGTTTAATACTACTTAACATAGTGTAAGTCATCAAAAGAAATATTTAAACCAAAGTCTGCTAAACCATAAAGCAAGAAAATAAACAAATATTTAGGATCAGAGGATAACTAGGAACAATAATCAATCAAAATCAGGTGTTTCCATTAGGGCATGGTTCTTGTTGCCCTGGAAGTATGAAATGGTGAAGTTGATCTCTGGGGCATAATCATGTTCTTCCACACAGTGAGATTCTTGATCTATAGATTCCTGGTACTTTTTGTAGCTGGCTGCTACTTTGGCACTAACCTTGCATTGCTAGTACCAATATCTGGTGAATCCGCACCTGTAACAAGGTGCATTGGATAAAAGATAGGGAAAGAGAAACATGCTAACAAAGAGAAGGATTCTATATTGATCATAGATCTCCTGGTTACATGGATATAATACATATATATACATGGAGAAGGAAAAACCAAAAGACTAAAAGGGAAACCAAAAGACATCTGTTTTGGACCGCACATCCATGGGCATGGACCCTTTAACAATTTTAATTATGATAGTTATTAAAGGGTAATCATAGTTACAAAAAAACGTGGTAATTGACTCCTTGATCAAAGAGTCAAAGAGTGGACAGGATTGGCCGAAAAGGGTCATCTCGCGGTCATTATCGTCTGGATTTCGTTTGACTTGGACGGCTGGGAATGATAGGGGACCACACTTATTAAACTCAAGTTTTACCGTATATGCATTACCTCACAGTTTTACCATAATAACAAGCCCCGAGAGTTTTCTTCTTTCGTGATTGCTTGGTTTTTCGGTTGATGCTTAATTCGTTTGAAACTCTGCCCGCTCGAGGTTGATCACCACCACCATCTGTTTCTTCATCTTCTTGCATTGAATCTTCACATCTTCCGGTTTGCATCAACAACAAAGTACCCACCAACACAATATGACGAGAATCAATCAATTCGTACCCCGCCACCACCATATCCATCGCCACCATCAACAGAAATTGATCACTGCAATTACCTTTACGAACCCTAATTTTGATCACTGCAATTTCTCATCTTTTCTATTCAACCTTGCCTCGATCTCAAACTCTATGAAGCCAATAATTTTTTCTCCTCTTTTCTTTTCAACCTTGCCTCAATCACAATCTCAAACTCTATGAAGCCAAACATATCCTGATTTTGGAGGTAATTTAGTGAGGAAATTGTTCAATTTAGTACCGTGAATTGTTGGTGATTAATTTTCAGTAATTTAGCCAAACAACGTCAGTAAGAGTATGGAGGAAGCCAATAGATTGTGATGCTAATAATTCAAGGTAACGAAATCAACTGATTGAGTAAGTGTGTTGTATTGGTTCTCTGAAAATTCAAGCCCTAAAAAATCTTCTGCATGATTTTGTGTTGATTGCTTTGTATTCTTGATTTTTCGGCTGATGCTCAACTCTAATAATGGAGGTTTGAACCCTAATAATGGATATTTTGATGATTGTTTATTTCGTTCAATTCAATGTATCAATAACCGAAATCAACTGTGATAAACCCTTATTTATGTTGGTTGCAGCCAGTTTATACCCTTGCATAGCTTGGTCAGATTGCAGCCAATTTGTACTGGTGATGTTTCTTTCTTGATATTGTGTACAGTTGGGAGCGGAATGCTCATGTGGGTTACAGTTGCTCTTTTCATCTTTTATCTTCAGTTGATTTGACACTGGCACTTTATAAATTTTGAATATGTATCAATTAGGGTTTTGTTTCAAGGTTTCAACACATGTTATTATTTTTACAAAAATCACTTTATGTTTTTATTTTTAATGTTAGGCTTACTTCTTCTTTGAATTCTTCGGTATGGGTTTGTTTGATTTTTAACATAATCATAGTCTTATATGTAGTTCATTGTGTTATTTTGATTTTGTTTTTGAGCATTAACCTTTTACTGTTTTTGATTTTATAGGTGTAGGTTACCAAATCGAATCAGATATTAGTGGGCATGAGCAAGTATTACTGGGATTCTCTGGGAAAGGTATATCTGCTTATCTACCTATCTTTTATACATAGTGTATTTTAAACTGATAAATTGAATGTATGGTTCAAAGGATATCATGCATGTTGGCTACGTTAGTTAAGCTCTCTTTGGTTGATTTGTTGATTGTTTTAGTTTTTTTCTTGCTGGATTTATTGGTAGACATGACACTATTATTCAACTATTGAATACAGGGTATAACAGTTACATCATGAATAATCTTGATGATTCCATTGAAGATCTTTATGAGAGAGTTAGATATTTAGTTGGTGATGAATTACCCCGAGAAACTACAGTTGCATCTTGGTGATCTAAAGAAACATGAGGATATAGTACTTTACCTAGGTGGTTTTTTGTCTTGGGTTTTTCAATTGTGTTTCGATGGGTAATTCTTCCGGTGAACTGTGTCTAATTTCAGTCTCTCTTTTCGTATTTGTAGTTACATCAGTTATTCGAACCAATAATTTTAGGAATCTTTGATACTGGTTGTTCTTCCTGCGAAACCGTTATTGGCACTCGAAAAGGAATGGTTCTCTTAAAACAGGTATCAAGAAGTCCAAATATCCCCTAACTTTTGTACTAATTTTCTCTATGCAAATGTTTGGCTACTTTTGTCCATCCGTACACTGGGTAATGTTTAAAACTGCAATTGAATATGTTTAGCTATTTGGGGAAGGGGACTTACAGAGTATTACCTGAATACTACAAACTGGATAGAATTTCTTCCGGGTCGTCAGCATTGGGTTAAAAATGATTGAACTTATGATGGTATGTATATATGTTCATTTGTATACATTTACTTGCATGATGTGGTTGTTTCATTTGTCGCTGGTAGGATCTTTCTGTTAAGGCTAGCCAGATGTGAACTACTAAATACACTTTCAAGGTAGTGCCATATATTTACTTGCGGGGCGGTACTTTGTTCTGCTCTTTCTCGGGTTTAGCATGTGGATTGCATCCAAGTTCCTTCATGGGGATTGACTCTCTGATTTTCCTTATGGAGATACTATGTGTCACGGCACTGGAAATGGCAGCATAGGAACTTACGTCTAGACAACCCCTACAAGCAGCAGCCCCATCATGCTTCCATAGCTTGGATTTGACGGAATGTATCATGAGAAAGCTTGCAACTCATGTGGGGAAGGAAGGAGGTGCTACTCATATAAAAATAAGTATATTTGTCCAAGATGTTTTCACTCATGCCAATTTGATTTAATAACATGTCTTGGATGGTTCCTTAAATCCAAAGACTTTTAGTGACATCCTACTTGATAGCTGTAGTGTGTAGGTATGTCATGCATCATTAGTTGAGTCCAGTTGCCAGTTTTGACATCTTCTTAACACTCAGATCGTAGAGAAGTCTGAGTATTCAAGTTTCGAGTGGGTTTCTCATAAGTATAATCATGATATGGTTTTAAGCATTTGCAACCTGAATCTGTTGCAACTATTGATGAATCTCTGATCTTGAGATCCATCTATCTTTGAACTGGCTTTTCATGTTCCAAATTCC
Organism: Papaver armeniacum; assembly: GCA_023531295.1. Classification (NCBI taxonomy): domain Eukaryota; kingdom Viridiplantae; phylum Streptophyta; class Magnoliopsida; order Ranunculales; family Papaveraceae; genus Papaver; species Papaver armeniacum. The sequence goes on along the minus strand of JAJJWW010001088.1, from coordinate 676,940 downwards.
TTGCAGGCGGACAATATCAACAGAACCCTTCAGAAATGTGGATACCAGATGGGAGGGTTTGAGACTATATATGTATAATGAGTATACGGGAGGAGTAGCATTTTTTGTTGATATTGCCAAAAACATGTAGCCTAAGTAAAGAAATCAAGAAATCAAATGAAGGAAAGGAATGGCATATCCATGGAGTAAAAGAAGACGAGGTCGGAGAAGCTGCCAAGACGAAATGTAGACATTACAACTGAAATTATCATAGTGCACTCGGTGTCTTGCTTTTTGTCAACTTACATATTGTCATAAAATGTCATCAATTTAGCTGTACAATTATTTTTTCTTGGTAGTGTAAATAAGTTTTTAGAGAAAAACACAATTAACAAACAACAACAATCTAATGCTCCTCCTGTTAAAGACAACAACAATCAAATGCTCAGGCTTTGGATCAGAAACACCAAGAATGTAACAACAATCTTATGCCACTTAGTGGCCATCACCAACAAAATTAAAAGAGTGATAAGTATATGTAGGGTATACAATATTGGGTGATTGATTATGTGGTGGTGCTGTGTTCTGAAGCTGTGGTAGGCCTTTAAATGTGTTATGTTTTAATGCCTACTTGTTATAACCGCAAGTGCACGGTGTCTAGTTTGTAAGACAGGGCAAGTACGGGTCGAACCACAGAGACTTGTGGTGCTGTGTTTGATCTGAGGCTTGGCTTAAACTGATTTCTATGAAGTAAGTGACACAATTCAGGGTTGTCGAAACGACTGAGTTTTGTTGTTGTGACAGTGGAATAAAATGAACTACAAGTAGTGAAAATAAAGGGGTACTGGGGTTGTCAAATTCACCACTAAACCATGTTATGTGTTCAACTAATTTGGGCTTTCTTGTCCTGTGACAGATAAGGATAATGTGTCAATTTTATCACTTACCCAAGGAGTTTCACCTAATGATAACTCAATTATCAGCTAAGGTACTAACCTAGAGCACTAGTTGTCTAATTAAGCACACTAGTCAAGAGAATTAGCATTTATCTCTAAGGGTTGAGCTGAAGCATCACCAATGCAGTTTTAGCCTAACTACAATGCATACATGATATTCACTGTGAGAGTAAAGCAATGGAAAGCTAGAATTGAAGATTATCTTGTAATTCAATCATTCAAGAGCACTCAAACAGAGTTGAAATCACAACATGGATTTAGGGTTTCATTGAAACCCTAGCAAACTAAACTAGAACATGATTAAATGTTTAAAACACAAATTAAACGACAATTAAACCTAAATTGGTGCTCTGGCTAGCCCAGGCATAAACTCTAACACACTCTACTCACTTCTATTTATACATGCAATTCTAAACCCTAATTTTCTTCAAAATACAAATTAAAAGCAAACCCATACCGCCCATATCCTCTGAATCGTACTCTCCTCTTGTCAATTTGTCTCAGAGCTCCATACGTCCATAGTTGGTGAAACCCTAGCTCTTATTTTCTCTAAGTTAGCTTCTAGGGTTGGGAGAAGCTAAGAGAGAGAAAACTAGAGCTAGAGATGTGGAGAAGGTGGTGCGGCTGTTGCAGGGATGGTTGTTGTGTGTCATGAGGTGATGGATGTGGTGACTGCAACAGGTATGGGAGGAGAAGAAGAAGGTAAGGGATTTGCAGAGGGGTTGCTCGAGAGAAGAAGAAAGAGAAGATGGAGGAGAAATGGTTAGGTCGATGGGGGTATAGGTGTAGGCGAGTTTTGATGTGGAGCGGAGGCATCGAAGTTTGATGAGGAAGGCGGAGCGAGCGTTGGATTTAGCTGAGGGAGATCTGAACGGCTCAGGGTGAATGGGATGTTTCGGTGTTGAGCGGAGCAGCAAACTTCGATGTGCGTGGAAGCAGCGACCGTTGGATGTGGGAGATAGAAATCTCAACGGCTCAGGGCGATCCGATGCGTGCGTGCGCCGATGCGTGAGCCGATTCGTGCGCGGGCTTTGGCTTTCTGCTCCATAGATGCTCGTCTCCAATTCTTTGCTCTTTTGGCTCCTCAATTTCTCCGAGCTTTATTTACTACCTAAAAACACAAAATTAATTAATACAAATATTTATTCTTGAAAACAAAGAAAATACAGAATCTGGGATAATATCCGATTTCTAGACACAAAAGATGAGTTAAATGCCAATAAATAGATGTATAAATATGCAATATTCGGCACTCATCAAATACCCCCAAACCTGAATTTTACTTGTCCTCAAGTGAAACAGAAATTAAGAAATCCTAACTATACCACTGTCGCGGGTCTCTCGAATGCATTTAGCGTATGCACTAAGCCTTTAAACCCCTAGGTGTCCCTAGTGGACGAGTTGTAGTCTCGTGAGGGTTTACCAGAGGTGTACCCACAAAACCTTCTCCAACTTCGAGTGTAAAAGAGTCTCAAGCATCCAAGGAGCTATGAGGACATAGAGTTTCGCATGCTAGTAACGAAGTTAGAACTACCAAAGAACGCATTCTCATCCTTAAGTCTTTGAGCGAGAAGTAACCATATCATATGAAAGAATTCGGATTCGATTGTGATCATAAGCCTCGACTTCTGCCTCACCATTAGGGTTTTATGATAATTGCACTCAAAAAGATCGTTTTTTAGTCTCTCATGTGTGCAGGCAGGAATAAAGAGAGAAATCCTGCACACGTTGTAGGTAAGAAGGATAATTAACCTTCCGAAATAATTTCTGGAGACTCCACAGAAGTGTGGACAAAAAGAATATTTTTCTGATGATCTCTAAGAAAGGAAATCAACCATTAGCAAGGGTGGGAGTACTCACTTACCTTCTCACCCGATCGGCAATTAACATTATTCTCTCAGCATTCATAGAAACGTCTTCAATCTTCGGTCTTCGGTCTTCAAATGTTGATGACGAACTTCTGAACTTCACAAAAACTTGAATTTTTTTTTTTTTTTTTAAGTACATGAAATGAAAATAATAATACAATAAAACAATAAAACTCAATTTTTCACAAACTTCATTAATTCTCATCTTCTTTTCTTTTCTTTGCATGTAAACCTTGGACTATATCAACTTTTCCTTCAAATATTCTGATGTTGCTCCGCTTGCTGACGATGATGTGTTTCTATGAATCTGTTGATTGAGAGGGAGAGAGTGATGCTTACTGCAAATCGGTATTTAGAAGAAGTTTTCATCTTTAAACGTCACCCTCATGATTGACAAAAATAGCACTCAAGAGATCAAAAGTAGTGCTGAAATTGGTGCGAAGTTGGGTAGCTCACCATTCCTACCCGGAATTGACGTACGGTGACACACACTCTAACAGCTTTTCTAGAAAGTTGCAAAAAATTGAAGGTTGGTGCCTCACTTGATGTAAAATGGGTGTCTCCACTATGGGTGATCACAATTCTACTACTGAATATCTAAACAACACCTAATTCGCCCTCCGATATGGTTAAATCCAACTTTAACGCTCTAATCAACTAAGAAACCCGATTGCGTTCTCCAGTACTTCCAAGTTCTGTTATTTCGGTCAGACTCTCTATGTAAACATAGCTAGAAGCATGCTAGTGACTCTAAAATCTCTAAAAGTTGGAGGTTTTTATTTGCAAAAAGTTTTGAATATTTTTTTTTTTTTTTTCGAAATAAAAGACTAAAAACAAAGATTAAAAACTCTACATGCAAATGCACCCCCAAACCTAAATCAAACATTTTCCTCAATGTGTCAACAGATGATAAAATTTTAAACAGTCACATACCATGAGAACTATGCTGATACGAGAAAAGGGAAGAGATTACCGGATGTCGGCGGGAGCAAGGTTAGAGCTTCATTTGTCAAGGCTAGAATCCAACATTCTCAGAGGAGATCATATCGGATTAGTACAAAATATGTACAAGAAGACTCAACCGATTCAAGAAAAGAAAATTTTAACAAGTCCTACTGGATTATATACAAGGATAATTCACCATACACCAACAATCTAAAGAGTTGAGGATCAACCCAAAAGACGGTATGCAGAAACATCAACAGTCTTACACAAATATAACATGAGAGTGCAAGTAAGACTGCATAAGAGAATGAGTTTCCCCCAAACCTAAACTTGTCAACAGGTGTGTTTGAGAGCACAAAATCTTGCAATTTTAAGGGTACATCATGCAAAAGGTCTAACTCAAAATGAGTTTTGCTAAGAACAGGCAGACATACACATTCCAACTGTGGTTCCCTAAAAGTGTTATACTTTGATGCAAAATAGTCCAATAGGACTTGGGAAGCACAAAGCTCTAGGCCTAAGTTAGGCATTTTCAGAAAAGTTGGTTTTGCAATTTTGTTACAAACTACACCTAGGTTTGGTGGAGGAGTTTCAATCTGTGACTTAGGAGAGAAAGTAGGTACATCTAAGTTGTTTTCATGCATAAGATCATTTGCACCATTACACACTTTACTAAAGTCAGACACAGGTAAATCATGCTCACCAGCATAGAATAATTCATCAATCACCATGTCATAATCATCATTGCAGGCAACATATTGTGATATGGGCAGGGAATCAGACACAACAATAATATCATGATCCAAAAGAACATTAGTGTCAACAGAAGATTCATCTTTTCCTAAGTCACAAACAAGTTGTGTAGCATGCTCACTTTCACTAAAGAATTTCACAAACCCAAGCTCAGAGTTAACATCACATGTATGAATGTTATAAGAAGTATCATTCATAGGGTTCACAGAAGAGACGCCTAACGTCTCTGAACCAAAAGATTCTATCATATTTTCTGCATGCACATGCTCTTCTAACATATCATATTCCTCATCATCATCATCATAACAAAAATTCATCTCCCTATTCAAAATTTGAGCAATTCCAGTGTACTCATCTACCTCTAGATTAGGTTCATATTCAGTGAATGGTTGTGCATATGGTTCACTAGAGAAGGGATGCTCATGCAATGCTTTCCATCCAAGTATATCATTGTTTTGCTCTATGAGCTCTTCCATTAGTGATTGCATACAAGGGGTTGGGGGAGTATAACATTGTTCAACTTCCCACTGTGATGGATGATGCATGTGTGCATGGTTATCATGGCTTTCCCTAGACTGCCTAAACACATGTAAAATGTAGCAGTTCTCAGCAGGGTGGTCTAAGCTACCTGGTAGGCCTCGGAATATGTATATAATTTAGCCTACTTGTAATACCGCAAGTGCACGGCGTCTATCGGAGACGCGGCAAGTACGGGTCGATCCCACAGAGAAATGGGTGTGCTATGTATGATCTAAGGCTTGCTTCTTCAACTGAATTCAAGTGAAATGTAACACAATATTGTTGGTTTTTGGTGTCGATACACGACTGAGGTTGAGTTGTGACAATGAACTAAGGAAATTAAATGGAATGTAACAAATGGGAGGCACCAGGATGGTGAATCCACCCTAGTTCTATGCTAAGGTTAACATACTCCATTCATGTCTTATACCTTCCTTTGAAGGCCTCAGGTGGAGGAATTTTTCAGCAACTATCCTAATTCACTCCTAGTATAACTTGTCTTTTCACAATACAAATTATCACAAGCTCATTAGGTTTGTTGGCTAACTAATTACTCCTAAGTAATTCAACTATTGTCTCTATTTCATTCCTAGTATAATTTGTCTTATCACAAGTACAAATTATCACAAATGCAATTGATCCAAACAAAGATGAAATCACTCTTTTTAATTAAGCACAATAAGACACCAATTTTGACATGAGATCTCAACATAAGAACAGGGGTTTCAACAACACCCTGGCTAAAAACTTAGAACATGATTTAATAACAAGAAATACAAATTAAACCTAAATGATACACTGGCTAGTCCAGGCATGCTTTCTATCAACACCCATCACTGCTATTTATACATGCAAGAAAATCCCCAAATACCAAACCCTAATTTCTTTTTAATTCGAAAAATAAAAAAAATACTCTCACCCATACTCTCTGATTCATCCCTTCACTGATTGTGCGGCTCTCTGACTCCCTTGATGTTGCTTGTTAGAGAAAACCCTAAGTCTAGCTATCTCAACCCTAGCCTCTAAGTTAGAAGAAGCTATGGGTAAAGATGACTAGAACTAGGGTGATGGAGGAGTTGTTGAGGCGGCTGTTGTGCTGACAAGAGATGGTGGTAGTGATGGAGGCGGTGTTGCAGAGGGCTTGGTCGGGGAAGAAGATGGCTCTTCTCTGCAACTGTCGGGGTGAGGGAGGAGAAGAAAGAGAAGAAGAAGAGAGGAATGGGGGGTATCGAATAGGGTATAGGGTATGGGTCGATTCGTTGTGAGGCAGGGATATCAAGAGCTGAAGGAACATGCGGAGCGAGCGTTGGATGCAACTGGGGAAGATCTGAACGGTTGAGGAAGACTTGGAGTGATCTGGTGTTGCACGGGAGCAGCGAACTTCGATGCGAGTGGAGGTAGCGACCGTAGGATGTAGCCATGTGTGATCTCAACGGCTTGGAGTGGACGGGCTCGGATCCGGGTCGTGGGTAGCTCTAGCCCATGTCTTCCTTGTTGGGTTGCAACTGATTCGCGCGCGGGCTTTGGCTATCTGCTCCATAGATGTTTGACTCCAATTCTTCGCTCTTTAGCTCCTCAGTTTCTCCGGACTTTATTTATTACCTAAAAACACAAAATTAATTAATACAAATATTTATTCTTGAAAACAAAGAAAACAGAGAATCTGGGATAATATCTGATTTCTAAGCGCAAAAGATGAGTAAAATGCCAATAAAACGGTGTATAAATATGCACTATTTAGCACTCATCAAATACCCCCAAACCTGAATTTTACTTGTCCTCAAGTGAAACAGAAATTAAGAAATCCTAATTATACCACTGTCGCTGGTCTCTCGAATGCATTTAGCGTATGCACTAAGCCTTTAAACCCCTAGGTGTCCCTAGTGGACGAGTTGTAGTCTCGTGAGGGTTTACAAGAGGTGTACCCACAAAACCTTCTCCAACTTCAGAGTGTAAAAGAGTCTCAAGCCTCCAAGAAGCTATGAGGACATAGAGTTTCGCATGCTAGTAACGGTTAGAACTACCAAAGAACGCATTCGATCCTTAAGTCTTTGAGCGAGAAGTAACCATACCATATGAAAGAATTCGGATTCGATTGTGATCATAAGTCTCAACTTCTGCCTCACCATTAGGGTTTTATGATAATTGCACTCAAAAAGATCGCTTTTTAGTCTCTCATGTGTGCAGCGGGAATAAAGAGAGAAATCCTGCACACGTTGTAGGTAAGAAGGATAACCTTCCGAAATAAAATCTGGAGATTCCACAGAGGTGTGGACAAAAAGAATCTTTTCTGATGATCTCTAAGAAAGGAAATCAACCATTAGCAAGGGGTGGGAGTACTCACTCACTTCTCACCCGATCGGCAATTAATATCACTCTCTCATAAGAACCATAGAAACGTCTTCAATCTTCGGTCTTCAAATGTTGATGATGAACTTCTAAACTTCACAAAAACTTGACAATTTTTAACTTTTCTACTCAAATTCCTTGTTGTTTGGATTTTTTCTTCTTGAACTCTTCTTTACCATGGTGGTAGCAAAAATAAACTACAATATTTTTTTGATTTTTTTTTTTTTTTTTTTTTTTTTTTTTTTTTACAAAAAGTGAAAATAAAAATACAAATAATGAAATAACTAACTCCATGGACAAAGGACTTTATCACTCAATTTTTCCACAACTTGTATTGTCTTGATTTTATAAATTTTATTAATTCTCATCCTATTTTCTTTTCTTTGTTTTGTTGCATATAAACCTTGGACTATATCAATTTTTCTTTCAATATTCTGATGCTGCCCCGTTTGTTGACGATGATGTGTTTCTATGGGTCTTGCTGATTGAGAGAGAGAGTGATGCTAACTGCAAATCGATATTTAGAAGGAGTTTTCATCTTTAGACGTCACCCTCATGATTGACAAAAACTAGCACTCAAGAGATCAAAAGTAGTGCTGAAATTGGTGCGAAGTTGGGTAGCTCACCATTCCTACCCGGAATTGACGTACGGTGACACACACTCTAACAGCTTTTCTAGAAAGTTGCAAAAAATTGAAGGTTGGTGCCTCACTTGATGTAAATTGGGTAGTCTCCACTATGGGTGATCACAATTCTACTACCGAATATCTAAACAGCACCTAATTCGCCCTCCGGTATGGTTAAATCCAATTTTAACGCTCTAATCAACTAAGAAACCCGATTGTGTTATCCAATACTTCTAACTTTTGTTATTTCGGTCAAAACTCTCTATGTAAACATAGCTAGAAGCATGCTAGTGACTCTAAAATCTCTAAAAGTTGGAGGTTTTTATTTGCAAAAAGTTATGGATTTTTTTTTTTTTTTTTTTTTTTTTTTTTTAAAAAAAGTGAAAATAAAAATACAAATAATGAAATAACTAACTCCATGGACAAAGGACTTTATCACTCAATTTTTCCACAACTTGTATTGTCTTGATTTTATAAATTTTATTAATTCTCATCCTATTTTCTTTTCTTTGTTTTGTTGCATATAAACCTTGGACTATATCAATTTTTCTTTCAATATTCTGATGCTGCCCCGTTTGTTGACGATGATGTGTTTCTATGGGTCTTGCTGATTGAGAGAGAGAGTGATGCTAACTGCAAATCGATATTTAGAAGGAGTTTTCATCTTTAGACATCACCCTCATGATTGACAAAAACTAGCACTCAAGAGATCAAAAGTAGTGCTGAAATTGGTGCGAAGTTGGGTAGCTCACCATTCCTACCCGAATTGACGTACGGTGACACACACTCTAACAGACTTTTTCTAGAAAGTTGCAAAAAATTGAAGGTTGGTGCCTCACTTGATGTAAATTGGGTAGTCTCCACTATGGGTGATCACAATTCTACTACCGAATATCTAAACAAGCACCTAATTCGCCCTCCTCCATGGTTAAATCCAATTTTAACGCTCTAATCAACTAAGAAACCCGATTGTGTTATCCAATACTTCTAACTTTTGTTATTTCGGTCAAAACTCTCTATGTAAACATAGCTAGAAGCATGCTAGTGACTCTAAAATCTCTAAAAGTTGGAGGTTTTTATTTGCAAAAAGTTATGGATTTTTTTTTTTTTTTTTTTTTTTTTTTTTAAAAAAAGTGAAAATAAAAATACAAATAATGAAATAACTAACTCCATGGACAAAGGACTTTATCACTCAATTTTTCCACAACTTGTATTGTCTTGATTTTATAAATTTTATTAATTCTCATCCTATTTTCTTTTCTTTGTTTTGTTGCATATAAACCTTGGACTATATCAATTTTTCTTTCAATATTCTGATGCTGCCCCGTTTGTTGACGATGATGTGTTTCTATGGGTCTTGCTGATTGAGAGAGAGAGTGATGCTAACTGCAAATCGATATTTAGAAGGAGTTTTCATGTTTAGACGTCACCCTCATGATTGACAAAAACTAGCACTCAAGAGATCAAAAGTAGTGCTGAAATTGGTGCGAAGTTGGGTAGCTCACCATTCCTACCCGGAATTGACGTACGGTGACACACACTCTAACAGCTTTTCTAGAAAGTTGCAAAAATTGAAGGTTGGTGCCTCACTTGATGTAAATTGGGTAGTCTCCACTATGGGTGATCACAATTCTACTACCGAATATCTAAACAAAGACCTAATTCGCCCTCCGGTATGGTTAAATCCAATTTTAACGCTCTAATCAACTAAGAAACCCGATTGTGTTATCCAATACTTCTAACTTTTGTTATTTCGGTCAAAACTCTCTATGTAAACATAGCTAGAAGCATGCTAGTGACTCTAAAATCTCTAAAAGTTGGAGGTTTTTATTTGCAAAAAGTTATGGATTTTTTTTTTTTTTTTTTTTTTTTTTTTTGAAAATTTACAAGATAAAAAAGACTAAAAACTCTAAATGCAAATGCACCCCCAAACCTAAATCAAACATTGTCCTCAATGTGTCACAGATAGAAAAAAAAATTTTTAAATAATCACATACCGAGAGAACTATGCTGATAAGAGAAAAGGGAAGAGATTACCGGATGTTGGTAGGAGCAAGGTTGAGCTTCTTTAATCAAGGCAAAATCCAACATTCTCAGTGGTGATTATATCGGATTAGCACAATATACGCACAAGAAGACTCAACCGATGTAAGAAAGAAAAATTTAACAAGTCCTACTGGATATATACAATGAAAATTCACCATAAACCAACAGTCTAAAGAGTTGAGGATCAACCCAATAGAAAATATGTACACACATTAACAGCCTTACATAAATATAATATGAGAGTGCAAGTAAGACTGCAAATGGGAATGAGTTTCCCCCAAACCTAAACTTGTGAACGGGTGTGTTTGGGAGCACAAAATCTTGCAATTTTAAAGGTACATCATGCAAAAGGTCTAACTCAAAATGAGTTTTGCTAAGAACAGGCAGATATACACATACCAACCGTGGTTCCCTAAAAGTGTTATATTTTGTTGCAAAATAGTCCAAGAGGACTTGGGAAGCACAAAGTTCTAGGCCTAGATTAGGCATTTTCAGAAAAGTTGGTTTTGCAATTTTGTTACAAACTACACCTAGGTTTGGTGGAGGAGTTTCAAATTGTGATTCATGAGAGAGATTAGGTACATCTAAGTTATTTTCATGTATAAAATCGTTTGTACCATCACACACTTTCCCAAAGTCAGAAGTGGGTAAATCATGTTCATTTTCACAGGACAATTCCACAGGTTCCACATCATCATCACATATATGAATATTAGAAGAAGCATTATTCATGGGGTTCACAGAAGAGACACTTAATGTCTCTGAACCTAAAGATTCTACTACATTTTCAAAATACACATGCTCTTCATATTCATCATCATCATCATCATCATAGCAATGCATTTCCTTATTAAAAATCATAGTATTTCTTGTCCCGTCATTTAAAACAGGTTCATATGCAATATCAATTGCACGAGTAAGACTAGGTATACTATTTTCATAATTGACTTCATTATGGGTGATAAACATTTCATTTTGAAAGTCCTCCCTTTCCTCATTTAGTGCATCACAGATTTGACTCAATTTGAGCTCTAAACTCGCAAACCTTTGGTCAGTTGACTTTTGATATTGCTCAAGGTTTTGAATCAATTCTAGAATTTCATTATGTTGTTCAATGAAAGGAGAGTTTTCAACAGTAGGAAATTCATAATCAATGCTATATGGTTTATCATGCAATACACTCCTAGCATTATTTTGTTCGATGAGTCTAAGATTTTCCTCCACAGATTGAGAAGTACAAAATTGTTCAACCTCCCACTGTGGTGGATGATACATGTGATCATAATGATTAGGGTATGTGAGGTCAGGGCCCTGAGAAGGCTCGTAAAATTCCCTAAAATCACTATGGTATGTGGGGGATTCATATTGTGAAACGTGCCCGTAAGCAAGCTCTTTAATTGATTTGTTTGTATCCCCAGTTGCAGACCAGAATCTTGACATGATTTAACACTCAAATTGAACTCAAAATCTAGTTTGGTTTATTGGGTTTCATTTGGTTTGTTGGGTTTCATTTGGTTTATGTTGGGGATTAGTTGTTTTGCAGCCCAGGAAAATACAACCCACAAAAGAAAATGACACCTGATTCTAAGTGTAAGCCCAAAAGGTTGCTTTTTGAATTTTTCTAAGCCTAGCTGAATAAGTGTATTTCAGCCCAAGAGATGTGGGCTCAGTTTTGGTTTAAGAGGGTTTATTTGGTTTTGTGGGCTTCTGTTTGGTTTTGTTGGGAAAGTTTGGTTTATTGGGTTTCATTTGGTTTTTGTGGGAAGCCCAGTAGTTGTGTGCAATGCATAATGGGTGTGGGCTGAAATCTTTGTGCACAGCCTAGCAGATGGGGGCTTAGTCTATTGCACAGCCCAGTGGAACTGTGGGCTCAGTTATAAGCAGCCCAGTGCACAGTGAAATTGCACAGCCCAGATGATGTGATGTGGGCCTAGTTTTTGCTGCACAACCCAGCTATATGTGGGCTTAGCTGTTTAGGGTTCAGCCCAGGTATGTGGTTTGGTTTATGTGGGTTGGCAGCCCAGTTTGTTGCAGCTGGACAAGTTGGCCAGGTTTACACCCCAGCTGTGTGGGTTTCAGCTCATGCAGCCTTGGTTGTGTGCAGCTCAATGATTGCACAGCTTGGTCAAGAATAGGTGCACAGATTGTGCAAGTCAGGCAATGCACAATGCAGCACAAGTTTTTGCAAACTCACATCAAAAAATGACAAAGACAGGGTAGTTCAGTGCACAGAGCAATGCAAACTCTCTGAAAAGAAATGACACAGCACAAGGGGTTCAACAGGTTAGCTTCCACAGGTGGTAGCTCAAAGGTATGCTCTGAGGCTCAACAGCTTCAGGGGCTGGAGCTCAGGGCAGATTGAAGGTTAAGGGCTACAGAGCCAGCAGGCTTGTTATGAAAGCAGATGCATACAAAGCAGAGCATAAGGGTTTAATTGTGACAAAGCCAGCAGCTCAGCATGCACAAGGTTTTCACAGGGTAAGCGCAGATTACACTAACCCACAGGCTTCAAACTTACAACATTTACTCAAGTGTTATAGAATGGTCACAAAGTCCCGAGAGGTGGAGCAATATGCCGCAAGGTCTCCGGCCTATCATGCAAAAGCGGGAAGCTCCACACTTGCTGCCGGGGGGGCTAGCAAGGTGGAGATGGTTCACAAGGCTCACGGGGCTCACGATTCACAAGTGCAGTTTAGTGCAATGTAATAATATTCTCAGCTAGCACAAATTCAACAGCAAATGAAAATAGCTTTCATACACAGGTCAAAGCATTCACAGATGCAAAAGAGCATGCTCAGGGTTGATAAAAATTTGGCTTAAACTTGCAAACTTCAGGGGATTTGAACACATGGGTTGCAGGGCATACGTGGCATACATGGGAAGTTTAGGCTTACCTCAAGAACTGGGCTTTCCGTTGGGTTGGCTCAGCTTTGCCACTTGCACCTGCTAGCTCAAAAGAGAATTCTCAGTTCTCAAAAATTACACAGTTTAAAGCAATGGAGCAGTATTTGTAGTATGAGAAGCAGCTAAGTTACAAAGGCAAATGTGCACTAAGAGATGCAGATGTTACAGGGCTAGTGAGTATGGCAGCTAAGTTACAGATGCAGATGTGCACTAAGAGATGCAAGGTAAAGATGCAGAAATGGAGAACTTTACTGAAATGTAATGATAAAAATGCAGTGGATGATGCAATGCAACAAAAGAAAACTAAATGCAATGGTAAAACAAGCTAAGTTGCACTAATTAAAGAGCTAAAAGAAATAACACAAGGTGAATATGTACAAGGTGGGAAGCAGTAAAGAAAAGCCGAAGAACAACAGGGCACACGCCAAGTCCCCGACAGCGGCGCCAAAAACTTGGTAGGCCTCGGAATATGTATATAATTTAGCCTACTTGTAATACCGCAAGTGCACGGCGTCTATCGGAGACGCGGCAAGTACGGGTCGATCCCACAGAGAAATGGGTGTGCTATGTATGATCTAAGGCTTGCTTCTTCAACTGAATTCAAGTGAAATGTAACACAATATTGTTGGTTTTTGGTGTCGATACACGACTGAGGTTGAGTTGTGACAATGAACTAAGGAAATTAAATGGAATGTAACAAATGGGAGGCACCAGGATGGTGAATCCACCCTAGTTCTATGCTAAGGTTAACATACTCCATTCATGTCTTATACCTTCCTTTGAAGGCCTCAGGTGGAGGAATTTTTCAGCAACTATCCTAATTCACTCCTAGTATAACTTGTCTTTTCACAGTACAAATTATCACAAGCTCATTAGGTTTGTTGGCTAACTAATTACTCCTAAGTAATTCAACTATTGTCTCTATTTCATTCCTAGTATAATTTGTCTTATCACAGTACAAATTATCACAAATGCAATTGATCCAAACATCATGAAATCACTCTTTTTAATTAAGCACAATAAGACACCAATTTTGACATGAGATCTCAACATAAGAACAGGGGTTTCAACAACACCACTGGCTAAAAACTTAGAACATGATTTAATAACAAGAAATACAAATTAAACCTAAATGATACACTGGCTAGTCCAGGCATGCTTTCTATCAACACCCATCACTATTATTTATACATGCAAGAAAATCCCCAAATACCAAACCCTAATTTCTTTTTAATTCGAAAAATAAACAAAATACTCTCACCCATACTCTCTGATTCATCCCTTCACTGATTGTGCGGATCTCTGACTCCCTTGATGTTGCTTGTTAGAGAAAACCCTAAGTCTAGCTATCTCAACCCTAGCCTCTAAGTTAGAAGAAGCTATGGGTAAAGATGACTAGAACTAGGGTGATGGAGGAGTTGTTGAGGCGGCTGTTGTGCTGACAAGAGATGGTGGTAGTGATGGAGGCGGTGTTGCAGAGGGTTTGGTCGGGGAAGAAGATGGCTCTTCTCTGCAACTGTCGGGGTGAGGGAGGAGAAGAGAGAAGAAGAAGAGAGGAATGGGCGGTATCGAATAAGGTATAGGGTATGGGTCGATTCGTTGTGAGGCAGGGATATCAAGAGCTGAAGGAACAGGCGGAGCGAGCGTTGGATGCAACTGGGGAAGATCTGAACGGTTGAGGAAGACTTGGAGTGATCTGGTGTTGCACGGGAGCAGCGAACTTCGATGCGAGTGGAGGTAGCGACCGTAGGATGTAGCCATGTGTGATCTCAACGGCTTGGAGTGGACGGACTCGGATCCGGGTCGTGGGTAGCTCTAGCCCATGTCTTCCTTGTTGGGTTGCAACTGATTCGCGCGCGGGCTTTGGCTATCTGCTCCATAGATGTTTGACTCCAATTCTTCGCTATTTAGCTCCTCAGTTTCTCCGGACTTTATTTATTACCTAAAAACACAAAATTAATTAATACAAATATTTATTCTTGAAAACAAAGAAAACACAGAATCTGGGATAATATCTGATTTCTAAGCGCAAAAGATGAGTAAAATGCCAATAAAACGGTGTATAAATATGCACTATTTAGCACTCATCACTACCACATAAGGTACAAGCATACATTTCATAATGCCTAGGGGGATTAGATTCGACAGATTGCTCATGTAATTGCATTTCTAAAGCAGATACTTGAGCTTCTAATTGATCTAAAAGTGATGACTGGGTATGAGAAAGTTGTTCATTTTCAACCTGTGGTGGATGATACATGTGCTCATAATGATTAGGGTATGTGGAGTCCGGGCCCTGAGAAGGCTCATAAAATTCCCTAAAATCACTATGGTATGTGGGGAATTCATACTGTGAAGCATGCCCGTAAGCAAGCTCTCTGATGGATTTGTTTCCATCCCCAGTCGCAGACCAAAATCCTGACATGGTCTAGAAACTCAAATAGCCTAGCATGTATAACCAATGATGTCTCAAAACAGGGAAGTTAAGCCCAAGTGATGCAAAGGCACAGCCCAAAGGTTATGCAAAAGCTCAGTGGTTGTGGGCTTTATTTTGGTTTAAGTGGGTTTTGGTTTATTGGGCTTTGATTTATATGGGCTTCAGGTTTCGTTACAGCCCAGGTCTTGTGCAAATGCAGTTTTGTTGCACAACCCAGTTGATTGTGCAAAGCCTAGGTTGAGCCCAGTTGTTGCACAACAGGCCTTAGTTTTGATTTAAAAGGGCTTTAGAGGTTGGTTTTTGTGGGCTGGTTTACTCACAGAGCCCAGGTTATGTGGGCTACACAGGGTGTGCAGAGCTGTGAAGTCAATTGGTCCATTTGACAGCAAACTTAGAGAGACTAAGCTGCAGCTCAGCCTATGCACAGGACAACACAGGTTATATGCAGCAAAGCTTAGCAGGTCACAGCACAGCACAAGACAGAAATGATGCACAGCACAGTTTGTTCACAGCACTGAGACACACTAATTTTCAAAAATGAAACAGCACTGGCAGGTTTACACAGCACAGCACAATGCAGCTTATGCGCAGACAGCAATGCTCAAGGTTTCATCAGGTGATCATGTGATTCATTGCTTCACTAATCATGTGCACAGTGGGTGCAAAGGCAGATGCAGATGAACTATATTAGTTCTTTTTACAGCATGCTTACATGCCACAGAAAATCACTTGGCTTGGTTGACAGGGTATCAGCAGACTCTGCTCAAGGGTGCAGGGCAGGTGGCTCACTAGGCATAGAGTAATGCATGCTAAGGGTTACAGCACAGGCCCTGTAGATAGGTTATGCTCAGGGTTGTTGGACTCAACTGGGGTAGTTGATATCAACCAGCCCAGTTGATGGCACACAAGGCTTGCTGCAGATTGGATATCTCAGTTGCAACTCAAGCTCAACAGCTGCAGGGGCTGGAGCTGGTGCTTGTTAAGGCAAAGAAATTAATGCATAAATCACCCAAGAGTAAGAGGTTTCAGCCAACTCAGTTTTGCTTCAAATGTCACAGAATTATGCACACAACTCAACAAGGTCACAGGGTTATGCACAGGCTATGCTCAAAGTTGACAGAGTCAACTGGATTAGTTGATATCAACTATCACAGTTGACTTCACTTAGGGCTGCAGCTAACTTGGCTATCCAAGTTACAACACAAGCTCAACAGCTTCAGGGGCTGGAGCTTGGCTCAAGGCAGCTTGTTTTCATACATTCATGCCAAGAGATTCATGCAAGGGTGATACAAGCTATGCTCACAAACACAGGCTTTAGATTGCACACATTTCAGATATTGCAAGGTTGAGCAATGCTTAGCAAAGTGACTGGCTTATCATGCAAAGGTACCAGGCAAGGTAATGGCACAGATGCAGAGCTTAACAACAAGAAATGAGAGAATGTAGTTATGCAAGTATGTAGTTAACTAAAATGCAATGACATATGCAGGAATGTAAAAAATTGCAGGAAAAACTAAATTTCAGTTGAGTTATACTTACTACAAGGTTAATAGCAACAGTTCAAAGTAAATATGTACAGGATGAAATGGAAATCAGTGAAGACAAGCAATTAATCAAAATAGCACACGCCAAGTCCCCGGCAGCGGCGCCAAAAACTTGGTAGGCCTTTAAATGTGTTATGTTTTAATGCCTACTTGTTATAACCGCAAGTGCAAGGTGTCTAGTTTGTAAGACAGGAATACGGGTCGAACCACAGAGACTTGTGGTGCTGTGTTTGATCTGAGGCTTGGCTTAAACTGATTTCTATGAAGTAAGTGACACAATTCAGGGTTGTCGAAACGACTGAGTTTTGTTGTTGTGATAGTGGAATAAAATGAACTACAAGTAGTGAAAATAAAGGGGTACTGGGGTTGTCAAATTCACCACTAAACCATGTTATGTGTTCAACTAATTTGGGCTTTCTTGTCCTGTGACAGATAAGGATAATGTGTCAATTTTATCACTTACCCAAGGAGTTTCACCTAATGATAACTCAATTATCAGCTAAGGTACTAACCTAGAGCACTAGTTGTCTAATTAAGCACAACTAGTCAAGAGAATTAGCATTTATCTCTAAGGGTTGGTGAAGCATCACCAATGCGGTTTTAGCCTAACTACAATGCATACATGATATTCACTTGTGAGAGTAAAGCAATGGAAAGCTAGAATTGAAGATTATCTTGTAATTCAATCATTCAAGAGCACTCAAACAGAGTTGAAATCACAACATGGATTTAGGGTTTCATTGAAACCCTAGCAAACTAAACTAGAACATGATTAAATGTTTAAAACACAAATTAAACGACAATTAAACCTAAATTGGTGCTCTGGCTAGCCCAGGCATAAACTCTAACACAATCCACTCACTTCTATTTATACATGCAATTCTAAACCCTAATTTTCTTCAAAATACAAATTAAAAGCAAACCCATACCGCCCATATCCTCTGAATCGTACTCTCCTCTTGTCAATTTGTCTCAGAGCTCCATACGTCCATAGTTGGTGAAACCCTAGCTCTTATTTTCTCTAAGTTAGCTTCTAGGGTTGGGAGAAGCTACGAGAGAGAAAACTAGAGCTAGAGATGTGGAGAAGGTGGTGCGGCTGTTGCAGGGATGGTTGTTGTGTGTCAGGAGGTGATGGATGTGGTGACTGCAACAGGTATGGGAGGAGAAAAATAAGGTAAGGGATTTGCAGAGGGGTTGCTCGAGAGAAGAAGAAAGAGAAGATGGAGGAGAAATGGTTAGGTCGATGGGGGTATAGGTGTAGGCGAGTTTTGATGTGGAGCGGAGGCATCGAAGTTTGATGAGGAAGGCGGAGCGAGCGTTGGATTTAGCTGAGGGAGATCTGAACGGCTCAGGGTGAATGGGATGTTTCGGTGTTGAGCGAAGCAGCAAACTTCGATGTGCGTGGAAGCAGCGACCGTTGGATGTGGGAGATAGAAATCTCAACGGCTCAGGGCGATCCGATGCGTGCGTGCGCCCATGCGTGAGCCGATTCGTGCGCGGACTTTGGCTTTCTGCTCCATAGATGCTCGTCTCCAATTCTTTGCTCTTTTGGCTCCTCAATTTCTCCGAGCTTTATTTACTACCTAAAAACACAAAATTAATTAATACAAATATTTATTCTTGAAAACAAAGAAAATACAGAATCTGGGATAATATCTGATTTCTAAACACAAAAGATGAGTTAAATGCCAATAAATAGATGTATAAATATGCAATATTTGGCACTCATCAAGCTGTCATTCAAACTACTTGAAATCAAACCATTACAGTAACCAAGCTGATGGTGCTAAACTGCTAATCCTAAGTGGTTGAAGGTGCTAAAGTTCAAAGGTGTTCCTCACGTTATGATGTTGCATGCCGCATACTTGCAGGTGATATAGGAGGTTGCTGGTGATGGTGGTAAAGGTCAGCCAGACGATTATATTTTACAGAGTTCAGGTAGTGGCTCATGTGCAAGGTATTCTGTTTATTTTTTTTCTTTCTGATAATTGGGTGTATGGTGTATTAAATGTTATACTAAACTTATTTGGGTATATCTCAGCACCTTCTATAGCTTATATGGAGGTGTATGTATTTGTTGCAGCTGATTTATCCGTGATTGTGTGATTAAAGGGTCAGTGTTTATGTTCGACAACTACTTATGTTACTTGGTGCAGGGAAGCATATCCGACATTGAAGATTCCAAATTAGTTTATGATCTTTAGGGTTATACAAGGAATATTTGGAAGGAAGTTAGGATTTCCTTATGCTTTTTTATTGTTTTTATTATTTAGTGACTAAAGCCTGTAATTTTTGTTGACATATACTCTTCATCTGGCTTTAGGAAAATTTGCAACCATTTTTATGTACGTTTGACGTTTCGGAGCTTCTGATTTTTGGTATTTCCGGACTCAAGTCTCAAGGTACTTTTCTTTTTTATATTTCTAATAGTAACATTGGGATGCTCTACTTAAGAATTTGTTTATGTTTCAATTCCGAACTTCATTATTTTATCTTCTTTAAATTTCATTAAAATTCAAAATACAGGTTTGAATTATTTTATTTAGAAGGAAAATATTTTTCACCCACACCTGTAGAGCATTCATAGGGTGTATTGCAACACTTACTGAGACTTTAAGACACTGCTGTGACTTACGCTCAAACTGCACTACCTTCGTGTGTGTGTTTTGGTTTCTCAATTATCTAGATCAGTTCACTGCGTGATAGGTATGGTGGCTCCAGTTCCAGCACAACCACATTATATGATTACTGTCCAGTCTCCGCCGTTCACACAAGACAACAATGGTTCAGATCAACAGTAAGTCGAGGGGTATTTTTAGCAGCATGTGGTAGTAGTCAAAGGATTTGGCACAAGTATCTTGAAGATCCAGCAAGTCTAAGAGCAGTTGTACTGCTATTTCAAGTGGCAGACTTCAAATATAGCCTTGCATATTATCATCTTTGCTTTGAAGATTGTCCTCTGTGGTTCTGCCACTAATCAAGTTGGGGATGAACAACCAATTGATGCTTCCTAAAATTCAGGCTTGGTATTGGTTGCCATTTGCTCGACTTATGTGAAGTATTATCAAGGTATATGCTGATTTTAATGAAATCATAGCCATGTAGATTTGCCAGTGTACCCCAATGTCGACATTCCAGCAGTTGTAGAAATACGAGAAAGGTTAGCGTATGGTGATTTTGCTATTTACTGTATAATATTTCGTGTACCACTGATTGAAGCCATAACTTTAATTGGTGGTACTGTATACGGATAGGTAAAATTAGCGAGACAACTTGCTAGATTTTGGTTTCTAATGCTCATTTTGAAATTGTTTATGGTAAAGTTTCATAGTAATCATTTAAATTATCCATGTTTTGTTGGAGGCAGAAGGTAATAAGCAACTTACATAAATTAAGAACAGGAACAAACATGGTAGAAAGTTACAACAGGGGATCACAACATCCGTGTTTTACTTATACACGACTAAAGTGGTCAATTTATGTTGCATCCTTTGTAATTTCAAGTGTCTATTAATTTGGTGGTATAGCAGGGTTTCATGAGCACCACTTTAAGGCTCATGTTGGATTTTCATATATAGGGTCTAAGACGCAGTTAGTTGGATTTTCATATATAGGGTCTAAGACAGACTTAAATAAGTTCAAGATCCGTCAATGGGACTTGATTAAATTTGTTTTGCTTTGCTAATTTTGAGCTTTATATAGCTATATGTAGGGTTGTTGTTTATGTTCAAGAATTTTGTGATTTTAATTTTTTTTACTAGCCATGGTATGTCCGTAGGCCCCGTCTACTATCACACGATTATCTAACACCGCCAAATCATTACCGGACGACAAAATTTTGTGTGAGGATACTGGCTGGCTGACCATGACCACATTTGATCATGCCAGCAAGACATCGGGTTCTTCCTTATGGGTTCCACCCTCTAGATTTCAACTTAATCACGGTTTGATTTCAAGTGGGGACTATATTTAACTCTAGAAAATTCTAATCCATGGCCCCGGCTATTATGACACGATTACCTAAACACCGTCCCAATCATTATCGGACGACTAAAATTTTGTGTGAGGATACTGACCGGCCGACCAAATATGATCACGCCAGCAAGACATCAGGATCTTCCTTATAGGTTCGACCCTCTAAATTTCAACCTAATCACGGCTAATTTTAAAGTGGGGATTTGACTCCAGAAATTTCAATCCATGGCTGGGGTCGTAGGCCCCGGCTACTATCACAAATTTTAATTGGTAGAGCATATGGTTTACAACCATGTAGCTGTGGGTTCGATTCCCACATATGGCACAAAATCATGATTAGAAAAATATATAACGACAAATTATGGATTGTTTGGATAGATTTCCATGTTGAAACAAGAGGACTTTGAGAAATCATTAAGGTATGGCTTTTACACTAGAAATTTTTGCAGATGGTACAAAAATAATGTGATTAGACGTATATAACGACTCACAGATGTATGGTGTCTAATTATAACATGAATTAGCGTATATGGAGATGTTTCCGCACTGAGGTATGTATCACTCCACATATATATGGTGTTTAATTCTAACATGAAGCCGCATAGATTAATGATGCTTCTATCATCAACAAAAACTTAGTTCACATATTATTCAACGGTAAAAATAGTTGTGAATATGTTTGTATTGGCTAACTGATTATTGTTTTATCTATTGTAAAAATCAGTTTAAGTAAGATTATTATCTAGGCTTGCCTTCGAAGAACTAATTTTGACTAATTATTCATGTCATTTAAATTATCACCAGGTTTGCATAGTAAACTCTGGATGTGTGGGATGTGCAACGATCACTGGATAAGGATTTGGCTCCTGGCTGATTTTATGTTGTTTTTGGTAGAGGATTTCTAGGTTTATTATCCAATGAAATTATCCCCAGTAAACATACCCCTTCAAACTGATAGAGCAACTACCTTTTAGGTCATCCAGTTATTTAGATGGAAAATCTCATTTCACCATGTCCTTTCATATCGATAATTAAGTTTTTCTTCACAACAAATGCTAGCAAATGACTTTTCTAGCAGTCAAGAAATTTTGATATCACTTGCAACGACAAATGTCTGTAAGTTCAGCTATAAAATTACAGTCTAGCAGTCATGATGGAAATATGGGAGGACTTTTCAGAGGTAATTACAAATTCAGATTTAATAGTTGGTCATCAAAACAAAGAATTACGAAACATAAACATTGAATTTACATTGTTTGTTTTAGAATGAGATGTCTCATATGCATGCATAATCTAAAATGATTCAATATCCAAAAAAAAAGAAGAATTGTTTATAAACTTGGTTGGTTAAAACAATCAGTGATGTTCATTGTCTAGGTGTCGCGCGAAATTGGAAGGTTGCTGCATGTTTATAGGACGTGATTGCTGCAAAAGTTGGAGATGGGTTTGAAAGTTGTAGGCGAAGACGACTAGGGTTTACCGATTTAGAAAGAGAGGTATAGTTGGGGTTTATGAAAGTGGGATCAAAGTAGAAGAGTAGCGCATCTTTGGTACCATTCTTTAGATCTGTTTCTCTGAATTTTAGCCGAGTAATTTTTACAATTTTCTTTCAATTGCAGGAAGAGGAAAGGTATAACCTACACACAAATACAATAATCCCATTGTTTATCAAGCCCAACAAAACGTAGTCCAAGTAAGAATTTTAAAGTATGCGTCTGAAAACCCAACATAAGCTGCAATATGTGTCCTTGAAATGCATTTAATGGACGACTCCTACCAAGGTACAAAAAAAGGATATTATATGAATTAACATGCCTAAACAAAAAAGCACAAAGAAGTTATACTGACCGATAAAATTGCATATGTAAGAAATTCATGCCATCCACAGAATTACTTGAACGTTGCTTTCCTTTATAATTAAAAAGAGTTCTCATAAGCCTAACATATAACATTAAGAATCCTAACATATACATGCTTCAAATTTAAAAAAAAAAAAAAAGCCTATTATAAAAAGAGGAAAAGGCAAATAATTTTCGGGCTCATAAAAATGTCGATAATCTTCTTTATTTATGAAATGAGCGAATAATAAAACTTCTATAAATTAATAGTATACAGACTAAAAACATTTATTATATTATCATAATTATTATTTTATCAAGTTAAAAGTTTAGATTATGCAAGTTTTGTTCGGAGCAAAAAAATTAGATTATTTTAACGAAATTATTAATTTATTGTGGTCAATTTATCAAAATTCCATTGTACATAATAGAGGATGTGTTGTTTCTTTACACACATATTAATTAAATTTGCTTTCTTTACGGGAAAAAAAAGGAATCAACTCGATTTTTTACATTTTCGATAAAAAAGAATTTTCGTTGATTACTTTTTGTCTTTCTATACTCATATGGATATTGGATAATACAAGTTGTTTAGTTTATATACGATGCACACCAAATTACGCAAAATCGATATATGTTGATTAAAAAACGATATGAAAACAACCATAAAGTTTGACATAAATGGTAGCTTGACGTTAGATTTTAATTCTATTATGTTTTGTTCTACTTCATGTCCTTTGTGTAATCTCGCCTTAGCTTGACCAGATTAGGCTCAAAAACTAAAAAAAGAATGGAATGACATCACGTTTAGCCAACTTTTAGAATTGGATGACATTTACGAATAAATAATGCAGGAAAAAAAAATTCACAACTCATCTATTATCGCGTGACAGTAAATGCTTGAGGCTTATTTACTGGGGATTTTTTTTAGAGAAGATTGAGAGTCTAATGAATGGTCAAATCAAAAGAACTATGGATAAATCTTTGCAAAATTTAAAAAGGCAATTTCTGTTTTCAATTTGAAAACACTGATCAGGATGGTCTGAAGTATATTCATTAGGGGTGTGCAACGGACGGACGGTTGCGGATTAGGGGTCACCCGCATCCAAACCGTCAAAGTTGCGGATTTGGAAAATCTAACCGTGTCCGGCCCAATCACCCGCGAATTTCACATCCGCGGATAAGCGGATAATACGGATCGGATGCGGATTAACCGCGGATTTAGTTAGGAAAAAAGAAAAAAAATACTTCAGGGTTCCCACTGTAATTGAGCGCACTAAGCGATCAACTTGAATAGATTCATTTGAGCTCTGTTTGGCCAATAGACTAATGTATAAAAGAAAGAGAAACGTAAGCATTACACACATAATTAAACAAATTACCAAGAGTAAAATAAGGAATCTTGCTTATTTACTGTGTCTGAAAAACTGGAATCTGTATGTTAGCATTGTATGCTGGTTATAAGGAGCTCAGTTGCTATCCACTTTAACTGCATATGCAGCAGCAGTATAATTGCAGTTTCCACTAATCAACATAGTTATAGGCTTACTCAAGTATGATTCCAGTTTCCACTGATCAACATAGTTATACGAGCAAATGAAGTAATTGCAGAAGCAGAACTCTGTATACCGCGATAAGCCTGTGGAGTAATGAGTACAACTACATTACAATGCCATCAAATGATACAACATCGAATAAGCCAAGCCAAGCAAACAGAAATAAACATCTCTCTCTCAAATCCCAAATTTCATATAAAATTGATGATAAAATTTCCAATGTTATCCTTAGTAATTTTATTAAATTCCCTTACCATCCTACGGTGCGGGTGAATCCGCGGATTTGCAAAACCAACCGCAACCAAACCGCTAAACCTTGCGGATTTGAGAATTCAACCGTGTCCGGCCCATAGACTCTTGCGGATTGGTTTCACCCCAATTTTGCGGACGGTTGCGGATGAAATCCGCGGTTCCGGATTTTATGCACACCCCTAATATTCATATTATAGAAGAAGAAAATACTAAAAGAAAGAGACAAAAAAGTTATTCCTTTCCTGGGAGAACAGTAACAAAATAAATATATAAAGAGCGTAATAATATGAGTCTTTTCCTAAACCATGGAGCTGAAGCGTAAATAGAAGGATTTGGGAAATATTATTACAAAGATGAACGAAAAGTAAAAAGAAAATAACGTAGGATGTTAACATTCAAAGAAAATATGCAACAAATACAATGTTAACATGGATAGAATTTGGTATCGAGAAAGAATGAAAATGCAAGGAAGGTTACAGTGTATAAATATGAAGAAAGAATATGAGATGTCGAGCGCAATTCAACAACATAGATTTGATTTCAGATTAAATGACTAGAAGCTATCAAATTGGATTCAAAGCTAATGTCATGCTACGTTTTACGTTAACCTTTATGGTTGTTTCCATGTCGTTTTTTAATCAACATGTGTTACTGTTTTTCTATTTTGGTTGAACGCGATATATGTAATAATGCATACTACAGCAGGTATAGATATACCTATCTATGTAAGGCTATTAATTCTTTTCTTTTTTTTGTTTGAGATTATTAATTTACTCTTATAAATGTTGAATTTGTTTCATATGCAATCCTATTGTAATGATATTTAATCCATTTCCTTTTTGATAAGCAAAAAAAGTATTACATTTTTTTTCATCCTATCGGCATGTATTTTATGAAATACTTTTTATTCCTTTAATGTAGATGTATTTTAAGTGTCTAATGAGACAGTATTACAATAATTTTTCATATCGGCATGTATTTTATGAAATACATGTGAATATCACGGGGTCTAAGTAACTAAATTGCTTACTTATATTTTAAAAGTATTTGAATACATTAACAAAGATGTAGTCTATTTTAATGTATGTAAACTGAAGACTATCACGGGAGGTATCACCGGGGCCGTAAGGCCCGGTAATACCTAGTTTTGTTACAAATTTAATCCCCGCATTCGCCCCCGGCTATGATGTGGTCGGGCCACATGCAAAATGTATGTGGCCCCTCTTTGTTTTTGATACATATCTAACTAAAATACCCTCCAAATCATCCCCTCAATCGTTCTATTTTTTTAGAAAAAGTAAGAAGTTAAAAAAATAAAAAAGATATACAGTTATGTAATAGAAATAGTTTACAAATATTCTCCAACTTTATATGACGTGTCGGCATTTAAATGACGTGTCGGCATTTAAGGCACGACCACATCGTAGCTGCATCTCCTACTTTATATGACGTGACGTGTCGGCATTTAAATAATGATGTGTCGGCATTTAAGGCACGACCACATCGTAGCTGCACCGCCCCACATCAGGTGTACCGCCCCACCCGATTGGGAGCCTCTATAATAGGCTTCAAAAATAAATGATTTTGCTCATTTTTATGAAGATGTTCCTTACGTTCTTAAATAATATTTCTTCAAAAATAAATGATTTTACTCATTTTGACGGAAATGTTCCTTGTGTTCTTAATAAATATTACCACCACCTAGTTTGAGTGTGTTTAATTTTCTCCAATTTTAGAGAGTCTGAAAAAGATATCCGGTATGAAAATCATACAATGGATCAAAAAATATACTCGAAACTATGCACAACCAATTCTCTAACACAGTAGATAAGAAAATATGCTTCAACCAATTCTCTAACACAGTAGATAAGAAAACATGCTTCAACAATACCGTGATTCATCCCCAAGCCATTTGTGTACCGAGTCACTCTGTCACAGAACTCATCAATTTTACTTGCAGGAGACAGTCTCGCATCCATCTGAAGACCAATAATGGCGCAACACTGGCCAGAAACACATTAAATCATACCATGTCTTACACATGTAACAATCTGAAGTAGTTCATATTCATGACTAAAGCTTAAAAACCAAAAAGAAAGGACAACAGGAACAGTTAAGAATGAAAGGAAGCTTCTAGCTATCAGCAGCTCTGAACAGAGTGAGCAAAGACAGGAAGAGATTGACAATGTCCAAGTATAGTGAGACAGACGCCCAGATGTACTCATCATAAGAGTAACGCTTGATCAGGTTGTCGGTATCATAAACGATATATCCACAGAATACTATTGAAGCGAGACCCCCATAAATCATCAAGGATATCCTCCCTAGTGGGAAAAATATCTGCAGAATAAAGAACATGTGCAGAAAAGAACATCAGCAACCCAGCTTAGGAATACCAAGTATAATAAACATTCCCGACTAAATGCTATCAAAGAAAGAAAGAAAGAAAGAGAAACAATCAAGCGAAAATACAGCACAAACCTGAATTATAGAAAACACCATCAGTACCATGATGGAACCGAACAGGAAAGGCCCAAGGAAATTGAAATCATAGCCTCTCTTAGCCGCCCAAAATGTGTACATGGTTAAGCTTACAACCACCACTGCTGTTAAAATTGCAGCCTCCAGAATAATCTTCCCTGTACGAATACAAAATTACTAGAACTTTTCAGTACATAACTCAAAGTCTGAAACAACAAAACCCCAAAATTATGCAGTTTCCTTCGGCTTTAACACCAGGAAATACTAAATCTAATAACGAACTGCATCTGATAACCTTTCTGACCATCTCATGCCTGGAGTGAAGTAAGGCAGTCTTTATAGATCAATAGTTTATCAACTACCAACCAATAACTACAGAACTACATGACCTACCCCAGTCTCTTAGGTCAATCCTTCCAGCCAACTAGGATACCGCCGTCTTTTCCCTTAGACCCATCAGTGAATGTTTGCAAACACTACACTGGAAACTATCAGCCCAAACCTCGTCAAAAACAGGTAGCTTAAGTGGCAGTGTCCCACTAAGAAGACCTAATCTCATCTTATAAGAATTTTACCCAAAACACTTCCCACCCTACACTTCATAATTGCAGTTATCTCATATTCTCTATGACAAGTTACGAAGTAACCAAAGTAAAGAACAGCATTAACAAAAATTGAGACGCTTGTTCATGTTATAACTTGACAACAGACGGACAACAACTCCATATATTAAAGCAGCACCCACCTTCCAACATGAAACCTATCAAAATTCTCAACTCATACTGAAAATTGGACTTCTTACCTTTTGTGAAAGCACAAGTTAATCCAATAGCCATGGCAATCGCAACAGTAAATATACCAAGAAGTATAAAATTCACTGGATGCTTCTGGTAATAGTATGATAGAGGACATAACACTGCATAATTTTCGAACAAAATCATCAGCCCCGAGAACAATCAAACATTAACTCAGCCATTAAAAAAAACCCTAAATATGGAATTACTGGGACTTACCTATAAGGGGAGTCACGATGATAACAATGTAAAGTGCAAAACCAGGACTAGTTGAAACAAAGAAATGAGAAACAGGGTGAACAAAAACAACAATAGATGCAATTACTATTGTGAGAAGCAATTGCAGTGATAAGATTGAATAGATTTTCCTAATGAAAGCCCATCTTAGTTCAGGACTTTCTAACATCATTGGATATAATGGTCGAGCCGCTCCTGATTCAAGATCTCCAGTTTTTCCATACGGCTGATTCCACATCTTCGCTGACTAACCAAGAATCAAAGAATAATATCTAGGATTGATTTTAGGTTATGAGATGAGATTTTAGGTTATGAGATTTAAGAAGAGATCAGGCGTCTGGGTACAATTTTAATTTTTAAATGACCAAGGAATTGGGAAATTCTGGTTTGGTGAAGAGAAGAGACCCACGGTTTTGGTTTTTAGAAATTTCGAGAGTCGTCGTGTATTGATTTTTGTGATGTGGATTATGACGTGGATAGCTTAATGGAGTGAAACGTGGATTCAAAAAATAAATCGATGAGGAATATTTGATACGATTTCTGACGTTCTAGGTTTCTCGAGAACAAACTTCAACAATTTCTTTGCATCTCTTCACCTCGAAGGAAAGTTGGTTTCGGGCGATGGGTCATGTTAACTTGTACTCCCTCCGTCCCACATATATATAGGCTGGGACACAATTCTCTTATATTAAGAAAAGAACATTGGATTAATAATATTTTATGTTTTTTCATGTTTTACCCCTTGTCCTATTAGTAACACAATTATCTATGCACCATAAATAAGGGTATATGTAGAAATATTCATCTAGGAAATAGTAGACCGCCTATCTAATGGGACAAGCAAAAAACAAAATTCCGCCTATATAATAGGGACGGAGGGAGTATACCTGTATACAAGTTAACTGGGGTATTATAGACTTTTATTTATCTAGGAAATAGAAATTAATCATTAAGATCGCATTAACTAAAATTTCTCTATTAGTGGGATTTATGTTCCACTAATACCCTTATGATGTTCGATCAAAACAAGGTAAGTAAAGAAAATCACGACATCCTATCTGCTCAAAAACTTCAGTTTTCATCTACTTCTTCTTTTCTATCTCCTGCTTCTCCATTATTGTAATTATGTAAAATCCTTAAGAAAATGAGAGCTACTTCTTTTCTCTGTTTCATCTTATCATCTTCATATGCTTTAAAAAAAATCTTCATCTTCCTCGCTCTTCTCTTTCTTCTTCCATATGCAGAAAAATCTCTTCTCTTCTCTTTCACTAACACGTCAAAAAACTAATTTCGTTATCGATGAATGACGTCCGAAGACAAAAATGAAAAATGGTGATGAAATCGGGCTAAAGGAAGAATTGGGTGTTCACTGATTCTCAGATCTGATTTTTTTTTTTTTGATCAAGATGATTTTTATCTTTAATTGCACTGAAGAATTAAAAAATTGGGTGTTTGCTTTATTGGTTTGATTAAAATGGTTTTGAAAGATACATCTGTTGTCTTAATCTCGGTACATAATTCTTCATGATTAGTTTTTGGAGTTTAACCTAGTCTGGTGATGGGTGAATAAAGTGAGAAGAATTTTTTATTTCCACAACTGAGTTTTTTTTTTCTTCTCACTTTATTAGATATCGTTAATCAAAAATCTTAAAAGCCCCAAAATCCTAAAACATAAACCATCTGCATCAAGTTAATAGAAAAATCTAAATATCTCCAGTATATTGTTTATCTTCTCCATCAAGTAGGTGATAGGAAGGGGAAAACGATTGATGATCAGACAGTACCTAAAGTGTAAATACTCTGAAGAGAAATTTTTTTGATGATCAAATCGTATGTGATGTCTACATACAATACAAGTCTAATAATAAAATCTAAAACCTGAATGGATCAATCGAGTAATAGCAACACAAGTAAAAAATAAAATAATTAATCACTGATTAATCAATAGTTTTCTTCTTTTTCTTCGTCGTAAGAGGCCTTATCAATCAACAACCAGGACAAAATTGCAAAGGAAGATGAACAAACGACAGCAACAAAAGAAGTTACAGAGACGCCAGATTAGAAAGAGAAAAAACACGACTTTAACTCTTCACTGGAGGGTAATTATGGAAATATATCTATCATTAATATAATAACTTGTGATTAGTATCCCAAAACGTAATCCCAAAATTCCATGACTAAAATGGCTCATTAATTACTCTTTAACGTATATACGGGTATATACGTTACCAAGAGCCTCGGGCAATTTATGACAAGAGTATGTGATGTTGACACCCATCTAACGGTTAATCATATATTTGATCAAACAAAATAAAGTGAAAAATACTATAACCCCTTCTCTATGATATTTTTTTTTTTTTTTGAAAAACTTAGTCCAAAAAGTCCTAAGACAAGTACAGATGGTTTGGAGGACTGTTGTCACTAGTCCTGTCAACATTATTCTTACAGGCGAGAGCAATATCAAAAATTTCTAGTTTCTAGAGTCTATGAACAACTTTCAGACTAATCAAAATGAAATTTACTGGCGTGTTTCTGGTAATGTTATCTTCCTCTCCATAGTGCATTGTTTCATGAGAGTCGAGACTAAATCTTCCTTTGACAGCATTGTGGTATAGTAATTTGAAGCGGACCAGGATTTCCATAGATTCAGCTTGTATTTCTACGTTTGTGTGCTGCATTTCTTTGGCCCATCTGAAAGCTAGGTCTGCTCCTCTTGTTGCCCCTCCAACACCTGAGTGACCTGGATGTCCTCTTGTTCCAATGGGTTTACCTGCAAGATATATCATAGTTAGAGCAGTGAAATAACTTTGGCTATCAGGTCTTGTAAGGTGCGTATCTTGATGATGATGCCAAAGTCCCCTCTAGTGTAATGGTTTGGGTTGTAAGGAGTAATGTTATTTTCTCCAGAACTGACATTCTCATCAGAAGTTTGAGAGAAGGTATTCATGATATGAGTTGGAAGCTTATGTATTCTGTGATGATTGCATAAGTGTTGCCCGATGCAGTTTGAAGTTTGACTGGCATTTGGCTGGATATGTCTGAAAATCAGATCACATCTGGCCTTCCAGATAAACCAACATGTAGTAGCATATAGGCTGCAATTCTCATTTGCATCCCCAGGCAGATACCAAGAATTCAGCCAATCAATGAAATTTGTTGCATTATCAAATTTAGTGTGTAAGTGACCAAGAATTTCCTGCCAAACAAATGTGGCTGCAGTACAATTTAGAGACATGTGTGTCATTGTTTCCTCCCCACTGTTGCATATTTGGCATATGGGATCAACGTAGTGCAGAATGCCAACAGTTTTAGCATTAGTGGGGAGAATTTCATGAGCACATTTCCAAACAAATATTTTGATAACTGGAGCAATGTCCATATTCCAGATTGCCCCCCAATTTCTAGTTGTAGTATCATTTCTGTAGAGATTATCTATCTCGGCCTTGTAGAGGCTTTTGACAGAGAACTTTCATGTGTCATTTAGATTCCAATGAATTTTGTCTTCTTCCCCATGGTGAGTAGCAAGAGCTAGGATGACTTGTGCAATGTGCGGGTTGAAATAATTTTGGATCAGGGTGTTATCCCAGTTACCACTCGGTAGAAGAATATCTTAGACTGTTTCAATGAAATGTGGGCAGGTTATAGGTTTTGTGATTTTGGTTGAGATACTTGGGATCCAGATATCATCCCAAATTTTGATCTTTCTCCCATTGCCAATTCTCCAGACACAGTGTTGCTGAATGTTACCAATACCTTCTAAAATACCCTTCCATATCCAGGAATCTCCATCTTTTGGTTTGATGTCCATATTGAGCACATTTCTGCCAATTAAATATTTAGCATCCATTAGTTGATACCATAGAGACTCTTTATCTTGCTCTAGTCTCCAGCCAATTATGGTATAGAAGCCCCACTAAATGGATCATTCATTGTCAACTTCATACTTTAGGAAAATGATATTACTAGGCCCAAAAAATCAAATTTTCTTCAGATCTGGCCCATAATTAATTATTACGAATTTTAATAATGATAACACTACCCTTTTGTATATATACAAGAGGAATATGAGAAGCTATTTTTATTTCTTTATTCTCTTTCTCTCTCGGCTCCGGCGAATTCAGATCTGTGAAGAAGAAGACGAATCGATTCAATAGATTTTGCAGCTGATCATTAATTAATCTATAAATATGAATCAATCATTCAATCGATTTCATTTGAATCTAGGTTTTAGTTGGTTCGAAGCTGCAATAGGTTAGGTTTTCGTTGATTCGACTAGTTTTTTTGAAGATATTGAATCGATTTGAATCTAGGTTTTAGTTTATTCGAAGCTGCATCAGGTTCATCATTCTTACTTTTCTTAGTTCGATTAGGTTTTTGATTTTGATTTTGATTGATTCTGTTCAGATCTAAGAAGAAGAAAAACCTGATTTTTTTTTGAATCAATCGAAGATATGCAACGTAGTTTTAACCTTAATTGTTTACTTTTTGTGCAGGTTCAACAATGGATTTAAAAATATCCTCAACAGCAGCAGAAATCATTTCTGCTTTGACAACAACTAATGAAGAATCATCTTATAGTGATAATTCATCTGAAAATTTGGTACGAGCAAGATCTGAAACTCAGTAAGATTTCTTCCGTTCTTTCTTGACTCAACAAGTTTTAAATCTAGGTATACATTTAGATTATTGTTGTTGTTGTTGTTGACAATATTTTGGAAGATAATTTGTTTGAACACGGTTCTACTGATAATAAAATTTCTCACAAGCTTGTTGTTGATATCAGTCTTTTCACTGGATGTGAATCATTAACTGAAAATTGTTTTAAAAGGAAGAATGGATTCTCATGAGAACAGAAGGGTTATGATTACCAGTAATTATAGAGGGACTAATGTTAATTAATATTATTTATATAATGTATGTATCATTTGAGTGATTATGCATGTCATAATTCCTTTTGAACAATGAAAATATGAAATTATAGATGCAATGGTTTTGTAAGGCAGTGATTTTGATCCAACTTTTTTTGGATTTTTTAATTATAACTTGTAATGGTATATGAGGACTTGCACTTGAAGGTGGTTTAGAATTAGCAATGGTTAGTGATTTCTGCTAAGTTGCATTGTTGTAGTAATTGATTTATTGAACCTTTTATGTTGCAACTTCTAGTGTACTTGTAAACTTCTCGTGTACTTGTAAATATGATAGTTAGAGTGACTTGTCATCATGTTGGTTGATTGTAACAGGGATGTCACCAAAATTTCAGCTTGGCGTGAAGCATAATATCAGGAACGTATTCGTCATTTCTCATGTTGATCATGGTATGCAAGTGTGTAGTATTTCTTTTGCATTTAGATTAGTTTGTATGTACAATGTTTAGTTTGGTTGATATTCTTATGTTTCTTTTGTGCGTACAGGAAAATCAACACTTATAGATTCTCTTGTGGCTGTTGCTGGTATTATTTCCAAGAAACAGTTGTGTGTGAAATGTTGTTAAAGGTTTAATTTTTCTTGCTTCTAATAATTTTACAGATTCTATGATCCCAATTACACTAGCAAGACAGATAATAAATTCGCTATTATTAAGAGTGATTGCATTATTTTATGTATCTAGGTTCAGGTTTGTATCCTTTACTGATATTTTTTTGGATGTGTAGCACTTAGTTACACATGCTAATTAGATATGTAACTTGTAGATACACATGCCTGTAAGTACGTACACGAACATAAATTTTTTTCCCTGAAGTGCAGGATGAGGGCTTACTGTATCGGAGGAAACTGAAGATGCGCTTTTTTTGTTTTGAGTAATTCTGGCAAGTCAATACATTTCAGGTCACCGTTGTTGCTAAAATGGGGAATTCAGAGGTATATTTTGTATCTAATAATGTTACTTAATTATGTATCTCCAAAGTAATGGATTTGGATACTTTTTAACATGCCTGTAAGTACGTACACGAACATAAAATATTTTTTCACCTAGTAAACTAAATTGCGCAGACTATGAAAGAAGTTGCACTAGCAGCTGCTAGATATATACCTTGCAATATAGTATGTTGCATTTCAGGTGATTAAGTTCCGTTTGATGTTATTTGTTGAGTAGACTTCATTGTTTAAAAATTGCAAGTAGCTCTATGTGATGTCCCCGTTTCTACCACCAATGAAGATAACATATATGCTTTGAGTACACAAGCCATATGGATGTGTAACTTCTTATCATACAAGCCTAAATTGGTTAGGAGCTAACTATGGGGTCTTGGTGTTTGTGTTAATCCTAATATTTGTAAAGTAGAGAAGCAACAGAAGAGGTACTTTTATGGTTCTGACATGGTATTTGTACATTAAGTTTAACTTACTTCCTTGATTGTTCTTGTTTGAGTATGTTATTTTACAATTCAAATGATCTAAATGTATTTCACAACCTCATTACAAGGGTTAAAAGATTATAGACTGTATAATTTTGAAAGTATGTAATCTTGTAGGAACTACTGCTTTCGGAGATGATATTGATATGCATGTGTAACTCCTAATTACACATGCTAGATGCATGTGTAACTCTTAGTTACACTAGTAAGATGCATGTGTAACTAAGAGTTACACTAGTAAGATGCATGTATAACTTCTAATTACACATGCTAAAATGAACAAATTTAGTTGGTCGGGAAGATGATGTGACTGAACCAATTTAGTTTTGTTAGCTCGTTGTTAAATTGTAATGCATGCGTAATGTGTATCTGCTGATTAAACATATCATTTAAGTCAGCATATTTGTTCGCTCATTTACTATTTCACATGATTTCCATATTTGAATTCAGATTATTCTTAATGGGCAATTACTAGTTGATAACTTTGGTACAAAATGTGCAGATCTCTGAAATTAGGAGAGGCATAAGAAATGGACCAAAGACACTGAAACCAATACCAGTAATAATATATTGCAGGTAACATATCTTGCCGATGTAAAATTTTGTTTTGTGCTGATTTTGTTTGCTTTAATTTCAATTTCTAGAGGTAATATCAACTGTAGATGCCAACATATCAAGCCATAAATGTAATTTTTCGCTGCAATACAGGATGATCGGTTTTTACCCATAAATGCTCATTGTGTTAGCTATTGAATTGTTAGCTAGATCCAATTTATTTTCCTAAGGAATCTGTTCTTGAGTCAATAACTTTTGGAGAAGCTGTTGGTGCTGCAGTGGTGTTTTGAATCTCAATTTATTTACAAGTCAGATGCATGTGTAACTTTTAGTTACATATATT
Source organism: Papaver armeniacum (assembly GCA_023531295.1). NCBI lineage: Eukaryota > Viridiplantae > Streptophyta > Magnoliopsida > Ranunculales > Papaveraceae > Papaver > Papaver armeniacum. The sequence goes on along the minus strand of JAJJWW010001088.1, from coordinate 641,624 downwards.
TATGCATGTGTAACTTCTGAGTACACATGAAAAATGCATCTGTAACTCCAGATTACATTAGATAGATGCATGTGTAACTACCAATTATACTAGACAGATCTTTTTTATTCGCCTTACCATTGTCCTATAATTTTCTTTCTTTCTTTTTGTTCATCCAACCTAATTATATTGATGTTTATTTTTTTACAGATATGCAAGTATTTTGGAATCTAGGAAGACAAGAAGGAAAGGGAACATTACTATTATATGATATCGTGGTGTATTTTAAGGATTTCGTTTTACATATCTAGTATTTTAGCTCGTCTATTGTATTCAATAACAACCTTTTACTGTAATTGATAAACGAAGAAATTGTTGTAAATGAATATTAAAGCAATACAATACTTTTTTTGTATGTTTCTTTATGATGTGTAACTGCTGAGTACACATCCATATGTATGTGTAACTTCTCATTACACATGCCATACGGATGTGTAACTTATGGATACGCGTGCCATATAGATGTGTAACTTTTGGATACACTCCATATGAATGTGCAATTTTTGGATACACTTTCCATATGGATATGTGACTTTTGGATACACATATAGGCGGTGGTGATTGGTGGACGATGGTGGTTGGTGGGGCATGAGGGCGGTGGTCGGCGGTGGTGGTAGGCTTATAAACCTACTCTATAATACCGCAAGCGCACGACATCTAGAATGCAGACAATGACAAATACGAGTCAATCCTACGGGGAGTTGGATTGGTGATGGTAAACCTCTAAGTTCTACTTTTACTAATTTAGAGACGAATATATGGTCGAATGACCAAAAGATGGATTGTTATGCTAAGCAAACAAGATTAAAAGGCAAAATAAAGATGAACCAGGGCTTTGAATCCACCACCTAAATGCATAGAAATCCCCTAGTTTGATATACTCTTTTTAATCAAGGAGCTATTAAGATGCTAGCCTCAAACTACCTTGAGGTGTGATAAATCACTTGCACAAATGGATAATTTTAACTCAGCAAAATATGTCACTCCCTAGCATTACCTATCTGTTTAAAGCATAGATAATCACAAATTGCACTAAAGCATTTCATATATAGGTTTGAATGCATAAAAAAGAATTGTTCTAACTACCATGGATGCTTCACATACAAGGTGAAAGGAAATTGCTAGTATTCAGAGATTAAATCATGTTTCCCATTCAAAATCCTAAGAAGAACAAGTAATCAAACCATGAAATTCTAATTATTTAGGGGTTTCATCTCAACCCAAGTTAGAAAACTAAAACATGAAAAATACTGAAATTAAACCTAAATTACTACTACAACTTGGTGCACCGGCTACTTCGGGCTTAGTTTATATATACATCTGCCTCCCCCATTTATACAAGTTTTCCCAAAACCCCAAATCCCCATAATCAAACAAATGCATAAAAAGAAATTTAGGGATTTGTTTTCTTTGTCACTCACCACTGATGCAGTCTACAGAGCCACCACCTTATTTCCGTCAATTCCTTACTGCCATTGTTGGTGATTGCAAGGACCAACAAATTCAGATCTCCACTAGTCAATTCTATCGCTCTTGAAAACCAATTAGCCAACCTATTGTTTCTCACATAATAATTACTGATTCTAGGTCTAGCTTGAAATGGATATAACAATAGGAGTACGAAATGGGTCATCCTGATTGATTTGTGAAAGATGGAAATAGGGTATGGATTCGATAAGGAAAAATAGAGAAGATACAACCTCTTAGGGTTAGGCTCTGGTTTAGGTGTTGGAGCGTGTTAGTAAAAGACAAAAAGGGTCATTAGGAAGTAATTTCCGAAAGCCCCTTAACGAACTATTCTCTTACTACCTATTTTACTCCTGATTAATTAGTGTTAATTAATCGTATTAGGTGTTAATTAATTGTGTTAGATGTGAGATCAACTAATGTAAATCGATCTTCAAAACATCAAACAACTGAAAATTTTTGATTTTTTTTCTGAAAACACTACCCATAATCGGTTTACGTTCATGCACTCGCAAACCGATTTTGGGTAGTGTTCTTTGGTATTCAAGAAGGGGCATCAAGAATAGGTTAAAGTATTCATATATAAAATCTGATTCTCATAATCTGTGTTTGTTGGCGTCATATATAAACCGATTGTTTCATTTTAATTTATTTATTTCAAATGTACTCATTTTCGTAGGAATCACGGATGCACTTAGCACGTGCATCAAGCCTTTGAACCCCTAGGTGATCCTAGTGGATGAGTAATAGTCTCGTGAGGGTTTACATAGAGATCTACCCACAAAATCTACACAACAACTCCTAAAACTATCAATCTTCTTCCGAGGAAGCCCGAGTCCGACTCATAAAGTCCAGACCGTACTCCAAAATTTTAGATACCATGAAGTGATAACTTTCATAAAATGTGAATGCTTCCCCCTTTTCCACCAAATAACGCGCTTTCACGGCTTTGTGCTACAAAAACACGACACAACTTATTTTGTTAGTTACAAATTGATAAAAGTAGATTGCGTAGAATACACCATAAAAATACTAACAAATTGTTGAAGGGACAAACTAAAGTGGCTAGCGTTCAAAATCCATTGTTGGATAGCTATAAAAACGACTATCATATCTAGGATGACTCGGTACCTATCATGGATTTGTTTAAGACTTCTTGTCTTCGGGTTCCCATAATCTTGCCTAATTTTTTTTATATATATTCGCCCAAAAGGTCATGGTCTAGAACTCGACTTTCGGCGTACCATACGTTGGTGATTGCCAAATCTTCCGCGAGTCAAACGATATTTCTTATATGTGGAGGTATGAAATGAGTAGTTGTGGATCATATGGAGTATGAGCGAATAAAATGAGCAAGTTTGAGGCAAATTGGGTCCAAGGATGAGGTCTCTATATATAGAGAAAGACCCCAACGGCAGTTTTTTTTGAAAAAAGTGAAATAATTTAGCACAATCGGTCCTCTTAAATGTCCTTAAAACCCGATTATTATTTGATGCCAACAGAAATCGGTCTTATGTTTGGCTACATAAGCTGATTGTGCGTCTGTAAAAAATTGGAATTTCCATTAACACTAATCGGTTTATATATTTTCACATGTAATCCGATTCTGCCTAGAAAAAGATACAGAAAAACTGCATTTCTAAGGCTTGAAGAATCGGATTATACTGACACCCTCATAAACTGATTCCATGATGAATCCTCAACAATTGGTTTATAGGGTGGAGTCATATAAATGTGCCTATAATTGCAAAACAAAGTATGAAGCGTGCATAAACTTATTTTGGCATAAACCCATTACACACATAATTATAATTAAAACCATCATCATAAAAAAAAAAAAAAAAAACCTTAATCATCCAAAAAAGTGTTAAAGACTTAAACCACCCAAAGTATTAATAACTTAAAACTTAAAACTTAAAACTTAAAATATTTAAAAGAGATCATCAACATCAGGAGCAGCAGCAACTTCTGCTTCAGCAAAGGCTTGAGATGCAGCCATTTCTTCAAACAGACCATCAAAATGTCTATCACGCGCCCTCCTAGCTTCAATCGCATTCCTCCTTCTCCTTGCAAACCTAATTATCTCAACAAGCTCTTCCGGTGCAAGTTTGTCTGCCAATGCGAGGGCCTCTCCAAACGGGTCTCACAGCCATACCCGAACTTGTAGAGGCTTCTAGGTACCATAGCCTGTGGTATCCTGTGAATATCCTCCTAGTTGAGTTCTCGAGAATAAAATGCTAGGTGTCCCATATCTACAAAAAAAATAAAAAAAAAATCTGGTTCCACAATCAGTACATAGGACAACATATGTAATCTGATTCTAACAATAAAAACATACAAGAATTTCAGAATCGGTTTATGTGATACATATATAAAAACCAATTGTGAAATGGAACCTGAAGAGACAACTTCACAATCAGTACATTACCATGTAAATAAAAACCGACTATATGAGCACAGATTTCAAAAAAAAAAAGGTACCAGAATCGGTTTATGCTAGTGCACTTATAAACCGATTCTGGTGATGTCTTTTCATATTCTGATTTCAACCCAGAATCGGCCGATGCTAATCGTCCTATAAACTGATTCCTGTGCATGCTCTTCATGGAACGAAGAACGGAACCCAGAATCGGTTGATGCGATATATCCATAAACCGATTCTGGGTAAATCAAAGATTTTGATTTTTAAAATTGAAGTTTTAAATCAATTAATAAACGCTAATAATAGAACATGTTGATGGAGATTTACCTTTTCTTGGTTGGATCAGAGTTCGTTGGAGAAGAAGGTAAAAAAAAATAATAATTAAGGTTTATGAAATTTGGAAGGATTAGATGAGCATAATTTTTTATTTTTATTTTTTAGGTTTTTTTGTTTTTGGTTTTTTACTGAAAATGGTAATGGATTAGTATTTATTTGGGTTAGTTTTAGGAATTAATTTAAAACTAGATTGGTCTTTTTGTCAAATTTGGCACCCCATTTGTAAGAGTTGGGAGAGGGATTTGATAGGGCCCAAACTAGGAAGCTACATAAAGCTAAATTATCACATGCCCGATATAATTGAGTAATGAATGGTGAAATGGGTATTTTCCTGCACCTATTGTTGTATGGCCACCAATTCGGTATCATCTAATGTTGATGTACTAAGAAATCTGCAATTAAGGTTTAATGCATTGTGACACACCAATTATTTTTTTGTCGAACATAGTGCTATCCGATATCATCTAATGCTGCGGTATCAAGGAGTCTGCAATTAAAGTTTAATTTCCCCCGCTACACTAAATAGAATTTTTTTATTGAATCCAGTGTGAAGCACGGGTTATATGTCAGTTTTGTTTAAAGAAAATAAATTGTCTGGTGCGTAGCATGGGAACAAATCTAGTGACGATAAATTAGTTGAGAGAGATAAGGGGAATAGTGAATTTTTTTGTATTGTGCTATGATATGAAATTTCTATGTATATCAGTTAAAGCAGGAGGTGCATCGCGCGTGCCAATTCACTGGTAAGGATATGGTATACTCAATTAGACTTGTATACTCAATTAGACTTTGGTCAAGAAAAACTGAAAATTCTGAGCCCTTAATTACCAAATATCGGTACCTTGTTGTAACATCCATCAATAGTATAGGAAGAGCACTCGAGCACAAGTAATCTCCAAAATAAAATTTTTAGTCCAACGCGGATTTTGAAAACAGAAAAGCACGGGGCGAGAGTGGAGAGACGAATATAAGAGAATTAAGTCGAAAAGATTTCTTTGTCTCTACGGTTATGCGAAAAAAGTTAAGTCAGGTTTATGAAAAAAAAAATTGATTAGAGAAAAAAACTGCAGCGATGGTTTCTCAAGAAGAAGCGATCAAATAGCTGGTTGATTTAGCAGAAAAAATTGAAGAACATCTAAAGCAAAGTTTTCAGAATATGCACCAAGGATATCCAGCTGAAACTTTGGTGTGGTTTCTCAAGGCTAGAGCTTGGAATGTTCCCAAAGCACATCGGATGTTAATTGATTGTATAAATTGGAGGATGGAAAATAAGATTGATACGATATTAATGAGACCGATAGCACCTGCTGAATTATACAAAGCTGTGCGAGATTCCCAGCTATTAGGATTGTCAGGTTACTCAAAAGAGGGCCTTGGTGTTGGAAAAAGTACATACGACAAAAGTATGGTCGACCATTATGTCTGTGAACACAGAAATAACGATGGTATTTACGTGTCCACAAACAATATTCGCATTACATACAAATTCACCGAGGAGAATGAAATACGTGTAACGTTGCATAAGTACGATGCTTATTACACTCGGAGCCTTCGGGCTCGTCCTCGTCTAGCCGTAGGAGAGTAACAAAAACATATCTACCGATGCACGATAAATAACACACTAGAATATAATAAGTAAAATAGAAGATCGAAAGTGTTGAATATAAACGAGGCGACGATTTACATGGTTCAGCACTAAGGCCTACGTCCACGGGGGTAGTTGTTTCACTATGTATTTGGTGGTTACAAAGATAGTCGAATGACTTTGGGGGTGAGGAACGAAGCTATGAAGAAGATAAAACTCATACTTACTCTTACAATATCTCTCTCTTCTGCTCTCTTCTCTCACTCTAACTTTGGATTGGTCGACCCCTCTTTCTTAGTGGAGAGGGGTATTTATAGGCGACTTCGGTGGGGCCCTCTTCTGTAGACAGCTGTATCCTTATCGTCTTAATTTGTGTATCGATCCCGATGGAGTCTTCGTTATGTCCCGATGGCTCCAGCGGTAATATAGGGTATCAATGGGTCACCTCTCTCTCCTCCACAGGGTAACTAACACGTACCCTATGTTCCTAGCGTTTAATGCGGGTGGTTGGGTAGCCTGCATGCGCCGAACAGATGTCTGTTGCGCCCATCACGTCCTTGTCAGTGGGACTCATCCTCGCCCTTGATCTTGGATCTTCCTCGGGATGGAGTAAAGTAGGTCTTTGGGTGCTCTTCAGTACTACACGGTGCTCCGTTTCTTTGGTGCTCCTTGACTCTCCTTCGTAGGATCAACTCGACGATGAGTAGATGGGATGATGCGTGTCTCTGGCGTGTTGAGACGTGGCATCATATCTTGATGTCTAAGTGCCACTTGTCCTCCACGTGTGATTACTCCTACACGTGGCAGATGTTGATTTATGGGTACACAATTTGCCCCTTTTCTTAGGGTTTGAAGTTGGTCAAAGTTCGAAGAAAACTGTCTTCACAGTCTCTTCTTCTTCTTCTCGCAATAACTTCCCCTAGATTTTAGGGCACGTTTCCCACTTCTTGCAATAACTTCTCCTTGAAACATGGGACGATTATATCATTTAAGTTATAAATATGAGAGAGGTTGCTAGTGAAATAAATTCCTTCTTCCTCTTCTTGTCAGTCCAACAACTCCTCATTCTCTTCTCTGAGCTTCTTCATTCTTCTTTTTTGTTTTCTTGTTCTTAACTTCTGCCGATACTATTTTTGGATTAAGTTTGACAAATTCTTCCAAGGTCTACTGCTGTCGTTGTTCGTCAAGAGCTTTCAGATCGTATTCATCCATTCTTGACGCTTCTGGTTCAGGTAAGTGTTTTTCCATTAATGGAGTTTTTCGATTGGTTCTTTCTTTTCTGCTGCTGCTGTGTTTGTGTTTTGTGATGAAGAACATAATATACGAAAGTATATATACTTGCCCCTATTATTTATCACAAAACTTAGGGCCTTTCTGTTGATCGTCGGTACAAGGTTTTTTACGATGTAATGATGTTGATGGTGTTCTTGATACTCTGATGCCGGGGGTGTTCTTGCTGAAGTATACTGATTAGGGTTTTAAAACTGTTGTGTGATTTTTGTTTTCCTTCTATGCCCCTTGTAGATATGGCTGATCGTCATCGGGTTCCTTACCAAACTCCACTATCGAGTCCTTACAGATCTCCTCCATCCAGAAGTCCTGATATATCTCCGCCGAAGGGTGGTCCATCTAGGTCTTCCCAACCGGACCTTCGTGCTCATAAGACTTCGTCTTCGTCAGGTCCCAGAGTTTTATCTACGAAGAGGGGGGTCCGCCGAAGGGTTCTAGATATGCCGTTAACCTTCCTTTGGCTAATCCTTCTTCTCAACGTGCTGAACCGATGAATGTGCAGCATCCTTCTTCTCAGCGTGCTGAACCGCTGAATGTGCAGCCTCTTCAATTTGTTGCCCCAGTTACGATGCCTTCTCAGAAGCCTAAGGTTGCACAGTATACCGTTCCAGTGAAAGAATCTTCTTCTAAAGGTGCTGCACCGAAGGTAGATCTGTCGAGGAATCCGTCAACCAAGAGAAAAGCTTCAGATATGAGTCCTCCTAAGAAGTCGTCGTTGGTCAAAGCTGTTAGTTCTGACGTTGCCCCGGTTATACGAAGCGTCTCGGTTTCCAAGAAGAAGGTTACTTTTAAGCATGTTAATCTCAAATTGTTCAAAGTAAATCATGGCCTCGAGGCTTTTCATGTTAAGTTTTATGCGCCAGATGACGATCTTACTTATGATATGATCGTGAACTATAAGTACGATGACTTCCATTTCTTTGACAAGCTGGGGGCCTTCGAAGCTGGCTTGATATTGCCTCTGTATAAGTCGGGGGACTCTTTTTACTATGATGTTCTGGCCCATCGTGAGGGTTCCACTCCTCATACTCACTGTCGTTCGGTGGTACAACTAAGTGGAAATTATCTTCGAACGCTGAAAGAGTATTATCTTCGGAGTAAGGCGAGACGATGATGACGTGCTACGTTCCCAACCCTGCTGAGAAAGATTGGTATACCCCTGAGAATTTCAACGCTTCTTTTGGAGATCATGTCAATGGTAGAAATCGTAAGCCATGGAGTGTAGGTCTTCGTACAATTGCCGCTTCTCAAGGTGAAGTTCGTCTTATAAGTGAAGTGAGTGACTCAAAGCTTCGTTATGTCCCTGGTACCGAAGGGACTCATTCTCAAAGGCTTTTCCCCAAGAATGAGCGACTAAAGCGTGATCATGATTATGAGTGGCATGCCACCGTTATTGAAGTCATCGATCCTTGGGCCTATGGTTGGGTGCCTGGTCAACATGGGTGGCGTCCTGTTGCTGGTAGTCAACCTCGTGATAGTGCCCCATCCCGCTATGGTGACTTCTGTCCTTGGAAACTAAATTTCGCTGGCATGAACTTCGAGTATGCCGTTGATGCTGCTGATGAGGAGGAGAGTTCCGATGCGGTTCTTCCTTCGAAGGGTACTACCACTGTCAAGGTATGCTTTCATTACTTATAAAATTTTGTTGTTGTATGTTTGCCCCTGGAATCAGAAGTTGATCAAGTGTTTGTTTCAGGTTATGAAAAAGAAGAGGATCGGTCATGTTCAGTCCTCTACCGCTGGTGAAGAAGAGACAGAAATTCCAGAGGTTAATAGTCCGGTGAACGATGAAGAAAATTCCAATGAGGATGTTACCGATGATGAGGAACATACTAACACTTCTCCTCCCGGTCACGAAGGTGGTGGGAATGTTGGTGCTAAGGAAACCGAAGAGAACATCATTTTTAACGCTCAAGTGAACGATCCTCCTACTGAGTCTACGCATGTTCAAGGGAACGAGGATGCTGATCTTCAAGCCACGGACCCCAACCGAGAGTTATCTTTTGGTAGGATTTATTCCGTTGAGGACCCGATTGACATTGATGCTACTTTGAGGTTGGCATCGGATTTTTCTCCGCTTTCACCAAACGACGAATGGGATGTTCTTGCAGGGGATGAGGGTGAAAAGGTATCTGAGGAAAAAGATAGTTCTGAGGCCAAGATGCCGAGGCTCTTGCTACCAAGGAAGTCGAGGCCAGAACGAATTCCGTCGGCAAAGGGACCGCTGCAGGTGAGGAGACCGTTGCTGGTGAGGAGACCGGGGCGGGTGAAGGGGACGCTGCGGATGAGGGTGCCGCTGCTGGTAAAGGGGCCGCTGCTGGTGAAGGGGTCCTTGCTGGTACATCTTCAGATAGTTTTGAGAAGGTTGTGGTGCACGATGGAGATGATGCTACCTTCGACTGGCTAATGAAGAAAGGCCTGTTGTGTGTGCTCAACCCTGCTCCTGTGGTTCCTGGCGAGAAAAGTTATGATGCTTTTACTCGTCAAAGAATGCAGCTATCGTCGTATGAAGATGTTGCCGAGGTCTGGGATAAGGATTTGGGTGCTACTTCGACCAGTCTGTTGGTCGACCCTCCTTCTTCTATTGCCGATATGATGGCCATCGCTGATGGGTATCAGTATGGCTTCCCTCAGCAACGCATTATTGAGGTAAGTCTTAGCATATTCCCTTAGGTCGAGTATCGTGATGCCCTTTTATTGATTACCTTCATTATTTAACGTAGTTGGTGATGAACGAGCACTGCAACAATACTCTGTATCAGTTCTTCAAGGCGAAGGCCCTTAAACTGGAGGCAAAGCTTCTTCATAGATAAGATGAGTTAAATGCTGCCGAGGCACTCATCACTGCTAAGGATAAGGAGATATTGGAGTTGAAAAATTGTCCGAAAGGGAAAGAGCAGCTTGGTGCGTCCGAGGAGAAACTTCGTCTTGAAATCGCTCTCGTTCGTAGTGAGTTGGAGAAGGCTCGTAGCGAGGCTTCGTCTTCCAAAGGTTCGTTTTCTTTCCTTACGCTCCTCTTCGTCTTTCCCTTTCGTCTTCTTAGTGTGCTGTCTGAGTCTCCCCGCCCTATCTTCAGCGGGTGATGTCAGAGAGTTAGCATGGCTTCGAAATGAGAGGACTCGGAAAGCTTCTCGGATCAAAGAGTTGGTGGAGAAAGTTAAGAATGAAGCTGATAAATGGAATGCTCAGGCCGATGAGCATAATGTCCTAGTGGCTGAGTGGCGAGAGAGGCGGAACCAAATGGTTGATATGAAGAACAGTTATAATGCCGATCGTCGCCAGTTTAATGGTGCTCTACTGTGGACTCCTGAGAATCTGCGTGAGGCGCGTGAGGATATTTCTCGTTTAGAGACCAAGGTAATAAATTTGGAAGAAAAGTTGCGCCAAGCTCGTTCATCTCATGACCCTGAGGTTCAGGGCTATATACAACGAGTTATTCGGGAGAGGGACGTTGCCAGAGCTGAGGCTCATGCCCTTAATAATGCTTTAACTTCTTCTCGGGCTAATGTTGCTCGTTTAGTCGAACCTGAGAAGGATCTTGAAGTCAATATGTACAGGCTTACTAAAGGGATAGAAGAAATGAGTAACGAAGTTAATCGCCTTCAACACTTAGACTCCATGAAGCGGGTAGAGTTGGATGAGTGTCAGTTTGCTCTCACAAATCTTCGATTGGATTATAAGAAAATTTCAGACGAGTATGATTTAGTTCCGTCTGTATTCCCACGCCTCCGACTTGTGAATAAGTCACGTACTTGGAACAATTTCTTTGGTTCGTATTCCAAACAGTAAAGGAACAACAATTCTGTTTGGTATCAACTCTATTCAACCAAGTGATATGAATCGGACAAAGGCTCTTGTGTTTATCTTAACATAAACTCCTTCTTCAGGTCCTTAGATCTATCATATGTTAAATCACTCAAAGGTAATCGTTTAAGATTAAGCCAATCAATACCTTTAATCACAAGGAAACGTATTGATGCCGATCTACTCAATTAATCAATCCAATCTACCACAAGGATAAACCGATTATTAATTGGATCCTCTTTTACCGAAACAAGTATTGTGCACACCAAAGATTATAAAACCCAAGTCAAATCTTCAATATCTTCTTTGTCTTCAAATCTTCTTAAATGAATTCATAAGATATGCAATGAATAAAAAAACCAATAACACCTGGCAATTTCCTTTTCGGTTCACAAACAAGTTTATGAACTTACTTCCTCAGAACACATGTAAACATTGTTCCCTAGGATGAAATCCTCATCTCATACCCATACATAATCACAATAGCATTCAAATGATTATGGCGATGTCTTATCTACAAAGTTTAATGGTTAAGCAATAAACCTCGTATTGTATTCCTTAATACTATGTCTATCTAGAGTTCAAATATGCTTCGCAGTTATGTTTTCAATATGCACGACTTGAAAGATACGTTAGGGAATGAAACAGTTCAAGTCAAATATCACTAACCTCAAGTGGAAGGATGATTGTTGTCGTTGTAGCTCCTTGCTTCTTCACATCTTCAAGTCTTCACAATACTTGTAATGTCTCATATCCTAATACTTTCAAGCTAACCTATATGCAGTTTAACTCTAGTACATAATCAAGCGACTCTTAACATGAGTTTTGATTCACTAAAATATGACAACCAAACTTGACGAAGAGACGCTTCCTCCCGAAGAAGGATCGGAGGTGTAGAGTAGGGGCTCAGGCATAGGACGACGAGGGTAATGCTTAACGATGCCATGATCCTTCTGAAGGCGCTGCTCGATCTTGGTCAAGGTCTTGTTAACCTCTTCGGCAAGCTGGCAACGAGCTTTATGTGCAATAACGGTGGACTTGAACTCAGATTGCGACAATGAAGACTTCAATCGGGTTACTTCTTTGGCTGCCTCCTTCGCCGCTGCGTCCCGAGATCCTGCCAACCCTTCATAGTACTTAGCCTGACCTTGCTGGTGCACTAAGGAAGATTGAGCCTCTTTAAGCTTTTCATTTGCAAGGTTAAGCTGTCCCTCGAGCTCTGAAAAAGAAGACGCACGAAGGTTAGAGAATTAGAATTACGGAACCGCTCACGACCAAACAAATGTATACCTTCGACACTAACCGAAGCTATCTCATATTCATTAACTACAGCGTCCCGGGCTTCGTTGTGTGATAGAGTATAACCGCTCACAACTTGTTGTGTTCTTGGTAGAATTGTTCACAAAGGCCTGACTTATGTATTGGTATAACTTTTATTAGTAAAATCGATCTTAAGTAATCACCTGTGGTATGATCGAATTTTGTATGTCTGACCTTGTAAGGGAAAGGGAACCGATCCTAGTAAGGGAAAGGGAACCGATCCTAGTAAGGGGTGTAGTACATCAAAGGGAACCGATCCTTGTATGGGGTGCAGCAAGGTTTATAGCAGAAAGGGGAACCGATCCTATAGACATGTGCAACACATATAAGTTAGATACCATATATATGTTGGGAACCGATCCTAGTACCTAGTCAATCGAACTTTTGGAAGCTAGTGTGACTATGCACAGTACTCACATGGAGGTAGAACCGAAACTTGTTTTGGTAGAACCGTAAACCCATGATTGTGATTGAATGTTGGTTTGATCAATCACATAGTTCTTGAAAGTCAGATGAACCAATTCTAAACTTGTTTGGAAGTGTGGCAAATCGGTTTCAAGGTTGTAAGTGTGAAAGAGAACTTACAAAGTTAAGATGTCGACAAACTTTGAACACGTGTTGTGAATGTTTATTTCTATAATTGTTCAAAGATATTCCTTAACGGCTAAGGGAAGAGAATCCAGGATCGAAACATAAGTAAGTTAAGAATCTTTTAATTAAGGTTATTAATTTCATTTTGTAGGGAAATTACAGAATTAGTAATGTGCATTTACTAATTAGATTTTCCGAGAGATTTCAATCGTTATTTTTGGACAGAGCATTTCCAGGAATTATGAAAACCGAATCTGTGCTTTTATGAATATCTTGAAAATATTTTCGGTTTTGGATATTCCTTGGTGTCCAAACTTCCTTGTCTATAAATACACGAAGTTTGCCTTTCTAGCAACTAATCCTTCGTAACAACAGATTTACTCTTTTGTTGTTGTTACTGGTGTAGCCGCCTATTCGGAGAGGAGAGTAACCTAATTAGGCGAAATCTCTTACGGCCGCTCAATTTAAAGTCTTCTTTGGGATTGAGAAGCTCTAGCGCGACCCGTTGGTGGGAAACTAGATAATTGCGGTTTATCTTTGTTTTCGATTGATTTGATTGACTTACGGTGGTTGAAATCTGATTGCACCTAGTTTGTTTATTCTTGAGAATCTTTTCTTCTGATATAAGATTCCCTCAAACTAGTTCAGAGTTTCGACATGGATCTTTAGACTGTTGTTAGTTCTAAAGACGATCTTGTGATAATCCATTGTTAACAGACTCCGTTCTGTGCGTGATTGATCACTAGAGATTCAAGTGATTGTGTGCAGGTTTTTAGGAGGCAGACGACTGGAGAAAGACATACATCGAAGACTTGACGCGGATGGACGAAGAGCGAGTGATTCCTACTCAAGCCTTAAAGCAGTTCGTGATGATCCAAGGTGCGTTGTACTACAGGGCGGCCGGAGGATCCCTCGCAAGATGTGTAAACAAAAGGGAGGCGGAGAAGTTACTCCGAGAACTACACACGGAAACATGAGGGCAGACCGGTGTCGGTCATCTATACAGAAGGCTTCAAAGGATGGGCGTATATTGTCCAAGTATGTCATCTCAAGCAGCAACACTCTAAGATAGTTGTGCCGATTGCCAAGCCCTGCCACAGCCCGCGGAGGTCTGCACAGTCGAATAAGTAAACTGGAGACAACCTTACATCGATTTCATCCAACATAGGAAGCTGCCTGGTGACATACAAATGGCTTTAAAAATACAAAGGAAGGCAGCGCGTTTCTTCATGCATGAAGGCATTCTCTATCGGAGAAGTTATGGTAATGCCGCGCTGCGATGCCTATCAAATCAGGAAGCCATAGAAGTCATGACCCGATCCCACGATGCAGAGCACCAGGGGATGCGGAAGTTGTTCCTACAACTCTACGAAGGAGGGTTTTATTGGCCGACCATGGAAAGTGATACCGCAGAACACGCCCGAAGATGCTTGCAGTGCCAGACACATGTGAACTTGATCCAAGCCCCCCACGCACTATTGCATAGCATAGTAATGCCCTGGCCGTTCCACAGCTGGGGGATCGATCTTATAGGTCCAATCAACCCAACATCCTCAAAGCGACATAAGTACATAATCACCGCCACCGAGTATGCATCGAAATGGGTCAAGGCGATACCCCTCAAAGATTACGCAGGTGCCACAATAGCCGCATTCATCAAAGAACACATCATTTTCAGGTTCGGGGCGCCCATGATAATCAGGGCAGACAACGCGAAATCATTCGTGAACAAGGATGTAATTGATTTACTCCGCCAATACAATGTAAGGCTCCATACGTCTACCCCTTATTATCCCAAAGGGAATGGGGAAGCGGAGACAACAAATAAGACGCTCATCCGCATCCTCAGTAGAATAGTACATGACCACCATAGAGAATGGCACGAGCAGTTGTCGTTGGTACTCTGGGCGTATAGGATTTCTAAGCGAAGTTCTACAGGCGCATCTCCTTACTCACTGGTCTACGGAGAAGATGTGATCCTACCTTTCGTGAACGTCATTCGATCAGGCGCCTTTGGTATTTCCGAGACCTTTTGTGAACTTGTAAGTCAATCAGGCGCCATTAGCATTCCTGAGACCTTTTGTGAATTTTGTCAGTCGATCAGGCGCCTTTGGCTGCCCTAGGACCTTTTGTGAACTTGTCAGTCAATCAGGCGCCATTAGCATTCCTGAGAACTTTTATGAATTTTGTCAGTCGATCAGGCGCCTTTGGCTACCCTGAGACCTCTTGTGAACTTGTCAGTCAATCAGGTGCCATTAGCATTCCTGAGACCTTTTGTGAATTTTGTCAGTCGATCAGGCTCCTTTGGCTGCCCTGAGACCTTTTGTGAACTTGTCAGTCAATCAGGTGCCATTATCATTCCTGAGACCTTTTGTGAATTTTGTCAGTCGATCATGCGCCTTTGGCTGCCCTGAGACCTTTTGTGAATTTTTCAGTCAATCAGGTGCCTTTGGCTGCCCTGAGACCTTTTGTGCATGCGCCATTTTCCCAACTTACTTTATTGCTTAAAGCAGGCATTTACAAGGTAGGTCTCAAGCATAATTTTTTTTTAACCACATGCCATTGATGGGTGTTTTAACCTTGGTCCCATTCATGCGCCGAAGCTTGTAGTATCCGCTTTCTGCCACTTTCCTTATTGTGAACGGGCCTTCCCAATTTGCTGCGAATTTGCCAGCATTGGCATTTCTCTGTACGTGCGGGGAGATTTTTAAGACTATCTCATCAACCTTGAAGGCCCTCTCCTTTACACTCTGGTTGTAGTAATTAGCTGCACGCTTCCAATAAGCTTCCGCGAACCTTTCTGCCCGTGCTCTTCTTTCCTCTATTGTGTCTAAATGGGCAAAGCAGCTCACTTCATCTGGCGTGGTATGGCTAGCCATTGCCACTCTTGCAGATGGGATTGATATCTCCGTGGGTAGAACCCAGCTGATCACGTCGAGTCTTCCGAGGGGAAGTAGGCTTCTATGTTCGTTATCTAGAGTTGATCCTTGTTGATTACTTGGCTTTTGGGCCATTTTTTGTGTATCTTCTGTATTTCTTGTTTAATTCCCCCGGCTTGTAATCAACTTTTAAGGAATGGATCATCGTTTTCTTGGATATGTACAACTCTAATTTATCTGCATTGTTAGTTCATTTATCTCTGAGATAGCGAGTAAATCTAGTTATTGAGGAATGAATACGTAAAGCGTTAAAAGTGTTTGGCGGTAATAACGAAGATAAATACCTTCGTTATTAACTTTGGACCTTTTACCAAACGGTGGGGGTTGATGCAGCGTTCCCGGATATGTGATGCGTTATTGAAATATTGACATGCATCCATTCCGCTGAACCGCTGCCTTGTTGGTTGGGTATCTCTTTCTACTGGAATCCTTCCCCATGGTCCTACACTTATATACGCTGATAGGGGAGTCCCGAGAGATTGTATATGATTACTTTCCCCAAATAGAAGTGTTGCAAAAATCTTGTTTGATTGATGTGGTGAGGTCTACTACTCCTCGTCCAGAGATAGAAACATGCCGAGCGGGTACACTGTGTCTTCTTCTTCTGGGGTTCTTCGCGCAGATGCAGAATTGCGCTGATTTAAGGATAGTATGGCTTGAGGTATTTTGCATTCCAAGGGTGCCTGAGGACTTCTCCTTTGAGGTTACGCAGATAATAGGATCCGTTTCCTGCAATGTCATGTATTATAAATGGCCCTCCCCATGTTGGTGCTAATTTGACCCACTTTTTCTCTCACTGGTATTGGGGTATAGTTCTCAGCACATACTGTCCTTCTACAAAATTTCTAAGTTTAACTTTCTTATTGTACTCTCTTGCTAATCTTCGTTGGTAGTTTTTCATCCTTTGTAGCGCTGTTTCCCTCCTTTCTTCTAGATCATCGATCCTTTCCAACATCATGTCCGTTGTGAGGTTCTTCTCCCATGCTTCGATCTTTGTGGTTGGCATGATGATCTCTATCGGGATGACCTCTTCGGCTCCGTAAGTGAGGAGGAACGGTGATTCACGGTAGCAGATCTGCGTGTTGTCCGATATGCCCATAGCACGTTGTGTAACTGTTCGCACCATCGTCCCTTGTGCTTGTCTAGTGACTTCTTGAGGATAAGAACAAGGGTCTTATTTGTGGCTTCGGCCTGGCCGTTGCTCTGGGGATAGATGGGAGTTGATTTGTTCTTCCTGATCTTGAAGGTATCAAAGAGCATATCTATGTTCTTTCCCTGCAGCTGCTTGCCGTTGTCAGAGACAATTTCTGCGGGGATGCCGAACCTGCAAATGATGTTCTGAAAGATGAATGTGAATACGTCCGGGTCTCGGATTCTAGCCAAGGCTTTGGCTTCCACCCATTTGCTAAAGTAATTTGTGGCTACAATCAAGAATCGTCTTTTCCCTGATCCTTCAATCAGGGGTCCGACGATGTCTACTCCCCATTTTGCAATTGACCAGGGGCTATCTACTGAATTTAATTTCGTTGCCGGAGCATGGATTCTCTT
The DNA here is from genome assembly GCA_023531295.1 of Papaver armeniacum. NCBI lineage: Eukaryota > Viridiplantae > Streptophyta > Magnoliopsida > Ranunculales > Papaveraceae > Papaver > Papaver armeniacum. The sequence continues at coordinate 624,283 of JAJJWW010001088.1, read as the reverse complement.
AGCAGAACGCTGACATTCCTCGCATCTTCTTGACATCCTGGTTGCGTCTTGAATCATCTGCGGCCAGTAATATCCTTGCATCTTAGCTTTGTCGACTAGTGATCTCATCCCGCTGTGATTGCCCGCATCCCCGTAGTGGATATCTTTCAAGATTCGGTGACATTCTTTTCTGGATAAGCAGCGTAATAAGGGTCCTAGAAAAGACTTCTTGTAGAGAATTCCGCTGCGAAGATCGTATCTCCCTGCCTTTGATTGTATTTTTCGGGCTTGCTTCGGATCTGTAGGCAGCGTTCCTTCTTCAAGGAAAAGATGAAATTCGGTTCTCCAGTCCTCTTCATTCTTGAAGTGTTCATCTTCGTTAGCCCTTGATATTATATCATCTTCAACAAAGTCATCAACAATGTCCTCCCCCACATCATCGTCAGCTGTATTCTCCCCTGCATCGTCTTCACGATGTGTAGCGAGGGATTGCTGTGGAGTAATCGAGGGCTCATATACTCTTGTTATTTTGATGGCTTTAACGCTTTCGTCCTTTCACATGGATGGTATGTATGCTAGAGCATCAGCATGTCTGAGGTCTCTTTTGCATAGATGACGGAACTTGATGTTAGGTATTTGGGATGCTAGAGTATGGACCAAGGCCATATACGCTAAAAGGATCTCGTCGTAGACATTGTATTCCAGACCTATTTGCCGTATGACCAGTTGTGAATCACTTGTCAGGCGTATGTCGGTTATTCCCATCTCTATTATCAAACGAAGAGCATGTACTACAGCTTCGTATTCTACGATGTTGTTGGTATGCCCCTGGAATTCCAACCTTAGCGCGTGCACGATCCTATCTCCAGTGGGGGTGGTGATTACGATGCCTATGCCTGCGCCTTCCCTATTCCTTGACCCGTCAAAGAAGATTTCCCATCGTCTTTGGCTTGAGGGTTCGAGGACATCGACTGGATCTTTCCCGTCCTCTTCTGCTTCTGGTATGTCCTTCACTTCTTCGTCATTGTTCAAGGGTAAATCTGCTAAAAAATCTTCCAAGACTTACGATTTTTGGGCAGTTTGGATCTCGTGGATAATGTTGAACTGATCAAGATGAGTATTCCATTTTGATATCCTTCCTACTTTCCCAGCATTTTTGAAAACAACTTTCAATGGCGCTTTGCATGGGACACGAATGTAATGAGTCAAGAAGTAGGTTCTCAGCTTTTGGGTTTCCCATACTAGTGCCAGGATAAGTTGTTCAATTTTCGTGTAGTTTCTTTCTGCCGGGTTGGGAGTCTTGCTGACATAGTAAATGGGTTGTTCAACCTTCGTATTGGTCTTGACCAGTACTGCGCTGACTGCATCTTTGGTCGCTGCTATGTAGAGGGCCAGCACCTCATCGGGGTCGAGTTTCTGGAGGATCGGTATCATGGCCAGGTATTCTTTGATCTTCTGGAAGGCCTCTTCGCATTCAACGGTCCATGAGAACTTGCTTCCTTTCTTGAGGATATTGAAGAAGTTCTTGCATTTGTCTGATGATCTGGCGATAAACCTCCCCAATGCTGCCAGGGATCCGTTGAGCTTCTGTACTTCTTTTAAGTTCTTTGGTGATGACATTTCTACAATGGCCTAGATCTTAGCAGGATCGACTTCGATGCCACTCTTCGTTACTAGGTACCCAAGGAACTTCCCTGACGTGACGCCGAATGTACATTTTATGGATTCACCTTCATGTTGTATTTCCTCATAGCCTCGAAGATATCTCTCAAATCTTGATGGTGGTCCTTGCGCAGCTTACTATTGACGAGCATGTCATCCACATAGACTTCTAAAGTGTTCCCAATCCATGGCTTGAAGATAGCATCAACCATTCTCTGGTATGTTGCCCCTGCATTTTCCAGTCCGAAGGGCATCCTTGTGTAACAATAGAGGCCGTGTGGGGTGTAAAATGCCGTATGTTGTTGGCCCTCTTCTGCCAGGCTACTTAGTTATAACCGGAGTATCCATCCATGAACGATAATTCTTCATATCTTTCAACGGCTTCTACCAGTTGATTGATGCTTGGGAGTGGGTAATTATCCTTCGGACAAGCCTTATTGAGGTTGGTGAAGTCGATGCATATCCTTACTCCTCCGTTCTTCTTTGGCACGATGACCATGTTCGAAATCCATATTGGATACTTAACTTCCTTGATGGATCCTTCTTCCAACAGCTTGCGGAGCTCTTTCTCGATTGCCTGGTGATATTCCGGTGCTACTTTCGTATTTTCTGTCTGAAGGGGGTTGTTCCCGGCTTTATACGAAGCTCGTGCTGGATTATCTTCGGATCAATTCCTGGCATATCTCCTAACTTCCACGCAAATATGTTTATTCCATGAGCAACTTGATTAGAGATATTTCTCGTTCTTCGTCCATTAATGTTCTTATCTTGATAATCTTCGGATTCTCTTCAGTCCCTATATTGATTTCCTTCGTGGGCTCTACATATGTGAATGTAGGCTTCGGTTCCCCTAGGAGAGGGACATTCTTTAATTGCTATTTGGTAGGCTCTTCAGCCCCCTTAGCTGTTGATATGCCTGCCTCGGTGTTTAGAACGGTGCTTTCCTTCGTCAAGCTTCTTCCTGATATTTCTTCGAGATATAGGTCAATTGCTTTGTCCTTGGCGGCCGCTTTGTTATTGTTTCTTCGGGACTTCCGCTGCTCGTCTTGTTCATTATTAAGTTGGTTTTGTAGAGCCTGGAATTCTCGGGCGGTGACTTGATCTCCTTTGATTTCCATTACCCCTTCGGGTGTTGGGAATCTAAGGTATTGGTGGTACGTTGCTGCCACTCCTTTGAGCTTGTGAACCCATCTCCGGCCGATGATGGCGTTGTAGGGGGACGGAGCATCCACTACACTGAATTGAGTATCAACCTTCATCGGTCCCGCATCTACTTGTAAAACAATATCTCCTAAGGGCTTTGTCGGTGCCCCATTGAATCCGTAGATGGTATAATAAGAAGACGTAAGTTGTTCGTCATTCAGCGCCATCCATTTGAACGTGTCGTAGAACAGAACATTAACCGAACTTCCTCCGTTGATGAGGATCTTCTTGATATTACACCCCGCCACTGGTAATATGAGGACCAAAGGATCGAGGACCAAAGGATCGTTGTAGTCTTCCAAGTCTTCCTCGACATCCTCGGCATCGAAGGTTATAGGTGCGTTCATCCACTGCTCGTGTTCGTCTACTTCTACCCCATCCATCTTATATAGCTCGCAGTAATCCTCAAATTGCTTTCTTAGCCTTTTCCCTATCTGGGCCGTCAGTGAGGGTCCCGTAGCTTCGGAGCATGAAATGGTATTGAGCGTTCGATTTCCCTCGGGTAGTTGGACTTGCTTGTTTATTTTAGCCCTATCTTCGGTTTTTGCCTTAGGGAGCAAAATCGTACCAATAGTACGTCTGCAGATGAGAGGCGCTTGAGGTCTCCAAGGTCAAAATAGGCACGAAGCGAAGGAGGAAGCGAGCTCAATCGGCTTTTTGGATCATTATCTTAAGTTTCTTGCATTTCTCGGTTTGGTGTCCGTTGAAACACAATCACATCATTTAATCATTTACAAGCATACATAAGTAACAACTCTTCGTGGTACTCATGATAATCTCTTGACTTCTCGGACCTTGGGGGCTGTTTTCCTTTGGACCATGGCCATTCCAGGTTTTCCCGATCCTTGATCTCCCTTAGGATGTGAGTGTAGTTGGTGTTCAGCTTCGTGTAAACTTGATCTTCGAACTTCCAGTCATCACGCCGACGATCTTCCCTTCGTCCTCTCTTATCTTCGTTAGGACGTTCGATTGAACCGCCCCTCTTGGATCCGCTGGCTTGCTCTACTGAATTAGTCCGATGAGACCTTTGAGTCTGGGCTCTGGAATTCTCCCGCTGGATTTCCTCCAATCTGGCGTGCTTTTCAATGATTACTCGAAGGTCTCCTTCAGTCGTAGGTGCACTTCCGTGAATCTCGACAAACAGTGGGCTCATTCTATCCAATCCCCATTTATAACAATTGATTCTGATCACATGATCCATATTTCCTATTGCTTGACAGATTCTGTACCACCTATCTGTTTATTCTATGATCGTTTCTTTGTATGCGACTGCTAACGAGAAGAGCTTATCCATCCTTGCATTAACGGCCTTGTTGTACATATTTCTTCTTAAGAATTTCTCAGTAAGTTGGCTGTAGGAGTCGATGGAGTTTGGTGGTAGGTTATCGAACCAGGATAGTGCTGACCCTTTTAAACTTGAAGGAAAGTATCCGCAGAGGACCGCGTCATCTTGGTCCCATCGTGCCAAAATACGATTGTAATACCGAAGGTGGGCCGCTGGATCGCTGGATCCATTGTAACACTCGAACGCTGGGATAGGGCACTTCTGAGGAATGAGAGCTTTGGCCAAATATGGAGTCAGCGGTGTGGTGTTATCTTCTCTCATCACCGCTTCTAGTCTTCCTCCCCCTTGCCTTGCTTTCAGTTGCTTGATTTTAGCCATCATTTCTATACGAAGGTTTTCCATTGCAAGCTGGTGGTCGTCTTTGATTGTGGATCTTCGTGATCTTTGGTCCTCGCTATCAAAATAGTCTGAATCCTCTAGAACGTAGTCCGGATCAGATAACTGGTTTCCCATGGCAGCTCTTCGATTTAATGGTTCGGGATTGTTGATGTTGGCCACTACCATCCTTCGGTCCTGATTAGGCGGTGGTGCCTTGGAGTTAGCTTCATCGTGTAAGTTTTCAACCTCTGCACTGTGAGCGATCTTATCTTTGAGCAGTTGGTTTTCTTGTGCCAGCAGGGCCACGACGTCTGCATATACCTTCTGGTTCTTCCTCAACTCCCCGATCTCAGCCAATATCTGGACTGAGTGGTTCGATCCCTGGTTCGGAGTTCCTACTTGTACCCGTCCACCGGCAGCTACAGTGTGATCTTCATCAACAGTCTGTATCAAAGGGACCGGTGGGTCAGTGTATGGGGCCTGGATCTCCATCGGTTGTTGTGCTGGTTGATTTGCTATCAGAAGAGGTTGGTTTGTTGGCAGCGGTTGATTCTGCTCGTTGGTGAGTGGCATTCCATAGAGGGGTTGTTGTATTGTTGATTCTGCCATTCCTTCGCGCTGTTCATTTGCTTGGGTTGTCGCTGCCACTTTGCAGGCTCCTGCTTTGGTTGCTGCGGCTTTCAATGCTTCTGCTGCTACTGCGCTGGCATCCAATGGCATCGTTCTTTCATCTGCATCTTGTCTCTTGTTGGTTACTTTAAGATTTTCACCCTTTTGCTTGCTGCGTGTCATAACCTAAGTTATCCTTGGTGTTTCTTTTGACGATACCTTGGCTTTTCCCACATCTTTTGCTTTTTCCATCTTCGATTCCATTTTCTGCATAGATAAAACATTATCGAAGAAACAATATCCACGTGGGTTCTGTTAGTAAAGTAAATCCGAATATGAAGGCAAAAAAGCACAACATTTGACCAAAAGCTTTTGAGGGATCATTTGAACGAAAGAAAAGACTTTAAAAGGCAGATCCAATAATTATAAACATAGATCTACTCATGGATCTGAAAAATACTCTAAGGAAAGTACAGATCTATAGGTTTTAAACATGAAAACTTGAAAACATAGACCTGGCACTTATGCGTTAGTAAGCACACGGAGAAAACTGTTTTCAAAAATTGATTTTGAGTGTGTTATCTTAAATCCGAAGATGATTATAAAAGCGAACGTAGAGCCAAAGAGTCTTTGCAATGAAGAACATGGTCGTAAAGGAGTTCTTTTTGAAAAGAAGAAGAAATAACAAGTTGTCCAGAACGCTATTACTTAGAGACTAGCGCTGGGAATCCAAAATAGGTAAAATCACAGGATAAGATAAAACTTTTACCGGGACAAAGTCCCTGTTTCTAGCGCCAGATTGTGAACACAGAAATAACGATGGTATTTACGTGTCCACAAACAATATTCGCATTACATACAAATTCACCGAGGAGAATAAAATACGTGTAACGTTGCATAAGTACGATGCTTATTAGACTCGGAGCCTTCAGGCTCGTCCTCGTCTAGCTGTAGGAGAGTAACAAAAACAGATCTACCGATGCACGATACATAACACACTAGAATATAATAAGTAAAATAGAAGATCGAAAGTGTTGAATATAAACGAGGCGACGATTTATGTGGTTCAACACTAAGGCCTACGTCCACGGGGGTAGTTGTTTCACTATGTATTTGGTGGTTACAAAGATAGTCGAATGACTTTGGGGGCGAGGAACGAAGCTATGAAGAAGATAAAACTCATACTTACTCTTACAATCTCTCTCTCTTCTGCTCTCTTCTCTCACTCTAACTTAGGATTGGTCGACCCCTCTTTCTTAGTGGAGAGGGGTATTTATAGGCGACTTCGGTGGGGCCCTCTTCTGTAGACATCTGTATCCTTATTGTCTTGATTTGTGTACCGATCCTGACGGAGTCTTCGTTATCTCCCGATGGCTCCAGCGGTAATATAGGGTATCGATGGGTGACCTCTCTCTACTCCACAGGGTAACTGACATGTACCCTATGTTCATAGCGTTTAATGCGGGTGGTTGGGTAACCTGCATGTGCCGAACAGATGTTTGTTGCGCCCATCACGTCCTTGTCAGTGGGACTCATCCTCGCCCTTGATCTTGGATCTTCCTCGGGATGGAGTAAAATAGGTCTTTGGGTGCTCTTCAGTACTACGCGGTGCTCCGTTTCTTTGGTGCTCCTTGACTCTCCTTCGTAGGATCAGCTCGACGATGAGTAGATGGGATGATGCGTGTCTTTGGCGTGTTGGAACGTGACATCATATCTTGATGTCTAAGTGCCGCTTGTCCTCCACGTGTGATTACTTCTACACGTGACAGATGTTGATTTATGTGTACACAATGTCCAGTCACATATCCAAATCAATGAATATCGTGATCGGTTTGTGTTTTTTTTTTTTGATCGGTTTGTGTTTCCTCAGGCAACAAAGAAATATGGACGTTATATTGGGACTTGTTTGAAGGTTTTTGATACGACTGGTTTAAAGCTTTCCGCAGTCAGCCAGATAAAGCTACTGACGACAATAGCAAACTATTCATGACCTCAATTACCCAGAAATAGCCGTACTACGTTGTTAATACCCCGTATGCATTTTCAAAATTATGGATGATTGTGAAGAAGCTACTGCAAGAACAGAGCAGAGGAAAATTTAAGTGCTCAAAGGTAGTGGGAAAGAATAGTTGTTGAAAGTCATGGACTATGAATCACTCCCATATTTTTATAGAAGAGAAGGTTCAGGGTCATCTCGGCGTTCGTTAGCCTGTATGGACGACTGTTTATCTTTGGATCACGCCTTCCACCAACAACTTTATGGTCACATCAAGTAGCAATAAGGGGCGGACCTACTGTGAGGCAAATCCGACTCAATCCATACACTATTTTAGTTGTTTATTGTTTTTTCCGTTCAGATTTTTCCTAACCAATTCAGCATGTTTGTTTTTAGGTTTATACTAGGTATCACCGGGGCCTTACGGCCCCGGATCAACCTTTCAAATTGGTATATTGACATTTATTTATGACAATTGAGGATAAGTGTTTTTTGGTTATGGAGATCCTCTTTAATCTCTTTGGTTTATGCCATTTACTTTTAAATTTTCACCAATAGTTTAGACTGTAGTATATTTACTTTGGGAAAGAAGATTTCTAACATATTGTTCATCCCCTTTGTATTACCACATACTCCCTCCGTTTCTAAAAAAATACGGTTGTTTCCTTATTTGGGTATGTCAAAAAATAGGCTTGTTTCCATTTATGGAAATTCAAATGTTATGATTTTACTAATACACCCATAAAGGGACCACTTATCTCTCTTTCCCTTTCTCTAATATCAAATGAGTGGGGATCAAGGATAGATTAGGAAAAAACATGAAAAAGTGGCTATAATAATGAGTTTTCTTAATTTTTGTGCAAACCAAACAAACCCATTTTTAGAAACCGAGGAAGTAACTTATTATAAGAAACTAATATGCATAATTTACAACTCTGGAAGCAATTGCATGTTAATATAAATATTTTTTTTAACAGTCTAGTGTGTTATTTAAACCTAATCTGTATCAACTAATATCTATAAAAATAAAAATAAAGAAAGTAGGCACCCTGTATTTTCATAGAAAGAAGGATGTAAAAAATTATTTTCTTTTATTCTAAGGTTTTATTATAAAAAAAAATAGAAAAAATGTCGGTCCAAGCTTTAATAAGGAAAAATCAAAATATGATACCCTTGGTATTTCTCGAGAAAATGCATGCGTTCAGTGCCTAGTCAAAACTGAAGACCTTATAAGAAAATTTGAGGGATAAAATTTTCATTTTCCTGGGAATTATCATCAAGGTTTGCGTAACCGATATATCAGAAATGCTAGATGTCCTCATACTTTTTTCCCCGTAACATACTTTTTTCGCCATAACGTATCGCAAAGATACTTTCTCCTGTACCGACCAGAGTCCAAGGGGTTCACCATTCGGGTGTTTCCGTAATTAGATTGGTGCCACATCGTAGGGGATAAATGTGGGAGACATCTAGCGAATTCGATTTCCTAGTAACCTCCAAATTCAAATACAGAGCATAACTTTAAGCCTTACTCTTGGCATAATTTTATTCAATGTCATGCTGAAGTTCGTCATAGTAGATGCTAACAAATATTACGTACAACCGTACACCATCCACCTTTCTTTGTACCACGAATTATACCAACTCTATTATGTCTCAGGTACACAGTACACTATAATCCTCAAGCCATACTATACGACAATATCAGGTTAAATTACAAAATTATTGTTCATTCACCATTTAAAATTAAATGTCTGCTTGGCAAAATTTTACAACTTGCTAAATTCTTTAGATATCTTAGCAGTGGAAATGTAGCTGAGAATTACTTACCCTAATTGTTTCAGTACGATTAATCAATCCATTCCTAGTCGAGGGATGAACATGGTTTTCTATTTCATCTATAGAGCTTCAAGTAGCATTATATGATCCCATCCTCTGTGTAAGTAAAACATCATGGAATTACTGAAACTAAGATAGTAAAATTCCACGAACATGTATATGTGATGCAACTTTGTCAATATAGAATTGATAAAATTAATCTACTAACTTATAACCATGGATCCTTGCCTTACCCCTCCATTTCTCTCTTATGTGTACACCCAAATAATTACTACTGTAATTGAGAGAGTTAGGGACTGATTATATAAATGAAATGTATGTTCCTTACTGGCTTGTTATAACTACCAAAAACTGATTGTAGCTAACCTGATACCACCAAAATACATAAGCACGGGATTTCCTTGATCTTTGAAAACCCTAAGCAAAGTTAAAAATCCAAATGGTATAATGACATCTTGAACAATAGCATATTTCCTATCGCAGAGCTGTCAAGCGTTACTCCAAATGGCTCTCCTATAGAAACACCATGAGACTGGTGTCATTAGACTCAACAATTATAGCAATTGATTCTACACCTGCAAAGAAATACATTTTAGTTCATTCATTGCCATGCATTTTAGTCCTTTTTGAGATACAAAATAAAGTAGCAGCGTTAATTTTACATTGGACAAATACTCAGTTACGTGTGATAGAATATCTTTTGGCAATAAGACAATATGAATTAAGGCAGTTTGAAGGTAAACACAATAAATCATCTTGTTGATGGTTACCTCGGTTGCCACACGGTTTCAGAAAATTGTTACTGCAAATACACCGATTCAAAGTTAGCATTCTTGAACCAATATAACCTCTGCATACACCTATGTGAAGTATCTTTTAAGTAACAAAAATTTCGCGTATGCTAAAAATGGAAAAATGTTAAAACACTGGGATGTGAAATTAGTAAGAGACTACCTTAAAAACTTAGGCTGGTTGATTTAGTCATCTAATCCATTTTACAATTATGTGGTCAGAATATTTATAGTTGTTTGCAGTCGAGCTAGTGATGCGCCGACGAAACAGAAAGGAATATTAGAGGATTTATTTTAGCAAAACCATGAAGGGATAAGACTTGCAATGGGTAGTCAACAGGCAAACAACTCTCCGAATAATGTTAGCATATGAAGGAATTGTTGAGATTAGTCCTAATTTTTCCACAGAGCAACCCCTAATTAGTATTCCTTAGCATAATGTTAAATTGTTGTAACAAAAGCACCCATATTGGGAAAACTCACCTGCACAACTCATTCTAGACAGTAAAAAGAGATAAATACATTCTTGTTTTATTTTATGCTTTAACAGTTGAATATTCATTCATCATCACTAACATAGAGAGAATATCAAATTTAGGATTTTAGATGTTAAAGAATGATAACTAAGGGATGGAGGGATTCCTTCCAATCAGCATTCTCCACTATTCGGATATATAAGTATTAGGTTTGATGTTACCTGTACACTGACGTAGCAATATAATGGAATTCACAGGACGAAATTCAAATCACCATCAGAGATACTTTATATGGTAATAAGATGATTCTGTGAAGAAAGGTAACTGTCTAAGGAGATGGTTCATATAAGAAACCACTGTTTCTTCTAGAAAAGCTTCAGGGAACCTCTAAACGATCTTTCTTCAATATACTTAAAAAGAGTAAACATTTATTATGCCTCAACTTTTCACCTAGGTAACATGATATATCTCAAAGACAGATAATTTGCTTAATTACTTCAACATATATCACTAAACATGTTGAAGAATCTCGTCGTATAAATAAGAGGTCATCAAGATTCTATATAGAGTAGTTATGGAGTTGATTGGCCCACACACACTCCAAGACAACTTAGCAGAGCACATGTTTAGAACAAAGTAGTTCTCACATTAGTCAAAACTCATTAGAAGATTTATTAAGTAGGGTTACTGCGCGATAGATAAATAATACTTCACTAACAAAAGGATTTTGACTTCTAGTTGATTTAGAGATGCTTACTTAATTTGATTAAGAAATGCTTACTATATTTGAAGAGATCTAGGTAACTTCGGCTGTTTGAGCAAAAAATATGTAACATGGATATCTGCCAAAAATTCCAACCACAAAACATATTCAATGAGAGAATAGAAGAAAATCAGACAATTCATATATGACATTCCTATAAGATAATTGAGCATATAATTCTTCTGCAAAGAAACCTAAAAACAAAAATTCACAAAATACACTTGAACTTTTAACCTTCGAATGATTGGACCATAAGATATTCTTCAATAACAATTAATTAAAAATCATTCCCAGAAAACCCAAGATCAAGCTAGCTAGAATCTATATCATAAAGTGGACAATATGAAGACTTTGGATTGAGAGGTTTCCTTGTCGACAACAAAACAAAAGAAACTCTGAAATCTAGAGTAAACGGAAGCAACAAATGTGAACCTCGAAATCCAAAAGAAAACTAATACTAAATTATAGAAAGCAAATTGAAATTGCAATATCAAGCAGTATATTGAGGTGTCCTACATGACAGGAATAAGAGTTTTGACAATAATCAATACCACTATTTCATAATTTTTTTTGGTTTTTGAATTTCAGTGTTACCTAAGTTCTTCAACTATGCCACTGAATCAAAAAAAAAAAATTCAGTGGTTTTTGAATTTTTAACACTGAAATTCAGTGTTAAAAATTTGAAACTTCAGGAAAAAAAAGGTATTACAGAAAAACCAAAAATCTATTCGGGTTTAGCATGTTGTCATGTTGATTTGGGTTATCCAAATGATACCCAAAACTCAAAATATAATTGATTACTGTATAACTAAATGGAATTCTGAAACTCGTTGGATGAATGTAGTAAAAGAATTTGAATGAAATAGCAAACAGAGTTAGCAGTAATAGAAATATCATGTAGATTGCAAAAGAAGAAGAAATGTGCAGTGACGGGTCTGGGTGGTACTTGGTAGTGGTGGTGCCTCTTGCTCAGTTTAGAAGAGAAAATGAGAATAAAATTCTAGAGCTACCTTCTTCTTCTATTCCTCTCTGTCGAATTCAAGTAGGTAGCTGCGGGCATCCCAAATTCCTTAATTCAAGGGTAAATTTTATATATTAGGTCCTCCAGATTTGTGCATCTCTGTATTGCATGTGGCAACTGCTCTTTACCTAGTGGGTTTATTCTGACCTGCGAATCAAAGTTTAGTCATGTTAGTATGTATACAATCTGAATTATAGGACAACATATACAAAATATTTAGTTGCCAAGTAAAATAAGAATCTTACAAATAATGATGCAAAATAATAGTCGCAAAAGCAAATTTAAATGGTCGGGATTTCAAATTGTTTACATTTCTTACTTCAAGATTGATGAAGCATATTGAGGAAAAGTATGAAGGCGAACTATTTTGATGTAATTGACGAGGCGTCGAACTCGCAAAAATAAATTTCTCTACTTCTCTTTAACTAGCAAGTAGTATAATGTAAGTAGGATCGTCCCAAAGGAGGTATGAAGTTCAAGTTGTTATGCAAATACTCTTAGCAAAGATGATTTTGTTGTAGAAATGCTGAAAATTGTAAAATGTATTCAAATATGAGATGTAATTGATTAAAGGTTCATTCTAGACCACGGAATACAAACCACATTGATAGATAGCTATGTTCTTCACATTATCATGTTACTAACAACCCTAGAATAATTAGTACGCTCAACTATTCCGTTATTATCTCCTAGCTCACCGGATACGGAAGCGCTCGACTACCGGTTCCTACTTGCCAAGTTTCCTAGAGGTACGCTTACTAGGTTCGACTTAAACAAGTGCTCTAAGTTCTGTGAGATAAGGTTGCTCCTAGTGATGAACTCAAAAGCATGAATCACCTACTAGTGTTGATTTCTACATATAGGTACGTAACAAAGTCCCATCATCAATACCTATATATTGCTACTTGCGTTTATCCTCTCTAGACAATTACGGGTCGAAGAAAATCTAAACTAGCAAATAGATTAAGAATTAATGATTCAATTTCGAACTTAAACCCTTAACAAATAATCCATAGACAATATTAGCATGGTAGAAATCAATCAATAACACTAATGAATGCAAGAGAACAAGTTATTTCATATCAAATATAGATTCATATTTCGGGCTTCGAAATCGCCCTTAATCAAAGAGAGTTTTAGTTACTCATAATATTGGAGTTCGTCATCAAATAATAATGGAAATAAAGTAAAGAAGATGAAAATATTAAATGAAGGCAAACCCTAGCTCCTAGCTCTCTGCCAAAACTCCAAGAAGAATACGTGATCTTAAAGTTGTAGAAGTTTCCCTTTTTGTAGCCCTTTTCTCCTTCCAAAACTAGGTCAAATCCCCAAAAGTCCAAGCCCAATATATCCACCAAGCCCACACAAGAGAAACCCGTGTAGTAAATACGCCCCAAAACGTGTCGCTTTAAAATCGGGATAAGTGCTGGGAAGTTGGCGGGATTGTCTTGGGAAAGGTATCTCAGGTGACCGGTCAAAGATAACGGTCAATCGTTAAAACTGATAGATGACTAACGGCGTCCGAATCAGGGTCTGAATAGGAGCTGAGTAAGAATCTGATTGCCTGGCCAAAGCTTGTTGCACATCGCACAACCATGTTGGTCATGGCGTCTCCGACTTCACGGCCAAGATGGTCATTGACCTTGTTCTTGTTCTTCCCACTCGCGACGCACCTCGATGGCGTCGACCACAACCTGCAATGTACATGACAGCTCAAGCTCGGTCATTCAGTGACAACTATGACCTGCAATTCCAGCTCCATGGACTCTTCCTAGCATCAGACTTGCAGCGAGTCCATTTCTTCCAGCTGCTCAAACTTGTCCTGCAACTTCCCTGCAACTCACAAATCTCCCAGTTCCTCCAAAGCTTCCACTGCATTTTGCGACTCCAGTGCACCCTCTCTGACATGCCATCTGCACTCCAAACATCGCCAGAGACCACAACTGCAACCATCCACCTCCATCAGTACCCAACTCTTCCTCTTAAACTCACAAGTCTGCTGCCCATTCTCAGCGTCCGAGCACCAGCAATAACAACAGCTCCAACTACATTTTTCCATTGCAACACCAGCTCAACCCACGGCAGCAACAAAGCTAACACTTCTCAGCCGATCCATTGCACCATTCTAGACCTGCAATTGCATTCCAGCAACGCACAACACCCGCATCTTCAGTTCGAGTCCATAGGTCCCTGCAATAGCTTCATAACCAGTTGCAGCTTTAGTCCATTACAGAGACCAACAAAATCACAACCAGTGCCTTAACTATCACCAGCACAACCATCTCAAGCCTAGGACTCCAGCCGCCTTACCCCTGCAATTCCATACATAACCACAGCTCAACTGTAACATTCCATTCCCGAGTCTTGCGATTTGCGACTCATTCTTCTCAACATCTCTAGCTGCACCTGAACTGCATCATCTCATCACTGCGAACACCCATTACCAGTCTCAGTTCTCTGAATCGTATCCTGCCTGAGAACACGTCTTAAAACCATGGATAACCTGATGAAACTCAGCTTAGACTAGCTGTTCAGTTCGGTTCTTGCTTTTCATGCTCAACTTCCCTGCAATGAGTCAAATCAGCTTCCACAAGCACCACCTGAAGTAAACAACAATAGCATCAACTCCATCCCTAAATGGCCTCTGAACTGCAGTATCACCAACAACTCCATCTGAGCTGCTTCACTTCAGCTGGAATGTTGTTGTTTCAATGTGAACTGCAACAACACAGCCATTGCCTTCAAAACTATCTCCGAACTCTGTAAGATAGTCCACCGTCTCTTCCCTGTTTCAGTTCGAATAGCACCAATCCATACAAACATAGTCAGCTTCTACCTCATATCCTGAGTCCTCCAAATCTGACCACAATTCATAGTAGCAAACATGTCTTCAGCTGCCATTGAACCATGGCAAGTACCAATTTCATTGGCTTGTCTTTCGAATTGCACTTGCAGCCAAGACTTGATCCAACCACCACTCAACCTTGCACACTTCTGCTGTCCAAACCATCCCAGTTCAGCTCAGTTCGAGCTAAAAACTACCAGAGAACAACCACTTTTCCTAGTTCAATTCTTCTAATACGAGACCCATACTTCCCTCGGTTTCATTTTTCAAGTAATCACCAGAATCCATATATCAACTCACGCATACCATTGCAACAACAGCCCATTGTAGACAACTCTGCAATGTCATCTCCTGCCATTGTGTTCATATTTTCAGCTGCCAATATACCAACACCAAATCCATTTCAGCTTCAATCCCATTAACTGCAATGACCTGCAGCTGCATAAAACACCCATTTTCTAATTCATCTCATAGACGGTACCAGCATCATCTTCTTCCACTCCTGTATCAATCTCAACCCATGTCTCAGCAGATCATCACACTCCGGCATACGATTGCAACAACAGCCCTTCATCTGAACCTCCATAGCCATCAACTCTATCGACCTCAAAACAAACCCATTCTTCTCGATCTTCTCAGAAATCATTAGTCTATGTTCTTGATAGAAGCCAACAGATCCCCAAATCACTGACCATTTGAATTACATCAAACCCTAATTTATTGTTCTATAATTTGCAAATTATGTACCAATCGAACAACTTCATTCTCTTCTCTGCTCGAGCTCAGATTCACTCGATTCTCTCTGGATCTAAAAACTCTTTATGCCGCCATTTTTCTTGGTTTCAGGTGGATTAGGAAAGAGAGAAGAATGATGAGAGAAATTATTTCTCTCTGAAGCTCAGGTTTGTGTAGGAAAAGGAATTCATATTAGCACCCACAGGAGGGAGTAAATGAGCCACCACATCATGAAAGCCCCTTATCCTCCACTTTGCTCCGAACAATGCTTTCATACGACACGGCGCTTTCGTCCTCTTTGCTCCAAATGAACGCTTTCCTCTTCTTGAATTCTTCCAAGAACTACGGCAGCCGTCTCTTACTTCTCATATTCACTTCTTCTCTTCAATGAGAGTCATCATTAAAGTTGTCGTGCTTTTCAGACAGAAAAGTTGCATCACTAAAGCCAACATACTTTTCAGACAAAGATGAAGAAATAAAAGTAAATTGTGAGAAATAATCCGCCTCCAAAAGCATTTGCACATGAGATGAGATTTTTGCCCTGTTTCTTCTTCTTTAGTTCCAAGTGACTCCAAAGTACCTAAATATTCAAAAGCAAACATAAGATACATAATTTACAAGAAAACTAGCAGAGAAAGCATAAACAATAGATAATACATAGGTGTTTTAGACACCTATCAAATTCCCCACACTTAGACTTTGCTAGTCCTCGAGCAAATCAAACAAAATAATTCTAAAACATACATACAACTCCGTCTCGTCGAGGCTACGGTTACTCTAAGCATAAATAACAGGCCTTTGAACCCCTAGGTGTCCCTAGTGGACGAGTTTTAGTCTCGTGAAGGTTTACAAGAGGTCTGCCTACAAAACCTATATTTCCAACTCCGTCTATTTGTGACAAATCAATGAACGAATCCAAAATGACTACAGGAGGAGGTACCTTGCACAAATTCAGTTCATATATAAGTAAATAAAGCTCTAATTAGATAGTCGAACAAACCACAATACTCGGAAACTAACAAACCACAATCACAATGAAAAGATTAAGAAGATGGATATAGATGTAGATGTTGGCGAATGTTCACAAGTGATCGATGTTTCCCATATCTGTCTGAAGGTCACCGCCAAGATGAACCTATCCATCCTATTGGATTGAGCTACTGGTCAATTCTAGTGTTAACACACTGGCATATACAAGGGAACCAGTGGTCAACAAACTTATTTCTACATCAACTCACTGGCATATACAAGGGAACCAGGAGTGACTTCATTCAACAATGATAATATACTTTCTTTTCTTTTTCTTTTCTTTTTCACTTTTTTTTTCTTTTTTTTTTTTATGTGACAGCATGATTCGATCTTTTGGATCCAAGCGCATGCTTCTTGTCAGCAAGTACATGATAGTTGCCTTGGATCCTGCATTCCACGCTTGTTTAGGCGACGGAGACAGGGGACTACGTTTCACACATCTTTGCTATTCCCAAGTGTCATTCTTATTCCGTTTGGTCTAATTGGTCAGTCTCTTCTTTTTTTTTTTTTTTTTTTTTTTTTCATTTTCTAGCAACTCAATCACTCTATTTCATCCTAGCAGTAATAACACGTCGATGTTTAGTGACCCACCAAAGCACTTAGAGAACAATAGATAAATATGGAAAATAAAATAAAAATAGAATGCGATATGGTGATATTCCGAGATATGGTAACGACTATCATGTTATTTGTGATTCCTGAGCTATGTTCGTTCTTGTTAATTAATGGGTTCCTCAACTCCTGTAATCAAAATGATTCCATCCACTAATGGTGTCGTCCTAAAGGCACAAGTTTTTAGATTTCGGAGTTCAAAAAGCACAAATTTTTCTTGTTTTTTTTTTTTTTTATATTTTTCTGATTTTTTTTTTTTTTTAAAGGCATAAAACAAACTAAAACAAACTATACAAACATATAAATGCTCCCCCACACTTAAACTTTACATTGTCCTCAATGTAAAATTGAATCGTCCAAAGAAAGTTCAAGGTGGGAAATTCAGCAAACGAAATGCAAAAACAAAGAAAAATAAAAGATAAAATGCTGAAAAAAAAAAAAAGAGATAAAGGTAAAGATACAAAACCGGTGGGTTGCCTCCCACTTAGCGCTTGGTTTAACGTCGTCAGCCCGACGTTCGGCTCCAATTACTCCTCCAGAGGGAGTGGATCACTCAATGTGATCATATCCTGATTCTCCGTCACAAACTGCTCATAGTATGGTTTCAAGCGATGGCCGTTAACCTTGGAAATCAGCCCTGTTTTGGGACTAGTGATCTCAACTGCACCATGCGCAAACACATTAGTAACAACAAATGGTCCAACCCATCTGGACCTAAGTTTACCCGGAAACAATTTAAGACGAGAATGGAATAAAAGTACTTTCTTCCCTATTTCAAAACTCTTTCGGGAAATCATTTTATCATGGAAAGCCTTGGTCTTTTCTTTATAAATGCGTGAACTTTCATATGCATCATTTCGTATCTCTTCTAACTCATTGAGCTGAAGTTTCCTATGTTCACCAGCTGCATCTAATTCCATATTACATACCTTGATAGCCCAATAAGCTTTGTGTTCAAGTTCGACGGGAAGATGGCAAGGTTTACCATAGACAAGCCTAAAAGGAGACATACCGATGGGTGTCTTATAAGCTGTCCTATACGCCCACAAAGCGTCATTGAGTCTATAACTCCAATCTTTCCTTGTAACATTCACCGTTTTCTCTAAGATGGACTTAATCTCCCGGTTGGAAATTTCAGCTTGTCCACTCGTTTGTGGATGGTACGGTGTGCCAACTTTATGAGAAATGTTATACTTCTTTAGAAGAGCGTGAAAGGATCTCTTGAAGTGCGAACCTCCATCACTAATCACCACTCGAGGTGTTCCAAACCTAGAAAAGATATGTTCCTTCACAAACTCACAAACAATATGAGAATCATTGGTAGGGGTGGCTTTAGCTTCCACCCACTTAGAAACATAATCTACAGCAAGAAGTATAAGAAATTTCCCATTGGAATTCACAAAAGGCCCCATAAAATCGATACCCCAAACATCAAAAATCTCAACAGCGAGAATTGGTGTTTGCGGCATTTGGTTTCTAGCACCAAGGTTGCCTGTCCTTTGACACCTATCACAAGCCTTACAACATAGATATGCATCCTTAAACAATATAGGCCAATAAAAACCACTTTCGAGAACCTTGAGGGCTGTCCTCTTGGCTCCGAAATGGCCACCACAAGCATATGAGTGACAAAACTTCAGAATTGATTGGAACTCGGATTCAAGTACGCACCTGCGGATCATTTGATCGGAGCAATGCTTCCACAAATAAGGTTCATCCCATATATATTGCTTAGCAATCTTCTTAAGCTTGTGTTTTTGAAATGTAGACATGGAACTAGGTACTTGTCCCGTCACCAAGAAGTTAACAATATCAGCGTACCATGGAGTTGTGCCACCAACCGCAAAGAGTTGCTCATCCGGGAAGCTATCATGCAAAGGAATCGCTTCTTCGGACACAACCAATCTGCTTAGATGATCCGCTACAGTATTCTCACTACCCTTCTTGTCCTTGATTTGCATGTTGAACTCTTGAAGAAGAAGTATCCACCTTATGAGCCTTGGCTTAGCATCCTTCTTTGTTAGCAAGTATCGAAGTGCAGCATGGTCAGAGAAAACAACCACCTTTGTACCCACTAAATAAGATCTAAACTTCTCGAGTGCAAACACTATGGCCAAAAGCTCCTTTTCAGTAGTGGAGTAGTTGATTTGTGCTCCGTTGAGAGTTCTAGAAGCATAATAAATGGCATATGGAACTTTGCCATCTCGCTGTCCCAACACGGCTCCAACGGCATAATCACTTGCATCGCACATCAACTCAAATGGCTTGCTCCAGTCCGGTGGTTTGATGATTGGTGCGGTAGTCAACAACTCTTTCAAGGTGTCAAAAGCTTCCTTGCATTCCTTGTCACAATCAAAGGCCACATCTTTTTGCAAGAGTCTACACAGGGGCATTGCAATCTTGGAGAAATCCTTGATGAATCTCCTATAAAAACCTGCATGACCAAGAAAAGAGCGAACCTCCCTCACATTTGTGGGGTATTGTAAGTTCCGAATCAAATCTATCTTAGCCTTGTCCACTTCTAACCCCTTAGAGGATACAACATGGCCTAGTACAATCCCATGATTCACCATAAAGTGACACTTTTCCCAATTAAGCACAAGATTAGTTTCTACGCATCGTTTAAGAATAAGTGTAAGGTTATCTAAGCACTTGTCAAAAGAATCACCATACACGCTAAAATCATCCATAAACACTTCTATGATGCTTTCCACATAATCTGAAAATATACTTACCATACAACGTTGAAAAGTGGCTGGAGCATTGCACAAGCCAAATGGCATACGTCTATACGCAAAAGTGCCAAAAGGGCAAGTAAACGTCGTCTTTTCTTGATCTTCTGGAGCTATTACAATCTGGTTATAACCTGAAAAACCGTCAAGAAAGCAATAATAAGAATGTCCAGCCAACCTTTCAAGCATTTGATCAATGAATGGTAAGGGAAAATGGTCCTTTCGGGTGGTAGAGTTGAGCTTTCGGTAATCAATGCACACTCTCCAACCGGTCTGGATTCTAGTTGGAACCAAGTCATTATCTTCGTTTTTCACCACCGTGATTCCGGACTTCTTTGGAACGACTTGAATCGGGCTCACCCATTTGCTATCGGATATGGGATAGATCACCCCTACTTCCAACAACTTCAGGATTTCCTTCTTGACTACTTCCATCATTGGAGGGTTCAAGCGACGTTGAGCTTCTCTTGTTGGTTTTGCCCCTCTTCAAGAAGTATTCGGTGCATACATGTGGAAGGACTGATTCCTTTGATATCGGCAATAGTCCACCCAATGGCAGACTTGTACTCTCTGAGCACTCGAACAAGCTTCTCCTCTTGCACCTTGGTAAGGTTGTTGGCAATGATCACCGTAACTCTTCCTTGTCACCTAAATACACGTATTTAAGGTGATCCTAAGAGGTTTCAACTCAAGAATAGGTGCCTGCACAATCGATGGTAAAAGTTTCTCATTAGTAAGCGGCAAAGAAACATAAGACGCATTATACTTTTGTGGAACTTCTTTTAATGAGTTAAGAGCTAAAACAGCCTCTTTAAGCTCATCACAAATAGACAATTCACTTTCAAGGTCTTTATATTTCCCATAACCTAAACCTTCCACTATGGTGTTTTCTAAAGCATCTTCACCATTCAATTCAAAAATCTGTTGAGCTAGAGAATCAATAATATCAATTGAAAAACAGAATGCACATCACTAGGATATCTCATAGCCTCAAAGATATTGAAACTTATGACTTCGTCATCAAATTCCATAGTTAAGGCGCCTTTAAAAACATCTATTTTTGTTCTAGCGGTTCTCATGAACGGTCTACCCAACAAAGAAGGGAGTAGACGATGGTGAATCTTCATCCATCATGTCAAGAACGTCGAAATCAGCTGGAAATATGAGTTGATTAACCTGCACCAAAACATCTTCAATAACCCCTTTCGGGTAAGAATTAGACCTATCGACAAGTTGTATAACAATACCTAGTATTCTTAAGAGGTCCAAGATTCAATGATTCATAAACGGAGGCAGGCATAACATTAATGGATGCTCCTAAATCTAACATAGCACGTTCAAACCTGATTTTACCAATAGTACATGGTATGGTGAAACTACCGGGTCTTTCAACTTAGGTGGGAGTTTCTTTTGAAGATATGCTTGAAGCATTCTCCCCCACACTCATTACCTCGTTACCGGTCAATTTGTGCTTGTTAGTGCACAATTCCTTCAAGAACTTTGCCCAACGTGGAACTTGCCTTATCGCCTCAATGAGTGGAATGTTCACTTCAATCTTCTTAAAGATTTCCAAAAGCTCTTGGTACAATGTCTCCTTGTTCGACTTTGCAAACCTGCTAGGAAAAGGCGGAGAAGTAACATAAGTAGAAACATGAGTTTTAGAGTTAGAATTTGTTACCGGGTCAGCCTTTTAGGGGCTGTTTCACCCTCTTCTTTCTCCAAATCAGGTTCATGGGACACCGGTGATGTTTCCGGTTTCTCTACTTGCTTCCCACTTCGTAACTCAATAGCATTGGCATTCTCCTTGTGATTTATTGGTTGCGAAGGAAGTTTTCCTCTGCTTGTGCTTCCAATTTGCTCACGGCATTAGCTAATTGACCCATTTGTGTTCGGATGTCCTTCATATCCATTCTTTGTCTTTTTCTTATCTTGCACCATTGTGTTGAGAATGAGATTCAACTTGTCATCTATACTCGTGCCTTGAGTTTCTTGTGGTGGTCTTTGCATGAATTGATATCCTCCTTGTTGATTGAAAGTAGGATTTGCAGCAGCTTGCTTGTTTGCATAGTGAAATTCGGATGATCACGCCAACTTTGGGTTGTATGTGTTGGAGTACGGATCGTACCTCGGCCTTTGCTGATTTTGGTACATAGCACTTGCTTGCTCAACATCTTCGGTATATGATGATGGTATGACAGCTGCAGCTATTTGAGTCATCATTCTCTCCATGTTGCCCATCCTTTGTTCCATGTGTGAAGAATTGCCAACTTCATTCACCTTCCTTCTCACTGATTCATCTCGAGTGTAGAATTGTTGAGTGTTCGCAGCCATATTCTCCAACAAACTCGTAGCTTCCGCAATGGTCTTGTTGGTAAGTGCACCACCACTTGCGGCATCGATCAAATTTCTATCATTAGAAAGCAACCCCTCGTAGAAATATTGAATCACAAGTTGATCACCGATTTGGTGGTGTGGACAACTAGCTAAAAGCTTCTTGTAGCGCTCCCAATACTCATGGAGAGTCTCTCCGATACTTGCCTAATACCACAAATCTCCTTGCGAATCACAGTTGCTTTTGATCTTTGGAAAATACTTCTCAAGGAACAATTTCTTCATCCCATTCCATGTGGTTATGCTTCCGGCGGGTAAGCAAAAGAACCACTCTCTGCAAAGATCTAAAAGAGAGAAAGGAAAAGCTCGTCATCATAGCCATATCCGCATCTGAGAGTTGCTTGCTTCATACTAGTCACCACATGATGGAATTGTTGCAAGTGACGATTAGGATCTTCTCCCGCTAAACCTCTGAATTTGGGCAGCAAGTTAATCAATTGTGGTTTCAACTCAATGGTTCCATTCAGCTGAATACATAAAGGCTGCTGATCTAGGTTTGGAGAAGTGAGCTCCTTGAGTGTTCTTGGAGCAGGTGGTCGACCTCCCATTGTGTTGTCTTCCTCTTCGTCCGAGTCCGAGAATTCACTTGGTGTAGAACTTTGAGGAAGTGGAGTGTTGACTGCTCGAATGAAATAATAGTCGCAAAAGCAAATAATGATGCAAAATAATAGTCGCAAAAGCAAATTTAAATGGTCGGGATTTCAAATTGTTTACATTTCTTACTTCAAGATTGATGAAGCATATTAAGGAAAAGTATGAAGGCGAACTATTTTGATGTAATTGACGAGGCGTCGAACTCGCAAAAATAAATTTCTCTACTTCTCTTTAACTAGCAAGTAGTATAATGTAAGCAGGATCGTCCCAAAGGAGGTATGAAGTTCAAGTTGTTATGCAAAAAGATGATTTTGTAAAATGTATTTGTTGATGGTGGATCTTAGCAAAGATCATGATTTTGTTGTAGAAATGCTGAAAATTGTAAAATGTATTCAAATATGAGATGTAATTGATTAAAGGTTCATTCTAGACCACGGAATACAAATCCAACCACATTGATGACCCTGATATCACCCCAAGCACGGCCAATGTTCTTCACATTATCATGTTACTAACAACCCTACCAAGAATAATTAGGGTTTGCGGCATATTACGTCTTGTAAACAACTATTCGGTATAGATGGAGGGTGTAGATCACGTTATTATCTCCATGACTAGCTCACCGGATACTCGCGTTTTCATGAGACGCATTGAACATCGGCTAGGTTTGACTTAAAAACAAGTGCTCTAAGTTACGTGAGATAAGGTTGCTCCTCTCCAGTGATGAACTCTTTAAAAACCTAATTTCTGTGAGCAAAAGCATGAATCACCTACTAGTGTTGATTTTTCTGAATAACGGATTATTATTCTGCTATCTCTCGTGGATCATATAGGTCACGAACAAAGTCCCATCATCAATACCCCGGTTATATAGAAGTTGCTACTTCCATCATTCATGCGTTTATCCTCTCTAGACAATTACTTGCTCGTCCTTCGAAGAAAATCTAAACTAGCAAATAGATTAACTTGAATTAATGATTCAATTTCATTCCTCATCCCCACCCCAATTACCAAATTCTGCGGAAGTAGTTTCATCAACAATTGGCGACCACGGTGGAGATTAAAATTGTTCAATTTCTCGATTTCCATCTCGCAATGTGTCAGGAAACTATAGGCGGTTCAATATCACATGGGAAGCATAGCTAGAATGCTGGAGGATGTCTTGAAAATCAGAGGTATCACCGAAGCGGAAAATGAACGAGACATTAGAATAATTAGTCAAACAGGCATCTTAGCAAAGATGATTTTGTTGTAGAAATGCTGAAAATTGTAAAATGTATTCAAATATGAGATGTAATTGATTAAAGGTTCATTCTAGACCACTAATACAAACCACATTGATAGATAGCTATGTTCTTCACATTATCATGTTACTAACAACCCTAGAATAATTAGTACGCTCAACTATTCCGTTATTATCTCCTAGCTCACCGGATACGGAAGCGCTCGACTCGGAGCACCTTGCACTTCACAATCTCAACACCTTCTTCTTCCTCCCTAAGGTTCCTACTTGCCAAGTTTCCTAGAGGTACGCTTACTAGGTTTGACTTAAACAAGTGCTCTAAGTTCTGTGAGATAAGGTTTCTCCTAGTGATGAACTCAAAAGCATGAATCACCTACTAGTGTTGATTTCTACATATAGGTACGTAACAAAGTCCCATCATCAATACCTATATATTGCTACTTGCGTTTATCCTCTCTAGACAATTACGGGTCGAAGAAAATCTAAACTAGCAAATAGATTAAGAATTAATGATTCAATTTCGAACTTAAACCCTTAACAAATAATCCATAGACAATATTAGCATGGTAGAAATCAATCAATAACACTAATGAATGCAAGAGAACAAGTTATTTCATATCAAATATAGATTCATATTTCGGGCTTCGAAATCGCCCTTAATCAAAGAGAGTTTTAGTTACTCATAATATTGGAGTTCGTCATCAAATAATAATGGAAATAAAGTAAAGAAGATGAAAATATTAAATGAAGGCAAACCCTAGCTCCGGCTCTCTGCAAAACTCCAAGAAGAATACGTGATCTTAAAGTTGTAGAAGTTTCCCTTTTTGTAGCCCTTTTCTCCTTCCAAAACTAGGTCAAATCCCCAAAAGTCCAAGCCCAATATATCCACCAAGCCCACACAAGAGAAACCAGTGTAGTAAATACGCCACAAAACGTGTCGCCGGAAAACTGGGATAAGTGCCGGAAGTTGGCCGGGATTGTGCCGGAAAGGTATCTCAGGTGACCGGTCAAAGATAACGGTCAATCGTTAAAACTGATAGATGACTAACGGCGTCCGAATCAGGGTCTGAATAGGAGCTGAGTAAGAATCTGATTGCCTGGCCAAAGCTTGTTGCACATCGCATGACCATGTTGGGCAGTAGCGTCTCGACTTCACGGCCAAGATGGCTGTTGACCTTGTTCTTGTTCTTCCCACCGCGATGCACCTCGATGGCGTCGACCACAACCTTCAATGTACATGACAGCTCAAGCTCGGTCATTCGGTGACAACTATGACCTGCAATTCCAGCTCCATGGACTCTTCCTAGCATCAGACTTGCAGCGAGTCCATTTCTTCCAGCTGCTCAAACTTGTCCTGCAACTTCCCTGCAACTCACAAATCTCCCAGTTCCTCCAAAGCTTCCACTGCATTTTGCGACTCCAGTGCACCCTCTCTGACATGCCATCTGCACTCCAAACATCGCCAGAGACCACAACTGCAACCATCCACCTCCATCAGTACCCAACTCTTCCTCTTAAACTCACAAGTCTGCTGCCCATTCTCAGCGTCCGAGCACCAGCAATAACAACAGCTCCAACTACATTTTTCCATTGCAACACCAGCTCAACCCACGGCAGCAACAAAGCTAACACTTCTCAGCCGATCCATTGCACCATTCTAGACCTGCAATTGCATTCCAGCAACGCACAACACCCGCATCTTCAGTTCGAGTCCATAGGTCCCTGCAATAGCTTCATAACTAACGATTTGCGACTTTAGTCCATTACAGAGACCAACAAAATCACAACCAGTGCCTTAACTATCACCAGCACAACCATCTCAAGCCTAGGACTCCAGCCAGTTTACCCCTGCAATTCCATACATAACCACAAACTCAATCAGTAACATTCCATTCCCGAGTCTTGCGATTTGCGACTCATTCTTCTCAACATCTCTAGCTGCACCTGAACTGCATCATCTCATCACTGCGAACACCCATTACCAGTCTCAGTTCTCTGAATCGTATCCTGCCTGAGAACACGTCTTAAAACCATGGATAACCTGATGAAACTCAGCTTAGACTAGTTGTTCAGTTCGGTTCTTGCTTTTCATGCTCAACTTCCCTGCAATGAGTCAAATCAGCTTCCACAAGCACCACCTGAAGTAAACAACAATAGCATCAACTCCATCCCTAAATGGCCTCTCGAATCTGCAGATCACCAACAACTCCATCTGAGCTGCTTCACTTCAGCTGGAATGTTGTTGTTTCAATGTGAACTGCAACAACACAGCCATTGCCTTCAAAACTATCTCCGAACTCTATAAGATAGTCCACCGTCTCTTCCCTGTTTCAGTTCGAATAGCACCAATCCATACAAACATAGTCAGCTTCTACCTCATATCCTGAGTCCTCCAAATCTGACCACAATTCATAGTAGCAAACATGTCTTCAGCTGCCATTGAACCATGGCAAGTACCAATTTCATTGGCTTGTCTTTCGAATTGCACTTGCAGCCAAGACTTGATCCAACCACCACTCAACCTTGCACACTTCTGCTGTCCAAACCATCCCAGTTCAGCTCCAGATTCGAGCTAAAAACTACCAGAGAACAACCACTTTTCCTAGTTCAATTCTTCTAATACAGACCCATACTTCCCTCGGTTTCATTTTTCAAGTAATCACCAGAATCCATATATCAACTCACGCATACCATTGCAACAACAGCCCATTGTAGACAACTCTGCAATGTCATCTCCTGCCATTGTGTTCACATTTTCAGCTGCCAATATACCAACACCAAATCCATTTCAGCTTCAATCCCATTAACTGCAATGACCTACAGCTGCATAAAACACCCATTTTCTAATTCATCTCATAGACGGTACCAGCATCATCTTCTTCCACTCCTGTATCAATCTCAACCCATGTCTCAGCAGATCATCACACTCCGGCATACGATTGCAACAACAGCCCTTCATCTGAACCTCCATAGCCATCAACTCTATCGACCTCAAAACAAACCCATTCTTCTCGATCTTCTCAGAAATCATTAGTCTATGTTCTTGATAGAAGCCAACAGATCCCCAAATCACTGACCATTTGAATTACATCAAACCCTAATTTATTGTTCTATAATTTGCAAATTATGTACCAATCGAACAACTTCATTCTCTTCTCTGCTCGAGCTCAGATTCACTCGATTCTCTCTGGATCTAAAAACTCTTTATGCCGCCATTTTTCTTGGTTTCAGGTGGATTAGGAAAGAGAGAAGAATGATGAGAGAAATTATTTCTCTCTGAAGCTCAGGTTTGTGTAGGAAAAGGAATTCATATTAGCACCCACAGGAGGGAGTAAATGAGCCACCACATCATGAAAGCCCCTTATCCTCCACTTTGCTCCGAACAATGCTTTCATACGACACGGCGCTTTCGTCCTCTTTGCTCCAAATGAACGCTTTCCTCTTCTTCGAATTCTTCCAAGAACGGCAGCCGTCTCTTACTTCTCATATTCACTTCTTCTCTTCAATGAGAGTCATCATTAAAGTTGTCGTGCTTTTTTTCGACAGAAAAAGTTGCATCACTAAAGCCAACATACTTTTCAGACAAAGATGAAGAAATAAAAGTAAATTGTGAGAAATAATCCGCCTCCAAAAGCATTTGCACATGAGATGAGATTTTTGCCCTGTTTCTTCTTCTTTAGTTCCAAGTGACTCCAAAGTACCTAAATATTCAAAAGCAAACATAAGATACATAATTTACAAGAAAACTAGCAGAGAAAGCATAAACAATAGATAAATACATAGGTGTTTTAGACACCTATCAGTAATGTAAAGGAATGACAAATGAGTGAACTGTGAACACGATGTGGTGAAAAATACTCAAGTAATGACTAAGTTAGTCATTACTTAGTCAAAAACTTTCATTGGGATTAGGAGTAATGTAACAGAATCAATGAAATAAGTGAACTATTGAGATAGTGTGGTATCTTTGGTAGTAAGTGAACTATTGAGATAGTGTTACGAAATATAAGGTGTTGCATCTAATTCAAAAAATATAGATCCTAATTTAAGTTACTTATGGTGTCGTCTAAATTTTCTATATAGCATATTGTTCTCTATTGGGCAGTGTCAGAAGGTCTAACCAATATAGTGATAGTATGGAAAATTATTGTATGGATTGGTATATAACATGCTTTACATTACATCATGGGTACAAAGATTCGCTGAAATAATTAAGTTCATATGTTATATAATTGATACATATTTAAGTCCATCAGTTAGTCTACCAACTAAAGACCACACATCAAATATTTGGGGTTCGTTAACAATTACCTGCAGATTGGAAAATGAACCTGTAGTACATAACCTTCACGCTGCTTTTGCAATTTTCAACACTGAAAGTGGGAACATCCAACTCGTCACTTTTATATCTGAAACATCCATTACTTGTTCCACCTTGCAAAGCACCCAAAAACAGGAGGAAACAACCCTATAAGATTGCGCACAATCTCTACTAATTTTTAAAAAATTTAAGATCAAAACAAAACTGGAACTGAAAACGCATATGCCTAGAATGCCTGAATTATGATTAAACTATATTGACAATTCCAAAATAAAAATAAAAATCCGAGAACATTGTTAAAAGCAAAGTTTCAAATTAACGAAATAAATTTCAGAAAACCTGGATGTCGTTATACCTTAGCTGAATTATCAACTGAACAAAAAAAAAAACCTAAAAATAAAATTCTAGGGCTTCGGTATGTTTATCGTCTTCTTCTATTCCTCTCAATCGTTTTTTCCGATTCAACTGAAATTATATAAATCTTGTATTATGACCTATATCAAAAGAATGAAGAATCATGGAAAGAAAAACAGAGTAGCAAAAATCTTGGATTTCTGCTGGAGTGAAGAAAAGAGACCGCGGTGAAAGAAAGAGAAAGATACTTTTATAAGACACGGATAAAATACCCCCACCCCTATTCTATTGACCCACATCCTCCAACGTAATACCACTCGAAGTTTCCTGGCCGTCCATGTAAAAACCCAATCTGGAGCTTCCCGACCTTCAGATCAGGGTCCCCATTAAATGATGTTCGTCTGATAGCCCTGGCTATCATGGACATAAACCTCATATCTTTTTATAACTTAAAGATATAGTGCCCAAATATTTAGTTGGTAATTTGTGTGTTAGTTGGTGCAGTCATAGCAGAACGGTCCCAATATTTAGGTGGTCGTGTTATATTATAGTGTGTTAGTTAGTGGGGTCACAATAGCGTGTTTAATTAGTTGGATGCATTAGGAAGAATTAACTACAAACATTCATGGTATTACAAACTGATGGAAACAACTGAATTAACATCACGTCTCACCGAAATGCCAGATGTTGTAAAATGATTGAATGGAACACCAAGAAATGATTTTCGCGAAATATTATATTGAGTTAGTCAGTCGGGTCACAGTAGCATGTTTAATTAGTTTGATCATAGTAGTCGGAAAGCCGGGGCCTACGGTCCCGGCGCTGGAGAAAATTCAAAAGCGGGTATAGTGTCCACATATTTAGTCGGTTGTATCATATTATAGTGAGTTAGTCAGTCGGGTCACAGTAGCGTGTTTAATTAGTTTGATCATAGTAGCCGGAAAGCCTGGGCCAAAATTCAAAAGCGGGTATAGTGCCCATATATTTAGTTGGTCGTATCATATTATAGTGAGTTAGTCAGTCGGGTCACAGTAGCATGTTAAATTAGTTTGATCATAGTAGCTTGCGGCCGGCGCTCAACCTCTTGTCGATTTTCTATTTTTAGTAGAAAAATATAATATAAAGATTTACTTAAAGAATCAATATGCAAAGTTTAGTCCGTGGCCATAACAGAACGGTCCCAATATTTAGTTGGTCGTGTCATATTATAGGGTGTTAGTTAGTCGGGTCACAGTAGCCGAATAGAGACGGGGCCGGTGGAGAAAATTTAAAGGCAGATATAGTGGCCAATATTAGTTAGTCGGATCATAGCAGAACGGTCCCAATACTTAGTTGGTCGTGTCATATTATAGTGTGTTAGTTAGTCGGGTCACAATAACGTGTTTAATTAGTTTGATCATAATAGCCGGATACGGCCAGGGCCTTCGGCCCCGGCGGTGGAGAAAATTTAAAGGCAGATATAGTGGCCAATATTAGTTAGTCAGGTAAGCAGAACGATCCCAATATTTAGTTGGTTGTGTCATATTATAGTGTGTTAGTTATTCGGGTCACAGTAGTGTGTTTAATTAGTGGGATAATAATATTCGGAGGAGCCGGGTCCTACGGCCCCGGCGGTCGAGAAAATTTAAAGGCAGATGTAATGTCCACTTTTAAATTAGTGTGTTAGTTGGTGTTGTCTATAATAATCGAGAGCATATTTAGTTAGTCGGGTCATAGTAGAACAATACAAATATTTTTTTGGTCGTGTCATATTATAATGTGTTAGTTAGTCGGGCCACTGTAACGTGTTTAATTAGTTTGATCATAGTAGGCGGAGGGGCCTGGTCCTACGGCCCCGGCGGTCGAAAAAATTTAAAGACAAATATAGTGCCCACATTTAAATTAGTGTCTCAGTTGGTCCTGTCTATAATAGTCAGGAGCATATTTAGTTAGTCGTGTCATTGCAGAACGGTCGCAATAATTTAGTTGGTCATGTCATAATATAGTGTGTTAGTAAGTCGGGTCACAGAAGAAAGATCCCAATATTTAGTTGGTCGTATAATATTATAGTTTGCTAGTTAATCTTACTGTGTTAGTTAGTCGGTTCAGCGTGTTTAATTATTTGGATTATAGCAGCTCCTTGGAAATATCTATTTAGCTCCATCGAGGAAACCTATTGGATCAAAAAAACATTAGTATGACCTGGCCGGACATCGGGAAAAAACTAAGTCACAAAATCTCGACGTTATATCATTGTTGAAATTCACCAATATGTAATGAACATAAAATTTCCTTGACCAATATGTAAAGAACATAAAATATAATCAATAAAATAGTAATATGTACATTTAGCCATTTAGGTGATTATGTAATTAATACCTATATAGGAGGAAAAGAAAACAATCAATACATATATTTCCCAAACTTTGTGATGACATTTAACTTTCCCAAACTTTGTGATGACATTTATCTTGATCCAAAAGCTGGAACTCGAATTCGTCACAATTCTCTTTCTCCCAACCAAAAAATATAACTATTAAATGAAAGATAAAATAAGTTCTAACGCAACCAATCTGGGCCATCTTTTTGCAAGACCTCCCCTGTTAAGTGTTTCAAAGAACGAACACAGGGTTCCTCGTCATAGCTTTGGAAACGGGTGCCTCCTCAAGGTTTAGTCGTGGGCAATAATTCCTGTGACCATCTCATTTGTTACAAATATTTAATGATTCCATTCAAATTAAATGGTAATTTCAAGATGGAGTGTGGAGAAAGCACAGAGCACTAACGTATTACACAAATATCACAATAGGTAATGATGAAAACAAACCTTATGCGTCAGAATTCCATAAAACAGTGCACTTAAAAGTCTTTTAAGAACAAAGCTTCATATCTCTGAGCAGCCAGACACTTAGATCCCTCTTGTATAGTCGTGCTGTAAATTATTGTCATCGTCTTTGACCTCCTTATTGTATGAATACACTCTCCCATTTTTTTAATTACCGGGCAACCAACCTTGACAAAGCATTGCTATCTGTCAAGTATTGCGGCACTGGATCACATATCCAGCATTATCCCTTGAGAAAATACAGCAAGAGCTTTACTTATAAGGTTATAATTTGTTTAACACAAATATATCTTGCATGGGAAAGAGACTAACTTTTCAAAAACACCACCTAGAGCACACGGGATGCAAGCATCCCAACCATAATATATAGATGAACCTTGGAAATCCTATATAGAGCTGGTACTATCTTTGTGCCTGACCAATGAATATCTACACCATTTGGGATCGTAACTATGTCATGCTCGATAACAACCTCACCACCTAAATATCTACACCATTTGGGATCGTACCTGCATCACTATGTCATGCACGACAACAACCACACCACCTCTTTCATGACTTAGATTGGCCCTCAGTAAAACGTTGTTGTCGTCGCACACCTAAAAAGAGATGAAGTTTTTTCTAAATGTCGATTGGGTGTACAAAATTTCAGGGAGGCCCAAACTCCAGCAATCATCTCCTCTATACAAAATCAGAATAAATAAATTAGTATTGATCTAACAAAAAGAAAATCAGAGCGAGTACCATTGAATATGTACCAGGAAAGCAATCGGAACTGATTTGCAGTTTTGTTAACTCCTGAGAAGTTCTAAAAACTTGTATAAAAGGAAAATAGGGAAAAGAAAAAGAAGGTTGTGACACACGCCAGTTTGGATTGCAACCATTTCAACTTTGCAGCCTCAAAAATGTCTTCTCCTCTTCTCGCTACTTTATTCATAATTCCTACCAAGGACTGCAAATTAATTGGGGTGGTGTTGTTTATACCGGTGTAAGTAATGAACTTGGTGTAAGATTTTTACGACTTCCACCACCAGTCCAACAGTCCCACTGCCACCACCCCAACAACATCACCAGTCCAATAGTTTATACATAGTAAAAGTATAATGCCGAAAAGGATTCAATCAAAGAAAAAATAAGCATTCCAAGTTTAACCTTCTTCAAAAGGAGTACCATATCCAAAGGTTGATGTTGATGAGTTGATCCATTTTCCATGACCTGATTTTACCATCTTTATGTCCACTTCAAAAAAATCGAACCTACCAAGATATATATCCTTACCTCTGCCTTTAAGAAAAAATTTGGACCACTGCAAAAAACATTATAAAACAGAGAATCCGATAGTATCCATAAGGCCAACCATGTACAAAAGTAATTTATACACCACAAAAATAGCCATACAACTGAGTGTTCACATCATATCAGAGATTTGAATATACCTTCTTATACGTATATATTTGCATCTCTTAGCACAACACAACCTGTATCAACAATCATTGCTCCTATACTAAATCAATACTCATCAGCTCCCATTGCTGCGGCCATTAGCGCATCAACCCCACTTCTCTATCATTATCTGTGGTGCCATATAACTGCCGCTTTTGAGGCTTCACGGATTATGGATTGGCTGCAAACAGTGCAGTGATACGATAAATACTTCTTTATCATATAACTGCCAAGAGACCTAATTTAGTTACTACAATATTATGTTTGACGTACCTAACTATGCAGGGGACATTGTAGCACAAAGGAGCACATGCCATTTTCGAAGATCAAAAAATTAAGTGAACGGAATTGCAAGCGCATCATATAACTCACCAGCTCAGGCACATAATTTACCCCTCAGTCACCTTAAAACTCATTGATTAACTGGTTTTTTATTCTTCTTCTGGTGCTCCATGAACCTGACAAAGAACCAGATAGAAAAGTAAATATAGGTTTCCAGGTTGATTCAAGTCTCCTTGTACCCATTAAGCCAGTTCATGGATTTAAAGTTGCAACAGGTGTCCCCAACTGTAATGGTAAAAGGCATTTGGAGAACGGCCAACAAATGAACGGTCATCTGGAGAATGGGGAATAAATGAGCGATTATAACCTGAACAGAAAACGGGTGAGCATCCAGCTGGGGATCGATGAACTGTTGAACTACCAGCAGGGGAACGGGAAAGACAAACAGGTGAGCGACGAATTGGTAAACAACCATTGAATTAGCAGCAAACACCTTACCCAATGTTACTTTCCCCTCGTATCCCTTTGTACTCTCACCCAATGTGTAGAGAACAACTAACTCAAATTATCATTCTCTGTGTTTCATTAAAACCAGCTGCAAATAAACCATTCGTATAAATCTCTGTGTTCAAGGGAAACCAAATATAAGATAATCTGCCGTTAATCAATCAATTTCGATACGCAATAAAAACCTAATAAATTTCAATATTCGATTACAACAACCCTAAAAAGCTAGATCTGATTCTACTTTGAACCCTGTAAAAAAAAAAAAAAAAAAAAAAAAAAAAAGAAAATCATTACACCATATAGAATTTTACAAAAGCCATAACTTAAGATTTCAATTTCCAAAAGAAACTAAAATTGAACCTTATAGAATTCTCTATTATTCAATTAAGAACAAACCCATCACTAATTACTCAGTTTATAATTCAATTGAAGAGTCAATTGGCAAATCCTAATTTATGTATTCTGATTTACCTTCCCATGAGTTTGAGTCAACCAAAACAATCAGCACAACCATCATCATCCCTTTCTTAAGCTTTATCTGTATCCCTCGATCTCAAAACTGCTCTGGATTCCTTCATCTCAAAACACCGCGTTCGATTATGATTAATAAAAATAGCAGAAGAAGAAAAACGCTTGGAGCTTGACCGGATCCAGAGAAAAGTTCTATGACTGAACAATCTCTCAGTTGCGTACTTATCCGCGTTAGAAACAATAAGAATTAGAAAACTAACCTTGGGACGTGAGAAGAGGAAGAAATGCTTGAAATTAATCAATTCAATTCCAAACAAACAAAAAAAAAACTAATAAATTTTTTAATACCTAATCGTTTCGCTCTTTTCTTTTCAGTATGGAATGACGTTGTTAGGTAACTCAGCGAAGAAAACCAAGAAGAAGAAATCATCTCTCACTTTCGCTTTGTATGCCTCTCCCTCCCTCGCTAACAGAACTTCCTGATATCTATTACATCGGCTGGGGTTTCAGGTTCACACCATATCTCCCAACTTAACATTACCCGGAATTTCCTAGCCGTCCAAGGGAAAACTCCATCCGGAGCTTCCCGACCTTCGGATCAGGGTCCCCATTAAATGATGTCCGTCTGATAGCCCTGGCTATCATGGACACAAACCTCATACCTTTTTATAACTATGATTGGTAGAGGGTTCTACATATAGGTTTATCTCTATCTTTATATAAAAACCACTACCTAGAGCCTTTTAAAACCTAGCATTTTTAGGGGCCACCCAAAAGGAATTAGGGTCCAACAATAAGACAAAATAGGGTCACCCAAACGTAAATTGAAGCTAGCCCTTATCTCACGTATTTCGTAATGGCAAAATTGTCCTTCCACAATCGGTAGTTAATACTACAATCGGTAGTAAAGTGTGTTACTTTAACCTCCGAATATACTCAATTTTCGAATTTTAGCATTACCATAATCGGTAGCAAATTTAACTTCCGAATGTATATTGGTCCCAAAATGTGATTTTGCCAAAATCCTAAAATTTTCGAACTTTGGTACTACCATAATCGGTAGTAAAGTGTGTTACTTTAACCTCCGAATATACTCAATTTTCGAATTTTAGCATTACCATAATCGGTAGTAAATTTAACTTCCGAATGTATATTGGTCCCAAAATGTGATTTTGCCAAAATCCTAAAATTTTCGAACTTTGGTACTACCATAATCGGTAGTAAAGTGTCTTACTTTAACCTCCGAATATACTCAATTTTCGAATTTTAGTACTACCATAATCGGTAGTAAATTTAACTTCCGAATGTATATTGGCCCCAAAATGAGATTTTGCCAAAATCTTAAAATTTTCAAACTTTGGTACTACCATAATCGGTAGTAAAGTGTCCTACTTTAACCTCCGAATATACTCAATTTTCGAATTTTATTACTACCATAATCGGTAGTAAATTTAACTTCCGAATGTATATTGGCCTCAAAATGAGATTTTGCCAAAATCCTAAAATTTTCGAACTTTGGTACTACCATAAACAGTAGTAAAGTGTGTTACTTTAACCTCCGAATATACTCAATTTTCGAATTTTAGCATTACCATAATCGGTAGTAAATGTAACTTCCGAATGTATATTTGTCCCAAAATGTGATTTTGCCAAAATCCTAAAATTTTTGAACTTTGGTACTACCATAATCGGTAGTAAAGTGTGTTACTTTAACCTCCGAATATACTCAATTTTCGAATTTTAGTACTATCATAATCGGTAGTAAATTGTGTTAATTAATAAGTGATGCTTATTATCTACCGATTGTGTTCATGGCCCAAAATTCAAATTTTCAAAACTTAATATAATTTCGAAATTTTCTACTTTCACAATCGGTAGTTAATGGTGTTCATTATCTACCGATTGTGCGTAACTTTTAGTACAGAGAAATTGAATTTTTTTGAATCAAGAATAATCGGTAGATAACGATCAATTTACCTACCGATTATGTTTCTGCTAGTGTAAATCCAAGAACATCAACCATAATCGGTAGGTAAAATAGATAGTTATCTACCGATTATGTTTCTGCTATTGTAAATCCAAGAAAATTTTCGGATCAAATTTTTGATTTCAAGTAATCAAATCCTAATTTGAATCACAACTACTATCATCTATTCGTTTTGTTTGTTGAACTCTTTTTTTTTTTTTTTTTTTGATGTCCTAAGTTTTAACTTTAAGGTTAATGAATTTTGGGTTTTAATTTTAAACAATCAATCATAACATTTGTTTGATCGATGATCTTTGTTTTCGATCAAAATTAAAATGATGAATTTTTTTTTTTCAATGGGTAAAAAAGAAAAGAAGAAGAGGAATGATATGATTATGAAAATCAAGGATATAGGCTTAGATTTAGTATAAAGGTGAAGGACAATATAGACAATTTCTATTTTTAAGACACCCCTTAACCCCTTCAATGGATGCAAATAAAAAGATGGCCCTAATTCCTTTTGAGTGGCCCCTAAAAATGCAAGGTTTTAAAAACATGTTTGTTTAACCAATATCTAATAACTCTACAATGAAATTGAAATTTGTATATTTCTCATTTTACCCATACAAAAAATCAAAAATTCCAAGATCCATTCCAAATCAACATCTTCAGAAATTCAAAAAATATTTTCAAAATTCAAACCGTTCTACGTATGAAAGTGAAATACAAACATCAAAAAAACACCAAAACCACCTTCATCGTCACCTGCACTTCCTCACTAACCTTACACAGAGATAACCCATCAGCTCATTCATAACCCACCACCATTAGCCCATTCTCTCCACTTCATGTCCATCTTGACACCACTAGTCCATACCTTTGAACACAACCACAGTAACACTCCCCCCTGCCTCTTCCTCGGAAAGGAGTTTACCTCTCAAGTGGAATAACTGCATGAATTAAAGTACTACCATTTAATGCGCCAACAGCACCACAGAAAGACCATCAATAGTTGTGAGTATATGCACAACCCCTCCTTTTAGAACCCTCGAGTTTATCCATATCTTCATTTTATTGAAATATAGAGGCTCATTCAAGATAATTTGTTTGCAAGGGAACTCATCAAGAAATAAAGTGGAGATACAGATCAGATACATTATCACACAGACATCTTCTTACAGTTCAGTCATAAGAAACTACAATGTAGACTCGCAGTGAAACTATTGCTGAGAAAATCTGTTACAACCTTAGCATATATGTAGATGGGTGCATCATTACCAGATGCTCAAACCCCTAAAAGGATTGCTGGTTGAAACGAACAGAATACATTGTAACGGAACAGAAAAATGTACAGGCAAATCCACTGATACTAAAACCTTGAACAGGGTATAATCCACCAATTTACTAAACCACGTACTTAAAGAGGAGCTAAAGATGTAGAGACAACGTAAAGGTCAGTTCCAATTAATGTTTTCATTAAAATTCAAAGAACATATGGTTTAGAAAGTACAAAAATGGGTGTCACTAGTAAAAACTTGGTTGCAACAAAAAATCCAGCTACTAAATATAGCAACATCTACAGATAGTACATATACGTACTAAAACACATCACAGAACATGAACGAAATAGGGAAAAGAGACCACTTAACGTCAATGAATATGAGATGGATAGTAGAGCCAAAGAAGATCATATCGTGTCCACACAGATGGAGTAAATGATGCAGCATTACATTTACGAATTATCTGTCACTACGCGCTATAAACACAATATTATAGATCTAAAATGAAATCAATTTGACTTGATATCTAGTCATTTTTTCTGCATAAATACAATTTCACAAGATTAGTAAGAATGGTCCCCTGGTGATCGAAAATTTGTCATTGTCTTTTAATCCCAAATGGGTGATGTCAGTTACTGTTGGGGGTCAGTTTCATTTGCCCCCAATTTCATTTGTCATCAACTAATCTCCTAATTTCATTTGCCCCCTGGTGCATCATTAACACTCAAACGCATACCAATGTCAAATTCAAAGTCTAATTAAATAGAAGATCATCTATAACTGTAGCTAGGATTCACAATCACATATACATGTTTTTAAACTCGTTAAGGATTATTTTGTTTAAATACTTTTGTGGACAACCATAATCAAGTTAAGTACCGCCAACCACTAGGCATGCCTATGTGCACAGACTTTTAAAGTTGACGCCACATCAAGTCTTTTCTATAACTCAAACAAGAGACGAAAGAAACTAATGTGAAAATCAAGTTTGAGATGTACATACCTTTAACGGCGATCCAGTTATTGTACTTTACTAATCCATTCAATCTGACTTAGCAAAGATACCAGCAAAATTTTTTCGAACCGCCGCCTATATTGCAGCAGATAAATAAAAACAACAATTCGTACACAGTAAACAACTCTCCTTTATTACTCATAAAAACAATAAAATAAATAATACTAGACAAAGAATTCTTACTTTAGTTACTTCTAGTACGACCTTAGGGACATTGTGAGTGACATCGCCATGAGAAGCTGCATGAGGTATCACATGCCCTATTCCCCTCAAGCAGATTCTCCAGTCTACATAATATTTAAGAGAAAAGATAAGACCCTGTGAGCAATTGTTGCACAGACACCACAAACTCAAGAAAACATACACCTAATATGCATTTAGGTAAAAAAGAATTTCATTTTGAGCACAACAATCATATACGTAGACAATTGGCTCTAACACGTCAAAGTGGTGTCGGTTCACATTCTCCACAACCTATTCCAGGGTCTTTAAAGATACAGTAGCACAAAATGGAGAATCCTAAATAGTTTCAATGCAATTGGTTGATTGGGTTGAACGATAAATTATGTACAACCATGGTTGAACCAATAATTATGTATAGCCGTGGTTCCAACCTGAGTACTAAAAGGTAAAAATCTTTCAAACCCATATCTTCATTCTTGGGTGTCAGCTACTTGTACATAGTACCCAAATCATATTTTACGTATTACTCAGATTGAAATTTTATCAAATACTTCATATGCAATTAGCTTTAACCCCTCATTGTACATAAGTAACCCTCCCAAGTCTCAAAAGGATATAATCAGATACTGCAAGTAATACAAAACAACCGAAACATTAACCAAACGAAAAAATAACACCACGGATCGAAAATTACCTGAAAATTATCACGATCGATATCAAACCTAATTCCAGATCAACGTTAATATTCTGATTTGAATATACCAAACCTAGCTCGCAAAGAGATTTAATTGTTCGGGTGAAAACAAACCCCTGGTTAATGAAATCTAAAACCAAATTTAGAAATCATTGAATCTCTCTGTGAGTTTGTTGAGGTTCCAGAAAGAGAGAAGAGCGAGTACCACTGGTCTGGATGAAATGAGAGAAATTGTAACAAAGCTAGAATTTTTAAATTAGTTTGCGGGTACATTGGTGTTGGTGTTGATGGTGGTTTTTAGTTCAGGGTCATAATGGTAAAACATTGCATTCAATGCACTTTCATCCTGCAAAGGAACGAAAGCCATTTGAAAGAGATGAGTATTCTTTACTTATATATGTATCGAGTAATTCGATGTATTTATGAAATCTATCAGAATGGTGCATCAATCCCGGATATCCTATAAATTTCAACATATCGCATTAGTCATTAATGCATGACTCGCCCGGTATTTTCCCGTGTTATGTTCCCAACCGAACTCTCATCATTTACATGACACGACGATTAAGTGTTCACTCTCAGCAGAGTAGCATGAATTTCCCAAAGTGTCAATATTGAGACATGCATGAAATACCAACACAGGATGCACTGCTATCTAACAAAGAGAATCTCGTATCGACGCACTTTTAGTTAGCTCGATCGAGCATGTTTAATTTCCTTAAGGAAAATCTAGACCGTCCATGTCAGTCTCAGAAACGATCGTGGCCGCACAAGTTGGCCGCATGATTTAACGAGCCTAGCCAAACCCTGGCAAAAATAAGCAATTGTTGTGATGACCGCCGACGGGCCCACTTACACTCTAGCCGGTCGAACACCACACCATACTCCCTAGCGCCGTCAAACGCCAACTCAAAGCAGGGTGGCCGCGCTGTTTTGGGAGAGGCTCGAACGAGCAAGGATGTTCAGGACAGTCTTAAAGCCATCGTAACCGTCCAACTGCGCCAGCCTGGTTGGACGGATTATATCATCCCATGAATGATCAAGGAAGCGCTAACGCACACGTTGGCGGGCCTACTTCTCCTTCACCCGATCGGTTTTCTCACGGCGAGGCCATGGAGCAATGAAACGATTTCTCAAACCATGGCAAGCGTGATGCTTCTAAGGGTCGCGGAATTCCACTAGCGTCTTAAATCGATCACAACCATCCAACTTAGCCATCCTATTTGGATGGCTTAGATCTTTATTTGAAGGTGCACATGCATTCACGCCCAACACATGGGCCCCACGTGATCGATCTCTCCAAAGGAGGATCCCCCACGCCCAAAAGTGGCATGCCACACGGCTTTCAAACCCTCTGAGTTTTAATCCTGAATCGAAGACCACTCATCTTTGATCAAATTGAGTGGCCTAGATCGAATACGTGAGCATTGCCACTACGATAGGTGTAGAATACACCTAATTTACTATCTAGTAGTTTATGCTTTCTTTTTTATTTTCTTGTAAATTATGTATTTTCACGCTTGTTTTGAGTTTTATAGCTTTTATGGAGTCACATGGAGGAAAGAAGAAGAAATCACCCAATTTGAGCAAAAAGGGCAAAAAGGTCATTTCACCAAGGAGGAATACTATATGGAGCCCGACCAAGGTTAAGGGCTACTCTCCGTTTGGAGGATTACTAAAGAAAGGACCAAGTTAAGGGGCTAAAAGGGGTTATCCGGAAATGTAGTGCGTTTTGGGTTTCTTTTTCTCTTATTTTTCTCTGCCTGAGAGTTAGATTTCGGCCATGTGGCGAGCTCGATTGTTGACAACAGAAGAAATCTTCGTTGAGATCGAGATTAGGTCTTAAACAAATGTGATGAGGTGAAGATGAATTGATGAAGTGGCAACATGATATGGTTACACCGTGGGGTGAGCA
The DNA here is from genome assembly GCA_023531295.1 of Papaver armeniacum. Taxonomy (NCBI): domain Eukaryota; kingdom Viridiplantae; phylum Streptophyta; class Magnoliopsida; order Ranunculales; family Papaveraceae; genus Papaver; species Papaver armeniacum. The sequence continues at coordinate 582,845 of JAJJWW010001088.1, read as the reverse complement.
AGGTTAAAGGCCACCTTTTTGGAGACGGAATGAGAGTTTGATCTTGAGATGGAGTTGCACATGAAGTGCGGAGATGCGATTGAAGCTCGGTTGGAGGTCTTAAGGCTGAGGAGGAGTTGCGAAATCTCGGGCGGAGAGTTTGTAATGATGGTGGCGATGACCTGGTGGATTAATATTGAGATTGTAGTATCATTGCTTGAGTTCTGAGCAAAGAAGCGAATGAAGGCTTGATTGAGTTAAGAAATGGGAAATGAAAGTGTCGGTGGTGTTAAAGGTGCAATATGAATTGGTCTTTCTTTGGTACATGAAGGTGATCTTGATAAGTATCTAAAAGGCTTACTCTGGTGGTATTGATGGGTTATAAATGAAAACAATGAGCTACTTACAGCGGGGAAATTGAGGCACGGCATGCCACGAGAACTCGTCAAATCGTCCTTGCGAGTCGACTCGGACCGTCAACGATCCCCGATGGCCACCGATCCAATCGAGTTCGTTGACCGATTCCGGTTAGGCGATTTAGATTAAGTCGGTAGAGTTAGCGGTGATTCGATGGCGGCTCATGAGTAAGCCCCGATTAGGCGGAGTCGGAAGGCGCTCGAGGCACGACTCACTCATTCTCTTTGACCAACTAGCGATTGACACTAGACCACGGAATATTCCGTCGAATCTCCAGAACAACCAGAGAACTTTTCGAGTGGCTTTCGGCCAAAATCCCGGTTTTCAACCAAAATTCGAGAATTTTCTATGGACTTCTCTCATGGGTGTGAAGACTTGGGCTAGGATGGAGAATTGGACTCAAATTTGAAAGAGAAGGTGGAAGAGAAGAAAGACTTGAATTTGGAAATTGAATTGCAAAAAGGAAAAGGATTCTAATCCTTAGAAGATTTGGAGAATTTTGAAGCCTATAAATAGAGAAGTTTTCTACAACTTCTACACACCTCTCTACACACACATCACTTGTGTTTTTGCTTGCTTTTCTAAGATTTTTCTTTTTAATTACTTGTGTGAATTTGAAACTTCTTCTTTTAATTATTATTATTTGTGTGAATTTCAAAAAAACATGAGTAGCTAATTTTCTTATTGATTGGGGATGAATTCCTAGTTCTTAACATATGATTTAAGTTTTTGTTTTCAAATTCTATCTTGAAGTTTTTCACATAATTATCGTTTGTTTTTACTAATAGGAATGATCTTAAAGACATTCATGATTGATTGATAGATTGTTTGGAGTGCACGCTAAATTGATTTGTTAATTTGATCTAGAGCTAGTGAAAGTTAGGAGATAAAATAACATCTTTACATAAGTAGCAAACCACGAGACCTTGCGGAGGGTTAGTGGAGCAATTGTGTGTAGAAACAACGTTAGCAAGTGGACCTTGAGCTAAGAGTCTAACTACTAATATCAACCTAAGAAATTCATAAAACTTAATGCATGAGCCAAGTTACATCTAGGTTGAGCTAATTCTAGGTGGCTTGGTGATTAGAATCCATCTTAGTGTCCCAGGTGATACTGAGGATTTAGGGGTTTTATGCTTGAGCTAATTTGCTTTACCTAAGGTTGGTGATAATTTGTGACTAATAACAAGTAGAATAGAACATAACTTGATTCATTGTTTCGTAACGAAGAAGGATTCCTTGATCTTCTCTCTCTTATTGCTTTCATCTTTCAACTTTCAACTTTCGATTTTAATTGCTTTGTTTATTTTTATTTTGCTCTTGCTCCTCGTGAAGGACTTCCATTATATTATTTTTAATTGAGTGGAAATATTGAATTAATTTGATTGCACCTACGACACGCATCAAATTTTGGCGGCATTCTTTATTCTTGCTTTGTTAGATTCTTTCTTAGTATCTAACTTAGTTTGTGAGAATCTTATTTCGGGTGTTATACCTTTGGTGAATGCTAAAGGGGTAGGCCAAGTCAATAAATCTTCGATCGGCACTCAACTAAAGGATTTCATTCGTGCGATTAACACTCCACTTTCTCCTTCTTCATCAAGTGATTCGGACAAAGAGAAGAAACAATGGCTGATCGTACACTCAAGGACCTAGCTTCTCACGGGCTTGATACTTTAACAATGGTGTATCCAAACTAATTGACCTTCGAAATCAAGCCCAAAGTTCCATGGCATGGTGAATGAGGACCCAAACAAACATCTTATGGATTTTTTACACCATAGTTATGGCTATGCTTCCAGGAGACTAATGCGGATGGAGCAATGTTGAAAGCTTTCCGTTTTCTTTGGCGGGTAATCTTTAAGGAATGGTTATATTTTTGCCTTCCGGAGTATCACAACATGGAATGGGATGAAGAAACTTTTCCTCGAGAGATATTTTCCGCATCCAAAGCTACTCAAATTCGCAAGAGAGATTTGTGGATTGAAACAACAAGTGGGAGAATCATTGTATGAATGTTGGGAGCGTTACAAGAGGTTGGTGGGAAGTTTGTCCACACCGTATGATTTAGTGATGCTATGATACTCAATACTACATGTCTCCACTCAAGTGATGAGTTCTTGACCGCGGGTGGTGGTGCACTAATGAACAAGACGGTGGCCCAAGCTACCGAATTGATTGAAAGTATGGCGGCAAACTCGCAACAATTCTACACAAGGGATGAACTATTTGGATGGCTTAGATCGCATTTAGATAACTCTTTGGATGCTTGTGGCGCTTGAACGTTTTGAAGTTGTGAGTTTTAGTTTGATTTGCTCGAGGACTAGCAAAGTCTAAGTGTGGGGGGAATTTGATAGGTGTAGAATACACCTAATTTACTATCTAGTAGTTTATGCTTTCTTTGCTATTTTCTTGTAAATTATGTATTTTACGCTTGTTTTGAGTTTTATCAAGAAGGTGCACATGCATTCACCGTCGGATGCATAAACCCATAGACCCACACACCCAACATGGGCCCCACGTGATCGATCTCTCCAAAGGAGGATCACGGCGTGCCAAACCGCTTGGCCAAAGTCACGCGTGCGTGACTGATTCAAAGCCCTAATTAGGGTTTGCGTCAATGCACATCTGTCGTAGTTCGATCGTGACAGTCCATCTTCGCTAGCCTAAACGGAGGGTATAGATATAGACTCAAGGGGTCCCAAGGATGTCAACATGATCACCGTGAGGCCACCTTTGCGTGTGACCGGCCGACCTATGAAGCTTAGGGCTCGGCGCCTCAAAACGCACGCCCAAAAGTGGCATGCCACACGGCTTTCAAACCCTTTGCGGCAATGAGTTTCTGTCACAAATCGATCACGACCACTCATCTTTGCCGGTCAAATTGAGTGGCCTAGATCGAATCTGTTAGAGCATTGCTCGGTCGAACTCGCATGTGTTTCTATCTCAAGCATGTTTGTCAATGTTAGTGATCAAAACTATAAGTCTTGATTTCTAGCCTATGTAGCTAAAGGTCTCAGACTAGGATAGAAAGTGTAGTTGAGCTCAAGAACTCCATGGTAATCATCATACAAGACGAAGGACTACTCCATGAACCGGTGGAACTTTATCGACTAAAAGGTATGTGGATACTTGAACTTATCTGTCACTCAAAAGTCTATTTACTCTATCTCCTACTCTTGAGACAAAAGTCGTTTAGACGTATAGACTTTCATTATACACATTTGCTATTTCGAGCCGAGTTTAACTCGCCTATCTATTTCTCAAAATATGTGTTGGTAAGCTTTCGCTTTAACCGAATTCATCTTTACCTAGTGACGAAAGTCATATGTTTCAATCACTTTGGAAATTGCTTTGACGAAAAATGGTCTGTGAATAACGGCTATATAACGTTCTCTGAAAATGTTTCAATGATTGAAATGAGAGTTTAGATTACATAACCATTGGTAGGATATAAGCATTGTTGTGGAAACACATATATGTATAAGTCCTTATTCCTTGAACCAAAGTTTGCGAACTTTGTTGATCAAGAGAAATGGAAGTGGCGCAAGCCAAGTCCGCGAACTGGCGGAAGTTCTCACCCGAGAATTTCTGCTGGAGTTTGTGTACTCCTTCCATGAGCTTAAGTCCGCGAACCCAGTCCGCGAACTTGAGTAGGTTATATCTAAAACCGGTTGTTCTTGAACTCATGTTTATATAAACTAAGGAATGCTTTCGCAAACCGTGGCTATAAAGTTCATGAACCGATTCGAGTGAATCAAACCGTTTTTGCTTCGATTATGTCTTGTGTAGTTACATAAGATCTAAGCAATTGAACAACTCTGTAACTAGTTCATTTGAGTCATTTGAACTAGTTATGGTGAAGAAGAATATGGTTGATATGAGAGTGTTCATATGGCTAACCATTTGGTTGACTATTGTTGAACCAACAAATGTTAATGTTTGGGTACGGTTCATAAACCCAAAATTGAACATTTCGTTTGTGTGTAACAAGCTAAGTTTTCGATCCAACGGTTGAGAAATATTAGCTTGAATCTAATCAGGTTTTCATCTAACGGTGAATATTGAATGCTTTGTTACTAAGCTAACATTGATTGCAAACCCTGATTTGAAAGACTATATAAGGGAGAACTCTAGCAACTGGGAAACATAATCCCCACACTTTACGTGTGATACTAGTTTGCTAAGCTAGAGTCGATTCTCCTTTAACCTTTGGTTTTCTTCTTCTAAAACCAAGTTAACGACTTAAAGACTTCATTGAGATTGTGAAGCCAGACCGATACTACTTTTCTTGTAGTTATGTGATCTGATCTTGTTGTTTCTATCGTACGAGTACAATCTGATCTTGCTGTTTCTTGTAGTTGTGGGACCGAGAGATATAGGCATGCACGCCAGCGGGCCGTATCCACGCATGCCCGGTCAGTCCCACCAAAATTAGCGCCCATGCTTGGATTCGATCAAGCCAAAGAGGGGATGGTTGCGCACCTCTAAAAAACCCTAAATTCCTTCAACGACAGTAAACATGTGCCATAAATCATCTCGTCCGTCCAACTTTGCCAGCTTGGTCGGACGGCTTGGATTAAAACTTAGGCGATCAATGAAGCACCTCAATGATCACCGTCCGCTACTCTACCACGGGGAGTGATCGACCAGGTGATGGCCCGACCACGCGATCTCCAAATGATCACTCAAAGAGGGTTGGACGTGCAGCCATTTTTAAGACGCTTAATCCGCGACTTACTCAATCAAGCTTTAAAACAGCAATGCTTCATGCATATCGATTGTTTTGAGCTGCTTACTTAAAAGCAATGCATTACATGCGTCACGCACGATATTTCATGAATATCAATCCCATTAAACAACTTAGTTATTTAAATTAATAGCACCATGTGCTATTTCCTGCAGCGGGTCCCACGACTCGACCCACTCGTTCGAGATATCAAACATGTCACAAACTGGGGGATACTTACTGGGGTATTGGTCTGGCGGTTGACAGTGTGCGGCGTGCAACACGTCCATTACGAGAACGTGTTAGGAGGCATGGACGGTTAACGATGATGAGGGAAGTGGGCAAAGGTGTGATCGTGTGACAAAATCGATTTTGCTTCAATTGTGTCTTGTATTCTTCTATGAGATTGTTGATGGTGGTTTTTAGTTCAAGGGCTAAAATCGTAAACCTTGTATTTAATGCGTTGTGATCCTGCAAAGGAACATAAGCCATTTAAAAGCAATGAGTGTTTAAGCCTCTTCGCTCACATATGTATTGAGCAATTCAATATATTTTTATATATGAAATTTACTCAGAACGGTGCGTGCAACAACAATCCCAAAATATTCTGTGAATTTTATCTTCCACCAGCATTATTCACTAATGCATGACTTGCCTAGTATTTTCCTATGCTATGTTCCCAGTCGAATTCTCAATATTCACATGACATGACGATTAAATATTCACTCTCAGCAGAGTAGCATGAATCTCCCGAAGTGTCAGTATTGAGATCTGCATGGAAGTACTCGCACAGGCTGCATCACTCTCTGACAAAGAGAGTTTTGTATCGACGCACTTTTAAGTTAGCTCGATCGAACACGCTTAAACGACCCTTTTTACCACCTCCTTGTTTACCACGAGTTTTAGGTCGAACTTCCTCATCACTTGTGGTATCATCTCCTCGATCGGTTTCCTCCACAGCGCGACTTGAACCTTCTCCTTGTTGTCGACCCCTTTTACCACCTCCTTGTTTACCACGAGTTTTAGGTCGAACTTCCTCATCACTTGGGTTATCATCTCCTCGACCGGTTTCCTCCACAGCGCGACTTAAACCTTGTCCTTGTTGTCGACCCCGCTTACCACCTCCTTGTTTACCACGAGTTTTAGGACGAACTTCCTCATCACTTGGGGTTTCATCTCCTCCACCAGTTTCCTCCACAGCGACTTTAACCTTCACCTTGTTGTCGACCCATCTTCAGTTACTTAGACCTACTTGGCTCCACCATTCTTTTAGTTATAAGACCCTCCCACTGCCTGTAGTAGTCGGTTTGTTCCTTAGTCAACATCGGCTCTCCACTTTTGATTTTAGCCATCCATTTCTTCAACAATTTCGTATCCTTCGACACCTAATTCCAATTTTAAGCACAAGTAAATATATTTTCAATACTTGGAAACAACCGAAAAGTATAAGAGAAAGAAATTTTCTTACCACATTATCCCATAACCTTTTAGCTTCTTCTCCACAAATATGCATCTTCTTCTGAGCTCTCTTAGCCTCCCTCTCATTTTCCTTCGCCTTCGCCGCATCAGTCTTAGCTTGTTATTCTTAATTTATCACAAAAGGATGACTAATGTCATCATAAAACTCCATCTAATCATCATCACATGCAGTTACATCTCCTTTAACAGGTACACAACCACCTATTGGTAAGTAGTAGTTACCAAATGAATTCCAATGTGCCACCGTAGGAGTTGGTTGATGTTTTGGCTTAAAATATTTCTCGGTGTTCTTTGTTCCCTCAACCAGCAAATTGAAATTTTCATTCTCCACGTCGGGATCCATTTGGACGCAAGAAAGTTGTCTTAGTATTCTCCTTGGATTATATATTGCATAGTCGTTAGGATACCAAATGGGTCCATAGTAAGCCGAGATGACAGAGTAACCATTCGGATGATCTTCATCTACATGGATATCATCGGGTACATCATATGGGTGAAGTACCACATCGTTCACCGTAAGTTTATCCAATTTCTCCCTCAACAAAGTCAACTGCTCTTCTTTAGACTGCTTGCTGTAAATAGCCTTGGTCGAGCAATCTCCTTCCACTACATCCTCCTCTTCCTGTAACAATGTTACATTCCTCAAATCATGCTTGATCTCTAGCAGATCAATCCGTTCTACAGTATTTAACTCTCTTGAAAAAATAAACTCATATTGTATGTTCTTCATGTTTGCGACTGTTTCAAATTTTTGTCTACGGAGCTTGTATAGTCTTGGATATTTCTCCCCGAATGATCTTCTCTCAACCCACCAGTGATGCAAAAAACGAACGGTTCTTCCATTCTTCATGTAACACCCCGGGTTCCGGACCAGGGTCAAACCCGTATGGAGATCCGAACTCGAAGCGTCACTGGTAGGAAAGAGACTTATGCATATAACTCCTCTAATTTATTTATTACAACAAACGTAATTTAACTTTCCTGACATGAATTTAAACATATGAATTCGATAATCATCTTTAACAACATTTTCAACAGACATATTATTTCAAATTACATTTCAAGCAATACAGTAAAACAATTCAATCACTAAGCTACTCATTCCTAGCTTTCGCTGCGCCACTTTGATGAATCTGCAAGGATGTCAATTGGGGTGAGATGACAGCTCAATAGAATGTACCCCTATTCTCTAAAGATGCGGAAACAAAATCATTTTATCAAGGAATAACATACAATAAGAAATACAGTGCAACTTCAACGAATATATTCAACCAACAACGTTACCTCACAAATATTATTTTCACTAAATTTCTATTCATTTGTTCAACCGTGAATTCAAAATACCATTATTGGTTCCAACAAATCATTTAATCTATATTTCAACACATCTCACCAACAAATCTAGAGTTTACAATACCAAAATAATTGTCAACAAGTCATTCATCAATGATTCAACACACCTATTCACGTATTAACCTAATTAGGCGAAATCTCTTACGGCCGCTCAATTTAAAGGAAAACTTCGTGTATTTATAGACAAGGAAGTTTGGACACCAAGAAATTTCCAAAACCGAAAATATTCTCAAGATATTCATAAAAGCACAGTTTCGGTTTTCATAATTCCTCGAAATGCTCTGTCCAAAAATAACGATTGAAATCTCTCGGAAAATCTAATTAGTAAATGGACATTACTAATTCTATAATTTCCCTACAAAATGAAATTAATAACCTTAATTAAAAGATTCTTAACTTACTTATGTTTCGATCCTGGGATTCTCTTCCCTTAGCCGTTAAGGAATATCTTTGAACAATTATAGATGTAGTAGCAGGATTTCCCACACTACACCCCTTACTCGATTTTGCCTAATTAATCCATTAGAAGATGAAAGATCAAGAACATTTATTGATTGAATTCATGAAGTGTTTACACAGGAAAATAGAATTACACTTAAAAGTTAAAACACTCTTAAACTTTCTCTCTCCTAATGACTTGCCTAACAATTCTAAAAAGATTTTTTCCTCAACAGACTCATTTAGCCCTTTATATAGGGTAATACATAGTGGATGACAGCTAAGCTATCCTTTATTTTCGGGAATGTCTCGCGAAGTGTCGCAAGTGCACAAACATTCATTCTCGCGACACTCCTTAACCCTCGCCAAGTCTCTCGTCTTCTTTATGTTTTGCCGGTCGTTATTCATTGCGTCGTTTATTTTAGCTCCTGCGACTGCCTCGCGACAGCGTCGTTTATTAATCCCGCGAGTCTTGTACGTTGCGATATTATGATCCTACAATAGAAATAAACATTCACAACACGTGTTCAAAGTTTGTCGACATCTTAACTTTGTAAGTTCTCTTTCACACTTACAACCTTGAAACCGATTTTTCACACTTCCAAACAAGTTTAGAATTTGTTCATCTGACTTTCAAGAACTATGTGATTGATCAAACCAACATTCAATCACAATCATGGGTTTACGGTTCTACCAAAACAAGTTTCGGTTCTACCTTCATGTGAGTACTGTAAATAGTCACACTAGCTTCCCAAAAGTTCGGTTGACTAGGTACTAGGATCGGTTCCCCACATATATACGGTACCTAACTTATATGTGTTGCACATGTTCATAGGATCGGTTCCCCTTTCTGCTATAAGCCTTGCTGCACCCCATACAAGGATCGGTTCCCTTTGATGTACTACACCCCTTACTAGGATCGGTTCCCTTTCCTTACAAGGATCGGTTCCCTTTCCCTTACAAGGTCAGACATACAAAATCCGATCATACCACAGGTGATTACTTAAGATCGGTTACTAATAAAAGTTATACCAATACATAAGTCAGGCCTTTGTGAACAGTTCTACCAAGAACACAACAAGTTGTGAGCGGTTATACTCTATCACACATATTGGTTGTTCATAAGATATGCAATGAATAACAAAACCAATAACACCTGGCAATTTTCTTTTCGGTTCACAAATAAGTTTATGAACTTACTTCCTTAGAACACATGTAAACATTGTTCCCTAGGATGAAATCCTCACATCATATCCATACATAATCACAATAGCATTCAAATGATTATGGCGATGTCTTATCTACAAAGTTTAATGGTTAAGCAATAAACCTCGTATTGTATTCCTTAATACTATGTCTATCTAGAGTTCAAATATGCTTCGCAGTTATGTTTTCAATATGCACGACTTGAAAGATACGTTAGGGAATGAAACAGTTCAAGTCAAATATCACTAACCTCAAGTGGAAGGATGATTGTTGTCGTTGTAGCTCCTTGCTTCTTCACATCTTCAAGTTTTCGAAATACTTGTAATGTCTCATATCCTAATACTTTCAAGCTAACCTATACGAAGTTTAACTCTAGTACATAATCAAGCGACTCTTAACATGAGTTTTGATTCACTAAAATATGACAACCAAACTTGACATACCAACGCTTGGTGGGTTCAACCGAGCCATGCTCTAACAATAATAATGCATCCTACAAGAACGAAATAAGCCTGATTATATAAGCATGAACAAGAACCTAAAAATAGTAAAACTCTTAAAAGAAGAAATAAGGAAACTATAAAAGAAGAAATACTAGACTTGATAAACAAGTAAATCAAAGCAGATGCTAGGGATCAACTGTAATAGTTGATACAGCGTAAGGGATCAACTATAATTGTTGATACGACCAATTGGATCAACTGGGACAGTTGATACATTGAAAATAGGCAGTTGTCCTACATCATTATTATAATTAAAAGTAAATTACACAAACGTTAACTCCGTTATACTTGATAGTGATCATTTTTTCAAATCAAGGTTTGCTTACAATCAAAGCTAAGATAGCTTAGTAACAAAGCATTCAATATTCACCGTTAAATGAAATCATGATTTATGATTCAAGCTAAGTCTGCTTAAAAAATAAAGCAATCAATCTCCACCGTTAGATGTTCTTAGCTTGTTACACACAAATGAAATATACCTTCATTTAGATATGAGTAATCGTACCTAAACGTGTATATTGAGTTGGCTCAATAACGGTTAACCGAAGTTAGCCATATGAACACTTTTTTCTTAACCACATTCATCTAACACCTCTAAATCAAATATGATGATCAATCAATCATGAAGGATAATCAAATGAATCTACTTGTGTATCACATAGAGTTGTTCAATTGTTCATTATCTCATAGAAATATATATGAACAAATCGAAACAAAATCGGATTGATTCGTAATCGTACAAGGTACTTATCCAAGAATCAATTCATGAACATTAGGCCATGGTTTGCAAAGATTGCATTCCTTAATTCATAAATTTTTTAGTTCATGAGTATGTGAATCATACTAACCGATTTTAGAACTTAACCACTGAGTTTGCTAACCACGTACGCAAACATCAGCTCCGTACCTTGGACTTCTCCAACTGTTCGTATACTAGGTACGCGACCAGCCATCCCGGACCCAACTCAGGTGAAACCGTTCGCATACTATGTACACAAACAAGGTTCTCGGACCTTTACGATTAAAACCGTTCGCATATTGGGTACGCAAACAAGGTTCCCGGACCTGAATCATGTCAATACAGTTCGCATACTAGGTATGCATCCGTGTTGTATCCAGACATGGTTAATTGTTCTAAACTCCCATTTCAATCATTGAAACATCCTTCGAAGACAACAATAACTGTCTCACACAAACTATTAGCTTCAAGTAATTTTCAAGTCATCGAATGATCAATACAAAACTTTCCAAGTCGACATCAAATGATTGTCTCACACAAATCATTAAGACGTTTCAAGGCAATTTTCACATGATCATCTTTTGACTTAATATTTAGTTTCCAACAAATAAATTGTTTCCAACTAAACTCGTCAATAATAATGATGAACGTAGTTAAAGCAAAAAGCTTTCAACTCGTATTTTGAGAAATAGATAAGTGAGATAAACTCGGCTCGAAATATCAAATGTGTATAATATAAAAGTCTATATAGTTATACGACTTTGTTTCATTATGAGATAAAATAGAATAGAATTCTGAGTGATAGATACATTTTCGTCTCCACATACCTTTTGTTGATGAAGTTCCTCCAAGCTCTCCTTAGTAGATCTTCGTCTTCAATCGATGAATGCCGTGAAGTCTAAAGCTCAACTACAGATTCTATCCTAATCCGAGAGATAGCTATAAGTAAACTAGATAGCAAGACTATAGTTTTGATCAACTAAACTTGACAAACAAGCTTGAAATAGCAACGCTTGCGAGTTCGGCTGAGCAGTGCTCTAACACAAATGTCTTATGAGATATATATGCGTTTACGTTCGTGAACTATGCTATTGTCTCATATATGCTCAAAAGTTAAGTCTATTATGTCTTTATTCAATATTGATAAAATATAGAATGAACTTTTTGAGAAAATTCCGCAGTATTGATCTTTCCGTGGTCCACTTTTATGTGAAAGTAATGTATTTACTCCGTAAGTTTTCTTATGTTGAGTGATTTCCAGCTAAATTAATCAATAAGATCTTCTTGTGGTTAATTTATTCGAGTTTTCTGGATACAAATTCATGTGATTTGTTAATATCCAAAGAAATTCTTCTTTTCTCGTAAAAGTAAGGTCGCTCATGTTGTTCTCTTGGGAATGACATCAAATGGGGGAGAGTTCTTAAATAAACTTGTACTTAATTTCCATATCTTTGTGGGGAGAGCGGTTGTGGAATTTGAAGGGGTTATCTTGTATCTTAATAAACTCCTTGATGAATACACTAAGTTTCGACTATGTGAAATCATCGAAACAAAGTTTATATATTTTCTCTTTTAGTCATGAATTATCTTTTGAGAATTTCATTATGATCCCATATTTTTCGTACCTTTGCCAATTTATATTGTCAAAAAGGGGGAGAATTATTTGGTAGTTCACACTACATACATATGGTTTATGGATCATTATGTAAGGGGGAGTGGTTTTCATTCTAAGATAGAAGGACTGACTAAGGGGGAGTGATACATATCGCCGTAGTATTATTTCAAAGTTGTGATGCAATTGGACTTTGATTCTATATAATAATACTATGACACTGAATAACAAGAACGCGCAATTGGGGGATATGGAAACTAATTGGGGAATATAGCTAAATGACAAAAACCGGATCCAAATATCAAATCTGGGTCACCCCTTATGTAATTAATTTTTTAATTCCTAATCTAGCCCTCACTAATCAGGTTTAGTGGTTAATAATATTTAGTAAAATCTTAAGTATTTGGGGGATAGATTAGTGTGTATTTTTATTTGAATTTGTGTGAGTGAGGTGAGAGTAGAAGGAGGGAAAAATATTTTTGAGTGGAATTTTTTTTGTGAAAATGGAAGATGATTGTGAGGAGAGAATTGCAACTGCTGAATCTTTAGCTCAACTACAACAACAATCATATCTTCAATCTTCGGTTAATGATAACAACTCACAATTGGAATTATATGATGAACCAACACCCTTGGATCATGATTTTGGTGAGCATGAAGTGTTTTTTGAAGAACCAACCCAAGAAAGTAAACTAGTTCAACATACAAGCATCCCCAACACACAGGTAATGCTGCTAAGGGTTCGGAAAATTGATTTTTTTCTTTTGAAACCGCCATTTTTTCTCTGAAAAAGCTTAGTGCCGGCATACCCGTAGTATGAATACCACGTCGGCACCAACAGAGCCGGCGTGGTATTCATACAATTTTCCATGCCGGCGTAAAATATCCCCCATTTTGAAACAAGTACCGGCGTGGTCTTAACTAAAGAATTCCATGCCGGCACGAAGTTAACTTTTTACCTAACACCGAATATTCCATGGAATATTCAAACCGGCATGGTTAACCCCTAACTTTACCATGCTGGTGCCACAAGGAAAACATCCAGGAGTTAAAGATTTTTTAACTTAAATACCGGCGTGGTTGTTAAATTAACGAGCACGCCGGAACCTTCTTCCGGCTTGGAACCTTACATATAGAGCATGCCGGCTCTGGTTTCCGGCTTTTAACCTTATGTTATGAGCATGACGTTATTTTCTATTCCGACATTAATGTTCAAGAAAATACAATGCCGGCACTGTTTAAAATTAGTTCCTCTTTTTCAAATGCACTTCAAAAATGTCGGAACATTATTATTGAATGTCGTCACTTGTTTCCGGCTTTGGTTGTTTTGGCGGAACTGTCGTCGAGCATGCCGGAACTAGTACCCGGCATAGTAATTTAATTTTTTTTTAACTAATTCAGTTTTGTTTTCATTCATTCCTTAGATTGTGACATACATTGATCCAACAAATTCCAAATCGCTTGGTCCGGATACGTCCGAATACTATAAAATGCCTCCGGTATGTTACCAAACAATACTTTTCACCTAGTTTTTATAACTTTATGTGGGGATTGCTTGTAATGAACCTTATAATATTCCATTGTTGTCCTAATGTAGGGAATAAAATCTCCAGAGGAAGCAATTGCTTGGGCAAAACAGATGGCTCTTAAGAACATGTGTGTGTTGGTGAGGAATACCCAACGTTCACATAATCGTTTTGAGATGGTTTGCGAGAGAAGTGGGCAATACAAGAAGAAGGATAGCCATAAGAGAAAGGGTTATGTATATCCAAAGAAGACTAATAGGGTATACAAGACTCGTACGAGGAAGGATAATTTCCCCTTTAAGCTTGTATTCTATCTAAGAGACAAAGAAAAGGAATGGGATTATACGGTGTGGTTTGGATGTCATAACCACCGGGATCCGAAAGATTTTGTTGGTCACTCGATAGTTGCGAAGCTAAAACGTCATGAATTCGAGGATGTAAAGATAATGACCAAAGCATGTATCAAACCAAGAGTGATTCTCAGAGGCTTCAAGGAAAAGGATGATCAGAACGTTTCCTCTCTAAGTACAATTTATAGCGCACAAGCAACCATTAGAAGGGTGGAATGGGAAGGGAGGACCATTATGCAAGAATTTGAAAAGATAGTTTGGGATCACAAGTACATGTGTATCATTAAAAGAGGACCAAACGAGAAACCCCTTCAAATATTCATTGCGCATCCTTTGCTTTCACAATTGGCTCATACATGTTGTGGTGTTCTTATGATGGATTGCACCTACAAGATAAACAAATACAACATGTCGTTGTTCAACATCGTGGGGCAAACATCGGACAAGGTAACATTCACATTGGCTTGGTGTTTAATGGAAAACGAGAGGGATTACAATTATCATTAGGCATTACGAAAATTGAAATTATTGTTCCCGAAAAATCAATTTCCGAGGGTCATCATAACCGACCAAGAAGACGCACTAATGAGTGCTATATCCGACGTATTTCCGGATGCACAAAATTTCCTATGTACGTATCATATAGGTCAAAATGTGACAAAACATTGTCATGCTTTGTTTGAACCCTCTAAGGCGGATATTAAGAAGAGAATGATTGCTCAACTAGAGGAAGGTGTTCGCAAGAAGAAACTATCACCCGAAGAAGAAGAAGATGAAAGAGGAAAGATTAAAGAGCGAGTGGACAAAGAATACGATGAAAATCATAAAAAGTGGTTGGAATTTCTAAAGGATTGGGAGAAAGTTTATTGGTCTCTTACCGAGGATATATATGAAAAGAGATTGAACATGTTTAGTGCCAAATATAACGAAGTGTATCCAAGTGTCGTCTCATATTGTTGGGATAAATTGTTGGATAAGTACCAAGGAAAAATTTGTGCGTGCATGGACAAACCGGTATAGATACTTCAAAACTGAAGCAACTAGTGCAGCGGAAGCCGCTCATGGGAGATTTAAAGATCTCATCCAATCCGGCCTAGGCAACGTGGTTACGGTCACCGAGGCAATGGAGCAATACTTTAAGGTGGATATCGATAGGATCAAGAAGGCTTTTGAGAAAATCTCAATGGAAAAGTTAACTCAATTTATTCAATATGGTAAGTTTCTCCAAGGAATAGAGTTCAACGTCTCTCATTGGGCAATAAAACATATGATGAGACAAATGGAATATGAGAAAAATTACGGAAAACCGGGTGATGTGTGTATTTGTCCCGACATGTCTTCATTGGGGCTTCCGTGTCGTCATATGCTTGTGAAGTACAAAGAAGTGATACCTATTGAAGTTATTGATCCGTATTGGAAGCAACTATCCTTCACCCCTCCCCCTACGGAAGCTCCCGGACAATCACCATGGGATACGAACGAAGCAAAGGAATTCTATGAAGCTTACTCACGTGGCAACTTGGCTAGCCGGCAAGTCTTGTTGAGCCAACTAAGGTTAATTACACGGCCATGGATAGCACAAAGTGAAGAGCCAAGAAAGGGAGATCCTCCCGGTAGACCACAAACTAAAATTGCAAGGAGAAAACAAAGGAAAGAATTCAAAGAAATGACTCGACGTGAAGAAGAACTCGCGGCAACTAAGAAGCGAGATCTATCTGCAAGTGAGATTTCGGAAGCAAGATTCGCGGAAGTGCCAGTTCCAAACAAAAGGGGTAGGCTGAGGAAGGAATCGCTATCAAGCCAACAACAAACGACGGGTTCCGTATCCACACCAAAAGCCGATGGATTGGAGGTTCCTAAGAAAAGGGGGAGGCCTCCAAAGGTACCAACATTAAGCTACCAAGAACAACAAGGTGAGCATTCCGAATCCACACCCATAGGCGATGGATCAGAGGTTCCAAAGAAAAGGGGGAGGCCGCCAAAGGTACCAACATTAAGCAACCAAGAACAACAAGGTGATCATTCCGAAGCCACACCCATAGTCGATGGATCGGAGGTTCCAAAGAAAAGGGGGAGGCCGCCAAAGGTACCAACATTAAGCAACCAAGAACAACAAGGTGATGAGGCGGCGGTGCCAAACAAAAAGGGAAGGGAAAATAAGGGAGCTACATCAAGTGAAGTACATCAAGGTGAAAACTTCGTAGGCACGACCAAAGTTGATGTAGTTTCGGCTCCAAGGCTTAGGGGTAGGCCAAGAAAGTATAATCTCCCGTCACATACCGAAGACATTGGGAGTGTAGATATTGCAGAGGATGGTTTGGATATACTTAAGCTAAAAGTTGGTAATATGACGATGTATAAGGATTCCAAAACGGGTAGGACTTATAGACATTACCATACCAAGATAGAGTCTTACATAGACCAACTCCCTGAGGCTATTCGCGAGTTTATTGTGTATACAGATGATGTCGATGGAGATGGAAATTGTGGCTATCATGACGTGACCGAACAACTAGGAATCTTCGAGACGGCGGTTAGTAGAGGAATGACACCATGCCGATATGCTAGAATGAGGATGGCCGAACAACTTTTGAAAAAGAGGAGCTTTTATGAGAAATTGGTTGGTCAAGGCGAGGGGTTTGATGATATGTATACTCAAGTGTTAGGACCCGAGAAGGAGATGAAGTTTCTTCCTTCTCAATATTGGATGCGAATGCCGCTTTGTGGGCATCTAGTGGCGGATACATTTAGATGTGTTGTTCATTATTTTACGCCCACCTTAGAAGCAACCTTTACACCAAAGTGGCAAAAATGCGAAGGATCCCTTAGGAAGAGAAGAGTTGTTTTGGCGTTCGTGAACGGTAATCATTTCATTATTCTAAAACTCAAGGAAAATTGTCCATTGCCACCAGTTTGTGGGATGGTAAAAAACAAGAATTTGGATCCCAATATCTTGAAGGAATGGATGGCATTGTATGAGGAGAATCACCAATTTTGGGATGCGTTGGCCTTATCAAAGAAACCTCTTCAAGAGGAGGAGAGGCAAATTCATACGTGTGGAAGCGATGAGGAGTAATTTGGATATATGTGGTTCACTAATACACAACCTTTTGTTTTTTTGGAAGTTTGAATTGTAATCATTAAACCATATGCTATGTACGTGCCGGCATGATTTAATTCAAACTTTACAATGCCAGAATATATGCCGGCTTAGAAAGGCTTTTCTCTCTTATGCCGGAAAATCACAAAAAGTACACAGAGATTTTAGTTTAAGTTTCGGCGTTAAAAATAACTTCTTAACAATGCCAGAATTATACACAGATCAGTTATGTGTCAGGAAAAGAAAGAGTACCGGCATGGTTATTACAATTTCTACCGTGCCGAAATTCTAAATTCCTTAATTGCGGAAAGAAATCAGATTTCCGGCATGGTTATTACAATTTCTACCGTGCCGGTTCTGAGAAAAAATACATAAAATTTGCAATGTTTTACATACATTAACCAATATATCATGTTCTAAGCCAAAAAAAAAATTGAAATCAACATCTCCAAAGTTTAGCAAGACACATCCAAAAACATAAGCAAAGACTAGATTGTTTAACAAACCATATGTAAAGTTAAGATGTTCCAAACCGAAAACAAATGAAACAAAGATGTTCAAAGTTTAGCAAGACACACAAATAAACATAAACCGACAGTAGATTGTTCAAAGACATATCTAATACTATAAAAGAAACATTAACAAACATCTTAGATCACTCGGTCCTTGGCTTCTTGTGAACCCTCTTCTTCCTTTCCTGCCACAAGTCCTTTGCATCTGGATCTTCAATTTTGTCTATCTTTTCCTCGACAGTCTTTATTTCTGCCGGGGTCAGCACCTCTCCTTTCTTGTTCTTGCATTTAAACCAGTCTCCCAATTTCAAAAGCCGCGAACGTTGTTTTCATATTTTTCCATTAGCATGTTAACTTTTATAAATTTATAGATATACATTCAAATAATAGGAAGTAAACCAGAATTACGTACCAACAAAAGGAGTGTCTTTTGAAGTACGGGTAGAGTAAGTTTTTCAGGAGTTGTGGAGTGAGATTCTGCTTGTGGAGGCACTGTTTTGGTGGTCGGGCGTATAATATAAGAATGTGAGTACCTCGAATGACCTCTGAGGAATCTTGGTTCCGACTCATAACCGTTTTCCGCCAATTCCCAATCAACCGTATCCAGCACTACTTGTTGTTCTTCCCTTTCATTCCAATGTACAAGTAGAGGAGGTGGTTTGTAAACTACCAGCGTATGTTGTTCATCTGATAGGCATTGAGGAAAGTCATGAGAGAATTTGGCATCAGATTTACCCGTAAGTTTTTTCTGTTTGTACCCAAGTTGGCGCATCACATGGCGAGGGTTATGCATAACAAATCCTTTTGGATAAAACAATGATCCGTTGTAAAATGCAACATTGTCATGCCTTGCAAAGTGAACTCCTGTTTCATTCCTATATGGGTCAAACACAACATTTTCGATAGCGATAGAGTACAAAGCCTCTCTCATGGCGAGTAACCGAGCTTTGTTATTGGGCTTCGGTTTATTGTCGAAAGTGTATTTATTTGCTACAGGAAGCCGTGGTTCCAAACCATACGTTGAAGACTCCAAATATTTGTAGTCCTTGAATAATGTTGGGAAGTGTTCATAAGCCCACACCTACGCAAATGAAAGATCGTTCCAATGAAATGTATAAAAAAAGAACTAATTGAAAAACAAAATAACTAGTTCACATTACCTGTAATACAGTGAAATTCCCATTAAATTGACAGGCAGTTGCCTTAGAAGATCTACGCATCTCCGCCAAAAAATGTGCCAAGAAAGCAGTGCCCCATGAATACTTATGAACCTCCTCCAAGGGATCCAAGTATTGTAAGTGGTTCATATGCACCCTGTTACCATTAGAGTCGGGGAATATTGCGATGCCCAAGAGGAACAACAGATAAGTAGCGACAGTTTGCTGAATTTGTTCGGCATTCAATTCCTTGCCCATCGTATTCCCAAATAATTCTCTGAGCTTGACGACTTTAATAGTCTTTGTCATGGTATTCTTTGACACGTACATATTTGATTTTGTCGTTGCCTCGTCCTAACCAAACAACTTTTTAGTCAGCTCATAGATCTTGGACCATTCTAGGGTCTTACCGTCATCTTCTTTCTTAACGGCTTTTCTAAGGATCTCTAGACCTAATATTCTCTGGACATCTTCATGGATAATGGTCATCTCGCCAAAAGGAAAATAAAAGGTATCAGTTGAAGCATAAAACCTCTCCAAGAAGCAATTTGACGTCACTTGATCAGTGGCCACATAGTTTTCTACCGCGGGATACAACCCAGATGCTCTTACTGCCGCTTGAACATGCCCACACTCCCCTTCCAAATCCCATGTATCCATTTGTTGATGGCGGCAAACACGGAAGGCTTTCTTGTGGTCCTATAAGAACACACCAAACAAACTTCAATTCACTTGATCATATATAAACAATATAATAACAAGATGTAAACGTCTTACATAAGTTGAATAGATCCATCGAGCCCAAGAGTCCTTGTAGTCAAATAAGAGTTTCGGATCTCTCGGCTGACCCCGGTGTTTGCCATCATTGCGTTTTGGAATCATGTCATATGTTTTGGGGAGGTGCTTTGGTAGGTCCTTTTCTTTTTTCTCACCGGCTTCAACTTCAGGTTTTCCTAAGCCATGTGAGGATGAGCCACCTGCTGGATCAGGAGGTACAAATTGTTGAAAACCAGCATCATCATCGCTGCTTGTGTCTCCCTCCGGGGGAATCTCCTGAATCATGACCTTACGACGTTCCGGATCATCTCAACTACGTCCAGGCCGAGAAGACTTAGGTTTTCCTTCATCGACAGCTTTTCCCTTTCCTTTCGTCATTTTTGGAGCTTTGGACCTACGTACAAAATGATGTTTAACAAAATAAGGTAACAAAAACCGGCATGGACGATGAACATAATGATACTGCCGGCACAAGTTCCGGGATTGTGGTCTAAAGGAATTCAATGCCGGTTTTGAGGTAACGGCATCGTATGTAAATAAAATCCCATGCCGGTAATAAGGGAATTGTCTACAGAGGTTTAACAAAATAAGGTAACCAAAAACGGCATAGACGATGAACATAACGATACTGCCGGCACAAGTTCCGGCATTGTGGTCTAAAGGAATTCAATATCGGTTTTGCGGTAACGACATCGTATGTAAGAAATTAGGTTAATTCAGTGCACTTGTTCATCAAATTTTTGCAGTTGGTCCTCTTCTTTTAAGTTGAAGTACATGAAATACCCTTTTCATTCATGAATGGAACGAATAAACTGTATGAGATTCCCTTCATTATTTTGGTTGTGCAGAATATACCCTTTTCATTCATGAACTAAAAGGGTATTTCTTCGATTTTAAAAATAAGTTGGTTACGCTATCATATTTTGTCGAACAACTTCAGTTGTAGTGTATAGAAATTCTATGCCGGTTTCTTAGTAATGGCATCGTATGTAAATTAAATACCATGCCGATATTCTAATAACTTGCATGCAATCAAAGGGGGATACAGGATATATAATTGGAATTTCGATTCACTCAATTTAATTTCAAAGTCACTATATTGCAAATTCAAATTTCCTTTTACCTAGTACAAACAATAATCATGCAAGTTTCAATTTGTGTTTTTTATATTATGAAATAAACCCTAAGAATGCTTCAATAAACATAGACATCACTTACCTCATCATCTCTGTTATTTCCTCATCATCATCTTATTCAATAGATGCTTCTGATTTTGATTTACCACCAGGGTTAGGTTTTGGTTTTTCAGGAGGTTTGTGAGGACCCATTCTTCTTTGGGTTTGAAGAATTGAATGAATTTGGTTCAGAGGATGAAACCAAATAATAGAGTTTAGGGGTTTTGGAAGTTCTTTTGGAATTGTGAAGTGAAAAACAAAGAAATAGAAAGATGGAACCGTTTCCATTCTATAACCGTCAATTTTATGTTATAATGTAGTTTGTAACGGTTACAATGGGGGATAATCGGTGCGACAGTTACAATGGAGAAGAAAAAGGAGTTAGAATTAGTTGTCCAACTTTCAAAATAGAATTGGTGCGACAGTTACAATGATAATTCCGGCGTTGTCCAACTTTCAAACTCAATGCCGGTAGTCTAACGATTTTAACAGAATCTATGTATACAGTGCCGGCATTGATTTGTTATTAACACTCTATGCCGGTATTGGTTCGTGATTCATTATTAACACACCACCAAAAGGTTTAAGCAAGCAAACTGACCCAAATTGGCCTTCATATTAATACTAAGGAAATAAACATAAAAACATTAACCACTAAAACAACATAACACATAAAATGAAAGATCTCAAGCCAATTGTAACTAACATCATTTCTTGGAACGAGATTCAAGAAGCAAAGCTGCTTAGAAATGCCTAAAAGGCTCTTTTCTCCACTTGGTATATGCGTCCCGAGCTTCATACCTATTCCCTTTGTATCTTGCAAGAAACTCGTTGTATTTGCGACATAATTTGATGAGTACAGTTGTTCGATTTCGTACAAGGAGATCATTGTATTCTATTATGCGTTTCTTACCATCCAACAAGTTATTCATGTGAGGACCAGTCCTAACAAGACCCCAAAAAAGATCTGAAGGGCGATGATCTTTCGGCAAATCCGATATTATGCAGTAATATTTAATCCATTCGGTTTTTTCCTCAACATCCGCTTCTATCTTAGCTTGTTTTTGACGTTTAAGGATCTCTTTAGCTTCTTTGCGATATTGTTCAAACTTTGCTTCCTCTTCTTCTTGTCTTTTCCTCTTAAGTATCTCTTCCTCCATTGCGGCAATTGACTTGGTGGTTTCTTCCTTCCTTCTTAGTTTTTCTAGTATTGTGGCAACTGAGTTGGTGGTGGTTGATGATTGATTTCCTATCGGAGTGGACAATTTGTTCCTCATAAGTTTTTCTTTTTCGAGGGCCAATTTGTTCCTCATAAGTTTTTCTTTTTCGAGGGAATTGATGAAATTGGTAGTTGGTGATTGATATGCCATCAGAGATATGTGTTGGAGCAAGCCTTGTTTTTTTTTTTTTTTTTGAGGTATCAAGTGCAATGGGTGTATCCATTCCTTTAAATAGATGAGGACATAACGGCTTTTTTCCACTTTATCATCCCAGCATTGTCAGTAACTTAGATCACACGCCAGCAATGCTCTTTACTGGTCTATGGTTTTAAAAAAATAGCCGTTAGGCATTGAATGTAATTTTCCGGCATTGAATGTAGGAAGTACGACCATGCCGGGAATTGTTGCCGACTCACTAAAATTTATCTATGGAACGCCGGAACATGGATTATTGTAGCCAAGTATCGTAACACTTGGTTCCGGCATGAAAAAATGTACAATATCTATGACGGGATTCTGATGGTATTGTATTATATTAACAAAATAAGCCGGAACTATAATTTATTTCAAATGTAATCCTTGTCGTAGGAAGCACGAATGCACTTAGCACGTGCATCAAGCCTTTAAACCACTTGGTGACCCAAGTGGACGAGTTATAGTCTCGTGAGGGTTTACATAGAGATGTACCCACAAAACCTTTCAATCATTCAAGAACAGTTCATGAAACACCAAACCGAATACCCTAAAAATATAACCAAATACCTTAAAAACCTAAGCAAATACCACTAAACTATCAATCTTCTTAAGAAGAATCCGTCTCCGATCCACCCAGCTGGTGATACTCCGTGACTTTGGTTACAATATGGTTCACGTTGGCTTCAAACATGAATGCTTCTCCCTTTTCTTGCAAGTAACGCGTTTTCACGGCTTCATGCTACAAAAACAACACACAAACTTTGTTTGTTACATAAAAATTGAAAAAGAGTAGATTGTGTCGAATTAATCATAAGGATACTTACGAGTTGTTGAGGGGAAAATCTATTGTGCGTAGCGTGGTCGATCCGGTGTTTCATTTTTAGATACTCAACCACCGCATTTAGGATGATGTCGTGTCGTTGCTCGATTTTTTGAGCTGTTCTTCCTTTCGGGTTAACGTAACCGTGAATAAACTTGTTAAAAATCTTCAACCACATGGAATCCCGCGTGCTATTATCTATAGTTGAAGGACGAGTTTCGGCGTACCTGATGCGTGTCGTAACCACAACAAATTAGTGAATATTTTTCCACTCAATTAACAAGTAATATGGTGGTAGTTAAGTTCGTTCCCACGAGGAGCAAGAGTTTTTAGTTGTTTAATTGTCACAAAGGGGGGTTTGTTTTATAAAGCAAAAGAAAATAAACAAAGCAATTCAAATATAAAGTTGAAATCAATAAGAGAGACAAGATCAAGGAATCCTTCTTCGTTGCAAAACAATGAATCAAGTTATGTTCTTTTCCACTTTTTATTAGTCACAGATTATCACCAACCGTAGGTAAAGCAGCTAGATCAGTGCTAAACCCCTAAATCCCTTGTATTACCGGATACAGAAGTTCTCGACTACCGGATTCTATTTACCAAACCACCTAGTAATAGATCACTCAAGATGTAATTTAAATAAACGCATTAAGATTTATGAACTTATTAGGTTGATATTAGTAGTTGGACTCTTAGATCAAGGTCTACTTGCTAACGTTTTTTTCACACACAATTGCTCCACGGAATCCCTCCGCAAGGTCTCGTGTTTGCTACTTATGTAAGAGTCAAGAAACGATTACTTATCCCCTAACTTTCACTAGCTTTAGATCAAATTAACAAATCAATTTAGCGTGCACTCTAAACAATCTATCAATCAACCATGAATGTATAAACATTCCTATTAGTAAAAACAAACGATAATCATGTGAAAAACTTCAAGATAGAATTGAAAACAAAACTCAAATCATATGTTAAGAACTAGGAATTCATCCTCAATCAATAAGAAAATTAGCTACTCATGTTAAGGAGTTCACACAAAGAATAAAGAAAAGAGAAGTGTTGTGTGTGTAAAAGGTGTGTAAAAGTGTGTAGAGAACTTCTCTATTTATAGGCTTCAATGCTCTCCAAATCTTCCAAGGAATAGAATCCTCATTCCATAATAACACCACTTTCCCAATTTGATCCTAATTCCAATTTCAAGTCCAATTCTCCAAAACTTCCAAGTTTTCATCTTTTTCCCAAATCTAAGTCTTCACACCCATGAGAGAGACTCACACAAAATTCTGCAATTTTGGTCGCCTGAAAAGTTCTTGGGATCACCGAAATTCGGATGGAAAGTCACCGTTGGTCGCCTGAGATTCTGTCGCTGGGAATGGAATATTCCGTCACTGATAACAGTCAATACTAACGGTCTCTAACTGTCGACTGGGTCAAGGAAGAGGATTCAGCCAAGTCAGCTTCGCCTAAGTGGTCTTACTGGGTCTTACTCATATGAGTAAAGTACTGGATCGATCGTCGGACTCGTAAGAGTTAACTCGCCGAAATGGAGAACCGACCGAGTCTCGGCTATTTACAGGGCTTTTCCCGGACAAATTCAGGCCTTTATTTTCTTCGATTCCTGCACAATCCTACACATTCATCTAGTGTAACTCAAGCATTCATTCCAAATGTTCTTTTAGTTCTTCAATCTCCCATCCTGTGATTCAACAGCAGCACATCCTACTTCATATTAATCCAAGACTCCACCATATCTTCAAATCCACCAGCTCAATCGACTGTTAGAAGCATCAACACCTCAGACCACCACAAACCCATTTGATTTCGAATCAGAATAATCTCAAACTTTCAATTGAATCAGCAACAACTCATCTTCTTTCTTGTTGGCTTCAAAAATCATCAATCACCCACAAATTCAAGCCACATTCCGTCCTACAGAGACCACCAATAGCATTTCCAGTGAACACCCAACTTTGTAATTCAATTTCTCCAACATCAGGTCCATCTTCTCCCTGTCATCTCCATAGCTTCTTTTCATGACTTCAACTGAGTCATACCCATTAATACCTCTCGGATTCTTGTAATCATCCAGCCACTGATTTCTTCTTTTATTCCTAACAAAACCCATCTTGATTCTTCTCATCTGCTGATTTCAAAACCCACAGATCCCCTTCTTCTAATTTCTTACCAAAACCCTGACCTCTCTCAATCGCTGCTCTATCTCATACTCTGAACCATCTCATCCATGTTCTCTTCAATTGTCGGCAGAAGAAAACCAATACCCATCTTAGCAATAACACCACCTTCATCAATTACAGAACCCATCTTCGATTTCGATCTGATTTCCTCTCACGCAGCTGTTGTTCTTCTTTGTTCTTCTCAACCGAAACCCATCTTCTAACCCATTTCACCCTGAGTCTAATTCTTTATCTCTGAGATCTCAGCTTCTTCAACAACAAACCCTTAATCATCCACTAAAGTTCATACTTCATCATTTTTTTCTCGATCTCTAACATCTCTTTCATGACAGCGCCATCTCACAGAATCTTCCATCCTCCATCAAGAATTACTCCAACAAAAACCCATTCATCCACAGTCGATCTTCATCAATTTCATCCACCAAATCCCCTTTTCGATTTCCAGCAAACCCTAAGTTCCTTTTCCTCGAAACAACAACAGAACCACCTTCATCTCTATTGAATCTCTCAGGAACACCAACACCCTCACTTCTTCTCGATCTCTCCTTCTCAGTTTCTGCCATTAATACCTCAAACGGCTGTAGCTTCTCGGCTTTCTCTCTTTCAGATGCAAAATGATTGAGAGAATTGTTCTCTCGATTTAGGGTGTAAGAATTAGGGTTAGATAATCACACCCCAGAGATAGGATCCGATAAATACACCCACTGATAAATGATAAGGGATACCCTGATGTCAACCCCCTTAACTTCAGCTTGACTGTAATTAGTACTCCTCCAAATAGAGTTGTCTCTTAACCTTGAATGGGCTCCAGATAGTATTCGCCCATGAAATGACAATTTTTCCCTTTTGCTCAAATTGAGTGATTTCTTCTTATTTCTTTCGCGCGACTCCATAGTAGCTATAAAACTCAAAACAAGCGTGAAATACATAATTTACAAGAAAAAATAGCAGAGAAAGAATAAACAATAGATAATAAATAGGATGTATTCTACACTCTATCAAATTCCCCGACACTTAGACTTTGCTAGTCCTCGAGCAAATCAAACTAAAACTTACAACTTCAAAGCGTTCCAGCGTCCCAAGCATCCAAAGAGCTATGAGGACATAGAGTTTTTGCATGCTAGTAATAAGAAGTTAGAAATACTAAAGAACATATTCTCATTCTTAAATGTTGAGTGAGAAATAACCACACCACAATGAGAGAACGCGTGTTTGAGAAGCGATCAATAAGCATTTCGCCTCGACTTCTGCCTCACCAAAAAGGATTTTATGATAACTGCACTCAATAAGACGGCTTTTTTATGGTTCTCACATGTGTGCAGGTAGGAATGAAGAGAGAATTCCTGCAACACGTTGAATGGTGGGAAGGACAACTTCCGAAATATTTTTAAAAACCCACATCTTTTAACATTTTGAAAAACCATATTTCTGACGATCTCTAAGAAAGGAAATCAACCAATATTATCGAGGATGAGATTACTTACTCACCTTCACATCCGATCGCCAATTATGATAACACCACTCTCACGGCATCCAATAGAAACGTCTTCCGCTCCTCGTCTTTATCTTCTTGGTCTTCGTCTTCGGCTTCAACTATTGATGATAAACTCTCGAACTTCGTAATTCCTTGACAATTTGTAACCTTTTTCTTTAAAATCCTTGTCGCTTGAAACTTCCTTATAGATTTTCTTCCCCACGGCTTATTAAATAAAAATAAAAACAATGATAAATTTTTCTCTTGTCTCATTTTTTTTTTTCTTTTCTTTTTTCATTTTCTTTTTTCATTTTTTTTTTTATAAAAGACAAGAGAAATAAAATACAAAACAAAGTGAAAATAAAACAAACCGTGGCCGTGGGAGAAGTATTTTACCACTTAATTATTCACAACTTGTATTGCCTCGAAATCATAAACTTCAATAATTCTCACCTTTTGATTTTTCTTTGCTCTCGTAAATAAGTCTTCATACTTGGATATAGAATTACCTCATTGTATTGTAAGTCCTCAACATATATGTAAAAATCTGCTCTTTGTATGTTGCTTTACTTAAATTTGAAATTTGCTCTTTTTCTCGTTCCGTTGCTTGTAAACCTTGAACTTCTTCAACTTTCCTTGTAGATTTTGATGTCGCTCCTTGTTGATGATGATGGTGTTTCTATGGATCCGTTGTTGTCGAGAGAGAGAATGGTGCTAACTGTACCTCGAACTACAAGAAGGAGGCTTTCATCTATAGACGTCACCCTCATGATTGACAAAATTAGCACTCAAGAGATCAAAGAGTAGTGCTGAAAATTGGTGTGAATTTGGGTAGCTCACCATTCTACCCGGAATTAACGTACGGTGACACACACTCAAAAGAAAGCTCTTTAGTCAGCTACAAAGAATATTTGGTCGGTGCCTCACATGATATAAATACGGGTAGTCTCCACTAATGATTGATCAGCAACTCTAATAATGCATTTCTCCCTGCTCCTAATTTGCATCACCGGCATGATTAAATCCATTATTTAACACTCTAACAAGCAAGAAATCCGAATGTAGTTCCTTAACACTTCCAAGTTCAGTTATGTCGGTCAGAATCTCTATGTAAACATACCTAGAAGTATGTTAGTGACTCTAAAATCTCTACAAGTTGGAGGTTTTATGCAAATTTTTTTTTTTTTTTAAATACATGCTTAACCACTCCCCCACACTTAAACCCTACATTGTCCTCAATGTAATTGAATCTTCCTAGTAAAGTCAAGGTGGGAAATTTTAACATGATATGGAACAAGAAAAATAAATAAACAAAAAGCAAAAGGATAAGAAATACAAAACCTATGAGTTGCCTCCCATTAAGCGCTTGTTTTAAAGTCGACGACCCGACTTGGCTCTTGTAAGATTCATTCCCCATATACTAACAATCTGAAAATTTGGGGATCCACCCATAATACCTGTTTTGAAAACAATAACTCCATACAAATATTAGCACAAGAAAACAATAGTGAAATTATCGCTCGATAGAAATTTCCCCCACACTTATTCTCGTCCACACTCGGAAGTGTATAAAGAGCATAGAATTTGGGAACTTCCATGTATTCCTCTTGGCAAACCTGCATAGTGTTAGAATCAAGTGTTTCCAATGGTGGATATTTAGAAACAAAATCATCCAAAAATACTTTCAAAGCACATACATTCAAACCAATAAGAGGTAAAGGAGAAGAATCAATATGCAAAGGGTTAGACAAACCTTGCACAATCTCTTGTTTTACGGAATCCTCTTAATCCTTAGAGAATTCATGTGAATTACTTACCTCTTGTATATCGTGGTCCTCTATCAAATCTTGCAACCATTCGTCGTTATTGTCTACCTTAACCAAAGTCTTGGCATCATTAAAATCATTGGCAAGTTCAATTGGGTCTTCCACAAAATCAATCAATTTGGTTTCATCCTCTAGCATCATCTCTTCAACATTCTCATCATCGGAATCGGGCCACTCACTAAAATGACTTTCATCGGTATAGATTGTAAGATCTTCTTGTGCGGGTGTTACACCGTTTATAACAATAGGTAAGTCACACCCAATCTCCACCTTTTGAATAGGTGAAGGATCGTTATTATGATCCGGAGTTGGAATAACTTTATCCTTGTTACAACAATTTTCATAAGGTTCAAAATCATCATCGTAACCCATATAATAACGTTTTTCACGCTCCATTCTTAAAGCTCTTTTAGCTTCAAGAATTTCTTCATCTGATGCTAGGCCTTCATCGATCAATTGATTCTCTCAAGTTCCCTCAAACTAGGTTGCCTTACACCAAGGAGATCACACATATATTTAGAAGCATAACTATCCTCCTCTCCTAATGATTGTTCACTTACCTACCTGTCATAAGGTTGTTGATATGTATGAGAATATCCATAAAGTCTGTAACCTAAGGAAGTTTGGAAGTTGCCATAATGTTGAGGTTGAAAACCGTATTGATTATTGTAATATGCTTTCTCTTGTCCACCATACATGGAAAACTGGTACCTGAAATAAGATTCTCAAAAACCAAGTTAGATACGATATAAAATCTAACAAAGCAAGAATAAAGCAAAAAGAAAAATAAAAACAACTAAAATCATTCGCTGCTCCCCGGCAGCGGCGCCAAAATTTGATGCGTGTCGTAACCACAACAAATTAGTGAATATTTTTCCACTCAATTAACAAGTAATATGGTGGTAGTTAAGTTCGTTCCCACGAGGAGCAAGAGTTTTTAGTTGTTTAATTGTCACAAAGGGGGGTTTGTTTTATAAAGCAAAAGAAAATAAACAAAGCAATTCAAATATAAAGTTGAAATCAATAAGAGAGACAAGATCAAGGAATCCTTCTTCGTTGCAAAACAATGAATCAAGTTATGTTCTTTTCCGCTTTATATTAGTCACAGATTATCACCAACCATAGGTAAAGCAGCTAGATCAGTGCTAAACCCCTAAATCCCTTGTATCACCGGATACAGAAGTTCTCGACTACCGGATTCTATTTACCAAACCACCTAGTAGTAGATCACTCAAGATGTAATTTAAATAAACGCATTAAGTTTTATGAACTTATTAGGTTGATATTAGTAGTTAGACTCTTAGATCAAGGTCTACTTGCTAACGTTGTTTTCACACACAATTGCTCCACGGAATCCCTCCGCAAGGTCTCGTGTTTGCTACTTATGTAAGAGTCAAGGAACGATTACTTATCCCCTAACTTTCACTAGCTTTAGATAAATTAACAAATCAATTTAGCATGCACTCTAAACAATCTATCAATCAACCATGAATGTATAAACATTCCTTTAGTAAAAACAAACGATAATCATGTGAAAAACTTCAAGATAGAATTGAAAACAAAACTCAAATCATATGTTAAGAACTAGGAATTCATCCTCAATCAATAAGAAAATTATCTACTCATGTTAAGGAGTTCACACAAAGAATAAAGAAAAGAGAAGTGTTGTGTGTGTAAAAGGTGTGTAGAGAACTTCTCTATTTATAGGCTTCAATGCTCTCCAAATCTTCCAAGGAATAGAATCCTCATTCCATAATAACACCACTTTCCCAATTTGAGCCTAATTCCAATTTCAAGTCCAATTCTCCAAAACTTCCAAGTTTTCATCTTTTTCCCAAATCTAAGTCTTCACACCCATGAGAGAGACTCACACAAAATTCTGCAATTTTGGTCACCTGAAAAGTTCTTGGGATCACCGGAATTCGGCCGGGAAAGTCACCGTTGGCCGCCTGAGATTCTGTCACTGGGAACGGAATATTCTGTCACTGATAACAGTCGACTGGGTCAAGGAAGAGGATTCATCCAAGTCAGCTTCGCCTAAGTGGTCTTACTGGATCTTAATCAGATGAGTCAAGTACTGGATCGATCGTCGGACTCATACGAGTTAACTCGCCGAAATGGAGAACCGACCGAGTCTCGGCTATTTACAGGGCTTTTCCCGGCCAAATTCAGGCCTTTATTTTCTTCGATTCCTGCACAATCCTACACATTCATCTAGTATAACTCAAGCATTCATTCCAAATGTTCTTTTAGTTCTTCAATCTCCCATCCTGTGATTCA
Source organism: Papaver armeniacum (assembly GCA_023531295.1). NCBI lineage: Eukaryota > Viridiplantae > Streptophyta > Magnoliopsida > Ranunculales > Papaveraceae > Papaver > Papaver armeniacum. The sequence goes on along the minus strand of JAJJWW010001088.1, from coordinate 551,783 downwards.
ACAGCATCACATCCTACTTCATATTAATCCAAGACTCCACCATATCTTCAAATCCACCAGCTCAATCGAATGCTAGAAGCATCAACACCTCAGACCACCATAAACCCATTTGATTTCGAATCTGTAACAATCTCAGCTTCAATTGAATCAGCAACAACTCATCTTCTTTCTTGTTGGCTTCAAAAATCATCAATCACCCACAAATTCAAGCCACATTCCGTCCTACAGAGACCACCAACAACATTTTCAGTGAACACCCAATTCCGTAATTCAATTTCTCCAACATCAGGTCCATCTTATCCCTGTCATCTCCATAGCTTCTGTTTATGACTTCAACTGAGTCATAACCATTAATACCTCTCGGATTCTTGTAATCATCCAGCCACTGATTTCTTCTTTTATTCCTAACAAAACCCATCTTGATTCTTCTCATCTGCTGATTTCAAAACCCACAGATCCCCTTCTTTTAATTTCTTAACAAAACCTTGACCTCTCTCAATCGCTGCTCCATCTCAGACTCCGAACCATCTCGTCCCTGTTCTCTTCAATTGTCGGCAGAAGAAAACCAATAACCATCTTAGCAATAACACCACCTTCATCAATTACAGAACCCATCTTTGATTTCGATCTGATTTCCTCTCACGCAGCTGCTATTCTTCTTTGTTCTTCTCAACCGAAACCCATCTTCTAACCCATTTCACCCTGAGTCTAATTCTTTATCTCTGAGATCTCAGCTTCTTCAACAGCAAACCCTTAATCATCCACTGAAGTTCATACTTCATCATTTTTTTCTCGATCTCTAACATCTCTTTCATGACAGCGCCATCTCACAGAATCTTCCATCCTCCATCAAGAATTACTCCAACAAAAACCCATTCATCCACAGCCGATCTTCATCAATTTCAGCCACCAAATCCCCTTTTCGATTTCCAGCAAACCCTAAGTTCCTTTTCCTCGAAACAACAACAGAACCACCTTCATCTCTATTGAATCTCTCAGGAACACCAACACCCTCACTTCTTCTCGATCTCTCCTTCTCAGTTTCTTCCATTAATACCTCAAACGGCTGTAGCTTCTCGGCTTTCTCTCTTTCAGATGCAAAATGATTGAGAGAATTGTTCTCTCGATTTAGGGTGTAAGAATTAGGGTTAGATAATCACACCCCAGAGATAGGATCCGATAAATACACCCACTGATAAATGATAAGGGATACCCTGATGGCAACCCCCTTAACTTCAGCTTGACTGTAATTAGTACTCCTCCAAATAGAGTTGTCTCTTAACCTTGACTGGGCTCCAGATAGTGTTCGCCCATGAAATGACAATTTTTCCTTTTTGCTCAAATTGAGTGATTTCTTCTTCTTTCTTTCACGCGACTCCATAGTAGCTATAAAACTCAAAACAAGCGTGAAGTACATAATTTACAAGAAAAAATAGCAGAGAAAACATAAACAATAGATTATAAATAGGATGTATTCTACACCCTATCAGTACCATGCTTGGGTGATTGCTAAATCTTCCTCGGAGTCAAACGATGCCATTTGTTGTATGTGAGATTAGGTACTTGTTTGAGGGTGAAAATGGTTTCTGCTGATTTCGGTAATTTCGGGTGTGTGGGTGAGAAACGAATTTAAACCCTAAACAATATACTGCAAGGGAGTACTTTAGATTCGAGAGATCAATCTGTACAAATCCGGCCTAAACCAAGAAATGGTCGTTCCAGACTTGCTTCGGTCACAAAAAGGAGGAGAATGGGTTGGTTTTGGGGAGGGAAGCGAAGAAAGTGTTGAGACCAGGTTGATTCTGGAAGAGTAGTGGTTTCACGACTTGTATCAGAAAATGGGAAGCTAACAGATGGAAAGCTAGCAAATGTTTCTGAGTGTTGTATTGCTCCTGACTGAACTTCTTCTTCGGTGGAAATAGGTAAGACCTATTTATACAAGTCGAAGTGAAATGTACTCTGGTCTCATTAAGGAATGGAAAAATGGGTGAGTAAATGGGAGTAGGTGGTAACTGTCAACGCATTGAATTGATGTTCCATAAAAAGAGCATTTCACAATTAATCCTTGTATTTACTAACCGCCTCATCCTTATTACACTTCCTTATGACGGGCGTAGTGTACGCCGCACGCTGTAAACCGCCAAACCAATACCCAAAGTGGATCCCCCAGTTTGTGATATGTATTGATGTCTCAAATGTTTTCGTGGAAAACATGTAGCATGGTTGTTGCCTGGCAAGTCGATCTTGGGAGACTTGCTAGCTTGGTGACCTTCGACGGTTGAGATTTTGCATCTTAAGAGGAAAGGTAGCCGTTGATCATAGCACGCTTCCGTTTTTGATAGCCGTGTAGGCATGGTGGCGCGGCAGAGTTGGCATGCCATTGGCGCGGCCAAACTAGGGTTTTGGGTCAAAGGTTACCATGTGTTGTCTGGTAACCTTAGACGGCTAGGATTTGATCCTGGGATTGAAGGGCGACCGTTGATTGTCGCACGCCTTCATTTTAGTAGCCGCATAGAGAAGGCCAGCATGGTGGCGCTGCTAGGTTGGCATGCCATTGGCATGGCATGTCTTGGCGCGGTTTGGCGTGGCCAAACTAGGGTTTCGGGCCAAAGGTTACCATGCGCTGTCTGGTAACCTTGGTCGGCTAGGATTTAATCCTGGGATTGAAGGGCGATCGTTGATTGTTGCACGCCTTTGTTTTAGTAGCCGCATAGGGAAGGCCAGCATGGTGGCGCGTATAGGTTGGCATACCTTGGCGTGGCCAAACTAGGGTTTCGGGCCAAAGGTTACCTTGCGTTGTCTGGTAACCTTGGACGGCTAGGATTTGCTCCTGAGATTGAAGGGAGACCGTTGATTGTCGCACGCATTCGTTTTAGTAGCCGCATAGGGAAGTCTATCATTATGGCGCAGCTAGGTTGGCATGCCATTGGCATGGCATGTCTTGGCGCGGTTTGGCGTAGCCAAACTAGGGTTTCGGGCCAAAGGTTACCATGCGTTGTCTGGTAACCTTGGTCGGCTAAGATTTGATCCTGGGATTGAAGGGCGACCGTTGATTGTCGCACGCCTTCGTTTTAGCAGCCGCATAGGGAAGGCCGGCATGGTGGCGCGGCTAGGTTGGCATGGCATGCCTTGGCGCGGTTTGGCGTGGCCAAACTAGGGTTTCGGGCCAAAGGTTACCTTGCGTTGTCTGGTAACCTTGGACGGCTAGGATTTGCTCCTGAGATTGAAGGGCGGCCGTTGATTGTCGCACGCCTTCGTTTTAGTAGCCGCATAGGGAAGGCCAGCATGGTGGCGCGGCTAGGTTGGCATGCCATTGGCATGGCATGCTTTGGCGCGGTTTGGCGTGGCCAAACTAGGGTTTCGGGCCAAAGGTTATCATGCGTTGTCTGGTAACCTTGGACGGCTAGGATTTGTTCCTGGGATTGAAGGGCGGCCGTTGATTGTCGCACGCCTTCGTTTTAGTAGACGCATAGGGAAGGCCAGCATGGTGGAGCGGCTAGGTTGGCATGCCATTGGCGCGGTTTGGCATGGCCAAACTTGGGTTTCGGGCCAAAGGTTACCTTGCGTTGTCTGGTAACCTTGGACGGCTAGGATTTTCTCCTGAGATTGAAGGGCGACCGTTGATTATCGCACACCTTCATTTTAGTAGCCGCATAGGGAAGGCCTGCATGGTATAGTGGGGCCGCGGGTTTGGCATGCCGTTGGCACATAGTGCGGCTAGCATGGCTAGGGCCAAGGCAAGGTGAGTTTGGCTTGGCGAGGTGGGGCCAAAGGTTTGGCATATCATTTGGCACATGGTGTGGCTAGCATGGCTAGGGCCAAGGCAAGGTGCGTTTGGCTTGGCGAGGTGGGGCCAACGGTTTGGCATGCCGTTTGGCACATGGTGCGGCTAGCATGGCTAGGGCCAAGGCAAGGCGCGGTTTGGCTTGGCATGGTTTGTTATTGGCGCAGTAGTGCGGCTAGCATGGTTGGCATGCCTTGGCGCGGAGATGTGGCTGGCACGGTTTGCCATTGGCACGGTTTTCCATTGGCACAGTGGTGCGGCTGGCATGGTTGGCATGCCTTGGCGTGGTAGATGTGGCTGGCACGGTTTGCCATTGGCACAGTGGTGCGGCTGGCATGGTTTGCATGCCTTGGCGCGGTAGCATGAGGGTTTTGTACAGGTGATGTCAATCAATATTAGGGGTTCTGCCGTGGAACGTGATACATAGAAAGAAAAAAGGTACCCTGGCAATTCTTACGTAAGCATGCTTGATCGATTCGATAAATGTGCTAATGGTCATAATGACGTCATGCCAGATGTGCTGTTTTAAGATTTTAACCCTAGGCTAAAAGCCACCATCAACAGTACTATACTAAGCTATTTATTGATGATTGTTCTAGGGTTTAGGGTTTAGGAAGTTAAGAGTCTCAAGGATATATATAAAAACACACGAGTTTTGGGCTTTTGGGTCCAAGTATTGGCTCTCTTTATATAAAGAAAAACCTCAACCGCTAGTAATTTTGAAATCACCCAAACTACCGGCGTTCAAGTTAATGTGACATAGGACGCCGGCACAACGTACCAGTATGAAATACAGTTAAATTTTTATGCCAGTACAAGTGAATTTCTTCACCAAGATTATGCCAAATATGTAACTATTACCGGCATTGTTTAACAACATGATTTAACGTCGGCACACCATACCGGCGTTGAATGTATAATTGCGACTATGCCGGTACTTCCGAATTTCAAAAAAAAAAAAACGGCTAGTTTTTTGAAACATAAGACCGTTGGTGTGTCATTTCTATATAATACCCCCAATTCCTTTGGAAAAATCTAAACAAAGCAACCACCAAATAACAAAAATCCTTCTATCAAGAAAGCAAGCCTCAAAAAATAGATCAATCAAGCACGGTTCAAGCTTCACAAGGGATGGAAGATTCATCATCAAGCTCTATTTGCAAAGTAAGTAGATTGAACATTACTAACAATATATGGACACTTAAAATCTTCACTACTATGACGCATAACTAATATAATCTTCTCTTACAGAATCATCATTGCACGTGTCAAATTTGCAAGTCATAGTCTCATCTAGCTATGGACTGTCCTTTTATTTATTCAAAATGTAGAATCTGTGATGGGACACGCCGGTTTTGGATTGCAAAAACTGATGATGCTGAAAATGGAAGAATATTTCTAAGGTGTTTGAATTACCCAAAGTGCGATGATTTTCAATGGTTTGACAAAGTTGTTGAACTAGCAGAATCAAGAGAAAACCCCAATGGCCAATGCAAGCCTATCGATGGGTGTGATGGATGCTATATGAAGGGAAAGGAATATGTTGAAAGAGAAGAAGAACCAATGAAGATGGTCCTTGACACCGAGATTCCAGACGATGTCTTCGAAGATATTCGCGAAAGGCTCAAAGGTTCCGCAATTGTTGAAAAGGGATGACTTACTAAATATGAGATCATCTTAAACCAAAAGTGCTCCATTACCATGTTTTAGTATGTTTTAATTGAAAGTTTGAAATCTAGTGTAATAGATTATCTAGGAATGAAATAAATAGAGCATTTGTAACCTATTTATAATCAACATCGGCATAGTATATTTATCAAAAACCAAAGCCGGAATTATGCAAAAATATGGAAGAGTAAGAAAATCAGAATTCCGGCATCGATTGAATAATTCTTTCAATGCCGGAACTACCCAAAATCTACACAGAGACATAGTCATTTTATCCATTGAGCCCGGCATGGATTTAGAGGAAATTGTTCTCATAGTGCAACAAGCGCCGATAGAATTTAAATTGCTTTTAATGCCTAACCAATACCGTGATGTCGAACTTAAACATTTGAATGCCGGCGCTTCTCGTGTAAAGAAAACTTACAGAGACAACATTTTACTAGAAATCTAAACATGTTCAACATAAACCAAACAACTGAATCATGCCTAAATGTTCTTCATCAAAGTATCATAAACCAAAAGTAAACCAAGCAACTAAAGAGTTCAACCAAAAACAAGTTAGAAATTGTTCAAAACATAACAACCACCATCCAAATAACGAAACACAACTATAGAGTTCATCACTAGGTCTTTTGCTTCGTGAAAACGGGCACCTTCCTTGTTTCCCCAAACAAAGCTCTTTCACTTGGGTCTTCAATTTTATCAAGCTTTTCCACGACTTCCTCCATTTCTTCAAGGGATAGCACCTCTCCTTCCTCGTACTTGCAACCTAACATATTCTTCAACTTGCCAAGCCGACGCCGCTAGTTTCATACATACAACACAAAATTAGTATATATATGCTAATGTAATATTATGTGTACATTAAACAACTAAGCAATTAACAATACTTACTAGCAATCCAACGGTCTTATTAAGTTGGGCCATCGTAGGTGGTTCCTTTATAGGAGTTGGAACATGAGGGTTTTTCTGGGGTGGAACTTGGACGTCTTCCGGGCGCACGACAATAGGATGTGACCATTTCAAGTAATCATGAATGTAGTGTGGGTCGGCTTCATCACCGTTGTTCACAAGCTCCCAATTAGTAGGGTCTACCAAACAACGTGGTTCCCTATCCCTCCAATGTGTTGGTTCCGGAGTTGGATCATACACTACCCTCAACTTTGTAGAACTTGTCATGCACTGATAAAAATCAAGAATGTACCTTTCAGTAGAGGCTGTCATGCATCTAGGTAATTGCTTGTATCCAAGTTGCCGCATCACACGTCGAGGATCATCCATAACGTATCCCTTTGGGTGGAACAAAGGCCCTTGATAAAATGCAACGTTATAGAACCTCGGGTATTGGCGGTTCTCTCTAGCCTCCTTGTAAGGGTCGCACACAACATCTTTGGTAGTTATCGCGTCCAAAGCCAATCTCACTTCTATCAGTCGACGATCGTTACCGGGCTTCGGATGGCTGTTGAACTCGTATCTCTTGGCTCTAGGCTCCTCGGGGTCATCAACGGGAATAAACTTCAAGAAGGGGTTGTCCTTGAACAATGTTGGGAAATGTTCATAAGCCCACACCTATACAAATGTGAAATGATACATATAAAAATCAGTAAATTTTGTTTCTAAATTCATGATAAGGGTACATGTGAACAATATAAATAAGAACATTAGTTTAAAAACAAAAATACCTGGAGTAGAGTGAAATTCCCAACAAATTGGTTTGCAACCGCCTTAGAGGCCCTTCTCATCTCCGCCATCAAATGTGCCATTACCACGGTGCCCCATGAATAGGTAAAGACCTCTTACAACGGATCCAAGTACTGAAGGTAGTTTGCATTAACCCTGTTGCTACTAGTGTCAGGGAATACCCCTAGTGTCCAAGATGAATAACAGTGCACGCAATTTCAGTATAACGAATCTGTGCGGGATCCCATCCATCTTTCAAACTTCTTGCCTTCGTCTTTTCAAACTTCTTCTTAAGCAGGGTCAGCTTGATGATCTTTGTCCTACTAGCCTTAGATACATAGAAGCTTTCCACAGAAGTTTTGTAGTCCCAACCAAACAACTTGTTAGTAAGCTCGTGCAACTTCGTCCATTCTAGCTCAAAAGAATGATTATCTCGTTCTGCAATTGATTTGCCAATAACTTCCAAGCCTAGAATGTTCTGAGCATCTTCGGGGATCAAGGTCATCTCTCCAAACGGGAAGTGCATGGTATCAGTTTCACCATGATACCTTTCGACGAAGCAATTGACTGTCACAAAATCTGGCTTCACATAATTTTCAACCAAAGGATATAGACCAGAATCCTTTACTATTGCTTGGACCCCTTCATGCTCCAAAGACAAATCCCAATGAGTCGTGGCTTGGTTTCGGCAAACACGGACAGCCTTCGTATGATCCTACAATTAGAAGATAATACGATTAAGAGATTTTGCATAAATACAAAACAATACATATGCACGAGATATAAATTCTTACATAGGTCTGATATATAGTACGAGCCCATGAGTCATTGTAGCCAAATAGATACTCCGGATCAAAAGAAGATGCGCCCCAAAATTTACCACGTTCAAGGTCCGGTATCATGTCATCAATATGAGGAAGGTGCGAACCTTTAACTTTTACTTTGCCTTTGCCTTTGCCTTTCCCCTTGCCTTGTGTGGGTTGTTCACTTGGACCACCTTGTTCCACTACGGCACTACCCCTTGGATTTGGTTTGATAATTGAGTTGGATCAATCTCATTGTCTTCCTCCTCACTTTCCTCTTTGCTCATCTTCCTCCTCAACAGCTCCGGTAGATTCACGGATAACGATTTTACTACGATCACGACCACTCTCCCAAATATCCCCTCTTGTACCAGCACCCAAACGCTTTTTGTTATCCCCTCGAGGAGGCAGAGACTGAGGAGTATCAAGACCAGTGATCAGCTTTAGGTTTTCCTTTGTTAGCCTCATTTGATTTGGCTTCCTTTGCTTTAGATCTATTTCAAAAGAAGCACGAAATAAATATAAGACAACTAACTTTCATTTCTAATACCGGCATATATACACCACATTACGGCATAGAATCATCACTACCGGCATACAGAAAAAATGTATCGAACATGCCGGGAACCAGTACCGGCATTGAAAAATAGATTTGGAGGATGCCGGTACACTTTGGGAAATTCCTGGAATACAAAATACAAGTGTAACAGACCGGCACGATTTTTCCTTCCAACGGGTTGGATTTCAACCCGTCTAGCAAGGCCAGACCCCGATTGCGCTACTCGGAAATGAAAATGAAATAGTAACAAAAATAAAAATGATATATGCCCACTTCATAATTCAAACAACGAAAGATACAATCCTAAAGGCTGATCGGAAACAAGAAAATGAAAATCACTTGTCGTGAACAATTTTCATTTCATTTTTCTAAAATAGAAATTCTAGACCTCTTGGTACAGCACCAGTATGACCATAACGCTATATTGCACATAAGAATTTTAAGTATAAGCAAATTTTAGACTTTGTTTCAAAATTCGAAAAGGAGATTAAACATTTCTATCATGCTCGGAAAATGTAATAGCATGCCCAGAAAATAATATAAAAATAAAAATAGAAATTTGAAGCTTAATACGCTGACTGAAACGAAACAAAAGCTCAGCTACCACAAGATGGTAACAACCAACCTCAGTACTCTTACTAGAAAGCTAGTTATGAAATAAACTAATTGAAGAAGAAGATTCAAAGTATTCTCAAATGAAAAGGCTGATCAACAAGATCACAAGGAAGTAAGGCTTTTTATTTGACCCCAAAGGGTATGTCAGGCCAATGAAGAGGCAATAAGCTAAATGCATTTATAAAGAAAATTGAACAGAACACACATTTATTCACAAGTCACAAAATGAGGGCAGGCAAGCTACATACTGGTTAAAACTTCATTTACAAAAAAATTGAAATGGCATAAGAAAGACGAGTATACGCCACTAAGTCCACTAAATAATCCACTGTACATGTCTCAACTTTAACAAACCAGTTCATATTAATATAAGGTGGGACAAGTAGTAAGTATCATGTACCCATTGAACAAAACAAATTAAGTATTCATACTAGCTTGCCACAGTTGGAAATATAGTCAAGACATGGAAAGAAGTTCGGTGATTCATAAGTGGAAATCATAAAAGTAGTTATATACATATAGGACCGACCAGTAATACATAGACGCTAGACAGCAAGAAAAGTTTCAAAGCATCCCGTACACCCCTGAAATCAGACCATTTGTTCTTAACATGATGAAGTTTCTACTTGTAAACCATGCAAAGACTTTCTACCAAATCCCATCATATGTACAACATCAAAACACATCAAAATAGCAGGGGACAACAGCAAAAACTAACTACCCAGATACCCTTGTGATATACAATATCATAAGCTTACAAAATACTAACTTTCAAGCGCTTAACAGCTTTCCGTAAGCTCTGCCCGGCTTACTGGTGCAACTTCTCTTCGTACTCTGGGGGAAAAAACAAAACAAAAGGGGTGAGCGAATGCCCAGTAGAGGGTATAACAACAAAATGTAATGCCAGTGCTAATCACGAATTAATAGACAAGAGAAGAAACTAAATAAAAATGCCGAAATGTAAATCTTAAGCAAATATAAACCACAAAAATATTCAGAGCTGCAATTAAAATTCACTCTACTATTCACATGGCCGTAGCCACCGTCAGGGTAGTTCTGGTTACCAGCCATCGTTGCCGCAACGATCTTCCGGGTTGCCACCGAGGTGGTGGGGTGCCACTTAGGCCCGACGTTCCCTAAGTAGAGCTTTCTAGTTCTTACTGGCAGCAATCTCATGCGAACTCTCAGGTAAAATAACATTTCTAAATCACACCAAATTCACAAATGTGAAAGGCAACGATGCCGCAACTTACACAAAGGCCTGCTACAAGTAAAAATACCAAAGAGGAAGTACAGTCGATATACCAAGATTAAATGCATTCACTCTTAAAAGAGGGAGCGAAATCACTAGCCAAAGTGGAGGGAGATGCTGTTACCGACAATGAAAAATGCAGAATAACGGTAAAGATCTCATTTTATAAGAATATGACAAGAATCCTAAGCATTCAGTTAACTTTTCACGTATAGGAAAATATCTCCTTTCACAAGTTCAATGCAATGCTGAGAGAGGTCAAGTAGGAAAACTGTGTAATGTGCTATAAGAATCAATTAGAAAAATCCAACTCAAATACCCTTTTTAATCGTATTCAGACCAAAAATGAATGTGTGACCAAACTTAAGAATTCATTTATGAAGCAAATGAGTATAAGAAAATTAGGTGATAATTATTTATTCCTTTAAACCAAAGCGAAGAAATGAAAACATGGACACCAAATTAAGCAAGTTCTGTGGAGGAATATAATTTTCCTTTCAAACGAGTGGTTACTTAGGCTCATGTCATCAAAATAAATAATGCAGTAACTAAAGAAGCTCATAATCATTTCAAACGAAATCCCCTCTCGGCGATGTCGACAAATCAAAAAGAAATCAGAAGTTTCATAATAAAATTCCTGAATTTGGGATTTATGAAATCAACAGAGCACTAAAGTACAAGAATCATGAATAGAACTAATATAGGCCAAGCATCAAAAACACCACTTTGGCTATGTTTTCTAAAAAGCCAAGAAAATACAGCCGACTGTCAAGTTTTAAATGTGTATCTCGTTTGGTCATTTTCACGAACACTTCACATGCTACTAGGATATTCAAATACAAGAGATGGATATTGATGGAAATCAAAACATGGATTGTTGCATAGACTTTAAATATCAGTAAAACAATTTACAACATCCAAAATTATCCCCAGTTCTCATGCAAGGTTAAACACTCAAACCAAATTGATAGTTGTGCAAAAATTATCAAAGTAAACGATGATAATTTGAAAGAGTTTCATGAACCAAATTGAGGATTTTCAAACATTTCAAGTACCCATTCGTTGGTTTGAAGAAATCGCAAAATTACCAATCAAACAAATTTAACGAAACATTACAACTGATAACCAAGGTAAAAAGAAGAGAAAACCCCTACCTCAACTGCCGAAATCTTCAAGGAGAATGAACTTCTTCTTCTTCCGGTTTCAATTGAATTTCCAGAGAAAGAAAACAAGAACGCTAAAATTTGATTTCAAGGTTTACAAAACAGAGAAGGGAAGAAAGAAATGGCGGACACAACACGGGAAAATATGGAGTACATCTCATGTTAAAGGTGTTTTCGAAAGACTAAGACAAAAATGCCCCAGTCTACTGCATGCTCACTCACGTGTCAACCATGCTGAAAATTTCTAGAGTCTTCCTTACATCTACTATTCATACTCACTTATGCTGCTAAGGGATAACTACTTAGCTAAATAAGCATTCACATGGGTTGGGCTAGGGACCAAAGCCCAGCGAAAAATATATGTGTCGTTACAACAAGTACCGGCATAAACGTATAACAAAAACCCATGCCGGGTCCTAATTCCGGCATTGAAAAAAAATATCGAGGATGCCGGAAATAATTTTAAAGTTCCTGGATACTAAAACCCCAGTTCCGGCATGAAATCTAAACTACAATGTATGCCGACACAGATGACAAAATCCTAGGATTTTCTGAAACTAAGTTCCGGCGTTGTATTCAACCTAGATTGGATGCCGGTACTAGTTCCCGGTGTGGTATTCATACTAAATTGAATGCCGGAAATCAATACCGGTGTGGTATTCATCCTAAATCGAACGCCGGCATTGGATTCTGGTGTGGCATTCATACTAAAGTGAATGCCGGAACTACTGAACCTCAACAGTTCCACTTAGGGTTTCGCGATTTTGACCTAAACCCATAGCTACAAATCGATTGAAACACTAATTAAACAGTTTTAAATGACTTACCTTCTCACAAAAGCCATATTTCTGAGTAGTTGATCATCCGATAACTCTTGTTCTTCTTCTTCTAGCTCTTGAGCAATTTTAGCAAGTCTTGCTTTTAATTTCTCTTCACCAATTTTTGACTTCGATTGGGCATCTGATTTCTTTCTTGGAGGCATGGTTTTGATTCGGGTAGGTTAATCGACGAAGAAATTTATGATTTAACGATTAATCGTCGATGAAGAACGATGGTGTGAACGATGAAGAAGATGAAGATTTTTTTTTTTTTTTGAAACCTAACCCTAACTAACAATGCCGGAACTGATTTGAGAATGGGGGATAAATGATTTGGTTTTTAGATTTTAAGTTTTAGTAGAAAGGGTATAACAGTCTTTTCATAATGTTTTTTAATTAATCTAAGGGTGTTTTAGTAATTTCGGCCCAAAAAACACCCCATTGCAGACACCTTTGGTTGGGGGAAGTAATTCATATCCCCCAATTAGTTTCCATATCCCCAAATTGCGCGTTCAATAACAATGATTGAGAACTTTTATTTTCATATTGTTATGGCTACGGATATTCAAAAACAATGATGTTGAGTTAAACATATTTGGAATCGATGGAGAACTTAAAGTAAAGAAGAATTCAAGAAAGTTAAAGACCCAAGGAAATCAAGCATGATGGATCAGAAGCTACAAAGTTTATTTATTTTGTAATCCACATGTATTGATAGTTTTGTCACTAAAAGTGACAAAGGGGGAGATTGTTAGAGCACTGCTCACTTGAAATCGCAAGGCGTTGCTATCTCAAGCTTGTTTGTCAAGTTTAGTAAATCAAAACTATATACTTGATTTCTAGTCTACTTATAACTATATCTCGGATTAGGATAGAAGTGTGTAGTTGAGCTTTAGACTTCATGGCGTTCATCAATTGAAGAAGAAGATCTACTGAAGAGCTTGGAGGAACTTCATCAACAAAAGGTATGTGGAGACAAAGCTTATCTATCACTCAGAAGTTTATTCTATTATATCTTCTAAAGAGACTAAGTCATATAACTATATATACTTTTATATTATACACAATTAAAATTTCGAGCTGAGTTTATCTCGTTTATATATTTCTTGAAATATGTATTAGAAGCTTTTAGCTTTAGCTAAAGTTCATCATCTACTTGACGAGTTTAGTTGGAGATAATTTATTTGTTGGAAATTAAATATTAAGTCAAGATGATCATGTGAAAATTACCTTGAACATCTTACATGATTTGTGTGAGGCAATCATTTGATGTTAACTTGAGAAGTTTCGTATTGATTGATTAATCACTTGAAAATTACTTGAAGCTAGTGGTATGCCATTGTCATCTTCTAAGGATGTTTCAATGATTAAATGAGAGTTTAGAACGACTACCAATGCCTAGATATATCACAGTATGTATACTTTGTATGTGCACTATGTAGCTCTAGTTCAGGTCCGAAACTCTTGTTTGCGAACGGGGTTACCTGTGAAAAGGTTCGTAGCTGTTGTTCGCGTACTCTGTTTGCGAACAACACGACAAGGCCAAATTCCGGAGTTGTTGTTCGCGTACTCTGTTTGCGAACATAGTGGTAAGGTTCTAAATCGGTAAGTATGAAATACATACTCATGAACTCAGGTTCGTTTGCGAACTCAGTTTGTGAAGTAAAGTCCTGGAACTTTAATGGAATAAGGTATGTGAACTAGTTTTACAAACGGTGGCATTATGTTCATGAATTGGTTCTTGTATAAGTACTTTGTACAATTACAAACCGAACCGATTTTATTTCAAATGGTTCATATATATTTCTATGAGATAGTGAACATTTGAACAACTCTCTTGAAACACAATTAGATTAATTTGATTATCTATCATGATTGATTGATCATCATATTTGATTTAGAAGTGTTAGATGAATATGGCTAACTTCGGTTAACTATTATTGAGCCAACAAGGTATACACGTTTGGGTACGGTTCATCCATATCTAAATATTGGTATATTTCATTTGTGTGTATCAAGCTAATACCATCAAACGGTGGATATTGATTGCTTAATTTCTAAGCAGACCTAGCTTGAATCTTAAATCAGGAGTTCATCTAACGGTGAATATCAATTGCTTTGTTACTAAGCTATCTTAGCTTTTATTGTAAGCAACCCTGATTTGATAGACTATATAAGGGAGGACTCTAGCATCTGGGAAACCTAATACCGACACTCTCATGTGTCCTAGTTGTAAACAAGAGTCGATTCTCCCTTAACCTAGGTTTTCCAAAACCATTATTAGGTTAACGACTTGAAGACTTCTTTGGGATTCGTGAAGCCAGATCCAACTATTTTCTCTGTAGTTGCGTATTCTGATCTTACGTGTTTTATCGTATTGAGTTTTATCTTCTCTAAGATTTACTCGAGATTTATCTCCGATGGGTAAAAGATAAATAAAGTAATCACAACAGTTCTTCGTCTCAGACTCTTGTGATTCAGCAATAACTTCTTCTATTAATCAGTTAGGTTATTGTGAGGTGACTAATATTTCTAGGCTGCACTTCGGGAGTATAAGACTAGATTATTAGTTGAGTTTCCTGTTCACCTTGATTTATCTAAAGACGGAAACAAAACCAGAATAGACATATCTGTGGGAGACAGATTTGTTTATAAGTCTTTGACTTTGGGTCGTATCAACTCTTAGTTGTGGGTGAGATCAGCTAAGGGAATCAAGTGCGCAGAGTCCCGCTGGGATTCAAGAGGCGTAAGGAACGCGACTGTACCTTAATCGGTGTGAAACTTGGTTATGGCTAAACTACATTCCAGTCCGAAGTTAACTTTTAATAGGTTAGATTCTGTAGCGGGTTCATACAACGTGGTGTTCAAATCTGGACTAGGTCCCGGGGTTTTTCTGCATTTGCGGTTTCCCCGTTAACAAAATTTTTGGTGTCTGTGGTATTTCTTTTCCACATTATATTTGTTTATATAATTGAAATATCACAGGTTGTGCATAGTTCAATCACAGTTGATAAATCCAACCTTGTTTGTTGGATAGAACTTGATTGACTCTCGGACATTGGTCTTTGGTACCATCCGAGTATTCTCATATCAATCAGCCTCACGGATTTCTATCTAGTTGATTTACTGATTGTATTGAGAAAGAGATAAAATTCTTTAGTATCTTTCTTGATTGAGTCTCGCTTTTAAGTTGGTGCTCTCGGAATTATGTTGGAGTTTAGTCCATACAGATTGCCGAACGAAATATTGGGTGTGGTTGTTATAACCCGCGTTTATCTTTCTTTACCTATACAAATATATTCCAACGGAAAAAAAAAAATTGGAAAAAAAAAGCGGAAACTGAGTTTCCATTTGACACTACTTACACGGAACTCAGTTTCCGTGTAATGTAGGAAAGGGATAAAAGCAGACCATAGTGAAGCTGCCTTGTGACCCATCCATATCCCTTCCCTGTATACGAGGGAGGGATCCTCTCCCATAGTGCTTGGCCTAAGCATTTTTAATGATATATGACATTGGGAGTATTTGATGATGATGATGATGATAAAAAAAAGTTCCCCCTTAAAATCATACCAATTCAGTTTTCAGTTAATCAAAAGGAGCCCAAGAAACGAGATGTATAACAAAGTGAAAGTAGATAGTTTCTTTCCGAGTACCAAACCATCTCTCTCCATAGTAAAGTCTCTTCATCTCTCTCCCTCCCTCGCCTCTCATCTTTCTGTTCTCTTTTTGTGTTAGTAAAACAAAAAACACTCTCACAGAACTTCAAAATCCACTCCGGTTTATCGGGTGACGGATCTGTAACCCGTTTTCCGGACAACTTCGCTTTTGGGTTTTCTCAAGAACCTTCTCTCTCTTACAGTGCATAGATACTCAGTCCTTAAAAAACCCTAGCATCATTTCTTGTTTTTCACTTTCTCAATCCAGTAGTAATCATGGCTAATAGTAACCACCACCATAATCATCATCAGAATCATCAACAAAATCTTCCAGAAGGATTAACAGATGATTTCTTTGAACAGATCTTAGCAATTCCATCTTACCCTGGAAACCACCATCACCAACACCAGCGTCATGATTCTTCAGGTTTAACTACAAATGATGGAAATTTGGCGGGAACAACAATACCACCATCTTCATCTATGCTTTTACAACTCAACTCTGGGAATAGTAATATTTATCATCAACAACAGCAGCAACAAGGAAATCTGTTTCCATTAGGTTTAGGTTTAGAACAATCTGTAGGGAAAACTAGTAGTACTAGTTTCATGAAGCTAAATGAAGAATCATCAACAACTTCAGGAATGGGACATGCTTCTTCTTCTAATGTAAGTAATTACTTCACTAGATTTTGTTTCCTTGTTTACTTCTTTACTTAATCGACCTCCAATTTTTTTTAGGGATTTTACATTGTTCTAATGCGTTTATGGTATTTCGGGAAAAAGCGGTTTTGTGACAAATTTCAGATGAATTTTATCGTTTTTTGTTTCAATGGTGGTCCTGAATCAGGATAACAGAGGAGGAGGGCTAGGGAATTCAGCTCATATGTCGAATTTATTTCCCAGTCCATTTGGAGGACATCATGTACAGCAGCAGCAACAACAACATTCTGTGAGACCTACGTTACAATCCCATCAGGTTCATCAGGTTGGGTCCCACCAAATAATATTTTATACTATTTATTTAATTTTTGTTTTATTCATAAAGTGTTTTAATTATTTAGTCGAAAGTATTTCAATGAACAAGATAATCTTTGTTTATGCAAGGAAAGTAAGTGATTATCTTGAATTGTAGTGTAATTAATAATGCAATCCTATGTTAATGAAACGAGACTTGTGAAGATTTGTCAAAGAGTGGGTTCGTACAAGGATTCACACGGGCGATTGTTCGATTGGTATTATTACCGCCTGTAAGGGTAATTGATGTCAATTTGGTTGAAGGAAGCCGACTGTTTCTTGGCCAATTGTCCTTATTGAGCTACAGAATTTCATTGATTTTTTTTTTCCTGAACCACATTAGTTGATACTAGGATTAACCCAATTTGGCATGTATAGACTTTGGTTGCATTAGCTGGTGATCAGATTCAAATGTGACATCAGTTGCAAAGTCATGTTGTAACATGGTGCAATTTGCTGTTTTTGTGGAAATAGTTGCACCCTTGATCTACTTGCTATAAAGTTATAATTCGGACTTCAAATTCTGTCCTCAATGCAAGAAACTGTGATGTCTATTTTTCTGAGGTTGGATGTATTTTTACATTTTTGCAGCAGCCTTTCCACGGGCAACCTACACCAGGTGCTGCAGGTACTGTACAACATCCACCTGCAATTCGACCAAGAGTGCGAGCTAGAAGAGGACAAGCCACTGATCCCCACAGTATAGCAGAGCGGGTAAACAACTGTTAGAAACTTGGACTAACAGATCAATGTGGATCTACCTAGCTACCTTAATATTTTTGTTTATAGATGTAACTACCGTATTTCCAACTCTTTTGTCATTGATGACATCTTTTCCCCATTGACATCGGTTTTTACAAACATCTCGTGTATGTTATAGTTAGCTCTGGGTTCTATTCGCATTGCATAAAGGGTCTGGTTTTCTTCTTCGTTGCAGTTACGAAGAGAAAGAATAGCTGAAAGAATGAAGGCTTTGCAAGAGCTGGTTCCTAGCTCCAACAAGGTAACTCCGCCTACCGAATGCGATCATCTACCTCCCTGGGGTTTATGACTATAATATCTTGTCCTATGATCAAATGCACCTCTTAATGTTTGTGCTGAAAATTGCCAACTGATGGGTATATAGGCACTAACCCTCAATTTGTGCATATTGCATTTAAGCCCATGTTCTTTCCTTTTCACCAAACCAATTTGGCCACTTCCTCATGTATCAAGGAAATTATCGTAATAAGACTATCACATCTTTCCTTAAAGCTAAAGTTGTATTGATGCATGTGGGTGAGTACCATATATATATATGCCTACCAGTCTTTCTGACAGGAATAGTGTGGTTATCAGCCTTCTGAATATACATATAGTGGTTGGCGAGGATCTATTCTATAATGGAGTAGCATCCTTTCACCTGCTTAGATCGACATATCCTTACATTTTACCGTTAGTTTTTCCGTGGAGCCCAAATAAAAACTAACTATAAGTTATTTTTTCGGTCATTCAACTTCTTATTGAGTACTATCTTCTGACAAAAGAAATTAGCTTGTACAATAATTTTATTTTACTTTTTTTTTTTTCAATTCTTAGGAGTTACGTCGTGTGTTTTATTCTGCAGACGGATAGAGCAGCTATGCTTGATGAAATTGTGGATTATGTCAAGTTCTTAAGGCTGCAAGTGAAGGTAAATCTGTCATCCCTTTGAGTTTAAAAGTTATACTACCTCCGTTTCAGGGAAAGTGATACATTCACTTTTTCATTTTTGCCTAAAAAATAGGCCAAACTGAAAAAGTGAAAGTGTCTGTTTCCCTGAAACGGAGGGAATATTATAAAAGAGCATCTTCTTCGTTATGTTCCTCCTAGTATGGGCTCATTTCTGTACATGGTTCAAACAAGTCTTTGCGAAAGCTCTTGTTCCATTTTCAACTATGGAAGAGGCATCCTGTCAATTTGTCTTTGTCGCTTTCACTATATTCCCTCACTCTAATTTGCACAAAAGAGCTTATGCATCTGACCTAGTATTGTAGCAAGATAATATCCATATGATGGATTTGCTTGTCACTTGCCATTTTCATGTATACACGTCAGTGAAGTTTGTCATGTTGTCAAAAAATCTTTGGCAGTTTCGAGATAAAAGTTATCTGGTTAAATGTTCCTAGTTGAACCAGAGAAGTCTTAAGCGTGAACTTTCAACTTATGGAAAATTCAAAATTGTCTCTTCCTGTCTTGAGTTAACAAGGAATATTCCTACCAAAAGAAACTTAAATAATTTTTCTTACCTGAAGAAGCTTAATTTTGTTTTTACCACATTCTCTTATGAAATTAACAGGTCCTGAGCATGAGCAGATTAGGAGGAGCTGGTGCAGTGGCCCAACTTGTTGCTGACACCCCACTTTCATCAGTTGAGGTGAATAAACAGGAAGGATCTTGAGCTTACATTTAAGAATATTCTTTTAATATATTTGTGGATCACAGTTATGAATTGTCTAGTATATGCATCAATTGTGTTATTTAATCCTTGGTTCTTATGTAGTGTGCACATCTTTCACGTTTTCTTCTTTCCAAGTAACCACTAGTGCATTTCACTGTGCTATTTTAGGGGGAGGCTAGTGATGGCGGAAGCAATAGACAAGCATGGGAGAAGTGGTCAACTGATGGTACAGAACATCAAGTAGCAAAGCTCATGGAAGAAGATGTTGGAGCTGCAATGCAGTTCCTTCAATCCAAGGCCCTTTGTATAATGCCCATATCACTTGCGAGCGCGATTTACCATACACAAACAGATAACTCTTCTGCCATCAAACCTGAACCAAATGCCCAAAATCAGTAGACCCACACAGCCGGCCAACCAAGAAGAACACTTGCTCATGTCAATTCGTAAGTCCACTTCCCATCTTACATACCCCACCTCTTCAGGTAAGTTCTTAGTTCTTACTCAAGTCGTGAGAGTGATCTAAAACCCTTGTCATCCCCTTACTTTTTGACAATTGGTATCAAAGTCAGATGCCATAAGTTGGCTTTTTCATTGTTTCTTCACTCTTCTAATTTTGCTTCGTCCAAAAGATGTGATGTCATCACCATCCAAAAGAAAAGGATAGAAAGGAAAGAAAGAAAAATTCAAAGCTTTTTCTTAGGTTGTCAAGGCTCTCTCGGGTATGTTCTTAAAGTAATCAATGGTGGAGAGAGATAGTGGTGGAAGAAGGCCAAAGAAAATTTTATTTTCTTTCTTTTATCGGCAAGGATTATACTTTACTTTTCTTTTTGTGATAGTGGAGAGAAGAGTGGGTCATGTAAAGGAGGGAAGAAATGGATTTTGAAATGACTCATGGTTGGTTTGATTGTTTAATATGTGAAGAAGGAAAGTTTGTGTTGGGATGTTTTCTTATTGTTTCCACAGTAAAATCATTAATACATGTCGACGTTGCTGGTTCTGGTGCTCTTAACTTGGTTTTCATTCTTTGTTGTCGCGAGTTAGTGGAATGTGCTTCTAAAAGTTTTTTTTGACCTCTTTTAATAGATCCTTTTTCATTATTAAAGCGATTTATGTAATCGTGGGTAAAGGGAGAGTGACAGCGTTGACCAAGGTATTGAAAGCGTGAAGCGGAGCGTGAAGCGTTTTTCATTTTTAGGAAGCGATGCGTATGTCGAAGCGTGAAGCATCGCTTCATGGTTGATGTTTGAAGCGGATGTTTTCTTATAAATAAATTAGTCATAACTAGTAATTATAAATTTATTAGGAAAATAATATCTATATAAATTTTATATAATTCTAATTCTTATCAAAAACAAAGCGTGTGTACACCAGTTCAACCTACTCCAGACGAGTGATAGGTGGGTATTCAATTCCCTCTTAAAACATTCATATTTTTCTTTTAAAAGCTTTAAAAATTAGGCGAAAATTTTAAAGTTTCCTGAAAGATGCACTTCACATGACCGTTTCGGAGCGAAAAGTTGAAATTTGAAGCGAAGCATGAAGCAAAGCGTACGCTCTGAAGCGTAAAGCGTACGCTTCATAAAAGATGCGCTTCACATGACCGTTTCGGAGCGGAATGCTGAAATTTGAAGCGAAGCGTACGCTCCGAAGCGTGAAGCGTACGCTTTTAAAAACCATGGCGTTGACCCTTTTGAGAGCCAAGTCGATTACGTGGAAATTATGTATTTACGACGGGATTCAATTTTTCAGAAAACCAGTTTTCCCAGATCGCATATTTCAGATTACTGAGGATGTCTAAAAATGACACGATAAGACTGATAGCAATAGCAAAGAGAGAGTTTTAGACCTGTGTGAGCGTGCGTGCAGCTGCTATACTCTTGCAAGTCTAATGCCCGCATGCTTGGGATTGCAAAGAGGGTTCGTATATATTGTTCGACAGAAAGGACAAGGGGTTCGCGCAATCTTAGGAGTTGGGATATCCTCGTCCAAGATATGTAGCTATTGGTGTCTCAGGAGCCAAAGCCGGGTCTGAGGTCGTGCGAGGTGCGCCATCGCGCAAGGCCTAGCTCAACGACCGTGAACCCGATTGTCAAGAAGAGTATTTGGACAAACTCACAAATCAATATCCAAGATCAAACTAGTCGTATCCAAATAATCCAATAGGAATTTTGCCAAGTAATAAACTTGTTATCTATCTTTCAAGATACGAATTCTACAAGATACAAGTCTCGTAATCGATCACGATTATATGGACGTATCTACTAAGATTGAATGCGTATTACTCGTGTAAATCATATTATAAAGATAAACAAGACACAAGACACCAGAAATTTTGTTAACGAGGAAACCACAATAGCATAAAAACCCCAGGACCTTGCTCAGATTTGAACGCCAAACTGTATTAAGCCGCTACAGACACTAGCCTACTATAAGACTTCAGACTGGAATGTAGTGGAGATCAAATCCACCCTCCAAACGATTCAGTTACAGTCGCGCTCCTTACTTCTCTTGAACCTCGCAAGGCTCTAGCAATTGGTTCCCTTAAATGACGTCCTTTACAGCCTAAGAGTTTCTTCAACTTAAGTGAAGACTTTTCATACCAATCTTCAAAGATCAAAGATCAAGGCTTGGAAATATATTTGCAATAGACACAGCTAGCAAACATCAAAAAGCCGGAACACTTACACTCACTTAGATGAGAAGCCTAGATTCTTTACCACCCTTTCACGAACAATCTTCAACTTATCAACTAAGAATAGTTTTCAGATATTTATCTTGAGGAATCACAAAGTCTGAGACGAAGAGAACTTTGCGATTACTATCTATCTTGCCTGAAATAGATTACGAAAACCTCAATAACATAATAGCAAGATCAGGATACACAAACTATCAAGATAAAAGATAGTCGGACCTGGCTTCACGAATCCCCAAAGCGAAGTCTTTTAGTCGTCTATGCCAGAAGGCGAAGGATAAGATTAATGAGTAGAGGGATGCCATTTATATGGGGTGGGGGGGGGGGTGGTGGTGGTGGTGTAAAATAACTGTTACAAAGGTGAAAAGACAGACAATTATAAAACTAAAAGGAACCAACAGTTACTATTGAGACACATAAGATATAATCCGCTTGAGACCTAATAACGTTTCACAGAGGAAATCTATGCCAATAGAAGACGAGAAGGATAAGATTAATGAGTAGAGGGATGCCATTTATATGGGGTGGGGTGGGGGGGTGGTGGTGGTGGTGTAAAATAACTGTTACAAAGGTGAAAAGACAGACAATTATAAAACTAAAAGGAACCAACAGTTACTATTGAGACACATAAGATATAACCGCTTGAAAACGTGGCCACGTGTGATGAGAAGTGACGATTCAATACCGGACTAAAGCAGAGATGGAAAGGTTAGCAATACAACGTGGGGACTAAATGGTCTAACGTGCACCTGAAACAGAAAAAGGAAGGTTTAGAAACACGCTTAGTTTATCGGGGACTGGGTGATTGTTGCTCAAGCTGTATGCACGATCAACAGTTAAGGGATTAATGTTGATACCCTAAAATGATCATACAAGAACCAATCCCAAATAGAGAAATAATATGGCTTATATGGTGATTTCGAAGTAATCTGGGTCCAAGAAGAGAAGTTATAATAGACCATCAAGGAAGGTCAAGACATTAAATTCAACAGGAAACACCAAAAAGTCAAGTTTTAGCTAAAAAGGAAGGGCATGATTGCAGATATCTCCTAAAGGAGGGGTTTATGGGTAATACCAAGGAGAGGTATAGCTATAAAACAAAGGAGATTATGCTATAGAAACCAAGCTTATTCTCCCCATTTTAGCATGTCTTGTTGTTATTAGGGTTGGATCACTACCTAATTATTAACAAAGGATATAAGCTTGGGACTCCAAGCTTTAGAAAGACTTTCAAGGCCATATAAAGATCTTTAGTTGGAAATTTCCAATTTTCCCAACTAATATTTCTCCCACTAAGTTGATTTGAGATAGTTTCACACGATGGCTTCTTATCTCTTGGTGTAGAAAACTCGAAATTCCCCATAGGAAGACTTTTGAGAGTAGCCAATAATTCTCTATCCACTTCAAAAACTCTTCTTCCAGTCATGGTTATAAAAGAACAATTTCTCAAGATTAACATATGAACATTTGCATAGAAAACTCTTGTAAGAACATCAAATCCTTCACCATGACCATCAAAGATGTCATCGAGGTTATACTTTTCAAAACAAGATAGTTTATTGGTATTCAGTTGATCCTTGACCAACTTCTTTTCAAGGCTGAAACCTCTTGAAAGAATATTGCCATAGGTTTTAGCACAATCTTCATTAACAAAGATTATTCTACATGATGTTTGGTTATTAACTTAACCTTTTCCCTTAAGAGGTTGTGTCACCTTTGAAACACCCTTAGAGTTTTTCTTATATTTTCCAGCATATCCTTTTGAAAAAGTGGGGGTCTAACAACCTCACCCAATATTTTGTTTAGGCAATCTGTATGAACAAACTCCAATATAATTCCCAGAGAATCAACTAGACAGTCAGACTCAATCAATGAAAATATGTCCAAGAGTTGTATCTTTGTTTCACAATGTAATCAGCAAATCGAACAGATAGAAATCCGCGAGCCTGATTATTGTGTGAAACAACTTGAACGGTACCAAAGACCAATGTTCAAGTGTCAAGTTTCAATCAATTTATATCAACAACCAAAGGTTGGATTATCTAATTGATTGAACTACGCACAACCTGTGATATTTCAATTATATAGAAAATATTATGCGGAAAAGAAATAACACAGACACCAGAAATTTTGTTAACGAGGAAACCGCAAATGCAGAAGAACCCTGGGACCTAGTCCAGATTTGAACACCACACTGTATTAAGCCGCTACAGACACTAACCTACTCCAAGTTAACTTCGGACTGGAATGTAGTTGAGCCCTAACAAATCTCACACTGATCAAGGTACAGTCGCGTTCCTTACACCTCTGAATCCCAGCAAGACTCTACGCACTTGATTCCCTTAGCTGATCTCACCCGCAACTAAGAGTTGCTACGACCCAAAATCGAAGACTTGATAACCAATCTGTCTCACACAGAAAAGTCTATTGAATAGATAAATTTGTCTCCCACAGAAATACCTATGAGTTTTGTTCCGTCTTTTGATACACCATACTTATATTCCCGAAGAACAACCTAGTAATATCAAATACCTCACAATAATCTTAATAGTATGGTAGCGAAACAAGATATTGTGGAATCACAAACGATGAGACGAATATGGTTGTGGCTACTTTTTATCTTGCCTATCGGAGATTAAATCTTGAGCAAATCTTAGATAAGATAATACTCAATACGATAGAAAACAACAAGATCATAACACACAACTACAGAGAAAATATTTGGGTATGGCTTCACAATCCCAATGAAGTCTTTAATTCGTTAACCTATAATGGTTTTAGAAAAACCTAGGTTAAAAGAGAATCGACTTTAGTCGAAACTAGTATCACACATGAGGTGTGGGGATTAGGTTTCCCAGTTACTAGAGTTCTCCCTTATGTAGTCTTCAAATCAGGGTTTACAATCAATGTTACTTTGGTAACAAAGCATTGAATATTCACCATTAGATGAAAACCTGATTGGACTCAAGCTAATATCTTTCAACCGTTAGATTGAACTTAGCTTGTTACACACAAATGAAAGAGTGACTTCATTTAGATATGGGTAACCGTACCTAAACGTGTACACCTTTGTTAGAGCATTGCTCGGTCGAACTCGCAAGCGTTGCTATCTCAAGCTTGTTTGTCAAGTTTAGTTGCCAAAACTATAAGTCTTGATTTCTAGTCTACTTATAGCTAAGACTCGGATTAAGATAGTAAGTGTAGTTGAGATCTAGACTCCTCGACGTTCATCAAATGAAGACGAAGAACTACTCGAGGAAACCATGTGGAACTTCATCGACAAAAGGTATGTGGGACTTGAACTTATCTATCACTCAAAAGTCTATCTACTCTATCTCTTATTTGAGACAAAAGTCGTACTGCTATATAGACTTCGATTATACACATTTGCTATTTCGAGCCGAGTCTATCTCGCTTATCTATTTCTCGAAATATGTGTTGGTAAGCTTTCGCTTTGGCCAAGTTCATCTTTACTCGTGACGAAAGTCATGTTGATTGAATAACTTGAAAATCGCTTTGATGAAAATAGTTTGTGAATAACGACTATTTTAACATCCTATAAGAAAGTTTCAATGATTGAAATGAGAGTTTAGAACAAGTAACCAAGTTTGGATATAAACATAGTGTGTTCTCACATTTGTGTAAAAATTCAAAACCGGGAACTTAAAGTATGCGTACCCGTACGCGTATTGGCGGTTGTTGGAAATCCGGGCAAGTACGCATACTAGCGGAAGTTTCACGTCCATGAATTTCTGCTGGAGTTTGGAAGTGAAAAACAAACTCAATCCGGTCACTTAAGTATGCGTACCCGTTTACATACCTAAGCAGGTTACTATCTAAAATCGGTTTATTCATGAACTAAAACATTTATATAATAAGGAATACAATCTTTGCAAACCGTGGCTATAATGTTCATGAATTGATTCGAGTGAATCAAAATCGATTTTGCTTCAATTGTGTCATGTGTTCTTCTATGAGATCTAAGCAATTGAACAACTCTCAAACTAGTTCATTTGAGTCATTTGAACTAGTTATGGTGAAGATGAATAAGGTTGATATGAAAGTGTTCATATGGCTAACCATTGGTTAACTATTGTTGAACTGACTAAGTGTACACGTTTAGGTACGGTTACTCAAACCTAAATGAAAGTGCATTTCATTTGTGTATAACAAGCTAAGTTTGATCTAACGGTTGAAAGATATTAGCTTGAATCTAGTCAGGTTTTCATCAAACGGTGAATATTGAATGCTTTGTTACCAAGGTAACTTAGATTGCAAACCCTGATTTGAAATATATATAAAGGAGAACTCTAGCAACTGGGAAACCTAATCCCAACACCTCTTGTGTGATACTAGTTGTATAAGCTAAAGTCGATTCTGCTTTGACCTTAGGTTTTTCACGAAACCCTATAGGTTAACGACTTAAAGACTTCATTGGGATTGTGAAGCCATACCTAACTATTTTCTCTGTAGTTGCGTGATCTGATCTTGCTTTTTTCTATCGTGATTGAGTGCAATTGTAAGATTGGCTTGAGATTTATATCTCTGATAGGCAAGATAGAAAAGTAGTCACAAACACCATCGTCTCATCGTTTGTGATTCCACAATATCTTGTTTTGTTAATCGATTAAGATTATTGTGAGGCGATTGATAATACTAGATTATTCTTTGGGAATATAAGTCCGGATTATCAATTGGTTCCTGTTCACCTTGATTTATCAAAAGACGGAATAAAAACTCGTAGGTTTATCTGTGGGAGACAGATTTATCTATTCAATGGACTTTTTTGTGTGATACAGATTTATTTATCAAGTCTTGGACTTTGGGTCGTAGAAACTCTTAGTTGTGGGTGAGATCAGATAAGGGAATCAAGTGCGTAGTATCCTGCTGGGATCAGAGACGTAAGGAACGCGACTGTACCTTGAATCAGTGTGAGATTGATTAGGGTTCAACTACATTCCAGACCGAAGTTAGCTTTGTAGTAGGCTAGTGTCTGTAGCGGCTTAATACAATGTGGTGTTCAAATCTGGACTAGGTCCCGGGGTTTTTCTGCATTTGCGGTTTACTCATTAACAAAACTTCTGGTGTCTATGTTATTTCTTTTCCGCATTATATTTTTTTATATAATTGAAATATCACAGGTTGTGTGTTGAATTGATCAATTGGTAAATTCAACCTTTGGTTGTTGATTGAAATTGATTTATCCTTGAACATTGGTCTTTGGTACCGTTCAAGTTATTTCTCTTATATTCAATCAGGCTCGTAAATTGTATTTATTTGATTGCGGATTGAATCGAGAGATTGAGATATAACTCCTTGATATACTTTTTATTAAGATTGAGTCCGACTATCTAGTTGATTCTCTTGAAAGTATATTGGAGTTAGTCCATACAGATTGTTAAGCGAAATATTGGGTGAGGTTGTTAGACCCCCACTTTTTCAATTGGTATCAGAGCAGGCAAACACGTTTAAGACCTCATAAGTCTGTATTTGTAGCGATCTGACTCTATGGACAGTAAAGTCTCTATAAACGCTTCACCAGGATTGAATTCTGATCTTAGAGAAAGTTCTAAAAAACTTGTTATTCTCCAAAAAAATTTGGATGAACAAATTCAGATCAACTCTAATCTTGTTGCAGAATTGCAATGTATAAGGATTTGAAGTCTGTAAAAATTCCTTCAATGGATTTGAATAACTCCTTTAATTCTTCTCTGAATAATGGTCGCAAGTCAGGTGATAAACGAGGTTTAGGCTTTGTGAAACCTGATGGGACTGATAACTACTCAAACAAGATTAAAGATGTTGGTCCATGTATGTTCTGTGACTCTAACAATCACTTTCAACATACATGTATATGTTTCCGAAAAAGTTTAAAGGTTGCGAGTAATCTTCATAAGAAAACTGAACAACTGTTTACTTCTCTAAAAAGATGTACAAAACTAACAAGAAATCTTAAACGGGATAGTAATGTTAGTATGAGATCTTTTGCTTTAAAATCAACATCGCCCTTTCAATGGTTTCTTGAAAGTGTATGTAGCCGACATATGACTGGTGATCTCTCGTGGTTTGTAACTTCAAGCGACTTTGAAGGACGTCCGGTAACTTTCGGAGATGGGAGGTGTTGCTACATAAGCAAGAAGGGGACGATCAAACTTCCTGGCGTTCCTGAAATCCATGATGTAGTATACGTTAAAGGTATGACTGCAAACCTTCTTTCTATTAGTCAAATCTGTGACAAAGGCCATAGAGTTGTCTTCAATGCGAATGGATGTGACATTGTAGACAAAACTGGGAAAGTAATTTTTCAGGGAACTCGTGGTAAAAATAATTGTTATCTTCTTGATACTCAGTTTAATAACTATTGCAATTTGACTATGGTGGAATCTACACATCATTGGCATGAGCGTTTTGGTCACATCAATTATCGTCTTCTAACTAAGATCATTAACAAAGAACTTGTCAGAGGCGTTCCCAAAATCAATGCAAAGATTGATGGTGTATGTGGTGCCTGTCAAAAGGGTAAACAAACGAAAGTTCACCATAAATCATCTCGAGATATTCTCACTAAAGCTCCACTTGATTTAATTCATATGGATCTCTTCAGACCTATTCAACAACCTACGGTTGCGGGTAAGAAGTATGCTTTAGTTATGGTAGATGATTACACCAGATTCACTTGGGTAGCATTTCTGGATCATAAGAATGAAACCCTTGATGATTTAAGATTATTGTTAATAGAATCCAGAATGAACAAGGTCGCAAACTAAAGAAAATAAGAAGCGACCGTGGAACTGAATTCAAGGACACTAAAGTGTTTGAATTCTGTGACAAACTGGGGATTATTCAACAATACTCACCACCCATTACTTCTCAAGCTAATGGAGTTGCAAAAAGAAAGAATATGAACATTTAGGAAATGGCCAGGGTAATGCTCCATAACAAAAACTTACCTTTAAGATTTTGGGGAGAAGCTGTTTTCACAGCATGCTATTTTATCAACCGTGTCTACCTACGGTCTAAAACCCTAAACACTCCTTATGAATTGTGGTACGGTAGGAAACCCAACTTACACTATCTTAGAGTGTTCGGAAGTAAGTGCTACATTCTAAAAGATCGAGACCAGAGAGGGAAATTTGATACTAAAAGTGATGAAGGTATATTTCTTGGCTATGCTTCTGATAGTCGTGGTTTTCGAGTTTTAATCTCAGAACCCAAGTTATGATGGAATCTGCTAATTTTATCATTGATGATATTAGTAATTTTCATCATGATAATCCTCCTGCTGAATTGCATCCAATTGAGACAATTGAAAAAGTCAAAGAAATCCCATAATCAGTTGAAGTCGTCCCTACTGTTACTGATCCTGATATTCTCTAGTGACGAGGAGAAGAGCTCTGATCGGGATACTCCTGTCGAACAAGAACGTGTCCCTCCACGACACCTCTGGGTTCAAAGGAATCATGATCCCAACAGTATTATTGGAGGAAGAGATTCTACTGCTAAGATAAGAGGACAACTTCAAAATATTTGCAATTTTGGTTGTTATCTTTCACAAGTAGAACCGAGAAATATTGATGAAGCTCTTAGCGATCCCTTTTGGGTGAATGAAATGCATGAAGAATTAAATCAATTTCAAAGACAAGATGCATGGGAACTAGTACCTTGTCCCTCCAATATCAATATTGTTGGTACCAAATGGATATTTAAGAATAACTCTGATGAATTTGGTACAATTTTCAGAAATAAAGCCAGAATTGTCGCTCAAAACAAGGAACCTAAAGTATGCGTGCACGTATTCGCACTGGAGGTTGTTGGAAATCCGGGTGAGTATGCGTACGTGTACGCATACTGGCAGAAGTTTCACGTCCGTGAATTTCTGAAGGAAAGTGGTCGTAAATCCAAACCTATGCGAAAATACAAAAATATTAACCACATTCATGAAAATTGAATTGGAAGCAGAAATTATAAGCGAATAATTTGCTAATTAACAATGTAGAAGGTCACCTGGACAAGAGTTAAGTAACCTCCAATTTGATTACACTTAATCCTCGTCCCTTTGCTCATCTCTTGTAGAACAAAAGCCTCCCAAGAATTTGTTAATCTCACCGAGATCCTCCAAAAGCTGTAGATAATGTGTATCCACCCTATTTCCAGAAGTGTCGGGGAAAATGACAGTTCCTAGCATATATAACCAATAAGCGGTGACATGATGCCTAGGGTCTCCATGTCCATCACCAACTTTCCTTCCTCCACCTTCTTTTTTGTCCCTCCAAATGTTGCCTTCAACTTCAATCCATATGTGTGATTTGCTTTAGAGCGGTGCATTTCTATATAAAACTTACAGTAATGGGTTGAGCATGAAGTCAATTTCAGCATCTAATCTTAATTTTCTATTTTTGTCTGAAGGTTTTTCATAGTTCTTTTACCTTTTCATCTTATTTAGTTTTCGTTGCAGTCTAGTAACTATGCTTCTTCAGGACAGTATTCACATTGGCGTCGTAAATACCTAATCTTTTCTGGTTCCGGTTCCATTACCATTTTGGTGCCAGAACAACCTCTTTGTGGACAGTTAGAATATATCCAAGGAGATTGCATCAGATTATGATTATCCCTGAAACACACTGGATAAACCTAGTTTGCTTCCACACATATTATTTGTTTTCCTTTGCTTTTAGAATACATAGTTGACGATGTTGTTCAAAATGATTTGGGTAAGTTGTGTCTCTCAGAAAAAAATGGTATAGTTTGATGTGGTCTTATAAGAGGCGTGATAAATGTTAGTATCATACCGTTGGATGATTCTGAAAATGTCCTGGGCATCCGTTGGTGGAATGGATTGATTAAGTGTCATTATGTTTTAGTTTAATTTGTTATAGTTGTTATATTATTCATCGGAAAATAAAGTACATTGATTGAAGAATAAATAATAAAGCAGAGTACGATACTTAATTAAACCCTAACTCACTTTTGCAGGCATCACGGTTACACGTATCATATGTAACAAGCTTTTGAAGCAGTAGGTGACCCTACTAGACAAGTGTTGTCTCGTGAGGGTTTACAAAGAGGTGTATCCACAAAACCTGTCATTATCTAACTAGTCTCTAGAAGAATATCATACCTCATCTAGTGAAGAATATCCAACACCATCAGGAATTATTTTAAGTTATATTAGGAAATCGGGGTACTTTGTCTTTAGAAATTGATAAACCTCCCCGTATTAAAAAATCCATGCATTTTACTTGACGATATTTCATTTATTCCAACTTTTCCTCCAAGATTGAAATATCAACTTCAGTATTTATTTGTTTCAAGATAAATCAATTAAACATATTCACCATTATTCAGTTATCATTGCTTTGGGATCTCAGCAGTTCGTGACGGCGTTTGGTTGGATGACATAAAATAATTGCATTGCTTCCTGAATTACCATATACCTATCCCTAATGTTTCCCATGGTTCTTTGGCAAGAATTTTCAAAATCTATTTTGTAATAGTACCACACACAGTGCCATAAGTTTTCAGTTGGTAACCAACCTCGCACAACTTCTCGCCCAAGCTTTGCACCCAATTTTCATGATAACCAAATCTTCCGCAGAATCAAAGGTAGCAATAGAAGTGGAAGGTATTTTTTTAATACATTGAAAATAAATGAGCTTTAGTGTTTACAGGTGATGTAGAGAGAAATAAATGGTTATGGTACCACATATTCAGAGGTTACTCATGCTTTTAAAGGATCCACGTATTGACCTTCTTCTTCAATGCTCCATTTTCCTCTCTTGGATTATACTCATCCCCACGTTTAGGGGACCTCACAGAACATCTGAACTCACATTGAGACTTTCTTGCATCCCATCCTAGACATTTTAGATCCAAAACTTCAAGAGCTTCATAACTCATGGAGGGGTTGTAGCCTTCTCGAAGACATTTACCTTCAATTGGTAAGCCGGTGATTCTATGGCAATCATCGGGAGTAATTCCCATCTTGCCAAATGTAAGATGCATAGTATATGTCTCGGGATAATGCCTCTCGAGAAATGAGGATACGGAAACAGCGTCAAATTCCACATGTGTGTACTCAATAGCTCTCCATAACACACATTCTATAACCTTCGCTACAAACTCGGGACACTCCAAAGAAAGATCCCATGTGGATGCCTTTTGACGTTTAATAAGACGAACTGCATCATTATGATCCTACGAAAAGAACATAACACTATAATACTTGACGAAACATGTCCCAAAAAAAAAAAAGTTTTGTTAGTTAATAATGAACTTAAAGAATACCTTTGTCGCATAGATCTTCGCAGCCCATGAGTGTTTGTAGCCAAACGATGTTGCCCCTCTATCATTTGGAGTACCATAAGTTGGGTTCACTGGTGACAAACACAAATCATCAGGGGGAATGTGTGAGTATCTTTTACTAGGCGGCTTCGGCTTCTTTTTCTCTTTAGCAGGAACAATTTCTTGCTCTTCATCATCATCATTCTCTTCCTCCCCTTCTTCCTCTTCCTCCTCTTCATCCTCTCCCTCCTCTTTATCCTCTTCATCCTCTCCCTCCTCTCCATCGTCTCCCTCCTCTTAATCATCTCCATCCTCTCCCTCCTCTTCATCCTCTTGTCATTCTCCTTCTTTGTCGGGTCCTAGTTCTTCTTCCTCTACATTTTCAACGTGTTCTCTTTGTTGTTCAACCTCTTCATTTCCTTGGTCTTCATTTCTGATAGACACATTTTTGTGTCTAATTTGATCTCAATACTATATATTGTTGGCGCCCGATTTTGTACTAATTTTGATGTTTTTTTTTGTTTGTAGGCATTTTTGGGAAATAAACATTTTTTGGAAAATTCGGCTCGAAAAGTTGTTAAACGCACCCCGGAGGACAACCACTAAACGGAACCCTAATTTGGATAAGGGGCACTCAATTACTAAGGGGCACCATGTTTACTATTTGCACCCCAGTGAACCAAGTGATATTCGCACCCCGGCTATTGGATAAGGGGGAACCCTTTCTTCTTTGTTTGAAATCTGCTTTTGGCGGGAAATAATTACACCGGAAGAACATGATTAGGGTTCGGATTTTGGAGCTGTTTTAGAGAGATTCAATGGCTGAGTTTTTTCGGGATAGCTTGATTGAGTGTAACAGGCATGGTATGATTGTTTGTTTCCATTGAATTTAGCTAGATAATCCAACAGATGAAATCAGGGCAGTTCGTGCACGGGAGAAATATTTCACGAGATCGCATGAGTTTTGGAAGATTTTCTCGTGATTTCCTTCAGAAGATTGATTGCAGATGAGTTATTGAGGCTTAACAGGAATGGTAAGTCTCCCAGAATCGTAAGAAAAGAGGGATAATTCACCGAGCAAGAAAACAGGGCGAGTACGTTTGCAGGATGAGTTAATCACGGGATTACACCTTGTTTGTACGTCTACTGCTCATGTTTGGATATATTTTGGTTGCAGCAGAAACGTGTATAATACAAATAAGTATATTTGACAGCAACAGGATCGCGTGAAGATTTAAAACAGGGAAGAAATTTCCGTATCTTGCATGGAATATTTTTATTGACTGTCGGGATTATTTGGAGTTATGAGGATGGATTCTCGGTCAGATTGGGTATTTATAGGCTTCTAGGATCACAAAGATAGGGGGTGGAGTGATTGGGGAGTAAACATAGAACAACAGCGTGAGATCACGAGTTGCAGAGAGAAGTTTCTGCTGCTGCAGAACTGAAGAACACGAAGAACATAAGACGCATGTGGACAGTCGTTCATGCTACAATATGAACGACAAATATTTGAGGGTCGCAGCGCTATAGTGTCAGCGACAGTTAAGTTTTATCGTTCTGTAACAGTGTCCATTGTAACAAATATAAGTGTTACGAATCTCTGTTTTCATATATTTTCATCCTTGTAAGCACCTTTTGAGCAATGAAATCATACTTTGAGCGTGTTTTCAACATGATGAGCTAAGCCCCAACAATGGGACGACGAAGGAAGATGAATTTCATACATGGGTAAAATTATTTAATTCTTTTTAATACTTTTGCATTAATTTTAATTGAAATATGATTTGAATTAATTGGTTGTCATTTAATTTGATGAGGTATGCTTAGCTTAAATGTTTTGATACATCATGCTTAGGATTTACAACTAATCTTTTGAGAATCTACCTTGGCAAAATCAGAGTCCATGTTAATTTTATTTATTGAGCCTTATTTGTTGAGAATAAATAAATTGAACCCTATGTTATGAATTCGACGAAATCCTAGTCCCAGTAACTCTCTTTATCATGTGACAATATTTTGTATATATTTTTCTTTTATTTTAGTTTATTAATTCTTAAAATCAATCTCATCAAGTCCGAGTGAACGACAACCTATTTATCACTATCTAAAATTTCATCAATTTTGTCGCCGCCGACGCGGACTTGTTTTTAGATTTGTTTTTAGGTTTTTATTTTTATTATTTTTGTTCCTTTTTACGCGTTTTGGTATTTTCTGTTTGCTTTCAGGTTTGGTGCGTAGATTATGAAAAAGAGAAAGTGTTGAAAAGTAAAGCGAAGCCAAAGAAGAAAAGAAAAGAGAAATCCAAAGGAGTAAAGAAGAATATTTTTGTATATAGTTAATTTTTTTTTTTTTTTTTTAGAAACTGTAATTAGGGTTATATTTTTGTAATATTTTATTCTTGGACATTTTTTTTTGGACTTTATTTTTGGACTTGGACATTAATTTTTTTAAAACCCTAAGGAAGGGTTAGTTTAAATAAAACTGTTGCAAGGAAGGACGACGGTTACGATACCGTCTCGGCCCCTCAGGTTCGTACACTGACATCGGAGTCGGTGGCCTGAATCGAATTCAACGGTTCATCGCCCGTCTGATACGGGAGGTAAGACTCGATCCACCCACGAATCCCCTGTCAGTGGGTTTATTTTGTGTTGAGAATGTCGAATTGGTATTACAATAGCCAATACAACGAATATCCGACTGATTTTCAAAATGGACATTATTATGACCATAGTGTGAATAGTGGTTGGGAACGCCATCCTTTTGAAGGTTATGGGTCATACCATGGTGAGCCCAATTACTATCCACACGTGCATCAGTCATACGAGCAAGAAGATTATAATACTAGTTCTTCGTCTCTAGAGGATACAATCAAACTATTGAAAAGTAGTCCTTTTTATGATCCTTCTGTTCCTATTCGTTCTCTAGAAGAGTCCCTCAGGGATTTATCAGAGTCGGCACGTAAGTTAGCTGAATCGACATATAAGTTAGCTGAGGTGAATAACGTAGTTATGGACGAAAGGACTGCAACAAAAACTGAATCTTTAGAAGATATCCTCAATAGATTAACTCAAAACTTAGATCCAACACTAAGGGAACTTTCTTTGGAAGAGACCCTTGAGAGGATAGTTGAGTCGACACGTAGACTTGAGTTAGAGACAAACGAAAGTATTGCTCGAAATAACTTGAATTGCCAATATAGTGTATCCAATAATACCCTTGAGAATGAACATAGTTATTCACATAATCAAGATGACGAGGTTAGAATTGGTAACACTACTTGTTTAGATGAGGTTCAACCATTTTCATATTATTATAATGATTATGATGTGGATAGTGTTGATGAAGAATCTGAAGTTTTTAGGCATAGTGATCAGGAATTTGTTAATCCAATTGAGATTTATAATGACAGTAATATTTCTGGTTCAAATCCAAATAATTTTAATAATTATTCACCTATTCAACAGGATGAGGATTTGACTAGAAATACCCCCGTTTTAGACGATGTAGTATTTCCTTTTCATGAAGCCGATGATAGTTTTGAGGAACGAGTTTATTCTGAGAATATTGTTTTAGAGTCTAGCGATTTAAAAACATTAGACTTAGAAAAAGAAAATGAACTCGTAGAGATGAGTGAGGAAGAACCCGACTTAGAAGAATCAATTGACCATTTTCAGGAATCTGATGACTTAGAAATTAGGGAAGTTGTGACTAGTCTTTCTAGAGACCCTGAAAACTCTAAGTTTGGGGGTGATTATCATTCTCCATGTGCTTTAACTCTTAGAAAGGTCCCTCACTTGGGACTTGACATATGTGTCTCAACCATTTTACAAGATTATCTTCATACACGTTTTCCTGAACCTAATGATGTCCAGAAAGAAGTTCAGTTTTTAGAAACCCATCCTATGGTTGATGTGGTTAGCCCAGGCTACGATACCTCAATTGACTTTGTTTTCCCACCAAAAACTTTTTCTTCAATTGTGGGAACTTATGAAATTCAAATGTGTCAAATATTAAGTTTTAAGACTAAACCTAATTACTTTAGGAGATTAGGGTCGACACATTTGTTTAAGGAAGACCACCACTCTCTTTGTGGTCAGCTGTGTGAGTCAAATCTGATTGACTTAAAGGATCCCCAATTATTCAAGTTATTGTTATGTGCTTCTAAGTTCCTACTTGAGTATTTCCAGACTCTACAACCTGATCTTAAGAATCCTTCTTTTGAGGAAGTCCAGCCCATGAAAACATTTTATTTAGACCCTTTTATAGAGCCTGAACCTGAGCCACAACTAGATATAGTTGTCTTAAACAAAAAGTTAAATAAGGGTATGTTCGGTATCTTCATGGTCTGTTGCAATTTTCTCTTCTTTTGGGTAATACTTTTTGATCCAGATGACCCACAATTATTCCGGTTACTGCTATATGATTTTACGAGGTGACTAATCCTTTCCAATGTCTGGCTGAAGACTTTAAACTTAGCACTTCTTGGGAGGTAACCCATGCTCTTGCAACACGGTAATATCTTTCCTTAACTCTTTTCTTCAAGTGGTAACAGTTTCTCCTTGTTCATGCTTTTAATTTCATTTTTAGAACATTGAGGACAATTTTAGATTTAAGTTTGGGGGTATGAGAGAAACTTTTTAGTTGCAGTACAAATAAATAAACTCCAGAGACTAGAAATTTATGCTTATTAAGGTTGGCACTAACCAATCTAAGTGGATGGGAACATCTTGGTTGTAGGAGTTGAGGAACCAATCTGATTAGATGGAAACATCTATAGAGTCTATTCATAAAAGCACAGAGAGCTCAGGTGTTAGAAATAAAAACATGGTAGTTTCGCCATATCTCGTTGAATCCATTTCACATTCTGTTTTTTTTTTTTTTCTTCTTATAAGTGATTTGATGGGGCACACGATTCAAGTTGTTACCATTGCTAGGGTGAAATAGAGTGATTGAGATACCTAAAAAAAAAAAAGAATTGAGACCAGACCATCAGACCAACCGGAATAAATTCAATAAAGTCGACCACTGGTGCCCTTGTATATGCCAGTTGTGTTGACCTAGAGTTAGGATTATCACCCGCTGGTTCCCTTGTATTTGCCAGCTGTGTTGATATTAGTCAGACCGGTATCTCAGTCCATTAGGATAAGTTCATCATAGTAGTGTCCTTCAGACATATATGTGAAACACCGTTCACCTTAGTCAACATCAAACCATCTACGTTTTTCTCTACATCCATCTTCTTAATCTTTCCATGTGATTGGTTGACTCCGGTTATGATGTCCAGAAACTATCTGAGTAGAGCTCTGTCACTTATATATGAATTTTAGTATGCTTGAGTGCAAAATCGTGTACAACAATTGGAATTTCACATCAGGGTACTTCCTCCTATAGTCAATGATTGTATGCCAACCAAGGAGATTATTTAGTGCCTTTCAAGGTTCTGCGTAGATAGCTAGGGTCTGGAGTAAAGGTTTTGTGGGTACACCTCTGGTAAACCCTCCCGAGACTATAACTCGGCCACTAGGGCCACCTAGGGGTTCAAAGGCTTGTTGCACATGCTAAGTGCAATCGCGATGCCTGCGACAGTGAGTTAGGATTTTATTTTATTTTCTAGATTATATTTGCTCGAGGACTAGCAAATAATAAGTTTGGGGGTATTTGATAGACACATTTTTGTGTCTAATGATCTCAATACTATATATTGTTGGCGCCCGATTTTGTACTAATTTTGATGGTTTTTGTGTTTGTAGGCATTTTTGGGAAATAAATATTTTTTGGAAAATTCGGCTCGAAAAGTTGTTAAACGCACCCCGGGGGACAACCACTAAACGGAACCCTACCTTGGATAAGGGGCACTCAATTACTAAGGGGCACCATGTTTACTATTTGCACCCAGGGAACCAAGTGATATTCGCACCCCGGCTGTTGGATAAGGGGGAACCCTTTCTTCTTTGTTTGAAATTTGCTTTTGGAGGGAAATAATTACACCGGAAGAACATGATTAGGGTTCGGTTTGGAGCTGTTTTAGAGAGATTCAATGGCTGAGTTATTTCGGGATAGCTTGATTGAGTGTAACAGGCGTGGTATGATTGTTTGTTTCCATTGAATTTGGCTAGATAATCCAACAGATGAAATCAGGGCAGTTCGTGCATGGGAGAAATATTTCACGAGATCGCATGAGTTTTGGAAGATTTTCTCGTGATTTCCTTAAGAAGATTGATTGCAGATGAGTTATTGGGGCTTAACAGGAATGGTAAGTCTCCCAGAATCGTAAGAAAAGAGGGATAATTCACCGAGCAAGAAAACATGGCGAGTACGTGTGCAGGATGAGTTAATCACGGGATTACATCGTGTTTGTACGTCTGCTGCTCATGTTTGGATAGATTTTGGTTGCAGCAGAAACGTGTATAATACAAATAAGGATATTTGACAGCAACAGGATCGCGTGAAGATTTAAAACAGGGAAGAAATTTTCGTATCTTGCATGGAATATTTTTATTGACTGTCGGGATTATATGGAGTTATGAGGATGGATTCTCGGTCAGATTGGGTATCTATTGGCTTCTGAGATCACAGAGATAGGGGATGGAGTGATTGGGGAGTAAACAGAGATCAACAACGTGAGAAATCACGAGTTGCAGAGAGAAGTTTCTACTGCTGCAGAACTGAAGAACACGAAGAACATAAGACGCCTGTGGATAGTCGTTCATGCTACAGTGTGAACGACAAATATTTGAGGGTCGCAGCGCTACAGTGTCAGCGACATTTAAGTTTTATCGTTATGTAAAAGTGTCCATTGTAACAAATACAAGTGTTACGAATCTCTGTTTTCATATATTTCATCCTTGTAACCACCTTTTGAGCAATGAAATCATACTTTGAGCGTGTTTCCAACATGATGAGCTAAGCCCCAACACTGGGACGACAAAGGAAGACGAATTTCATACATGGGTAAAATTATTTAGTTCTTTTTAAGACTTTTGCATTAATTTTAATTGAAATATGATTTGTATTAATTGGTTGTCATTTAATTTGATGAGGTATGCTTAGCTTAAATATTTTGATACATCATGCTTAGGACTTACAACTAATCTTTTGAGAATCTACCTTGGCAAAATCAGAGTCCATGTTAATTTTATTTATTGAGCCTTATTTGTTGAGAATAAATAAATTGAACCCTATGTTATGAATTCGACGAAATCCTAGTCCCAGTAACTCTCTTCATCCTGTGATAATATTTTGTATATATTTTTCTTTTAGTTTAGTTTATTAATTCTTAAAATCAATCTCATCAAGTCCGAGTGAACGACAACCTATTTACCACTATCTAAAATTCGATCAATTTCCTTGCTCTTCTTCATCATCATTCTCTTCTTCAATAACATTATCAATTGTATTCTCCATCACCTCTTCATTGACATTTTGGATTACTTCACGAACATTCTCTTGGTTGACTTCCGGAAACGAGCCCCCTCCATGTTTAACATTTGTGGCACCACGGTTTCAGAAATATAAATGTTTTGCTCCACGAGAGGTGGGAGTTTTCAAATCCTCATCTAGGCGTAGTTTCAATCTCAAAAACCAAAGTATTAGATAAACATAAGAGAATATTGTGTTATCAAATCAAATAGAACTAAAGAATAAAGTAAACACAACACTTGGAGTTAACAGACTATAGTTCGGTTACCTGATAAAAATTGCGAGGTAACCGAACTACATATTTCACAAGATCGGTGACCTGATAAAAATAGAGACGTAACCGAACTAAATATTTCAAAAGTTCGGTTAGCAAAAAGATTTATCGACAAACCCGAACTCATTCTTTCAAAGGAAAAACTGAGTTCGATTACGAAAGTTTTTTTTTGCGAGCACACCGAACTATGTAATTCGGTCACTAGATACTAGTCTACTTAGCCGAACTGTTCTTATTTTTGGAAGTTCGGTTAGAAAATCTAGGGTTACACAAAAATTTCCTAGCCGAAATGTCTACTGTAACTACCATTTTCAATGAGGTTTCATGATTTCTAATCGATTTCTTCAACAAATAACAAAATAAAAAGAATGGGTATGAAGGAAATTACCCGCGGATTTGCATTTCACTCGAATCGGACTTCTTTTTTCCTGTTGGATGCTTGATTTGGTCTCTCAACTTTGCTTGAAGTTGTTTATCAATTTGAAATTGGTTTGGGAGATTCGCTATACTTGCAAGTCCAGGACTCAATCCTAGAATTCTTGGTGTCTGCTTAGAACGCATTGTTTATAAAGATGGACTAATCGACGATGAAATTTTTTCGAATCGACGATTAACGTCGATGTCTACGAAGAAGAAGAAGATGAAAAGAAGAGAAGAAGAAGAAGATGAAGAAGAAGAAGAAAAAAAAAATAGAATCAGTTTTGAAACTGATTTTAGGTTTTAATTAGTGGGTAGTGGGTTAGATTAGTGGGTTATTAGGATTAGTTATAACCTTAATTAGGATAAGGGCAAATTAGTCTTCCCTAATCTTTTAGGACACCCCTTATAATGTAGGGTGGACATTTTTATCACAAAGTAGTCCCCCACCTTTTTTGAGTAGTCCCCAAAAAATCGTTCTTACCTTATATGTAGTTCCCAAACTAACTTAAAGCCTAAAAGGAGTGGGTGGCTTTATTGGGTATGGATTTCCTTTTCAGGCCTACTATTAATGGGCTCACATTACACCTTAACATTAGTGTACAAGACAACAGAAAGAAAACAACGAAAAACAATCATCATCATCAAGTATTTCATTTAGTGCACCAAGAAGGCAAGAACAACAACGTTACTGAAAACGAAAGAGTAGTTAACTAGAAAAACTGCTATGCACACGC
Organism: Papaver armeniacum; assembly: GCA_023531295.1. Lineage (NCBI taxonomy): Eukaryota > Viridiplantae > Streptophyta > Magnoliopsida > Ranunculales > Papaveraceae > Papaver > Papaver armeniacum. The sequence continues at coordinate 510,520 of JAJJWW010001088.1, read as the reverse complement.
GAGATGAACATTTTATAGTAAAGCAGGAATGTAAAGATTCACTTCTGACTTTACTTGCCTTGTTGACTCAACCTAAAACCCTTCAACTAGTACCATTACCTCGTGCGGGGTATGTCAGTCATCAGTTTAGCATTTCCCCTTTCTCTCTGTTTTTATTTCAATATCTACTGATGGATGGATTTTCTGATGACTTGTTTCATAAGCAAGCAATCAATTTGTGTATATGTGAAAGTTTAAAGCCCATCCTCACGATTGACAATGATTTATCAATAATTTATTTATCATTGATCACTGGTGGGTGTAGCTCTACTCTAGGTAGTAACGGATGAATGCATTATGACATCAACCACTTCAATTACTGCGCATTCGTGTGCCTCAGTGCCTGATTGGGCATCCGTGCTCACCAAAACGCATAACAAGTATACTAATATGCACCTCAAATATCAAGTATCAATCAGTATTGCTGAATGCTGATACGATGCATTTGTAACAGAATAATAGAAACCGATACGACAAACTTGTCGATCATTTGTAACAAGTATACTATTATGTATCGATCAAAAAAAACGAAAAAGATCTTATGTAACCGAGTGATATAGAAAACCATGAGGGTGATTGAATCCAAATCTTCTATGTGAAAATTTGTTAACTTTGTCTATGTTAAATCGTAGAAAACAAATCGAACCATAATTAACGAATCACCAACTAAGATATGTTGAAGTTAACGTATGAACGTATTTTCTTTCTTCAAAACATTAGTATCATGTCGTAGTCCTATCATTGGTGGATGCTGTATGTACTTCAATATGCATATTATAGCTAGCTTTCCGTTTACAGTACGAATTATAAACTATGCCAATAACACGTAAAATTCAAATCTAATAATTAAATTTACTGCAGCAAACCGATATACGTCTACGATCGTGACGATTGACAACGTAATAATCATCAGTACTGTTGAATAACGACACGAGCTTCCGCCTTCATTGTGACATGTAAATATCACTGCCAATTACGCAGAGAAGGCATATACAATAGATAGGTATGTACTATTCTTGGGGTCTAATATATTTTCTGGCGTACTCACATGTATATGATGATATGATACCTTCCCTCGTCATGCATCATCAACTCAAAAGTCATCGCGTACACATATCAGTAGTGAATCCATCCATGAGATTGATTGACAGTAAAAGTAGCAGTAGTATCAACATATATAATGTGTGAAATTCCATGCATGCATGGGGAATACAAGGGAACTGCCATGGTCAGAACACTTAATTGTTAGCCTGAGAATACGTACGGAGTACTACTGTGTTCGTATTCGATGATAACAAGGAGTCATTTTCTCTTTCTAGCCTCTGTTTCATCACATTACACGTCAAATGAAGCATCATCAGCATCTTTTGATGAAGTAGGTGCACAGATTATTCTAGATTTATGACCTAACTCTATAACTAGGATGACGAAATACTTGAGCATCGGCGAGTATGTTATAATTTTATTTTGGTACTTTGGCATGGGTATTTGATAATTGTAAAATTAAAGAAACCTATTATAGGGGCTCCAAATATTTGGTTTTGAGGGCTCACAAGATGAGAAAATCGGGTTATGAAATAGTAATCAACAAAACCGCATATCTAACTATTTTTTGTAATGACTAAAATACCCTCCATGAATTATAAAATTAAATTTATTATCTTTTCTTTCTCTTTTCATTCATAAATCATGATGAAAATGATGATCATATACAAAAAACTAAATCTATTGTCTTCTCATTCTCTTTTCATTCATAAATTATGATGAAGATGATGATCATAAAAAAAACCCTATTATTTTTCTTTCTCTTTTCTTCTTCTCCGTCGTGATGAAGATGACGATCATAAACAAAAACAACTAAGAAAACCCATCACTTATTTTTGCAAAAAACAGTTTCAGTACTGTCTACGGTTGGGAAAATTCATATTTCCCAACCGTAGACAGTCTACGGTTGGGAAAATTCATATTTCCCCACCATAGACAGTCTACGGTTGGGAAAATTCATACTTCCCAACCGTAGACGATTCGATCTACTGATTGGGAAAATTCATATTTCCCAACCGTAGACGATTCAAATCGTTTTTCAAAAACCCAATTCGATCGATTTCGCTTATCCATGCATTGAAACCAATTAAATAAGATGGGTTTTTGATTTTTACCTTATTGAAGTCATTGCGGGTGGATTAAATGGTGTTAATCGATAATGAATTATTTTGAGAATTGACGATTAATCGAAGAAATAAGCGATGGAGGTGATGGGGAAGAAGAAAATGGAAGAATTAAAGGAGAGGAATGAAAACAAATTAGTTTTAGGTTTTCAATATTTAATATGTTAAGGGTATTTTAGTATTTTTCTTATTAATTAGGTCCCCTTATTTTCATTGTAGGATATTTGAATCCTTAGGAGCCCTCGAAACTCTTTTCTTGGAGCCCTTATAATAGGTTTCAAATTAAAACATCTTTCTGTGTAATCAAACATTTTTGAGATTTTATTTTTATTTTGCATCAGCATAATATAATACTTCAAGTCAATTAAGTTGATTTCAAAGCCTTCGACCAATGACTAGTTCAACTTGATACGAGTCTACGTCCCATGTAAGAATAATATAGTTTGCATTGTACAAAGTTTAATTTAAGTGTCCTAGAAAACTAGCATGGCTGAATCTAGTTCCCATTTCTAGAGGAATGGATGTTAAATTTCACAAAATTGTGAAGAATATGTCAACACATTTCCAGATATCTAAAGATTTTCTAAGATGGCCAATTTTTTTCTCTGTGTCATGCAACTAGTTAGTCAGACCGAGAGCAGTGAGCTTACGTAGTGAATCAAATCTCACTGAAGGAGAAAAAAATACACTAGTCTTTCATGTTCAAGGCTTCAGGCAGATCTTTTTTCTGCCCTATGTGAACCAAATATGTGTGTTCACTTTAGCAAATCAGATGATTCAGCAAAAAAAAAAAAAAAATCGTGTGCCTTGCGTCAAGGCTGGTACAACCTAAGAATAAACTGCGCAGCAAGCGTGAAAAGCAAACCTGGCTTAATGCATCTACCATCAGGAGTAAATGCCCCATTATGCTTAAAGAAACAAAAAAAAATAAATAGATATCCCTGGCTTGATTGGGGTATACCTAATAAGACAAAAGCTATGTCATTTTGAAGTAAAAGAAGCCACCCCTTAACCTTGTATTTTATAAATGGCAAAATTGCCCTCGTTTAATTAACACTAAAATTCTGATTAGATTGATTAATTAAGTTTAAATTGATTGAATAGATTAAAACTTATGAATTTAAGTTATGAAATTTTGTTTTTGATTGAACTTTTGTGGGATGATTTTTTTTTTTTTTTTTGAGAATATCTCTTGCAACGAAAATGAAGCACACAACCGAAACACTTCTAAAAAGGGGATTGCAAATCTGTTGTATGAAATCATACTCAAAATCAAAGAAGAAATCAACACTTTCAGTTCTGAAAGTATGAAAGGTCGGCAAGGTCGACTAACGAAGGTCATGCCGACCATTTTAGGCCGGCAAGGTCGACGAATGAAGAAACTGTCGACTTAACATGGCCGGCAAGGTATACAAATGAAGAAGATGTCGGCTTTATTATTTTTTGACACACAGGAGACTGTTATAAATGCGTAGGTAGTCGGCATGGTATTGATTGATTACCTTGCCGGCATTCTGTAGTCGGCATTTATTAACTTTCTTACCTTGCCGGCTAGTATTTAGTCGGCACTGTAGTAATCTTACAACCTTGCCGACTTTGGTTATCCCCAAAAAAAAAAAAACTGAATTCTAATAGATGCAATTCACTTTATTCATGCAATTTTGGTTACTACATTGATTGAAACATAAAATACAACTCCTTGTCGACGGAAAAACGAATGCACTTAGCATGTGCATCAAGCCTTTGAACCCCTAGGCGACCCTAGTGGACGAGTTATAGTCTCGTGAGGGTTTACATAGAGATCTACCCACAAAACCTACACTAAAACCATCAATCTTCGTTGGAGGAATCCCATTCATCTCCTGCCTGCATGAAGTCCGGGGCATACTCTGGGATTTTGGAGACCATGAATTCATAGCTTGCATCGAATGCGAATGCTTCCCCCTTTTCCTCCAAGTAGCGCGCTTTGACAACTTCATGCTACAAAAACAAAACACAAACTTACTTTGTTAGTGGTGTTTAGTAGGAAGATCAAACAACATGGATCACGTAAAATAAACCACAAAAACACTTACAAATTGCTCAATGGACAAGTTGAAGTTGGTAGCGTTGAAAATCCGAGGTTGAAGAGCTAAAAAGCGAGTATCGCATTTTCGATGACTAGGTGCCTATCATGGACTTGTTGAACACTTCTTCCATTAGGATTCCCAAACTCTTGCCTAAATTTGTTGTGTACCCTAGCCCAAAAGGTGACGGCATCCACCCTTATGGAGGACTGATGTCTAACTCGAGTTTCCGCGTACCAAGCTTTGGTGATTGCCAACTCTTCATTTGAATTTAATGAAGCCATTGTTGTATGTAGAGAGCTATTGGGTGAGTTAGGTGGAGTGTATGATGATATGAGCTTTGGAGAGTATATGCAAATAGTTGCGTGTTGTTTTGTAGAAAGTAGTGTATTTATAGGATGGTGCCCAAATTTGGTCGTTATAGTGCCTAAGTACAAGTCAATCAATGCAATTGTACTTGCAAAAATTTGAATTTTGAATTCTCCGACGATGTTTTTGTTTCCCCAGTATGCCGACCAAGACTTGGCCGGCAGGGTAGAAATTTGTTACCATGCCGACCTTATGATGATTTTAGGCATCATGAGTTGATTTTCTTCTGACTAACCGTCGGAGAGGTATTTGGTTATTAGCGTGCCGGCTATGGTACAGTCGGCAAGGTCATATTTTATAACCATGCCGACCTTATGATGATTTTAGGCATCAGGAGCTCATTTTCTTCCGTGTAATCACCGGAAAGGTATTTGGTCATTAGCATGCCGGGTATTATATAGTCGGCAAGGTCGTAATTTTGTTACCATGCCGACCTTATGATGATTTTACACATCCGGAGAAGGTATTTTCTGCAACACATAGCCGGCAAGTTCGATAGCATAATACCCCGCTGGCTGCATCACAGCCGGCTAGGTATTGATCTGATTACCTTGCCGACCCTGGAATGCAAATAATTTCTGCTGTCAGGGCCAGCAGTCTGACAGTTCACAACCTTGCCGGCACTGGTGTAGTCGGCAATGTAACTTAAAAAAAGCATGCCGGCATCAGTATTGAAACTTTACGTAGCTAAACAAACCATTCATTCAACAACTAGAAATCCAACACTTTTTGTCCAAAATACGAAAACATGTCCCATAAACCTTAAAAAAAAAACATTTGTCCAACAGTTAACCTTAACATTTGTCTACCACAACATAAAGAAATAAACTAGGAATGCATTCATTCACGACCACGACCCCGACCCCATTTAGCATTTTCACGATGACCACTACCACTTACACGTTTAGGAGCCCTCTTTTTGTCAGCATTCATCTTGGCTTGTGCTTTCTTCCTAGCTTTTTCTTCCCTATTTACTTCAGCATCAGCTTGCTTGAACAATTCATAGGCATCCTCATTGTCAATATTGCAAGCATAGTCAATGTGCTTGCTTTGATCTTCAATTGACAAAGGCTCTCCTCTGTCTTTCGCGTAACACAACACCTTCACAAAGGTATTCAAATGCTCCTTCTATTTTCAATTAAACAACAAACAATTAATAGAATGATTCGATAATGTAATCTTAAAACAGTAATAACAACTCTAAAATACTTACAAAGAACTTAAGACTTGTTGCTGGGTCTTTCGATGTCATCTTCCTGATACGAGCCAATTCTTCAGCAGTCGGTTCCCTAATCAAAGTAGGACGAGCCCAACCCAAGTACCACGTCATGTATTTATCACCAGATTCATGACCTTCGGTCACCTCGTCCGAAAGACTCACATCGATGATACGGCCACGTCTATCGTTCCAATGTTCTAGAGCTGGCGGTGGAGGGTAAGCGACATTGATAGTTTTTTGGGACGTGGCAGTCATCCCTTAACATTAAAGAATGACTTATCTTCATCGAAATGAGGTTCTTCTTGGACGTAACCCAATTGTCGCATTACCTGTGGATCGTACATTGAATATCCATGGGAGCACAACAAGGGTCCGTAGTATAATGCAACTTTATCTCTCCTTTGGATTAAACCTTGATTTCTAGCATCTCGATACGGATCAAATATCACCTCATGCGCAGTCAATTTGTCGATGGCGATTCGGATTTTGATAAGCTGTTGCGGCATTTCCTTATCCTGACCACCCTTAAAACTGTATCTTTGCGCTCTTGGCTTATCAATCGCAACATTCTCATCCACTTTGATGTAGGAGTTGCCTTTCACCAAAGACGGGAAGTGCTCATATATCCAAACCTATGCAAACACAAAGTTTAGTAAGAATTTTATCTTACGAGAATTTTGCAAATATAAATGATTTAGACAATAAAATTACCTGGAAGAGACATATATTTCCGTTAACTTGTGCAGTGAGTGCCCTAGAACCCTTTATCAACTCATTGTTCAAGAAGGCGACCACCGCAGTACCCCAAGAATACTCATGCATCTTATTTAAGGGATCCAATAGTTGTATATACCTGGCATCGACCAAGCTTCCGGAACTGTCGGGGAAGATACATTTGCCCAAGATGTATAGCAAATAAGCTGACGCGGTAGCATTGATTCGCACCGATTTCACCCTTCTTTCCTTATCAAAGATTTTCTTGGTGTCACATAATGTGTCCCTCAACTGCTTCAGATTAAACTTCTTGCTTAGACGACCATCCTTCTTCACAAGCATAGACTCCGTCTCAGTCTGATCCCAATCGAACAATTTGTTGCTCAATTTGTAAATATTCTCCCAAAAAATCTTATTATCGAAGCCCTCGCTGATATCTTTTCCCTCAACCTCGAGGCCTAGAATTTGATGAGCATCATCGGGAGTTATCGCCATCTCACCGAGTGGGAATAACATTGTATCAATATCTCCGTGGAACCTCTCACATAATGCAGATACGGTAACTCTATCATGCTCAATATTCGAACTCTCCACCGTAGGCCACAACCCGGAGTTCTTCGCAATCACTTTCACCTCCTCACATTCATCCTCAAGATCCCAAGTCTTAGTCACTGAACATGAAGCTTGGCGCCTCATGAGACGGATGACATGCTTGTGATCCTAAATACCAAAAAAATCAAATTAAAATAAATACAAAGACTTGACGCAAATTTAAGATAGATACACACTGCATAAAAAAAAAAAGACGGATTGAGATTACTTACGATAGTATTATGGATCGTACATGCCCATGAGTCTTTGTATCCAAAAAGAACATTTCCACCATATTTTGGGGTCCCCTTTGGAGGCTCACCTTCTCATTCTAACCATCAAGTGAGGGGGAGGCATGTGGGAATCAGCTGGTTAAGTGATAACCCTCTTTTTCTGTCCGGTTTCAGTTGAAGTTGAAGCTTCGGTTTGTTGAACAATAGCTAGAGTTTGTTCTCCATCTCCTTCTTCTTCTTCTTCTTCTTCTTTTTGTTCCACTGCCTCTTCAACAATTTCATCTTCGATGTCTGATAGACACATTTTTGTGTCTAAGTTGTCCTCAATTTTCTGTATTGTTGGTACTCGATTTCGTACTTTTTACAGTGTTTTTTGTGTTTGTAGGTATTTTTGGGAAATAAATATTTTTGGAAAAATCGGCTCGAAAAATTATGCGGATCACCCCCTAGAGGACATTTGCTATGCGGACTCTATACCTTGGATAAGGGGCACCTCAGTGGACACCTGCTATTCGCACCCCAACTGCTGGATAAGGGGCACTACATCTTCTTCAGTTTAAAATTCAGTTTTGGCAGGAAATTCTCGCAGCTAAAAAAACAGAATTTGGATCGAGCTTTGGGAATGTTTTAGAGCGACTCAATGGATGAAACTTCTTGGGATGATTTTATTGGGCTTAACAGACTTGGTGTATGTCTTTGGTTCGATTGAATTTGGCTATGTAATCCAAACGAAGAGAACATGGTAGCACGTTCACGAGGAGATATTTACGGGATTTTGGTTGTGCTTTTGGGAAGGTTCTGTGTGCTACAAAGAGATAAACTCAATCTAAGTTATGTTGGCAGCGTGTAGGAGTGAATCTGCATACAACAGACGCGTGAGAAGACAAGAATGGAAAAAAAACTTCTCGGGAATATTTTCATTGACTGCCGAGTAATGGGAAGATTTTTTGGATTAATGAGGAGTTTCTCTTAGTCCAAAGGGGTATAAATAGGTTGCTGGGGTCGATCAGAGGTCACTGAGAGTTTGGGAGATTACAAAGCATCACAGAGGCGAAAGATTGATCACCAGAGAGACCTGCTGCTGCTGCTGCCATTGAAGAACACGAAGAACATTGGACGCCTAAGAACAGTCGTTCATGCTACAGTGATAACGACTCACAGATGAGGGTCGTAGTTCAGGAGACAGTCTTAAAGCAACAGTAACAGTGACAGGAAGCTTTTATCGTTCTTTGTAACAGCTCGGTTTGTAACACTTATAACTGTTACAAACCCGGTTTTTATTATATTTTCTCCATTTCATCTTTGTAAACACCCTTTGAGCAATAATAATGATTTTTGAGCGTGTTTCCAACATGATGAGCGGCTAATTCCCTCACAACCAAGGCAATGAGGAAGCTATTTACGCATGAATAATTGGTAACTATTTTATTTTCTCTAATTTATAATTAATAATTCACTCAATCACTGCTTTTGCAGAGTATTTAATTATTTGCATAATTTTCTTCATTAGTTGTGATTCAATTAGATAGGTTATGCTTTGTATTAAGATAATCTATGCTTAGGGGATACAATTAATTTTTGAGAATTTGCCTGATTATTTGTGAATTAAGAAACAAGGGATTTAAAAGATAATTAGAGTTTTGGGTTATTTACCGTTATTCATTCATGTGTAATAGTGGAATCAGTGTCTTGGTTATTCCTAATATCTTGAAATCAAATTTTGAGTTAAGTTTTGCTTGTTTTTAAGTTTTATAAGTCTAAATCTTTTGCTTTCACAAGTCTCAACGAACCTTTTTACTACAACATTATTGAGATTAGATCAATATCCTTATCTTTATCTCCATTACCATCATCATCATCATTACCTCCTCCAACATTAGGCATGTCTTGATCACCATCATCATCATCATCATTGTTACCTCCTCCAATAGCCGGAGTGCTGTTTTCATCAACATCATCATCATCACCTCTTCTACCAGATGGAATTGATTGGTCTTCATCTAGAGTCTCGTCAGAATCACTGGGTTCCGATGGTGGTTCAAAATCATTCGGTACACAGATCTTGAGCGTTCCCGGCACAACGTATGCCCCTCGATGTGTTGAAGTCAAGAGTTTTTCACCAACACGAGGAGGTCTTGAAGGAGGACTAAGAGCTTTCTTCTTTGCCTTTTGCAACCTGAACAAGAACAATTAAGAAAAAAATTATAAGTCGGCAGGGTCGACATATACAACCAATCCGGCGGACCAAGGTCGGGAGGGTGGATATGTAAACAACATGCCGGCTAAAGCATAGTCGGCAGGGTTTTATTCCAATAACCTGCCGGCGTATAACAACTATGAACACAGGGTTTTCAACGTCAATAGTCGGCAGGCTTTATAATCAAAACAATGTCGGCCAACATACAGCCGGCAGGGTGGAATTCAAATACCATTCCGACTATCATAATTAAAGGCATCAGGAGACACAAAAATTGAAATACAACCGGTAAGGTAAAAAATTATAACCGACACGGCTAACAAAAAACTGACGCCGGCAGGGTCCTATGTTGAATACCTTGCCGACCCTGCAAGTAGCAGTTACATATACTAAACAGCCGGCAAGATCTTAAACCTAAGAGCTTGCCGACTAAACCTAGCTATGAAAAGTCGGCAGGGTCGTGAAACAAACACCTTGCCGGAGAAATAACTGCAAATTCAAAGATTCGATTTTTCTGACCTAATTTGACATGCAAACATGAAATTGAAGTATTGGAGTGAGTTTAAGTAGGCCCTTACTTTCTTAATCGCACCATTTCTCGTTTTTCAGCGACTACAAATTCTTCTTCTTTAACCGTTTTTTTCTTCTCTTTTTGTTGAACTAATTTAGCAAATCCAGGGTTGTATTCATTGGGTTTTCTATTAGCTTCTATCATACGAGTTCCCTTCCGTTGTGGTGGTTCCATTTTTGAAGATTAATCGGAATTTTTGAATCGACGATCCACTCGATTTAATCGTCGAGTTTTGATGGTGGTGGTGGGGGAGGTCGGTATGATGGTGGAGGAGAAGAAGAAGAGAAGAAGGAAGATGAAATGAAAATAAAAAACTGACTAGGGTAATAGAATTATAAAGGGCAAGGGTGGTATTGTAACTTCACCCATTAGGACTCCCCCTTAGCCCTTAAAAAGAGTCCACTTAAAATTGGGTATACCCCAATTTGGCCGGGTAGATATTTTCGATTGGCTAAAAAAATACAACAGTGGTTGGCAATGAATCATAAATGTATGGATATGATCATCAATGGTGTTCAAATTCAACTATATGCATTTGTTTAGACCACCAATAGAAGTAGAGCAAACGTGTGCAGAAGAAAGCAGGATTCATTCAAGTTGATTTTAGGGAAAAATATCGTTTGGTCCTTTTTTAGGTGGGCCCATGTCTGTTTAGTCTTTTGGTCAAACGCCTTTACTGTTTGGTCCATAATTATTTAAAAATATTTAAATAGACAAAAATACCCTTCCATGTTAATTTTTTTTTTTTTTTTTTTTTTTTTTTAAGAGTTCTTCCGTGCTAAAAAAAACAGACTTCATTCCCAGGAATGAAGTCCATACAAAAAGCTAAAAAAAAAGACTTCATTCCTGGAAAAGTCCATATAAAAGCTTCATTCCCAGGAATGAAGTCCATACAAAAAGCTAAAAAACAGACTTCATTCCTGGGAATGAAGTCCATACAAAAAGCTAAAAAAACAGACTTCATTCCCGGGAATGAAGTCCATACAAAAAGCTAAAAAAAACAGACTTCATTCCCGGGAATGAAGTCCATACAAAAAGCTAAAAAAAACAGACTTCATTCCCAGGAATGAAGTCCATACAAAAAGCTAAAAAAAACAGACTTCATTCCCAGGAATGAAGTCCATACAAAAAGCTAAAAAAATCAAAAAAAAAAAAAAAAAACATTCAAACACCAGCAGCAAATCATCATCATCTTCATCGTCTTTCTTTTCTTCATCGTCTTCATCGTCATCGTCTTTCTTTTCCTCTCAAATCATCATCTTCATCTTCATCATCTCAAATCATCATCTTTCTTCATCTTCATCATCATCATCTTCATCGTCTTTCTTCATCTTCAACATTCAAATCATCATCTTCATCGTCTTTCTTCATCTTCTTCTTCTTCTTCATCAATAACGACATCAAAAACAACAACATATCCATGAAAAATCGTCGTCATCGTTTTGTTCTTCTTCTTCTTCTTCTTCTTCAACAACAACAACAAAAACAGTAGCAGAAAGAAAAAGAAAAAAGAAAAAGAAAAAAAAAACTAGATCTGAAAACATGTGGAGAGAGAAAGTAAATCTGAAAATAAAGATATTTTCTAGGGTTTTAGTCTATATATGTGGTCCCAAAAGGGTATTTCTGCCGCCACAGAATGAAAATTACATCATCCATGACATCACCCTAGGACCAAACCATAATTTCTAGGACCAAACTATAATATATTTTCCCAAATAGGACCAAACAGACACATGACTGAGTCAACTGGACTAGACTCTCTCTAATATATTATTCCTAGGACCTAATGATATTTCCTACGTTGATTTTATCAACTGCAACATTAAAGTTGAACATTGTACGACTACTCTTACTAAGAATCCACGCCTTCTGATTCCCTAAACCGAGTAAAACTTTGACCTAGATATCTAACTCAGTAGACTGAGGTATGAGTCAGACTCAGTGAAGGTCCTCTTACTCAGCTAACTCAGTTTTGCTAAATATGGCAAGAAACTGTTCAATTGGTGCAGAAAATGAGATAATAATTCCATTAATAGATCGTACGGGTATCAGTAAGAAATTCATGACGTAACGAGCTATCACGTGTTTCTGAAATATTTTCTGTCCGTTGGATAAAGGCATGACTCGTGCCCTCTCACATGCGTGAGCGTTTCGCCCGTACTTTCCTTGGATTGCTAGTTCTGAACTTGTGTCTTGTGCAGCGACGGATCCAGGAATTTATGTTTGGGTGGGCTAATTTTTTTCTTCTCGAACTCTCAACTTAATTTGTCTCAACTGCAAGAATGACAACTGCGGTAATATACTTAAAGCTGAGTATGGATATGCCACACGATCTCTTTTCCTTGGAGCATAAAGCTATTAATCAAATTTTTCACCTTGTAACTAATATTAGGGAGGAATAATTTGCGTATCGAAAATAATAATTCTGATTTATTTAGCGGCCGAAAGGCTGCCCAATTTTTTTCTAGTTTTAAAGGTTATTATAGGGATGCAAAAATATTTGGAGTTTGTACATATACGCATAATAAGTCATGACATATTGTATTTTTGTCTCATGAATACACTGCATTTTTAGATTATACATAGATATACATAAAATTGTAGTCACTTCATAGAAGAAAAATGAATTTTTGGACAAACACTTGCTTTTGTTCTTTTTTTATAAAGGTGGACAAACGCTTGCTTAGTTAAGGACAAGACACCCCCATTTGACACACAGTTTTATTTTATCAAACTGACACGTAACAGGTGAGCCCATTCAATACCTGATTTTAAGAAACATCATGAATACTTATATTTTTCCCTATAGCCTTTGAACGGTTGAGATGATATTCAAAAATTAATCCATGCGGGATAGGGTTCCAAAATCTTCTGATTTCTTCCACGCAGAATCATATCTTAACAATTAATGGGCTAATTAAAATTTACACATGGGCTAAATTTTACAAATGTTAAAAATTACACTAACAAAACATCTTTTTAGAAATTTTGGGGTGGGCTTCAGCCTGGGTAAGCCACCCCCTAATACCGTCCCTGGTCTTGTGAGTATTCACTCTTCCCGGGGGATCGGGGATGACAATGAGCGATACTAGTAAGGCTGCCCAGATTCGACTCTAATCCGCTCGATCAACCCGGCTTGTCAATTTAAACCAGCAGCCGACCTGCCTGCTACTCACCCGTAGATAACCACCATTGTTGGGTCGACTGGCAGGTAATGGCCAAATTACTCTAGCAAATCTACCCTTCCATATATTATTTTTTTCCACTAACAAAATTATTTTATACCTTTTATTAAGGAGGAAGGATCCCTTCACACTTTTATTATCACACTATTTCACACGTTGAATGTTATTTTCGTGAATAAAAACCAAATCGTAACGAATTTGAAGCTTATATTCTGAGGATATGTTCCTCTTACCAAGTTCTACATGCCTACCAAACCTGAGAACATTCTGAAATATAAAACCTCACAATCTACCGATCTTAATTTTGACAGTCAGAAATCCGTTGATTTTCAACGGCTCATTTTCAAAGTAGTAGATGGTGGTGTTATACGTCTCGGAATACGTTCATTTTCGGTAGGAACGTAGAGTAACGGTAGCATATTTCCAAAATATTAGCTTCAAATCCGTTACGGTTTGATTTTTATTTGCAAAAAAAGGCGTCCAACGTATGAGATAGTGTGATAATAAAATTGTGAGGGGATCCCTCCCTCTTTATTAAGAATGTTAACTTGTTATATTCTGGGTATCCTTTGACAAGGATTCAATACAAGAAACTATGGAACAATGACAGAATATTTTCAAGTACCATTAAATCTAGAATGCTTAGCTAAGGTGTCCGCCATACTATTAGCCTCTTTCTTAACAAAAGTACATGGCCACATACTAAACGACTTGAGAAAATGAATACACTTCTGCATAACACTATTTGTTGTCCAGTTGATAGTTCCTAAAATATCATTGATAGCATATATGATGTTCTTGTTATTTCCCTCTAAATATAAATCTTGGACTGAATTGTTTGTTGCCCATCTTATTGCCTCTAGTGAAACTAAAGATTTTTGGATACGCCTCCTTTTACAGCTCGAAAGGTACCTGCACCATGTCTCGCTAGTAGTTCAGTTCCAATATGTAAATTGTACTTAATAAAGGAAGCATCGAAATTATTTTGATGGCTGGTTCATCTGGAGGTTTCCATATTAGAACCTGTACACTATCTCTGTTAACAGTCTGTTTAATAATTGTACCTTCACATTTAGAAATAAACTTTTCCAAAGCTAATATGAATTGCACTGGTTTAAATTGAGCATTGTACAACTGGGCATCTGTGTTTTCAAATAAACCACAAAATACAACATATGAATCTAATTATTTCCTGCAAAAAGCCTTTGTGAAATTGATTAGATAGAAACAAGTAGTTCAACAGTTGATTAAAACTTGTGTTACTAATCATCCTGCAAGAGAACTATCCACGGCAGACCAAATTCTCTTAGAAATGGAAAAATCTAAAAATAGGTGTTGATTGCTTTTTACATTAGTGAAAAAGCGGGCGTCTAACAACCACACCCAATATTTCGTTTAGGCAATCTGTATGGACAAACTCCAATATAATTCCAAGAGAATCAACTAGACAGTCAGACTCAATCAATGAAAATATATCCAAGAGTTGTATCTCTATTTCTCAATGTAATCAGCAAATCAAACAGATAGAATCTGTGAGCCTGATTATTATGAGAAACAACTTGAACGGTACCAAAGACCAATGTTCAAGTGTCAAATTAATTTATATCAATAACCAAAGGTTGGATTATCTAATTGATTGAACTACGCACAACCTGTGATATTTCAATTATATAATCAAATATAATGCGGAAAAGATATAACACAAACACCAGAAATTTTGTTAACAAGGAAACCGAAAATGCAGAAAACCCCGGGACCTAGTCCAGATTTGAACACCACACTGTATTAAGCCGCTACAGACACTAGCCTACTGCAAGTTAACTTCGGACTGGAATGTAGTTGAGCCTTAACCAATCTCACACTGATCAAGGTACAGTCGCGTTCTTTAGGCCTCTAGAACCACGCTGGATTCTGCGTACTTGATTCCCTTAGCCGATCTCACCCACAACTAAGAGTTTCTACGACCAAAGTCGAAGACTTGATAAACAAATCTGTGTCATACAGAAAAGTCTATTGAATAGATAAATCTGTCCCCCACAGAAATACCTATGAGTTTTGTTCCGTCTTTTGATAAATCAAGGTGAACATGAACCAATTGATATACCGGACTTATATTCCCGAATAACATCCTAATAATATCAATTACCTCACAATATTCTTAACCGTATGGTTGCGAAACAAGATATTGTAGAATCACTAACCATGAGACGAAGATGTTTGTGACTACTTTTTATCTTACCTATCGGAGATTAAATCTCGAGCAAATATTAGAGAAGATATTACTCGATACGATAGAACAAAGTAAGATCAGAACACTCAACTACAAAGAAAATATATAGTTGGGACTGGCTTCACAATCCCAATGAAGTCTTTAAGTCGTTAACCTATAATGGTTTTAGAAAAACCTAGGTTAAAGTAGAATCAACTCTAGTCGCAACTAGTATCACACATGAGGTGTGGGGATTAGGTTTCCCAGTTGCTAGAGTTCCCCCTTATATAGTCTTCAAATCAGGGTTTGCAATCGATGTTACCTTGGCAACAAAGCATTCAATATTCACCGTTAGATGAAAACATGATTAGACTCAAGCTAATATCTTTCAACCGTTAGATCGAACTTAGCTTGTTATACACAAATGAAATGTGACTTCATTTAGATATGGGTAACCGTACCTAAACGTGTACACTTGGTTGGCTCAACAATAGTTAACCAAAGTTAGTCATATGAACACTTTCATATCAACCTTGTTCATCTTAACACAACTAGTTCAAATGACTCAAATGAAACTAGTTATAGAGTTGTTTAATTGTTTATATTCTCATAGAAGTATGCAAGACATAATTGAAGCAAAATCGATTTTGATTCGCTCGAATCAAATCATGAACATTATAGCCACGGTTTGCAAAAGATTGCATTCCTTATTTTATAAATGTATTTGTTCAGGAACAAACCGATTTTAGAACTCAACCCACTTAAGTATGCAAACGTGTACGCATACCTAAGTAGCTGGAATTGGTCTGGGTTCGTCAGTATGTGAACGTGTACGCATACTTTCGTACACAACCAAACTTAGTTGAATTACCGAACTTGAACTTACGTTGGTAGGCATACGGGTATGCATACTAAGTTCCCAGACTTCAACTATCAAATCAGTACGCATACGGGTATGCATACTATGGTTCCCAGACTTGGAATAACTTGCAACAGTTAGCATACAAGTACGCATACTGTGCTATATCCAATCAATGGTTAATTGTTATAAACTCCCATTTCAATCATTGAAACATTCTTAGAAGACGAAAATAGCTGTCTCACACAAACTATTAGCTTCAGAGCAATTTTCAAGTAATCAAATAATCAATACGAAATATTCCGAGTCTACACCAAATGATTGTCTCACACAAATCATATAAGATGTTACCAGACGATTTTCACATGATCATCTTTTGACTTTCGTCAAGAATATAATATGAACTTGGTTAAAGCGAAAGCTTACCAACACATATTTCGAAAAATATGTAAGCGAGTTAAACTCAGCTCGAAATACCAAGTGTGTATAATCGAAGTCTACATAGCAATACGACTTTTGTCTCAAATAGGAGATAGAGTATAAATAGACTTTTGAGTGATAGATGAGTTCAAGTCTCCACATACCTTTTGTTGATGAAGTTCCACAAGCTCCCCTTAGTAGTTCTTCGTCTTCAATCGATGAACGCCGTGAAGTCTAAAGCTGAACTACACATTCTATCCTAATCCGAGACTTAGCTATAAGTAGACTAGAAATCAAGAATTATAGTTTTGGCAACTAAACTTGACAAACAAGCTTGAGATAGCAACGCTTGCGAGTTCGACCGAGCAATGCTCTAACAATCTCCCCCTTTGTCAATTTTAGTGACAAAACTATCAATACATATGGATTACAAAATAAATAAACTTTGTAGCTTCTCATCCAAATGCTTGATTTCCTTGGTTCTTCAACATAACTCGAAATTTTCGTCACTTCCAAGTACTCTAGTGATTCTGAACGTGTTCAACTCAGCATCATAGTTGTTGAAGATCCGTAGCTATAACAATATATAAGAACAAGATATTTTCGTATTGGTATACAGTGTCATAGTATTATTACACAGCATCAAAGTCCAATTGTATCACAACTTTGACAACAATACTATGGTGATATGTATCACTCCCCCTTAGTCAATACTTCATCTCACAATGAAAACCACTCCCCCTTACATAATGATCCGTAAACCATATGTATTTGTAGTGTGAACTACACAATAATTCTCCCCATTTTTGTCAATATAAATTGGCAAAGGTACGAAAACTAGCGGGATCATAATGACATTCTCATGGAGATACTTCATGACTAAAAGAGAACATATCAACTTTGTTTCGATGACTTCACATAGTCGAAACTTAGTGTATTCATCAAGGAGTTTATAAAGATACAAGATAACTCATACAATATTCCACTGCAGCATTCCCCACAAAGATTTGGCAATTAAGCACAAGTTCAATTAACAACTCTCCCCTATAAAATGTCATTCCCGAAAGAACAACAAGAGCGACCTTACTTTTACAAGAAAAGAAAGATTTCTTTGGACATTAACAAATTACATGAAACATGAATTTGTATCCAGAAATCTCAATTAAATTAACCACGAGAGAACCCATGATTAATTTAATTGGAAATGCTCAACATAAGAGAACTTATGGAGCCGCTCAGTACTTTCACATAGAAGTGGATCAAGGAAAGATCAATACTGCGGAATATACAAAGATTCATTCTATTTTCATCAATATTTGCATAATGATACCATAGACTTAATCTTTGTTATCAAAAGTTCATTATGTTTTCCATCAATATTTGCATAATGACATATAATAGACTTAACTTTTGACATATATGGGACAATCATAGTTCACGGATGTAAACACACATATCCCATAAAATTATTTTTGCAATATATAAAACCAATAAAGATTAATACTGCAAAATCATCTTCCAAAAAAACTTTAGAATTTAAATAAATAAATCTAAAAACATTGCAAGATGAAAATCGTCGGCAATAGCTATGTGTACTCACAATAATAATTGTTATTCCAAAACCTGGTTATCCTTCTTAAATCACAAGAACAAATTCTCATAAGAAGTTTCCTAGACATAATAACAAGAGAAAGAGAATTTACTCATCATCTTCATCATCGGACACCATCCAAGAGGCTTGATCGTATCCATATCTTCCTTGATTTCGGGAAACTTAGTAGCAATCACATAATTAATTGTTCTTGCACACATTTTACCTTGGAATTGATCTTTCACACACCCTTGTGAATTTGATGAAGAAGACTCAAGGTGGTAGGATCGCAAGAACCGTCAAGGTAATCACATCTTTGTCTTTTGCAAGCATTCTCCTTCATACGTTTGAAAATACAAGGATAAACAAGTTTGGGAGTTCCAATAGAGTTGCCAATAGGAGCAATAGAATATGCTCGACAAATTTGCTCAATTAAGCAAGGAAAGCCTAACTTCTTGTTGGATGACGTCATTGAGAGCATTTGAAGAATGATGAATCCACAAATATCAAGACTTCGAGAATCCAATTCAAGGAAATAGACTAACTCCGCAAACTCACGACTCCACCGAGAGTTTCTCAATTGTGGAGGTACAAAGATAAGATATACCAAGTTTTCCGAAAGACATCAAAGCAAGACTAAGATAATTAGTAGGAAACTTCCCTTCAATTCAATCAACACTCTTTCCACACCGACCATTAGAAATGGTTTCATATGATGGTCTTTCTTCCCTTGTCTAGGAAGGCGAAAATTACCCAAAGGAATTTTGGTAATCCTTGAAATCAACTCTCTATTAACAAGAATCCTTTCTCTATTTATCATGGGCTTGAATTCCATGTCATCAAGATCAACATCATGGATGTTAGCATAGAAGATTCTTGTGAGAGTGTCAAATCCTTCACCAAGACCATTAAAGATGTTTCCAAGATTAAATTTTTCACGATAAACCAAATCTTCTTTATGACCACTAACCATATCCAATTTGTTTTCTAGAATGAAACCACTAGAAGAAATCCTTTCAAAGATATTCATACTGGACTCATTGATAAATATAATTCTAAGAAAGTCTTGATTTTGAAGTATAATCATGCTAGAAGAGGATGAATCCAAGTTTTTTGAAACCTTCTTCGAAGCCTTGAGATTCCCCATGAGATCTAGAAAAAGAGAGAACTAAGAGAGGAAAAAACTTACTTGAGATTCTCCATATCTTCTGTTGATTGTTTTTTTCCTTCATCTTTGCTCCAACGTTTGCATTCCATACGCGGGCATGTGTTGGAATTTTCTTGTAGTGATTCTGTGGCACATGTGGACATTCCTGTAGTGTCACAGGGAAGTATCCATGATAGTCTATGCTGTCATTAGACATTACTTGAGTAGTGAATGGCTCAGTAGAATGCTTTTGTTGGATAAGCATTGAGTTTCTTCACTTAATAAAATATTGTAGAGGTGGGGTTATCCAGTCGTAACGCCTTGCTACATCAGAAGTGCTATTGTTAGCAAAATTGAGTCCCATGATTGGAGACAGCGTGGTAAATTCATTGACAGGGATGTGAATAAAATGAGACTTTCTTGATTGCGGAACCTCTTGATGTATGACTTCAAATCTTCTTCAGGTTCTTCCTTCAACGTCATCAGAGTCTGAAATTTCTTCATGTAGCATAGAGATGGATTATCTACCAAATCATCTGGATTTGGGTTTCCTTCTTCAGAGAGGTATAAACACGGACATATCTTTTAATATATTACCTTGTTGTAGTGCATCCATGATCTACCTAGAATCACGTTATACCCCAGATCCTTCATAATTATGTAAAGTTTAGTTTTTGTCTAGGTAGAACCCATCTTATCTGCAGAGTGATATGACCATAAGGATTTATGGATTTTCCTTGATGGCCCTTGATCGATATTGGATTGTGACCAACTTCTTGTCGAGCGATTTCCGCGGCTTTGAGAGTTTTAAAAGGAATGATCTTGAAGACAGTACCAACATCGATCAACGTTCTTCCAAATTCCGTATTTTTGAGACTGGCTGTAGCAAGAAGTCCCAAGTCCTGTTTTCCTTTGTCGTTGGCCGATTCAGAAGATGCTTCAGCTTCTTCAGGGAAATACATGTGTTTGCCCGACACGACATGGTTGAACGCAGTGAACATATCTTTGCGTTGCGCTTTTGAGAGGTGTAACAACTCATGCATGTATTTCATCAGAGATTGCACAACCTGGTTGACAAGTTTTTTAAGGAAAGCGAAACTCTTGAATGCAAAGGGTTTATGTGGACTATTTCAGTCCCCAAGTGTAGTTCACCAAATTCAATTTTCTCTTTGAAAATACGTTTCATACCATTGCATTCATTTGTGGGGTGATTCAAAAATCGATGAAAGCGGCAGTATTGGGATCTCCCATCTCCTCTTTAGTTGGTGGTCGTCTGACATGAGGTAACTTGATCGCACCATCTCGTATCCATACTTCCATCAAATCAATTACTTTTTATATAAGAAGAGGGAAATTATGAGTCGTTTGAGCGTCTTTCACTTATTTTTATTAACATTGAGCAGAAGATAGTGTATATTGGACTTGATCTTATTTTGTGGTATCAGTGCTTGTGGTGCTGGAGCTGATAGTGGTGCCATACGTTTGGGTTGTGGCACATCGGAAGAGGTGGCTTTCCTTTCTCATTCTTTAGTAAGACAAGTGTTGTCACGGGTCTTACGTGATATTTCGACTTTGGTAGGTTTGGCACTTTCAGTAAGACAGGTGTTGTGGTAGCGCACCATTTGGCTGCTTCGTGAAGCTCTGAAAAGGTTTGGAAACGTAGGTTTTCCAATAATGCTCTGTAGAAGAAAATCATCCTGTAAATGCATAATTACACAAGTTTCTGTTCAGTGACATTTGGATCATGGAAATCCAAGGCGTGGACTTTGAACCTCTTCACATAGTCGTTGGGATGTTCGTTGCTCCTCTAGAACATCCTTCCTAGACCAGAAAGGGTGATCTGTTCTAACACAAAGAAGTATTTCCTATAAAAGATGTCAACTATGTCACACCAACTTGCAATGCTTACTGATGAAATATTATTGTACCTCATGCAGGCTATGACTGTTAGGGACTTAGAAAATTATTTGAGACGAAGGACATGACTATATTCATGTTCTCCTAGTGATTCCAGAAATCTTGAAACATGTTCTCATACGTTTCCGGTTCAATCATACATCGACAACGTTAGAGAAGTGTATCTCTTGGTAAGAGACACCCTTCGAAAATCAGTAGAATATTGAGGCTGATGTCGGTGGACAGAGGATAAATTTTCCTTTCCACGAGTTTCCAAGAAGCGTTCCAAATCTTCACGGGTGATGAAATTTGATCGGTCTTTCATTGATTAGTGATCTGTGGTATCACGAAATTCATCATCTTTTATAGTATGGATCTTGGGGTTCCAGGTTCATTTGTTGTGGTCTTCTTAGCTTTCCATTTCTGACGTTGATAAGATGAAAATTGCTTTGTTAAGGTCTTCAGATAAGTAAAGAATCCTTCTTCGTTACAGCCATGTCTTCTTGGGTCTTGGAGAGGATTTCCTGCGTCTGCATCAAATTAGCCATGGTAAGCGGATATTCCTGATTTCCTCAGTGGTCTGGTTGGGGAGAGGAGCATTTCCAAGACCAGTATTGGTATTATCATCATTTTTAACATGAGGGGAGGTGCCCGGAGCACCAATATTTGGAAGAGGGGGAGTGGTACCCGGAATACCAATGTTGTTGATAGGATGAGTGGTACTAGTAGCACCAATAGTACTTGCGTTGGGATTGGGGTTGGTAGTTGAACTATCGGGGTTGATAGTTGAACCATTGAGATTAGTGTTGTTCGTTGAACCAGATCTAAGGCCGACCATCTTCGAATAATTTAGTTTGCAATAGAGGGATTAATATCCCACTGTGGTCTCCAATTTATTCACGGGTAAAAATGTTTCACTGGTTCATGAGTAAAAGTGGTGGAGTGAGAAAGTGCTCGATGAAGCAAATCGTCTAAACCCTTACACAAATGTACTGCATGGGAGTACTTTGAGTTCGAGAGACTAATTTGTAGTCCTATGGCATAAACCAAGAAACGACTGTTCCAGATACAATTAGATCGCAAGGAAGGAGAATGGTCGATCTGTAGGGAGAGAAGCTGAGAACGTGTAGAGATCAATGGAAATCGATTGATTGTGACAAATGTGTTGAACTTCTTTGAAGGTGATTTGTCAGTTGTTGATGGTGGTTTTTAGCTTAGGGATAAAATCGTAAAACTGTACATCTGACATGACGTCACTATGACCAATAGCACATTTATTGAATCAATCAGCGTATTTACGTAAGAATTACCAGGGTACTTTTTTATACATGTGTCATGTTCCACGACAGAACCCTTAGTATTAACTGACATCACCTCTGTATACACCTAACCCAAATTCTCCCACCGTGCCAATGGCAAACCATGACAGCCACGTCTCTGCGCCAAGGCATGCCAACCATGCCAGCCGCACCACCGTGCTAATGGCAAACCATGCCAGCCACATCTCTGCGCCAAGGCATGCCAACCATGCCAGCCGCACCACCGTGCCAATGGCAAGCCATGCCAGCCACGTCTCTGCGCCAAGGCATGCCAACCATGCCAGCCGCACCACCGTGCCAATG
The DNA here is from genome assembly GCA_023531295.1 of Papaver armeniacum. Classification (NCBI taxonomy): domain Eukaryota; kingdom Viridiplantae; phylum Streptophyta; class Magnoliopsida; order Ranunculales; family Papaveraceae; genus Papaver; species Papaver armeniacum. The sequence continues at coordinate 487,424 of JAJJWW010001088.1, read as the reverse complement.
GCAAACCATGCTAGCCACGTTTCTGCGCCAAGGCATGCCAACCATGCCAGCCGCACCACCGTGCCAATGGCAAACCATGCCAGTGATAGACGCATTTATGTGTCTAATTTGTCCTCAGTGTCTCTATTGTTAGTCTCGATTTTTCTACTTATTTGGTTATTTTGTGTCTTTGTAGGTATTTTTGGCAAATAAACATTTTTGGAAAATTCGGCTAGAAAAGTTGTTAAAGGCAACCTCGGAGGACATTTGCTTAACGTACCCATGCTTTGGATAAGGGGCACCTCATTTACTAAGGGGCACCTTCTTTACTATTTACACCCAGGACAGCAACTGCTAACCGCACCCCATCACTGGTTAAGGGGACTCCACCTTCTTCACGGTTTGAATTCGTTTTGGCGGGAAAATGCAGGTTTCACCTGCGAGCTTCTAGATTTGATTCTGAAAGAGATTTAATCGGAGTTGTTTGTGGTTTTGGATTGGAACCAACCTGTTCTATCAAAACAGGGTTATTAGTTGGCCCAGCTTCGGTAATAAAGGAAGATATCTTCTTTATTTTCAAAACAGGGAAGGTGAAGTACTTATAGTGTTTCTCTGTTATATACTGAGCTTAGGAAGATATTCTCGGAGATATTTGTGTCTATCAAACACAGAGAGTTTAGGAAGGGGTTTGAACAGCTCAGCTGCCGCGTGAGATAAAGAGTACGTGGAGAATAAACAGGGAAAGAAGATAATAAGATATCTCGGGTTTTCTACTCTCTTCCCCGAGTTATCTGTTTGGTCTTGGGACTTGGCATGTATTCTCAGCGTGTAGGACATCATCTAGCACGTTCAATCTTTGACTTGGAAAGTTTCAACACATGCAGCAGCGTAAAAAGAAATAATCCCGTGGATTAATATTGATTTACTGTGAAGATTTTTGGGCAGTTAAGGTCGAGATATGAGCTGTTGTTGGGTATAAAAAGGGTGCGAGGAGTTCAGAGAAGAGAGGGGGGAGAGTTTGGGAGTATTACAGAGCTCAGAACATCGAGTTGCAGAATCACCATTTATGCTTCTGCTGAAGAACACAAAGAACATAAGACGCACGACGGACCGTCGTTTTCTCTACAGTGACAACGACACATCTGAGGTTCGTAGTTCAGAAGACAGTCTTAAAACTACAGCAACAACAACACTTTACATTTATCGTTCTCTGTAACAGTGTTTGCAACAATTATAAACATTGCAAACACCCGATTTTCATCATTTGTAAACACCTTTTTGAGCAATGAAAAAAATCCTTTGAGAGTGTTTTCACCATGCGGAGCTAGAACCCATCACTGGGACGACGGAGGAAGCTGTTTTGCACCCATGAGGTAATTCTATTTAATTCCTTTATGACTATTTGCACTATTATAATTGATTTATGATTTTTCTTGATTAATTGTGAATTCGTTAGATGTCGCATGCTTAGTCTTAGGTACTTTAGATGCGTCATGCTTGTGAATTACATATAATTCTTTATAAAATCTACCTTGGCAAAGAATTAGAGTCGATGTTTGTTATTTTATGAGCTTTAATTGTCCGGAATTAATAGATGAACCTCATGAATGTGAGAATTGGTGGAATCCCGAGTCCCAGTAACTCTCTTCATCTTGTGACATAAATTGTATATTTTCTCTATTTTTATTATTTTTCTTTATATAATCCTAGAATCGATTTCAACAAGTCCGAGTGAACGACAACTCTACTTACCACTATCTAAAATTCGATCAATTTTTGGCGCCGCCGCCGGGGACTTGTGTATAGATTTGTTTTTAGGTTTTTTTTTTTTTTTTTTTTTATTTTTTTTTGTTCTTTTTTACCCGTTTTGGTATTTCTGTTTGCTTTCAGATTTGGAGTGGAGCGAAAGAAAAAGAGAAAGTGCTGAAAAGAAAAGAAAAGCAAAGCCAAAATAGGAAAGAAAAGAGAGATCCGAACGGAGTGAAGAAGAAAATTTTGTATATATTGTAATTTTTTTTTTTTTAGAAACTGTAATTAGGTAATTATTTTTGTAATTTTTATTTTTGGACTTTTTAATTTTTGGACTTTATTTTTGGACTTTTGGACATTATTATTTTTAAAACCCTAAGGAAGGGTTAGTTTAAATATAAATTGCACAAGGAAGGATGACAGTTACGATACTGTCTCGGCCCCTCGGGTTCGTACATGACATAGGAGTTGTGGCCCGAGTCGACCTCAATGGTTCATCCCCCGTCTGGAACGGGAGGTAAGAATTCTAAACACCCGCGAATCCCTGTCGGCGGGTTTACTTGGATGATTTTGTATGCATATATGTTGAGGTATTGAAAACGGCTGCTTTAATTTCCTAGTAAAGGGCAAGGCCTGGCCATACAAGATAAGGGTTCGGATTTCATCACGTTCTCTTCTTGCCCGCCTTAGGAAAACTAAATCAAACACGAACCTAAGCCTAAAATTTTGACTAGAACGAGACCGATAGGGTAACGAGCTAAATAGGAAAGTCATTCGAAAAATATTGGTTACTCTTTTAAGCATACTTCGAAGTTCATGATGGTTTCTGTGAGTTGAATGCGTGACTGCGCCGCCTTGTAATGCGGTGAGGCCTTGGGTATCAAAGATCCACGCAGCTTCCCTCGCCTCTATTCAACTTACTTAAACTCGGATTGATTCCAGAGGGGTTTGCTTAAATTGTAACGAATTCCCTTTCGAAGGATTAGAAGCTGGTCTAGAAACAATATAAGTGGAGCCATCATGCTTTTGGTTTGCTAGAAATCAGTAGGTTTGTTGTGGTCGAGTCAGCCTTGTTTGTGTTTGTGTAGAATTCCCTTGCGATTAGGATGTCAAACTGGTATTACAATAGCCATCACAATGAATATGAATATCCAACTGAACAATATGGACATCACTCTTTTTATGACCATAGTGTGAATAGTGGTTGGGAACGCCAAACTTTTGAAGGTTATGGGTCATACCATGGTGATCCAAATTACTATCCACACGCCAACCGGTCGTACGAGGAAAATTCCTCTCTACTAGAGTCAACACGTAAGTTAGCCGAGTCGACACGTAAGTTCGCAGAAATGAATAACTTAGTTATGGACGAAAGCAATGCAACGAGTGAAATTTCTTTCCTAGATTCAATAAGAAAGTCATGTGAGTCGAGTCACGATACAATAAGGAAGTCATGTGAGTCGAGTCACGATACCATAATGAAGTCATATGAGTCGATTCGAAAGCTTTTGTTAGAGGCCCAGAACGGAACTGCTCGAGATAATCATAGTGTTTCCAATAGTACCCCTGAAAATGAGGATAGTTATTTACATAATAAAGATGACGAGGATAGAATTGGTAACACTACTTGTCTAGATGAGGTTCAACCATTTTCATATTATTATAATGATGATTATGATGAGGATAGTGTTGATGAAGAATTTGAAATAAGTAGGCATAGTGATCAGGAATTTGTTACTCCAATTGAGCTTAATAATGATAATATTTCTAGTTCAAATCCAAATAATTTTAATAATTATTCACCTATTCAAAAGGATGAGGATTTGACTAGAGATACTCCCGTTTTAGACGATGTAGTATTTCCTTTTGATTACGAAGCCAATGATGGTTTGGAGGAACGAGTATATTTTGAGTCTAGCGATTTAGAAACAATAGACTTAGAAAAAGAAAATGAACTCGTAGAGATGAGTGAGGATGTACCTGACTTACAAGAATCAATTGACCATTTTCAGGAATCAGATGACCTTGAAATTAGGGAAGTTGTGACTAGTCTTTTTAGAGACACTGAAAACTCTAAGTTTGGGGGTGATTGTCATTCTCCATGTGCCTTAACTCTTAGAAAGTTCCCTAACTTGGGACTTGACATATGTGCCTCAACCATTTTAAAAGATTATCTTCATACACTTTTTCCTGAACCTAGTTGTGTCCATAAAGAAGTTCAGTTGTTAAGAACCCCTCCTCTCGGTTGATGTGGTTAACCCGGGATATGATACCACGATTGATTTTGTTTTCCCACCAAATATTTTTCAACCAATTGTGGGAACGTATAAGTTTCAGATGTGTCAATTATTAAGTTTTGAGGCTAAACCTAATTACTTTAGGAGATTAGGGTCGACACATTTGCTAAAGAATGAACACTACTGTGGTCAACTGTGTGAGTCAAGTCTGATTGACTTAGAGGATCCCCAGTTATTCAAGTTATTGTTATGTGCTTCTAAGTTCTTAATTGAGTATTTCCAGACTCTAGAACCTGATCTTCAGGATACCGCCTTTGAGGAAATCCAGCCGATGAAAACTTTTTATCTAGATCCTTTTATAGAGCCTGAACCCGAACCACAACTAGATGTAGTTGTCTTAAACAAAACAATATATAAGGGTGTGTTGGATATCTTCCTGGTCTGTGGCAGTTTCCTCTTCTTGTGGTTAGCACTTTTTGATCCAGATGACCCGCAGTTATTCCGGCTTCTGCTTTATGATTCTTCGAGGAGACTAATCTCTTCCAATGTCTGGCTGAAGGCTTTAAACTTAGCACTTCTTGGGAGGTAACCCAATATTCATGCGACACGGTAATATCTTTCTTTATCTCTTTTGCTTCAAATGGTAACAGTTTCTCCTTGTTCATGTTTTTAATTTCATCTTTAGAACATTGAGGACAATGTTAGATTTAAGTTTGGGGGTATGGGAGAAACTTTTTAGTTGCAGTATTAATAAATAAACTCCAGAGCCTAGAAATTTATGTTTATTAAGGTCGGCACTAACTAATCTAAGTGGATGGGAACATCTTGGTTGTAGGAGTTGAGGAACCAATCTGATTAGATGGAAACATCTAGAAGAGTCTATTCATAAAAGCACAGAGCTCAGGTGTTAGAAAAGAAAACATGGTAGTTTCGCCATATCCTCGTGATGGAAACATCGAAAGAATCCTGATCACTTCTCTTTCTTTTTCTTTTTACCATTACTAGGGTGAAATAGAGTGACTGAGATAACCAAAAAAAAAAAAAAAATCGATCACTGGTACCCTTGTATATGCCAGCTGAGTTGACCTAGAGTTAGGATTATCGACCACTGGTTCCCTTGTATATGCCAGTTTGTTGATATTAGTCTAGACTCGTATCTCAGTCCATTAGGATAGGTTCACCTTAGTCAACATCATCCACGTTTTTCTCTACATCCATCTTTTTAATCTATCCATGTGATTGGTTGACTCAGGTTTATGATGTCCAAAAACTATCTGAGTAGAGCTCTGTCACTTTATATGAATTTTAGTATGCTTGAGTGCAAACTCGTGTACAACAATTGGAATTTCGCATCAGGGTACTTCCTCCTATAGTCAATATTGTATGCCAACCAAGGAGATTTTTTAGTGCCTTCCAAGGTTATGCGTAGATAGCTAGGGTCTGGAGTAAAGGTTTTGTGGGTACACCTCTGGTAAACCCTCCGGAGACAACACTCCGCCACTAGGGCCACCTAGCGGTTTAACGGCTTGCTGCACGTGCTAAGTGTAGTCATTTTATTTTCTAGATTAGATTTGCTCGGGACTAGCAAATAATAAGTTTGGGGGTATTTGATAGACGCATTTATGTGTCTAATTTGTCCTCAGTGTCTCTATTGTTAGTCTCGATTTTTCTACTTATTTGGTTATTTTGTGTCTTTGTAGGTATTTTTGGCAAATAAACATTTTTGGAAAATTCGGCTCGAAAAGTTGTTAAAGGCACCCTCGGAGGACATTTGCTAAACGTACCCCTGCTTTGGATAAGGGGCACCTCATTTACTAAGGGGCACATTCTTTACTATTTACACCCCAGGACAGCAACTGCTAACCGCACCCCATCACTGGTTAAGGGGACTCCACCTTCTTCACGGTTTGAATTCGTTTTGGCGGGAAAATGCAGGTTTCACCTGCGAGCTTCTAGATTTGATTCTGCAAGAGATTTAATCGGAGTTGTTTGTGGTTTTGGATTGGAACCAACCTGTTCTATCAAAACATGGTTATTAGTTGGCCCAGCTTCGGTAATAAAGGAAGATATCTTTTTTATTTTCAAAACAGGGAAGGTGAAGTATTTATAGTGTTTCTCTGTTATATACTGAACTTAGGAAGATATTCTCGGAGATATTTGTGTCTATCAAACACAGAGAGTTTAGGAAGGGGTTTGAACAACTCAGCTGCCGCGTGAGATAAAGAGTACGTGGAGAATAAACAGGGAAAGAAGATAAGAAGATATCTCGGGTTTTCTACTCTCTTCCCCGAGTTATCTGTTTGGTCTTGGGACTTGGCATGTATTCTCAGCGTGTAGGACATCATCTAGCACGTTCAATCTTTGAGTTGGAAAGTTTCAACACATGCAGCAGCGTAAAAAGAAATAATCCCGTGGATTAATATTGATTTACTGTGAAGATTTTTGGGCAGTTAAGGTCGAGATATGAGCTGTTGTTGGGTATAAAAAGGGTGCGAGGAGTTCAGAGAAGAGAGGGGGGAGAGTTTGGGAGTATTACAGAGCTCAGAACGTCGAGTTGCAGAATCACCATTTCTGCTGCTGCTGAAGAACACGAAGAACATAAGACGCACGACGGACCACCGTTTTCTCTACAGTGACAATGACACATCTGAGGGTCTTAGTTCAGAAGACAGTCTTAAAACTACAGCAACAGCAACACTTTACATTTATCGTTCTCTGTAACAGTGTTTGCAACAATCATAAACGTTGCAAACACCCGATTTTCATCATTTTCTCCTTTTCATCATTTGTAAACACCTTTTTGAGCAATGAAAAAAATCCTTTGAGAGTGTTTTCACCATGCGGAGCTAGAACTTCACTGGGACGACGGAGGAAGCTGTTTTGCACCCATGTGGTAATTCTATTTAATTCCTTTATGACTATTTGCACTATTATAATTGATTTATGATTTTTCTTGATTATTTGTGAATTCGTTAGATGTCACATGCTTAGTCTTAGGTACTTTAGATGCGTCATGCTTGTGAATTACATATAATTCTTTATAAAATCTACCTTGGCAAAGAATTAGAGTCGATGTTTGTTATTTTATGAGCTTTAATTGTCCGGAATTAATAGATGAACCGCATTAATGTGAGAATTGGTGGAATCCCGAGTCCCAGTAACTCTCTTCATATTGTGACATAAATTGTATATTTTCTCTATTTTTATTATTTTTCTTTATTAAATCCTAGAATCGATTTCAACAAGTCCGAGTGAACGACAACTCTACTTACCACTATCTAAAATTCGATCAGCCAGCCACGTCTCTGAGCCAAGGCATGCCAACCATGCCAGCCGCACCACCGTGCCAATGGAAAACCATGCCAGCCACGTCTCTGCGCCAAGGCATGCCAATCGTGCCAGCCGCACCACCGTTTCAATGGCAAACCATGCCAGCCACGTCTCTCCGCCAAGGCATGCCAACCATGCCAGCCGCACCACCGTGCCAATGGCAAACCATGCCAGCCACGTCTCTACGCCAAGGCATGCCAACCATGCCAGCCGCACCACCGTGCCAATGGCAAACCATGCCAGCCACGTCTCTACGCCAAGGCATGCCAACCATGCCAGCCGCACCACCATGCCGATGGCAAACCATGCCACGTCTTTGCGCCAAGGCATGCCGGCCGCACCACCGTGCCAATGGAAAACCATGCCAGCCACGTCTCTGCGCCAAGGCATGCCAACCATGCCAGCCGCACCACCGTGCCAATGGAAAACCATGCCAGCCACGTCTCTGCGCCAAGGCATGCCAACCATACCCGCCGTTCCACCGTGCCAATGGCAAACCATGCCAGCCACTTCTCCACTCCAAAACGAAGGGTTGCAATAATCAACGGCTACCCTTCTCTTCGAGATACAGATCTTGACCATCCAAGTTCTCCACCTAACGCACGCCAACTTGCGGCCCAAGGCCAAACACCACGGTTTGCACCAAACCCTAGTTTTGGCCGCGCCTATACCATGCTAGCCTCTCCTTCACATCATTGGCTGCCAAAACGAAGGGTTGCAACGATCAACGGCCACCCTTCCATCTAAGATGCAGATCTTAGCCGTCCAAAGTCACCAACTGACGCATGGCAACTTGCAGCCCAAAGCCAAAACACACGGTTTGCACCTAAACCCTAATTTGGCCGCGCCTACTCTTTCACAAGTTGTTCAGAATTATGAAAAATATCGGTGTTTGAACATGTTCAGAATTATGCTTTGCAGAGCATTAAGTTTAAAACCCTAATTTTAATGGACAAATAAACCAATCAATAATTAAGAGAGGCATGAACAATGGGTATAGGCGACAATCCATTGGTGGCAGTGGCGTGTGGCGCCCAAGTGCTTTGCAAAGGATTCGCTAAAGTCAGTTGCAGATGCTTTGGTGTAAGTATGACTAATTAGTGTTTAATCATAATTAAAATTATGCTTTGCAAAACATTAGGTAGTAAAACCTAATTATGACAGAGAGAGGGACCAACCATTGGTGGTGGTGGGACCATCTAGGTGGTCATGGATGATAATTTAAGCTGGTGTAATGAGGTTGAACCAAATACGGACCGCAGAGGATAAGATGATTAATCAATGTATGGAGTGGGACCGGCTTTTGGTTCCCAAGGGGACTGACCATGACCGGTCATGGTGCTGCACGAGCCACCATGTTGTCTGCGGACCATTCTTGAGTGTTCTGGCATTTTTTTGTGGTCCTTCGAGCATTATTTAGGTATTTTTAGAAGAGGATGATCTTGACCGAAACTCTTGATTTTGCTTTGAAGAGGAAGTCTATTTTTTTACTTTGAAAACCAATATTTGGAAATATTAAAATAATATTATTTTAATATTTTTATAGTTTAAAAGCATAATAGTTATGGGACCACTTGCTTTGTAAACCGTATGGTCTCAGAAGCAATATTTGATAAGATATGGAAATATGTAAAAGTTTGATTGAAGAGCAAGCCATTGATAAAGGAATAATAATAAAAAAATATTAAAATAACAAATAAAAATGAAAGTAGGTGGGGGACCGACCAAAACCGGTGGCATGCCCGGCTGTCCGGCCATGCTGTCCCCATACATTTTCCTTATTATTATTATTATTATAACTATTATTTCATTATTGGATAAAGAGTATTTTTACAAGAAACGTTAGAAGCCTAGCAAGAATCCGAGCTCAACAACGTACTACATAAGTTGAACAAGTTTTCGTTCTAGCCTACTAGCGAGCCTCATGAGGAACCAGCCAAATGAGACGAAGCAGATAGGGTGCTGATTGTGTCGCAAGGGGGGCAAGCTAACTCTACCTTTCATGTCAAATTCTGCAGTATTGCGTCATCGGGACTCGGAGCTAGAACCTCTTGGGGCGCATCAAACTTTTGAAGAACGGGAATGACCAGCTGAGCTAGCTAACCGCATCAAACTTTTTTATTATTATTATTATTATTAGAAAAGATGCCACTGAGGCTTTTATTAAAAAACATAAGTACAATTACAAGGATTTGAGAACCATCAAGTGGTCCAATGGTTCTCATGCTCCCTCCAACTGCGGAGGTCGGGGTTCGAACCCTTGTAATTGCTAAAATTCCTAAATGAATGAGATTTAGGAGTAGTCTAGGGACCACTGTACCAAGCTATCAAAAAAAATTTTTTTACAAGGATTTGGCTGGGAGACGCGCAACAAGTTGCGCCAAGAAGCTTTTATTATTATTATATTTTATATCACCAACTCTAAATAACGATTATTACATGAAACTAGTTGGAAGCCTAACAAGCTAAGCTCCAACGACACACTACTACATTAATTGAATAGGTTGATGTGCTGCTAGCCTACCAGCGAGCCTCATGGGTAACCTAGTCAAAGGAGCCGAAGCGGATGGGGGGCTGAGATTGTGTCACAAGGGGGGGCAAACTAACTCTACCTTCGATGTTATTATTATTATTATTATTATTATTATTATTATTATAAAAAACGCACCCCGGGGGTATATTATTAAAGAACAAGGTTAGGATTACAGGGAATGGTGGGAAACCTAGCAACAAGCTGAGCGCCAACACCTTTTTGAATAACAATGCCTAGTCTATAAAAAAGAGAGTTGCCTAACTTGAAGTTGGCATCATGCCTAGCCATACAATTCCTCAATATTTTTAGAAAAGATATAGTATCTACTCCGAGATCACCCAAAGTAGAAAAGGCCAAAACACCGAACCCATAACCATGCAAAGTGCACTTGTCCAAATATTTTTTATTCTTGCGTGTGATAACTGCAGCGATGGCATGCCCTGGAGAAATGTTGCGTTTCCTAGCACTTGTGAAAGGTGAAACACCCGTCACATCCATACAAACATCCCTACCATCTTCCCAATTATAAACCATGATGTCGGCGGGTCTGAGTTCATTCTCCGTGTTTGAAAGGAAACCTAAAGATACTTCTTTCCCAGCAGCAACCCCAGCTTTGTAGCATATATCTGCCAAGAGAACCACCAATTTTATGATTAACATCGTATCTAACAAGGCAGTTTCTCAGACGCTTTAAAAATAAAATAGTATCTTCACCCAGTTCGCCAAGGGTAGTAAAGGCTAACACTTGGAATCCATAGCCATGGGAGTACATTGCTCTAGGTACTTGTTCATCTTCCTAGTTACAGCCAACGAGATAGCATGACCTGGAGTGTACGTGCGATTTCTAGCACTAGTAAAAGGAGAGACCCCTGTAACATCAAAACAAACATCTTTACCATCCTCCTAGTTGCTAACAAGGATATCTGCTGGCTTTGAAGTATTTGCATTATTATTATTATTATTATGACATGCCATACATTCTTAAGCCTCTTCAAAAAGACAATAATGTGATCACTCAACTCCCCCAATGTTGAAAAGGCCAAAACACCGAACTCATAACCAAAAGATGAACACAAGGCTGCATATTTGTTACGTTTGCGGGTAATGGCTGCAGCGATAGCATGTCCAGGGGTGAAACTGCGATTACCACCTTTAGAGAATGGTGAAACACCAGTAACATCAAAGTACATGTCTTTTCCGTTCTTCCAGTTGAAGACCATTATATCTGCGAGTTTAAGAGGAGTACGCCTGTCTGACATAAGACCAATGGAAACTTCCTTTCTAGCCGCGACATTTGACTTATAGCAGAATTCGGAAAACAAATCACGTACCATATCATGACGGAACTTCTGGCCAACTTCACTTGCGCAATGTATGGCATGGTCACCAAAACGATCCATCACTCGCTTGCAACAAGAACAGGTGCTATCTTCCGCAAAGAGGGGATACCCAATCTGTATTGAAGCACTGAACTGAATTGACGAGATCCCACAGCTTGGTTAAGCCCCTGGATCAGTATGGCTTTGAGGTAGTCCTGTGCATGTTCAAGCTATCACTTTGTTGAAAGGTATTATTTTTTGTTTATTTTTTTTTAGAAAAAAGTATATTATAAAGTCAGTTTTTACATCGAGGGTGTTGGTAGCCTAGCAACAATCTGGGCACCGTCTCCCTTATTATTATTATTATTATTATTATTATTATTATAAAAACAAATTATTATTATTATTATTGGATAAAGAATATTACATTAACCAGTTGGAAGCCTAACAAGCTAAGCTCCAACAACGTACTACTACATTAATTGAACAGGTTGCTGTGTTAGCCTACCAGCGAGCCTCATGGGTAACCTAGCCAAGGGAGCCGAAACGGCGGATAGGGGGGCTGAGATTGTGTCACAAGGGGGGCAAACTAACTCTACCTTCCATGTTAATTCCTGCAATATTACGCCACTGGGGGCTCGAACCTGGGACCTTCCATGATGAGATTATTATTATTATTATTTTTATTATAATAATAATTATTATTAAAAACAAAGAAGCAAAGTTTACATAGAGGTGGTTGGTAGCCGGGCGACAAGTTGGGCACCAACCCCCTTTTGGATAGCAATGCTTATCCTATGAAAAAGAAAACTTTTATGACCAGAAAAAACATCATTGTTTGCTAGACAATTTTTAAGTCGTTTCAAGAAACAAATAGTGTCTTCACTTAGTTCCCCTAAAGTTGAAGAAGCTAAGACTCGGAATCCATATCCAAACGTCTTGCATTTATCAAGATACTTGTTGCGTTTGCGTAAAATAGCGTTGGAGATGGCTTGGCCAGGTATGAATGACCGAACTCCACCCCCGGTGAAAGGAGATACCACAGTGACGTCAAAGCATACATCTAAACCATTTTCCCAGCTAGGGAAGAGGATATCAGCGGGTCTTGACGGATTGTTCTCATTGGATAGGAAACCGAGCGTTACTTGTTTTCTGGCATGTACCCCAGCCTTGTAGAAAATGTCTGAATACACATAACGAACAAGATCGTGGCGATATTTGATGCCAACTTCCTTGGAACAGTGTAGTGCATGATCTCCATAAGTATCCATCTCCCTGTTACAAAGAGAACAGAAGCTGCCTTCTGCGAATAGTGGGATGCCGAGTCTGTAGCTAAGAATGGATCTGAATTGTCTAGGTGTTTATGAGTGAAAACTACTCCTGCAGAATTTGGTAATTTGGGGTGTAGATGAGGAATAAATTTAAACCTTAAACAAATGCACTGCGCGGTGAGTGCTTGTAGATTCGAGAGATCAATCTGCAAGTCCTACTTAAACCAAGAAATGGCCGTTCCCAGGACTTGTTTCGGTTACAAAGTGAAGGAGATGGGGTTGATCTTAGGGAGGGAAGCGAAGAAGGTGTTGAGATTGTGAAGGTGTTGGCTTGCTTATGACTTGTAACAGAAAGGGTGAGCAGGCTTGTGATTGATGCAAGCAAGCTCTGGGTGTTGGAATACGTTTTTGTATTAACACTTGGTTTTCTGTTTCGTCTGAACTTGTGTTGTTGTTTGAAATAGGGCGGAGAACCTATTTATACAAGTCATTGAGCCTTATTCACGTCTCTCGTGGGAAGTGGAGGAAGTGGAGTGATGGAGTAGTGGAGTTGTGCGTCGGTGCCACACGACCGGTCTTGCCCACTTCTCCTGTTCATCTCTAACCGTCCATGACTTCCCGACACGTTCTTGTGATGGCGCGTTGCACGCCGCACGCCGTAAACCGCCGGACCAATACCCCAAAGTATGTATCCCCCGCTTTGTAACATGATTGATGTCTAGAATGTGTGGATCGTGGATCCACGAAAGATAGCATGTAATCTTTGAATTGAATAACTGCGTTATTCGGTAAAGTCGATACTGTGAAGTACCGTGTGTATTTTATGCAGGTATCGCATCATGGTGTGGTAAAGTGATGGGTAATGACGCCTCACTAACCAAATAACTCCCGACCGGGGTTGTATAACCAAGCCGGTGAAGTTGGACGGATGAGATGATCTTTGAGACACTCATCTGCGACCCGTTAATGAATATTAGGGTTTTTGAAGAGGTGCGCAAGCATCACTCTTCAGACTTGGTCGAAACCAAGCATGGAAAGGGATTTGGAGAGGACCGACCAGGGTATGTGTGTAGACAAAGATGCCGGTGTGCACGTCCATACCTCACTGTCCCATGAAGGCGCGATCTAGGCCACTCAATTTGACCGGTAAAGTTGAGTGGTTGAGATCGGTTTCTTGCGCAAAAATCCATTGCCGCAAAGGAGTTGGAAACCGCGTGACATCCCTAGTTCGGGCACGCGTTTCAAGACGACCCATCTTGGTCGGTCTTGGTCGATCATACCAGCGTGTAGGTGGTAGGCTGGTGTTCACACCTATACCTGATTATCCCATGAAAACGTGATCTGAGCCATCCAAATCGTCCGGCGAAGTTGAGTGGTCGAGATCAGTTTGGGTTTGGGAGGCGTGGCCATGCTAGTTTGGACGCACGTTTTGGATTAACCAGGCATGATATGCCTTGGCCGAACACATGAGGAGGTAGATGGGCCCACGGTGGTCATGCTGGTATGACCGGCCTTTGCTTAATCTAATATGTGACCCTCCATTCGTGCCGGAGAAGATGGACGCGCGTGATGGCTTGAAACCCTAATTTTGGCTTTCAAAAGCCGTGCGCCATCTCTTGTTTGGGTGACAATTTTGTCACGACCAACCATGGTTGGTTTTGACCGATTGGTCAAATGTGTAGGTGGGCCCACGGTGATCGTGTTGACATGCTCTGGGCCCTTTGAGTCTACATCTACACCCTCCATCTATACCTGCGAAGATGGATGGTTGAGACTGTTTTGCGACACATGTAATATGCCGCAAACCCTAATTTAGGTTTTCCGTCCATAATGCTTGGTATGAACGGTTTCTTGGCAAGCTAGGCCAATGACCGACCATGCGGGGTCGGCCGTGGGTATTCCATACCCTGCTTGGGGTGATGGAATTGATATGGGGTCATCCAATCACGCTTATGGAGTTGGATGACTGTGATCAGATCATATCCGGACTGATATGGTCAGTCCGGATGCTCAATCGGGCTAGTATATAACACACCGAGAGGGGCTCAATCGGGCTAGTATAACACACCGAGAGTCAGCCTGTACGGGTATTTCGTACATGGTTTCATTATAGTGCTTGGAGGTTCGTGTTACTCTATAAGAGTAACACTCGACCGTCATGCCACACCGATAATGAGTACTTTGAAATACAAGGCTGATATGAAATTCACGAGAAGGGATTGTTGCCACATGCTCCAACCTGGAGGAATTTCATGTATTCACGAGAATGGGATTGTTGCTACATGCTCCATTCTTGGTGAATTAAGTGAGGAGTATCCAACACTTATAAATGGCTTTATCTTTTACAAGATGTCGCGCATGATTTTTCCGGTTTTTTACAAATTTAACCTTAAACGAAAATCCACAATCAACATTAAGTCCCCGCCTAGCACATAATGGTTACACTATTGTGTGGTAGGCATGAGATGGTGACATACATATGTGAGAAAGACAGATAAAAGGAGTTTACCCGCAAGAGTGTTGGCCGACCGCTAGTTTCCCACGCCGTCACGCTTGTATGGAATCCCCTGGGGGGCGGTTTCTTTCTTTGGGTATTTGAATCAAAAGAGGAAACCAAATAAGGGAGGAATCCTTCTTCTATTGGGATTCTTCTAATTTTTGTCTATAAAAGAGACAAAAATCCTTTTCTTTTTCCTCACGAGTTCTCCTCTTCTTTTTTTTTTTGTTTGAGTAGCTCCGTTGTGACCTTGCTTTGCGTCGCCAAACGCCGCCACCCGCCGGAGCCTGTTGCCGGAATCGTCGCCGTTGCTGCCGTCCGTCCGCCCAAGGTGAGTTTCGGTCTTTTTTTTTTTTTTTTAGTAAAAACCCTAGCTTGCTAGGTAAACACCTTTTGTAAGATGTGCATATTCTTAGTCTTTCCACAATTGCATGCAAAACCTAGCTTTTAGGTTGTATCTTGAAAAGGAAAAACCTTGGCTTGAATCTCGCATACACGATTCCCATGAACAAATAAAATCGTGTTATGATGCGTGAGAATGAACGTGGACCCGCCGTGCATGCTTGATTGACCGTGGGTTTCACCCACATACGCTTGACCGAAATTCGTACCGAACTTGAAACTTGTACCGGACTTGAAATCAATACCAGACTGAAACTTGCACCTGACTTGAAATCAATACCAGACTGAAACTTGTACCGGACTTGAAACTTGTACCAGACTTGATACCAATACCAGACTAAAATTTGTACCGGAATTGAATGGTGTCTGGACCAGCCATCGTGTGCTCCGATGTGAGTTGTGTCTTGCCGTGTGTGACTACATCTCTCCTGTGCTTTCATAGAAGTTCTAACTCCTGTCTTTTATTTCATTGTGGAAGAAAAGAATCCCTGTTGAGATGTCTTCTGAAGATAATGTTGGTGCCAAGTCAGGAAGTGTTGACAGCTTCAAAGATATGCCGAATATTGATGATGAGTTGTTCACCTCGCCTTTCCCAAGCATTAGGAGACATCCTTCTCATAAGATAGTCTTGCTTTCCGATTCAGAAAATATGGAAACTGATTCATTCTCTTCTTCAGCACTTGTGGTGAGATTTTGTCTCCAGAGAAACGAATATCCGCCTTCTCCTATTGACTTCAAGACTTGCCATGCTCCACTGGGTTCTTATGAAGGATGGATGAGACGCATGTTGAGTAATAAGGGCATTAAGGACAATTTTACCAAAGCGCAGATCCTCAATGCGGTCATGGCATCTGCTACTCTCGAAATTAGGAAAGACATCGCGGGTTTGATTACCTTCATTTCTCGGTGGCGTATTTCTACTCACACAGACCATATCTAGATGGGGAGAGATGACTATTACTTTGGAGAGTGTGGCTGCATTAATGAACCCGCTGTTCTTTGGAAGTCTCTCTTACGAGCTCTACGATACGGAACACGGTAACTATGGTGCTATACTTCAAAAAGTGGCGGAATTCGACAGTCTGGACAAGGAAGAGAAAAAAGATGAGAGATGCTTTTACACCTGGTGGGTGTCGGAGTGGTCTCCTGCGGACCCAGAGCCGGATCAAGAGTTGGAAAACGAGCTCGGTGTGATTGCGTTCCTGTCTTTATGGCTATCCAGGGATATATTCGATGATGGTTCTGGAAAGAAGACCATTAGAAGTGACCTTGTTAAGATTGCTATAAGGCTGGCGAAGGGTGAAGTTCTTCCTCTGGGCTCATTGTTCCTTGGATCACTTTGTATTCTCATTTGGATGCTTTAGCAATGGACATGCATGCTTCTAACGGGTACAAGAAGGTGGAGTCGCACATTCACTTCGCTTTTCTTCGAGCGCTCTTATGGGAACACTTCAAAAGTTACGCTCCTGCTCCCGGGAAATTCGCTCAATAACTTATATGGTGGCTCGAGAATACTCCGTTGGAATAAAAGGCGTCCCAGAGGTGGTGCGAAACTTGTGGACGTATTTGATAATGTGTCTTCTGTAGATTTCCGTTCGTGGGGGCCGGTCCACCCTTCCATTGTTCAGCCAAAGACCTTTGCTATCGCTTCTGACGGTCCTGGTGTTGTGTTGTGTACCGATGTCGAAACTATGAAATCCGGAGAACTTATTTACTGCGCAAATGCATTCCAGATATGTCCCGTCTCTATTTAACGGAGAATTTTACGTGACTCCGTACAATATTGACAGGCTGCTCTCCAAATGGGATTTGATCGGGGTGTCCCATTTATTCGTTCACCAAGGGTTCCGAAAGAATCTCTCCCGAATATTCTTAACGCTGGCATGTTTGTAGAACGGGTGAGCCTTCCCTTCTGGCCTATTGGGAGAAACCCAGTGGTAACCGATAAGTATAAGGAATTTTGGGGGAGACAACTGTTGGTTTTCCAAAAAAATTCGGAGAGTGTTGTGACAGATTCCCGTAGTGAGCCATCTTCTGACGTCTTGACGAAGCATTTCCAGTTGAAGCCACTTCCACCCAAACGGACCAGAGCTGAGGGTTGCAGTCCCCAAGCAGGAGAGAGACCTAAGAGGCAAGCATGCGGTCCGGTAATCCTCAATTCCTCCAATATGCGGTATTTAAATCTCCTCCCATCGGTTCTTTCATTTCTCCAAAAGAAATTCTTCTAAAAACGATCCTTGCTTGAAATCAGTGAATTTCGAAAGAGAATGTCTTCACAAGGCTGGCGCGTATTCAGAATAAGAAGGCTGGCGGTACTGATCTTTATGCTGAGAAGTCTAGAGAAACTGATCTTCATGTTGAGAAGTCTGGCGGCACTGATCTTCAGGAGTCTGGTAATGCCTTCTTTACACCGAGAAATCTGGGAAACCACTTCTTTTCCAGGACCATGACAGGGGATGATGCAAGCTCGGTTGGACGAGGCGCTTCCCTTAGTGATCTTGTTGACGGGGTCGTGATGGAAATTAGCACCCGAGCGAAATAGATGCGGAAGGAATGTAAGAGAGGCATTGCTTGCTATAGTTGAGGCGGCTCCTCTTGAGATCCATCCTGAACAGGTTCCAGTCAATATGGCTATTGTGGTGACTCCTTCTGAAAGGCCTCCCGCAATCGACAAGGCTCCGCGGTTAGTGAATTACAGGTGATGCATCACGGGGCTTTGTTCGATCCTCCTTTTACTATCCCTTATCCAGGCCATGTGTTGGTTGGTGGATTCGAGCGTGCTTAGGTTCGATTCAAAGAGTTGTACACAGCGATATGGGATAAGCACGGTCACATTGCTACCACCACGAAACTCAAAAGTCGTCTTGCGTTGGTCAACCACGTCCAAGAAGCTTTAGTTTCTATCCAAGGGATGAGCGTCACGACTGGTCGAACAGTTTCTGAGGAGATGATTGAAGATTGGAGGTGCCATCGGGACGTGTTTGCGCAGTACAGCTTCAATGATCCTTGGTTCTTCAAAGGTTTCTCCAAGATTCAGGAGCTCCAGAAATTACAGGATGAAGTCCCTTCCGCGGACTGTGTTGCTCGCCAGGAAGAAGAGGTTGAGAAGTTGTCTAAGGAACTGGAGCTGAAGCAGGCTGTGCTTCAAAGGATGAAGGTCTCTCTTGCCCAGAAGGACGAGTTGTTGCTGAAGGACTTTCCTTGAAGTATTCGTGCTATATACTTGCCTTTTCTTTTAGATGTTTTTCTTTTTTGAGTGATAGTGAGGATTTTCTTTGATCTCCGGTTTTGGATTAATAGGTGATTGAATTGGCTTATTTTGAGATAGTTTTGTGAACAACCTTTTTGAAAGAGATTATGTTAAATGAAATTTGAATCTTGGTCATGAATGATTGCACATATCACATGAAATTGCAAATGTTATGCAAAAGGGAGGTACGGATGGAAACAAACATGGCGTTTGATCACTGAGCCTCTTTCTCCACGTGCGGGATGCCAAGTTCCCAGTGGATTCCAAACTATCTTTCTTGTAAAATTGTTGAGTAAAACTTACTTGCTTTCGAAGCCTCACTTGTATCGAACCTGAGTAGCCTTTCTAAGAAAATCCTCCGCACCAATCTCTCAGAGTTATCGCTCTGGACCAAGCTTCTCTGAACAATGCGCTTCAAAGCGTTGCATTCACTTTGGTGGGGTGATGGAGGAACCGGTGGAAATGACAAGTACCTCGGGTCCATTACTTCTTGATCGGTAGGTGGACGCCATACCGGGGTAGCTCCACCTCTCCATTTCGTACCCACGCCTCTAGTAGCTCCGAAATCTTTTTCATTGGGAAGGGGAAATGTAAGTACCTTGAGTCTGGCTTTTCCTGTGTTAGTGGGCATTGTGATGTCTCTCCGTGGCTTTGATGTGGAACAGGAGATGAAGTTGGGAGATTTGCAAGTGCCATCATATCTGCGGGTCGCTTGCCTAGGTAAAGGGATGTGGAAGGTGTCGTAATGTCACTGCTGAGTGATCGGATTGAACGTTCCCATCCTCTGTATTCAGGTATTTCCTGATTGATTTCTCCTTCCTCAAGCATTTCTTCAGTCGGTTGAAAAGTCGACGCGGATTGGACAAGTCTTCGGGCTTCAGCAAGAGTTTTGAGATATAAATCCTCTAGCGAGGGCTCCATAGGCTGCGTGCTCCCTTTCTTTATCTCGCAGACATTGTAGTACTCCGGACAAGTCTTTTCTTCTGTCTGGACCATGTTGTCCATCTTTCTTGATTCGTTTTCGACTGCGTGCTCTTTTTGCTTCTCCACTTGTAAAGGTGTGACTGATGCGTGTCGTAACCACAACAAATTAATTAATACTTTACTACCTAATTAACAAGTAATATAGGGTAGTCAAGGTCGATCCCACGAGGAGCACGAGATTCTAGTTGTAAAAGTTGTCACGAAAGGGGGGTGTAAAAAGCAAAAGAAAAATAAACAAAACAATTAAAAGATAAAGTTGAAAGCAATAAGAGAGACAAGATCAAGGAATTCTTCTTCGTTACGAAACAATGAATCAAGTTATGTTCTTTTCTACTTGTTATTAGTCACAGATTATCACCAACCGTAGGATAGCAGGTCCGCTTAGCTAGCCCCAAAATCCATAATTTCACCGAGTAACAGTCCGCTTAGTTATCGATTCTATTCAAAAGAACCACCTTGAGGTCCGCTTACAAGATGTAATTCCCAGAATGCATTAAGATTTATGAATTTAGGTTTAGTCCTAGTAGTTAAACTCGGTTCGCTTGGTTCACTTTCTAGCGTTGTTTCTACACACAATTGCTCCACGGAATCCCTCCGCAAGGTCTCGTGTTTGCTACTTATGTAAAGAGTCAAGAAACGATTACTTTTCTCCTAACTTTCACTAGCTTTAGATTAAACTAATAAATCAATTTAGCATGCATTCTAAACAATCTATCAATCAATCATGAATGTCTTTAAGATCACTCCTATTAGTAAAAACAAACGATAATCATGTGAAAAAACCTCAAGATAGAATTAATACAAAAAACTCAAATCATATTAAGAACTAGGAATTCATCCTCAATCAATAAAATTAACTACTCATGTTAAAGAGTTCACACAAAGAATAAGAAAAGAAAAGTGTTGTGTGTATAGAGATGTAAAAGATATGTAGAGAGAGATGTATAAAACTTCTCTATTTATAAGCTTCAATATTCTCCAATTCTTCCAAGGATTAGAATCCTTTTCCTTTTGCAATTCAATTTCCAATTCCAAGCTTTTCTCAACTCTTCCACCTTCTCTTTCCAAGTTTGAGTCCAATTCTCCATCCAATTCCTAGCCCAAGTCTTCACACCCATGAGAGAAGTCCATAGAAAATTCTGGAATTTTTGCTCGCCGGAAAACTGGGATTGTGGCCGGAAAACGTCGCCGCCGGCCACCTGGAAATTTCTCCGTCGAGAGAATATTCGACGGAATATTCCGTCCGGTCCTCCGTTAGGACTAACGGTCAAAGTGGTCAACCTTAACGGTCAGTCGTCAGTCAACCGGGTCAAGTCAGAGAGTTAACTCGGTCAAGTACCGAGTCAGGGAGAGAGTCAGATCAGTCAGCTGGGTCAGCTGGGTCAGGGTCAGTTGGGTTCTTGGCCAAGCCATTGCACAGGCCAAATCTTCACTGCACCATGATTGTGCTTCCGGCCGTGTTGGGCTGCTCATTTCGGTCACCAAAACCCAATGGCTTGCCAGGCCATTTCCTGCACCTCCAACAGCAACAAGCACCATCATAGCTTCATAAACTATCAAAGTCACTCCCTGCAGTTAAACTTTGTATGCCAATTCAAACGCCAGCAGCTGCAACCATGTAATCAACCATCTCATTAGCTGCTCCAATCCCAGCTGCAAATCAACCACTACATTCTCAAGCTCCTGCCTTCCTGCAATTCCATCCTTCCTTCTTACCGGGCTCATTGCAAGCAACATCTCGAGTCTGTAACCTTCACGACTCTACGCCACCATTACCTCTTTTCACTAGTTTATACTTCAGAACTGCACCAGGTCGTCTCCTTTCGCAATATTGCACCTGCCCCTGAGTTTCACCATTGAATCAACATCAACAAACTCCATTAGCTTCCCTGTAACAAGCCTAACATTCATCTAATTGTGCAATTCATTCCATGCTCATTTCAGCACCACCCATTCATCTATCTCCAGACTCGAGCTTCAATCACAGTCCACCAGAGACAGCACACATTAACATCAGCCGAAAGCAGCATCACAGGCTCAGCCATCTCCTCCTAATCCCTGAGTTCCATACTCCTACAGCTGCAATGCAACATTCCCACAATTCCATTCCACGAAACATTAAGCAACAATGACGGCTTCATCTGGCTCTTTGCCTCTGCTCTAGGCAAACTCTATCTCTGACTTTCTTGTCTCACACAGCATCAGCCATTACTTCCCATTCTCTTCTGTTCCTCACAGAACCCTTAATTCCTTCTCTACCATCGACGGCAAGTCACCCATCTCTCATTTCGATTCTAACTCCTCACAATTTCAGCCAATCGATTCACAATCAGCCACAGACCCGTCTCTTTCTCATGATTTGAATCAACCCTTTCCTGTGTTCTTCATCTAACTCGGCCACTGAAAATCTTCTCTGATTCCACTTTCAATTGAACAGCAACAGTAAACCCTATTTTCTTTTCAACTCTGCCAAGATTCAACATCTCATAACTCAATTCTACCATAAACCCTCACTCTACTTCATCAATTCTCTAGTTCAGTTCTTCATTCGAAACCCGTCTTCGATTTATCAATCTCTGGCTCTAATCGCCACAGCAGCAGCCGCTGCTTTTACTTCATCTCTCAGCAAACCCATCTCTCGATTTCTTCGAATCATTACCATCGAGACATCTCGATCTCTTTATTTCGACGAGAAATTCAATAGTCTGCATTTGCTTTTCCACCAATTTCAGTTCAGGGGAAACAAAATAATTGAGAGATGATTTCTCTCGATTTTAGTTTTAGGGTATGAAAGCTAGGTTTGGATCCGGGTACGGGTATATGGGTTTAGGGTGTGGGTGGATTCAGACACCCACCATAAGTACACCCAAAATGTGTTATTCTCACTCCCTTCTTTTGGATAAGGGACACCTCTTTGACCTCCCCTTAACCTTGACTGGGCTCCATATAGTATTCCCTCCTTGGTGAAATGACAATTTTACCCTTTTGCTCAAAATGAGTGATTTCTTCTTCTTTTCCTCCGTGCGACTCCAGAGTAGCTATAAAACTCAAAACAAGCGTAAAATACATAATTTACACGAAAAATAGCAAAGAAAGCATAAACTACTAGATAGTAAATTAGGTGTATTCTACACCTATCAAATTCCCCACACTTAGACTTTGCTAGTCCTCGAGCAAATCAAACTAAAAACTCACAACTTCAAAGCGTTCAAGCGTCACAAGCATCCAAAAAGTTATGAGGACATAGAGTTTCTGCATGCTAGTAATAAGAAGTTAGAAATACTAAAGAACATATTCTCGTTCTTAAATGTTGAGTGAGAAATAACCACACCATAATGAGAGAATGCGTGTTTGAGAAACGATCAATAAGCATTTCGCCTCGACTTCTGCCTCACCAAAAGGATTTTATGATAATTGCACTCAAAAAGACAGCTTTTTTATGGTTCTCACATGTGTGCAGGTAGGAATGAAGAGAGAATTCCTGCGACACGTTGAATGGTGGGAAGGACATCTTCCGAAATTTTGAAAAACCCACATCTTTTAATATTTTGAAAAACCATTTTCTGACGATCTCTAAGAAAGGAAATCAACCATTTTATCGAGGATGAGATTACTTACTTACCTTCACATCCGATCGCTAATTATGATAACACCACTCTCACGGCATCCAATAGAAACATCTTCCGCTCCTCGTCTTGATCTTCATGGTCTTCGTCTTCGGTTTCAACTATTGATGATAAACACTTGAATTTCATAAATCCTTAACAATTTGTAACTCTTTTTACCTTAAAATCCTTGTCGCTTGAAACTACCTTATAGATTTTCCTTCCCCACGGCTCATTAAATAAGAACAAATATTTCTCTTGTTTTTCTCTCTTTTTTTTTTTTTTTTTTTTTCTTCTTTTTTTTTTTTTTTTTTTTTTTTTTCATTTATTTACAAGAGAAATTAAATACAAAATAAACCATGGCCGTGGAAGAAGTATTTTACCGCTTGATTCTTCACAACTTGTATCGTCTTGAAATCATAAACTTCAAAAATTCTCACCTTTTGATTTTCTTCGCTTTCATGAATAAGTCTTCATACTTGAATATAAAATTACCTCATTGTATTGTAAGTCCTCAACATATATGTGAATTCCGCTCATTTGTATGTTGCTTTACTTGAATTTGAAATTTGCTCTTTTTCTCGTTCCGTTGCTTATAAACCTTAAACTTTTCCAACTTTCCTTGTAGATTTTGATGTCGCTCCTTGTTGATGATGAATGTGTTTCTATGGATCCGTTGTTGTCGCGAGAGAGAATGGTGCTAACTGCAAATCGAACTACAAGAAGGAAGCTTTCATCCATGGACGTCACCCTCATGATTGACAAAATTAGCACTCAAGAGATCAAAGAGTAGTGCTTTTATTGGTGGGAGGTTGGGTAGCTCACCATTCTACCCGGAATTAACGTATGGTGACACACACTCAAAAGAAGCTCTTTAGTAGATGGAAAATTTCTGGTCGGTGCCTCTCATGATATGAATACGGGTAGTCTCCACTAATGATTGATCAACAACTCTAATAACGCACTTCTCCACTGCACCAAATTCGCATCACCGGCATGATTAAATCCATTATTTAACACTCAAACAAACAAGAAATCCGAATGTAGTTCTCTAACATTTCCAAGTTCAATTATGTCGGTCAAAATCTCTATGTAAACATACCTAGAAGTATGCTAGTGACTCTAAAATCTTTAAAAGTTGGAATTTTTATGTAAAACTCTTTTTTTTTTTTTTTTTTCAAATTTTTTTCATTTTTTTGTAATTTTTTGTTTTAAAAACATGCTTAACCACTCCCCCACACTTAAACCTTACATTGTCCTCAATGTAATTGAATCCTCTAGTAAAGTCAAGGTGGGAAATTTTAACATGATAAGAAACAAGAAAAAGAAATAACAAAAAGCAAAAAAAGAATAAGAAATACAAAACCGATGGGTTGCCTCCCATGAAGCGCTTGTTTTAAAGTCGACGGCCCGACTTGGCTCTTGCATGATTCATTCCCCATATACTAACAATCTGAAAATTTGAGGATCCACCCATAATACCTGTTTTGCAAATAATAACTCCATAAAAATATTAGCACAAGAAAACAATAGTGATGTTATCGCTCGATAGAAATTTCCCCCACACTTATTCTCGTCCACACTCGGAAGTGTATAAAGAACATAGAATTCGGGAACTTCCATGTATTCCTCTTGGCAAACCTGCATAGTGTTAGCATCAAGTGTTTCCAATGGTGGATATTTAGAAACAAAATCATCCAAAAATACTTTGAAGCACATACATTCAAACCAATAAGAGGTAAAGGAGAAGAATCAATAGGCAAAGGGTTAGACAAACCTTTCAAAAATTCTTGTATTATAGAATCCTCTTCATCCTTAAAAAATTCAAGTGAATTACTTACCTCTTGTATATCGTGGTCCTCTATTAAACCTTGCAACCATTCTTCGTCGTTTTCTACCTTAACCATAGTCTCGGCATCATTAAAATCATTCGCAAGTTCAATTGGGTCTTCCACAAAATCAATGAATGTGGTTTCATCCTCTATAATCATCTCTTCAACATTCTCATCATCGGAATCGGGCCATTCACTAAAGTGATTCTCATCGGTATAGATTGTAAGATCTTCTTGTGCGGGTGTTACTTCGTTTACAACAATAGGTAAGTCACACCCAATCTCCTCCTTTTGAATAGGTGAAGGATCGTTATTATGATCCGGAGTTGGAATAACTTCCTCATTGTCGGAACATTCATACACTTCCGCGGACTCCCATCTTTCCTTAAGAAAATTTTGCCAAGCAATAAATGCATCTTCCTCAAGCTCGTCCTTTTGAATAGGTGATTGATCATTATTAAGATCAAGGCTTGAGTAATCTACACTAGCGTCATCAAAAGTCTCCAAAGGTTTGTTAATTTGTTCGTATATTTTCTCCGAATTCCTTTGAATTTCTCGATGTGATTCTTGCATCTTTTGTTGAAGATGTTGAAGATCCCCAATCATGGCCAACATCTTATCTGCAAAACTAGAGAATTTCTGATCATAAACAAAACTATCCTCCCATCCTTGCGATTGTCCACTTACATACCCGTCATAAGGTTGTTGATATGTATGAGAATATCCATAAGGTTCTGTAGGAATTTGATCATAGCCAAAAGATTGGTTTTGATTGTATCCTAAGGATGGTTGGAAGTTGTCATAATGTTGAGGTTGAAAACCGTATTGATTGTTGTAATATGCTTGCTCTTGTCCACCGTACATGGCACCTGAAATAAGATTCAAAAACCAAGTTAGATATGGAATAGAATCCAACAAAGCAAGAATAAAGCAAAAAGAAAAATAAAAACAACTAAAATCATCCATTTGCTCCCAAGACAACGGCGCCAAAATTTGATGCGTGTCGTAACCACAACAAATTAATTAATACTTTACTACCTAATTAACAAGTAATATAGGGTAGTCAAGGTCGATCCCACGAGGAGCACGAGATTCTAGTTGTAAAAGTTGTCACGAAAGGGGGTGTAAAAAGCAAAAGAAAAATAAACAAAACAATTAAAAGATAAAGTTGAAAGCAATAAGAGAGACAAGATCAAGGAATTCTTCTTCGTTACGAAACAATGAATCAAGTTATGTTCTTTTCTACTTGTTATTAGTCACAGATTATCACCAACCGTAGGATAGCAGGTCCGCTTAGCTAGCCCCAAAATCCCTAATTTCACTGAGTAACAGGTCCGCTTAGTTATCAGATTCTATTCAAAAGAACCACCTTGAGGTCCGCTTACAAGATGTAATTCCCAATGCATTAAGATTTATGAATTTAGGTTTAGTCCTAGTAGTTAAACTCGGTTCGCTTGGTTCACTTTCTAGCGTTGTTTCTACACACAATTGCTCCACGGAATCCCTCCGCAAGGTCTCGTGTTTGCTACTTATGTAAAGAGTCAAGAAACGATTACTTATCTCCTAACTTTCACTAGCTTTAGATTAAACTAATAAATCAATTTAGCATGCATTCTAAACAATCTATCAATCAATCATGAATGTCTTTAAGATCACTCCTATTAGTAAAAACAAACGATAATCATGTGAAAAAACCTCAAGATAGAATTAAAACAAAAACTCAAATCATATTAAGAACTAGGAATTCATCCTCAATCAATAAAATTAACTACTCATGTTAAAAAGTTCACACAAAGAATAAGAAAAGAAAAGTGTTGTGTGTATAGAGATGTAAAAGATATGTAGAGAGAGATGTATAAAACTTCTCTATTTATAAGCTTCAATATTCTCCAATTCTTCCAAGGATTAGAATCCTTTTCCTTTTGCAATTCAATTTCCAATTCCAAGCTTTTCTCAACTCTTCCACCTTCTCTTTCCAAGTTTGAGTCCAATTCTCCATCCAATTCCTAGCCCAAGTCTTCACACCCATGAGAGAAGTCCATAGAAAATTCTGGAATTTTGCTCGCGGAAAAGCGGGATTGTGGCGGAAATCGGCGGAAAACGTCGCCAGGCCACTGAAATTTCTCCGTCGAGAGAATATTCGACGGAATATTCCGTCCAGGTCCTCCGTTAGGACTAACGGTCAAAGTGGTCAACCTTAACGGTCGAGTCGTCGATCAACCGGGTCAAGTCAGAGAGTTAACTCGGTCAAGTACCGAGTCAGGGAGAGAGTCAGATCAGTCAGCTGGGTCAGCTGGGTCAGGGTCAGTTGGGTTCTTGGCCAAGCCATTGCACAGGCCAAATACTGCTGCACCATGATTGTGCTTCCAGCCGTGTTGGCTGCTCAGCTCAGTCACCAAATCCTAATGGCTTGCCAGGCCATTTCCTGCACCTCCAACAGCAACAAGCACCATCATAGCTTCATAAACTATCAAAGTCACTCCCTGCAGTTAAACTTTGTATGCCAATTCAAACGCCAGCAGCTGCAACCATGTAATCAACCATCTCATTAGCTGCTCCAATCCCAGCTGCAAATCAACCACTACATTCTCAAGCTCCTGCCTTCCTGCAATTCCATCCTTCCTTCTTACCAGGCTCATTGCAAGCAACATCTCAGTCCTGTAACCTTCACAGCTACTGCCACCATTACCTCTTTTCACTAGTTTATACTTCAGAACTGCACCAGGTCGTCTCCTTTCGCAATATTGCACCTGCCCCTGAGTTTCACCATTGAATCAACATCAACAAACTCCATTAGCTTCCCTGTAACAAGCCTAACATTCATCTAATTGTGCAATTCATTCCATGCTCATTTCAGCACCACCCATTCATCTCCAGACTCGAGCTTCAATCACAGTCCACCAGAGACACCACACATTAACATCAGCCGAAAGCAGCATCACAGGCTCAGCCATCTCCTCCTAATCCCTGAGTTTCATACTCCTACAGCTGCAATGCAACATTCCCACAATTCCATTCACAGAAACATTAAGCAACAGCAGCAGCTTCATCTGGCTCTTTGCCTCTGCTCTAGGCAAACTCTATCTCTGACTTTCTTGTCTCACACAGCATCAGCCATTACTTCCCATTCTCTTCTGTTCCTCACAGAACCCTTAATTCCTTCTCTACCATCGACGGCAAGTCACCCATCTCTCATTTCGATTCTAACTCCTCACAATTTCAGCCAATCGATTCACAATCAGCCACAGACCCGTCTCTTTCTCATGATTTGAATCAACCCTTTCCTGTGTTCTTCATCTAACTCGGCCACTGAAAATCTTCTCTGATTCCACTTTCAATTGAACAGCAACAGTAAACCCTATTTTCTTTTCAACTCTGCCAAGATTCAACATCTCATAACTCAATTCTACCATAAACCCTCACTCTACTTCATCAATTCTCTAGTTCAGTTCTTCATTCGAAACCCGTCTTCGATTTATCAATCTCTGGCTCTAATCGCCACAGCAGCAGCCGCTGCTTTTACTTCATCTCTCAGCAAACCCATCTCTCGATTTCTTCGAATCATTACCATCGAGACATCTCGATCTCTTTATTTCAGACAGGAATTCAATAGCTGCGCTGCTTTTCCACCAATTTCAGTTCAGGGGAAACAAAATAATTGAGAGATGATTTCTCTCGATTTTAGTTTTAGGGTATGAAAGCTAGGTTTGGATCCGGGTACGGGTATATGGGTTTAGGGTGTGGGTGGATTCAGACACCCACCATAAGTACACCCAAAATGTGCTATTCTCACTCCCTTCTTTTGGATAAGGGACACCTCTTTGACCTCCCCTTAACCTTGACTGGGCTCCATATAGTATTCCCTCCTTGGTGAAATGACAATTTTACCCTTTTGCTCAAAATGAGTGATTTCTTCTTCTTTTCCTCCGTGCGACTCCAGAGTAGCTATAAAACTCAAAACAAGCGTAAAATACATAATTTACACGAAAAATAGCAAAGAAAGCATAAACTACTAGATAGTAAATTAGGTGTATTCTACACCTATCAGTGACTCCTGACTAAGGATTCAACGTTTCTTGCACTTTTATCGAGTTGATGCCTATCGACCCTTCTTGTAGTTGTGTTGCTATATCATTCAAAAGGCGAAATGTCTCGCTCTGCCTTCTGGTGATACCGGCTTGATTTGCCAAGACATCCTCCAACATTCCAGCTATGCTTCCCATGATATCTGAACCACCTGCGGATTCGGGTGAGGATACATCGTGAGACGAAACCGAAGAATTGAGAATTCGATTCTTGTAACCGAGAGATCAATCTCCCACCGTGGTCGCCAATTGTTTATGGGTGAAAACTACTCTACTGCAGAATTTGGTAATTTGGGGTGTGGATGAGGAATGAATTTAAACCTTAAACAAATGCACTTTGCGCGGTGAGTGCTTGTAGATTCGAGAGATCAATCATTGCAAGTCCGGCCTAAACCAAGAAATGGCCGTTCCGGACTTGTTTCGGTCACAAAGTGAAGGAGATGGGGTTGATCTTAGGGAGGGAAGCGAAGAAGGTGTTGAGATTGTGAAGGTGTTGGCTTGCTTATGACTTGTAACGAAAGGGTGAGCAGGCTTGTGATTGATGCAAGCAAGCTCGGGTGTTGGAATACGTTTTGTATTAACACTTGGTTTTCTTTTCGTCTCAACTTGTGTTGTTGTTTGAAATAGGGCGGAGAACCTATTTATACAAGTCATTGAGCCTTTTTCACGTCTCTCGTGGGAAGTGGAGGAAGTGGAGTGATGGAGTAGTGGAGTTGTGCGTCGGTGCCACACGACCGGCCTTGCCCACTTCTCCCCTGTTCATCTCTAACCGTCCATGACTTCCGACACGTTCTTGTGATGGCGCGTTGCACGCCGCACGCCGTAAACCGCCAAACCAATACCCCCATATGTATCCCCGTTTGTGACATGATTGATGTCTGGAATGTGTGGATCGTGGATCCACGAAAGATAGCATGTAATGCTGAATTGAATAACTGCGTTATTCAGTAAGTCGATACCTGTGAAGTACCGTGTGTATTTTATGCAGGTACTGCATCATGGTGTGGTAAAGTGATGGGTAATGACGCCTCACTAACCAAATAACTCCTGACCAGGGTTGTATAACCAAGCTGGTGAAGTTGGAAGGATGAGATGATCTTTGAGACACTCATCTGCGACCGTTAATGAATATTAGGGTTTTTGAAGAGGTGCGCAAGCATCACTCTTCAACTTGGTCGAAACCAAGCATGGAAAGGGATTTGGAGAGGACCGACCGGGTATGTGTGTAGACAAGACATGCCGGTGTGCACGTCCATACCTCACTATCCCATGAAGGCGCGATCTAGGCCACTCAATTTGACCGGTAAAGTTGAGTGGTTGAGATCGGTTCTGCGCAGAAATCCATTGCCGCAAAGGAGTTGGAAACCGCGTGACATCCCTAGTTCGGGCACGCGTTTCAAGACGACCCATCTTGGTCGGTCTTGGTCGATCATACCAGCGTGTAGGTGGTAGGTGGTGTTCACACCTATACAGATTATCCCATCAAAACGTGATCTGAGCCATCCAAATCGTCCGGCGAAGTTGAGTGGTCGAGATCAGTTTGTGGTTTGGGAGGCGTGGCCATGCTAGTTTGGACGCACGTTTTGGATTAACCAGGCATGATATGCTTTGGCCGAACACATGAGGAGGTAGATGGGCCCACGGTGGTCATGCTGGTATGACCTAGAGCCTTTGCTTAATCTAATATGTGACCCTCCATTCGTGCTTCGGAGAAGATGGACGCGCGTGATGGCTTGAAACCCTAATTTTGGCTTTCAAAAGCCGTGCGCCATCTCTTGTTTGGGTGACAATTTTGTCACGACCAACCATGGTTGGTTTTGACCGATTGGTCAAATGTGTAGGCGGGCCCACGGTGATCGTGTTGACATGCTCTGGGCCCTTTGAGTCTACATCTACACCCTCCATCTATACCTGCGAAGATGGATGGTTGAGACTGTTTTGCGACACATGTAATATGCCGCAAACCCTAATTTAGGGTTTTCCGTCCATAATGCTTGGTATGAACGGTTTCTTGGCAAGCTAGGCCAATGACCGACCATGCGGGGTCGGCCGTGGGTATTCCATACCTGCTTGGGGGTGATGGAATTGATCTGGGGTCATCCAATCACGCTTATGGAGTTGGATGACTGCGATCAGATCATATCCGGACTGATATGGTCAGTCCGGATGCTCAATCGGGCTAGTATAACACACCGAGAGTCAGCCTGTCTGCAATATTTCGTACATGGTTTCATTATAGTGCTTGGAGGTTCGTGTTACTCGTAAGAGTAACACTCGGTCGTCATGCCACACTGATAATGAGTACCGGAAATACAAGGCTGATATGAAATTCACAGGAAGGGATTGTTGCTACATGCTCCAACCTGGAGGAATTTCATGTATTCACAGAATGGGATTGTTGCTACATGCTCCATTCTTGGTGAATTAAGTGAGGGAGTATCCAACACTTATAAATGGCTTTATCTTTTACAAGATGTCAGCGCATGATTTTTCTGGTTTTTTACAAATTTAACCTTAAACGAAAATCCACCATCAACACTAGGTCCGATACATTGGTGTAATCCACTGATGGGTACGACAAGGAGGTAGTCTTGTGCATGCGGAACCCGGTTACATTGCCATAAAATAGAGTCTCTGTCAGAAATTATTATTATTATTATTATTATTATTATGAATCGGAATCGAAGTTACAAGAAATGGTTGGTAACCTAGCGACCAGCTGGGCACCAATACCCTTTTGAATAACAATCCCTAACCTATGAAAAGAGAATTGCCAATCTTAAAATTAGCATCATGTCTAGACATACAATTTCTCATTCTCTTAAGGAAGGATATGATATCAGCACTGAGCTCACCAAAGGTAGAAAATGCTAGTACCCCAAAACCATAGCCGTGTGAAGTACACCTATCCAGATACTTATTGTTCTTGCGAGTGACAGCAGCAGAGATAGCGTATCCTGGTGCGAAGTTGCGAGTCCTGGCACTTGTGAAAGGAGAGACACCTGTGACATCCATACAAACATCTCTGCCATCTTCCCAGTTGTAAACCATGATATCTGCCGGCCTGAGCTCCTTGTCGTCATTAGAAACAAGCCCCAAAGAGACTTCTTTCCTAGCTACAACACCTGCCTTATAACAAATATCAGCCAAGACATCTTTGACCATATCATGTCGAAATTTAAGCCCCACCTCACTAGCACAATGAATAGCATGGTCTCCAAAGACATCCATTAGTTTCCCGCAACAAGGACACCGATTGTTTTCTTCAAAGAGAGGAATGCCCAAGCGATATTGCAAAACAGAATCAATCTGTCTTGGTCCAACTACCTGATTAAGTC
The DNA here is from genome assembly GCA_023531295.1 of Papaver armeniacum. Classification (NCBI taxonomy): domain Eukaryota; kingdom Viridiplantae; phylum Streptophyta; class Magnoliopsida; order Ranunculales; family Papaveraceae; genus Papaver; species Papaver armeniacum. The sequence goes on along the minus strand of JAJJWW010001088.1, from coordinate 455,013 downwards.
CAGGTATCGGAACCGTTTTAAGGAAATCCATTGCATGATCTGCTCGATTGCATTGCCATATGTTAGACTCGCGTACAGATAAAGAAAAGCAAGAAGGTACCTTTTCCTTGACAACACCGAAATAAATAACTGCCAGAGACTTAATAAAATGGGGGGGCAGCATTATTAATGTTGAAACCAGGTAAAGGAATACCACAAGCTTCGGTGAACCCCTGTAGCGCCTGTTGAAAACCGTGCGAAAAATCTGTTGGTCCTGGCAGCTTCAAGATTGAGTTCTGCAAATGCTGAGTCTGGGCCGGAGATGCTAAATAACAGTACTTCATAGTATCTTCCATAGTGAGAATACCAAGACCCCCGTCTTTCATGGGAAGGGTAGCTAATCGTTGTTGAACCAAACCAAAACCAGCACCATCTCCAACCACTAATCGACGTAGATAACCCATAAGATTTTTATCAAAACGAGATGCAGCAATCTGAAGCGTCTCAGGGCATGTTGTACGAAGATCAAAATATAACCTAGAGACCCCAGTGCAACTACGCAAGAGTAAGAGTTCACTCTGGGGGTCATGCAGTTCTTGAATTTTATTCATGAGCTGTGTGGTTTTAACCACCCAATTCAAAACAATGCCACTGCAAAAATCCATATCCAAACTGACTGGGCCACCAAGAAGTTTAACACCACCCACCGGCTTGCCAATATTGGTAGGGAAGACATCATCCGCATCTCTTCTCAGATCATAAGAAGGCCAAAATATTTCCGTCTTCGTGATGTTCAAATGCAAACCACATCTAGGACCATCTTCTTAGAGAATTTTAAGAGCTCTAGAAACCTCCATGGTATCCCCTGCAATGGTGCCATCATCTAAGTACCACACATGTAGGTCTAAAGTGCAACTAGCGGCAATTTTCTCAACAAGTGGATGAAGAACTAGAGCAAATAATAGGGGACCAAGGGGGTCACCCTGTTGAACACCTAAAGCCGAAGAAAGAACATGATCCTGGTAGTATAGCCTGTCTGGTTTCGAATAACAAAACTCAACCCAATAAGAGATGCTAGGACAATGAGTTCTCACTTCCCGAATTATAGTGGATCGATTAACAAGATTAAACGCATTTGAGAAGTCTATCAACAGCATAGTCTTGGTGTTATCTGCCCCTTTCAACTCCAACAACCTATTGGCAGAATGCAAAATACCCTCCCCACCACAAGGAATGCCGACACCATACTGATAAACCCCTAAGTAATTTGTCATTTCCTTAGAAACAGAAGTGGCAGCTAGTTTCAAACATAGCTTACGCCATATGGTGCCAACAACAATTGGCCTCAACCCACCGCCGGGTTTGAGTAAGGGAGTTAAGGGAGCACTAGCTATAAACTCACCAAGAATAGGAGGGCATTTACTTGCAAGCCAGAGGTTAACAACGCCAGTAATAGACACCAACAAGTCGTCAGCAACAGCAGCACCGGCACCACTCATAGCGTCTAACAAATGCTGATCCCTAAGACCGTCCCTTCCACAAGAAGTGCCTTTGGGAAAGCTTTTGATAGCATCAAGAACATCCTTCGCCACAACAGATAATGCTGGTGCTGAGATATCTTCACTTGGTATAACAGGGGGGCGAGCAAAGGGGTGCTTTTGTTGAAGTTCAAAAAGAGTGTCCGGAGTTGGAGGGGCAACACCATCAGACGAAAGAATATGGACAGCTGCGTTGTAATGACCCTGACTCATCTTCCTTCTACATGCCATCAAATTCTTGTTCTTCTTTTTCTTACCCGGTGGCCGCTGTTTAGAAGTTGTTTTAGTCTGGTCAAGCAAATCTTGAGCTAAAGTTAAACATCCTGATGTTTCTTTCCAACTCACCAAAGCTTTGTTGATTGCACCTGCCTGCAACTTCCGTCTACAGCCAGAACGTTCCTCCCTAGAGTTCTGAGGCACATACAAGTGTAATGTGCAGGCGGGTAATAAAAGTAAACGAATCCAAGCAGCAAGGTTCATCGGATTGGCAAGAACAACATCAAGGGCAGATTTCAGAGAAATCCACCGTCAGACCCGCAGCTTCATCATCAACTGAACTCAGCTCAACATTGTCGATTGCATCGGGAATCACAGAAAGTGGTTTCTCAGCACCATGAATGAGAAATTCTACCCCTACTCCATTGGAAGGACCTGCTATGACATCTGCCGGATGAACTTTGGATCTGCAAGGCATTTTCCATGCATGAATTCGCATACATTTAATGCATAGCCATCCCTGCATGTCTCGCAAAACACTTTCCCAGGAAACAAAGCAATTCTCTATAGTTTTGATCCTCTCTCTGCAAATTTCTTTGTCGCACTCAGTTGGAAAATGGTGATCTGTCAGGTGTTTATAAATGGCACTCTTAGCATAGCCCAATCCCCCTCTCCCTCCCAAACAACCATCAAAGTTTTTAAACGGACAAGCGATCTTGCCCCCCTGAGAATAACCCTGAGATGATGATGGACCTTGAGAAGAATCCTGAGAGGAAGGACAAGAGCCAAGAGAGTCACGGCCATGGTGAGTACGAACCGATGATGCAGCAGACTGACGAGTTCTAAACATACTTCCTCAGAGCAAAGTCTGTATCAATGAAGAAACAAACCCTAAAAAGAGAGAAGCAAGTGCCAGAAGAAGCATCCCTAAATGCAGATAAACAATAAAACGGAGAGGAAATCAGGATGGTAGTTGAAATCACGAGCAACAGTGGGAAGAGGAATCCGGTTTTCAATCACCAGAAATCGCCATTCCTGTCGCCGGAGCCTCTCTTTCCTCTAGCATTATATATATTTTTTAAATAGCCACTCGGGGCATTTTATTATTATTATTATTATTATTATTATTATTATTATATATTGTTTTTTAATAAGTATTATATATTATTATTATTGTTATTATTATTTTATTTTATTTTTTTGAAAGGGAGCCGGCAAGGCTTTTATTATTATTATTTATTTATTTTTTTAAAAAAAAACTATTATTATTATTATTATTATTATTATTATTATTATTATACAGCAATGGTTGGAAGCCGGGCAACAATTTGCGCTCCAACACCTTTTTGAATAATAATACCCAATCTATGGAAAAGAGAACTACCAATTTTATGATTAACATCGTATCTAACAAGGCAGTTTCTCAAACGCTTAAGGAAAGAAATGGTGTCTTCACTTAATTCACCTAAGGTGGTAAAGGCCAAAACTTGGAAGCCATAACCATGTGTTGTGCATTGGTCAAGGTATTTATGAAACTTGCACGTTACAGCAGTCGAGATTGCATGGCAGGGTGTGAAAGATTGAGTTCTAGCACTTGTAAACGGAGAGACCCCTGTGACATCAAAGCAAACGTCTTTACCAACTTCCCAATTGTAGACCAGAATATCCGCTGGCTTTAATGTGGTTGCGCTGTTGGAGAGAAAACCCAATGAGACTTCTTTACTTGCGGCAACTCCGGCCTTGTAGCACATGTCAGCAAAGACGTCTCTGACCATGTCATGTCTAAGTTTAGGACCCACTTCACTGGCACAATATAGTGCGTGGTCACCATAGATATCCATAGGCCTTGCACAGATGGAACATACACTCTCAGCCACGAAGAAAGGTATACCTAGTCGATATTGAAGTACAACACTAAACTGGCGCGACCCAACTGCTTGGTTTAATCCGGCGATAGGAATGGCCTTTAGGAAATCCATAGCATGTTTCTCCCTGTTGTGCTGCCACATAATAGATTCACGTTCAGTCAAGGAAAAACATGAGGGTAAAGTATCCTTAACAACATCAAAGTAAAGTACTGCCATAGACTTCATGAAATGGGGGCAAATAATCGTTGATATTGAAAGCAGAACTTGTAATGCCACATGCTTGTGTAAAGATATGTAGAGCATGGTCAAAACTGGGACTCGAATCCGAAGGGGGTGCAAGCTTTAGGATGTTGTGCTGTAAATGCTGAGTTTGTGCATACGAAGCCAGGTAGCAATATTTCCCTGTGCAAGCTTTAGGATGATGTGCTTTATTATTATTATTATTATGAAAGGAGCCACGGGGGGCATTTTATTAGAAAATAAATTGAGTTTACATCACATCATTAGGTACATCAATGGGTGGGAGTCGGGTGACGATCTGTGCTCCAACCCCTTTCTGGATTGTTAAGCCTACCCTGTGAAAGAGGGAGCCGCCGACTTTGCTGTTAACATCGTAGTTAGCCAAACAGTTCTTCAATCTTCTCAGAAAAACAACCATGTCCTCGCCTAATTCGCCAAGAGTAGTGAAGGCCAAGACGCCAAAGCCGTAGCCATGAGATGTGCATAAGTCCAAATATTTGTTTCGTTTGCGGCAGACTGCAGAAGTGATAGCATATCCGGGAGTGAAGCTGCGACCTCCTCCGCTAGAAAATGGCGATACACCGGTGACGTCGAAGCAAGTACTCAAGCCATTCTCCCAATTATACACCAGAATATCCGCAGGCTTTCGACCGGAAGCATTGTCTGTCAAAAAGCCTAAGGAGGCCTCTTTCCTGGCAGCAACACCAGCTCTAAAGCATATATCAAGGATGACATCTCGAACCAAGTCGTGACGGAATTTTAGGCCTACTTCGCTCGCATAATGGAGGGCGTGATCTCCAAAAATGTCCATGGTCCGGTCACAGCAGGGGCATATGCTATCCTCGGGGAATATAGGTATACCAAAGCGATACTGGGTGATGGCTCTAAACTGCCTGGAACCGATGGATTGGTTTAGCCCTGGGATGGGGATAGCCTTCAGATAGTCCATAGCATGGTTTGACTTATTAATCTGCCACAAAATTGCGTCTCTTGCGGATAAGGTGAACTTGGAAGCAACCTCTCTCTTTACGGCATTGAAATACTGAACTGCCAGTTTTTTCATAGGTTGTGGGGCAGTGGAAGTAACATCTAATGACGAGGGAGAAAGGCTGCAGGCCTGCATGAACTTGGTGAGAGCATGTTGATAGCTAGAGCTTGGGGCAGAAATATCGGCGGAGTGCAGGATGGTACGCTGTAGTTGCTGCGTCTGAATCTGGGAAGCCAGAAAGCAGTAGTGGCTGGTGTCGTTCATCGTATATACTCCGAGACCCCCATCTTTAATAGGAAGGGTTGTTAACCTTTGTTGAAGAGGACCGAAACCTGCGCCATCGCCAGTGACTAGGTGTTGTAAGAATTGAACCAAGTGTTGATCAAAGTATGTTATGGCAGGCTGCAGAACTTGAGGGTCCGTCGTGCGGAGGGTGAAGTAGAGTTTTGACACTCCAGCGCAATTACGCAACAGCAAAAGCTCACATTGAAGATCCTTCAAGGTTTTAACACAGTCCATGAGTTTTACTGTTTTTTCTGCCCTTTGCATAACCATCTGACTGCAATATTGCGTGTCTTGGCTTACTGGTCCCCCTAGTATCTTCACTCCACCAGTGGGTCTACCGATATTGGTTGGAAAAACATCCTTAGCAAGGGACCTTGGATCTGTAGTAGGCCAGAAGATTTCGGTCTTCCTTATGTTTAAATGCAGCCCTTTCGCAGCACCTTCACTTTGTATAATCGAGAGAGCTTTGGACACCTCCATTGTGTCTCCAATGATGGTGTCGTCGTCTAAGTACCACGCATGGAGGTCCAGAGAACATTGTGAGGCAATCATGCGAACGAGAGGGTGTAAGACCAAGGCGAAGAGCAAAGGACCTAATGGATCCCCTTGTTGCACACCCTGGGTTGAGGCCAATATGGCATCATTATAGGCCAATATAGCATCATTATTATTATTATTATTATTATTATTATTATTATTATTATTATTATTATTTGTTCTTCAATAAAATCCCGTGGCAGCATCCTTATTATTATTATTATTATTAGCAAAATATAATAAGTTCATTACACAGGGCGTGTCGGGAGCCGAGCTACAAGCTGGGCACCAACTCCCTTCTGAATAATAATACCTAATCTATGGAAAAGGGAACAACCAATTTTATGATTGGCATCGTATCGAAAAAGGCAGTTGCTCAACAGCTTTAAAAAAGAAATAGTATCTTCACTGAGTTCACCTAGGGTAGTGAAAGCCAAAACTTGGAAGCCATAGCCCTGTGTTGTACAATGGTCAAGATATTTGTGCATCTTTCGAGTCACCGCGCCGCAATGGCATGACTGGAGTAAAGGAGCGAGTTCTAGCCGTGGTGAATGGCGATACTCCGGTGACATCAAAGCAAACATCTTTACCTTGAATCCAATTGTGGACAAGAATGTCCGCCGGCTTCAGGGAGATTGCGGTATTGGAGATCATTCCCAATGAAACTTCCTTCCTTGCTAAGAACCCCTACCCTATAACACATATCAACAAAGGCATCTCTAGCCATGTCATGTCTAAATTTGGAACCCACCTCACTGGCACAATGAAGAGCGTGGTCCCCGTAGATGTCCATGGGTCTGGCACATATAGAACATGAGTTGTTAGCTTCAAAGAAAGGTATGCCAAGTCGGTCTGCTGGAGCACGACACCAATTTCCTCGAGCCAATCGCTTGGTTTAGGCCAAAATGATTGGAACAAACTTTCAAGAAATCCATAGAGTGTGTCCCCTGTTCTCGGTTATTTTATTTTATTTTATTTTTTATTATTATTATAAATCAATATCAAAATCAACATTATTATTTATTATAATAATAATATTATTTATTTATTATTATTATTATTATTATTAGCAAAATATAATAAGTTCATTACACAGGGCGTTTCGGGAGCCGAGCTACAAGCTGGGCACCAACTCCCTTCTGAATAATAATACCTAATCTATGGAAAAGGGAACAACCAATTTTATGATTGGCATCGTATCGAACAAGGCAGTTGCTCAACCGCTTTAAAAAAGAAATAGTATCTTCACTGAGTTCACCTAGGGTAGTGAAAGCCAAAACTTGGAAGCCATAGCCCTGTGTTGTACAATGGTCAAGATATTTGTGCATCTTTCGAGTCACTGCCGCTGCAATGGCATGACCTGGAGTAAAGGAGCGAGTTCTAGCCGTGGTGAATGGCGATACTCCGGTGACATCAAAGCAAACATCTTTACCTTGAATCCAATTGTGGACAAGAATTTCCGCCGGCTTCAGGGATATTGCGGTATTGGAGATCATTCCCAATGAAACTTCCTTCCTTGCAGCAACCTCGGCCCTATAACACATATCAACAAAGGCATCTCTAGCCATGTCATGTCTAAATTTGGAACCCACCTCACTGGCACAATGAAGAGCGTGGTCCCCGAAGATGTCCATGGGTCTGGCACATATAGAACATGAGCTGTTAGCTTCAAAGAAAGGTATGCCAAGTCGGTACTGGAGCACGGCACTGAATTGCCTCGAGCCAACTGCTTGGTTTAGGCCGGCGATTGGAACAACTTTCAAGAAATCCATAGAGTGTGTCCCCCTGTTCTCGGTTATTTTATTTTATTTTATTTTTTATTATTATTATAAATCAATATCAAAATCGACATTATTATTTATTATAATAATAATATTATTTATTATTATTATTATTATTATTAGCAAAATATAATAAGTTCATTACACAGTATGCGTTTGGGAGCCGAGCTACAAGTCAAGCACCAACTCCCTTCGAATAATAATACCTAATCTATGGAAAAGGGAACAACCAATTTTATGATTGGCATCGTATCGAACAAGGCGGTTGCTCAACCGCTTTAAAAAAAAATAGTATCTTCACCGAATTCACCTAGGGTAGTGAAAGCCAAAACTTGGAAGCCATAGCCTGTGTTGTACAATGGTCAAGATATTTGTGCATCTTTCGAGTCACCGCCGCTGCAATGGCATGACCTGGAGTAAAGGAGCGAGTTCTAGCCGTGGTGAATGGCGATACTCCGGTGACATCAAAGCAAACATCTTTACCTTGAATCCAATTGTGGACAAGAATTTCCGCCGGCTTCAGGGAGATTGCGGTATTGGAGATCATTCCCAATGAAACTTCCTTCCTTGCAGCAACACCGGCCCTATAACACATATCAACAAAGGCATCTCTAGCCATGTCATGTCTAAATTTGGAACCCACCTCACTGGCACAATGAAGAGCGTGGTCCCCGAAGATGTCCATGGGTCTGGCACATATAGAACATGAGTCATTAGCTTCAAAGAAAGGTATGCCAAGTCGGTACTGGAGCACGACACTGAATTGCCTCGAGCCAACTGCTTGGTTTAGGCCGGCGATTGGAACAACTTTCAAGAAATCCATAGAGTGTGTCCCCCTGTTCTCGGTTATTTTATTTTATTTTATTTTTTATTATTATTATAAATCAATATCAAAATCGACATTATTATTTATTATAATAATAATATTATTATTTATTATTATTATTATTATTATTATTATTATTATTATTAAAAATATAATAAGTTCATTACATCAAGTTTGGGAGCCGAGCTACAAGCTGGGCACCAACTCCCTTCTAAATAATAATACCTAATCTATGGAAAAGGGAACAACCAATTTTATGATTGGCATCGTATCGAACAAGGCAGTTGCTCAACCGCTTTAAAAAAGAAATAGTATCTTCACTGAGTTCACCTAGGGTAGTGAAAGCCAAAACTTGGAAGCCATAGCCCTGTGTTGTACAATGGTCAAGATATTTGTGCATCTTTCGAGTCACCGCCCATTTTGCAATGGCATGACCTGGAGTAAAGGAGCGAGTTCTAGCCGTGGTGAATGGCGATACTCCGGTGACATCAAAGCAAACATCTTTACCTTGAATCCAATTGTGGACAAGAATTTCCGCCGGCTTCAGGGAGATTGCGGTATTGGAGATCATTCCCAATGAAACTTCCTTCCTTGCAGCAACCCCGGCCCTATAACACATAGCAACAAAGGCATCTCTAGCCATGTCATGTCTAAATTTGGAACCCACCTCACTGGCACAATGAAGAGCGTGGTCCCCGAAGATGTCCATGGGTCTGGCACATATAGAACATGAGCTGTTAGCTTCAAAGAAAGGTATGCCAAGTCGGTACTGGAGCACGGCACTGAATTGCCTCGAGCCAACTGCTTGGTTTAGGCCAGCGATTGGAACAACTTTCAAGAAATCCATAGAGTGTGTCCCCCTGTTCTCGGTTATTTTATTTTATTTTTTATTATTATTATAAATCAATATCAAAATCGACATTATTATTTATTATAATAATAATATTATTTATTATTATTATTATTATTATTATTATTAGCAAAATATAATAAGTTCATTACACAGGGCGTTTCGGGAGCCGAGCTACAAGCTGGGCACCAACTCCCTTCTGAATAATAATACCTAATCTATGGAAAAGGGAACAACCAATTTTATGATTGGCATCGTATCGAACAAGGCAGTTGCTCAACCGCTTTAAAAAAGAAATAGTATCTTCACTGAGTTCACCTAGGGTAGTGAAAGCCAAAACTTGGAAGCCATAGCCCTGTGTTGTACAATGGTCAAGATATTTGTGCATCTTTCGAGTCACTGCCGCTGCAATGGCATGACCTGGAGTAAAGGAGCGAGTTCTAGCCGTGGTGAATGGCGATACTCCGGTGACATCAAAGCAAACATCTTTACCTTGAATCCAATTGTGGACAAGAATTTCCGCCGGCTTCATAGAGTTTGTGGTATTGGAGATCATTCCCAATGAAACTTCCTTCCTTGCAGCAACCCCGGCCCTATAACACATATCAACAAAGGCATCTCTAGCCATGTCATGTCTAAATTTGGAACCCACCTCACTGGCACAATGAAGAGCGTGGTCCCCGAAGATGTCCATGGGTCTGGCACATATAGAACATGAGCTGTTAGCTTCAAAGAAAGGTATGCCAAGTCAGTACTGGAGCACGACACTGAATTGCCTCGAGCCAACTGCTTGGTTTAGGCCAGCGATTGGAACAGCTTTCAAGAAATCCATAGAGTGTGCCCCCTGTTGTGTTGCCATAAAATAGACTCTCGGTCATTCAAAACAAAGCATGAGGGTATGTTTTCCTTAACAAAATCAAAGTAGGTTGCTGCCAGGGACTTCATGAAATGTGGGGCAGCGTCGTTGATATTGTAGTCAGAAACCGAAATGCCACAAGCTTGTGTGAAGGTCTGTAGAGCCTGACTGAAACTGGGGCTTGGAGTTGAGGGGGATGGAAGCTTGAGAATATGGTGCTGTAACTGTTGAGATTGTGCATGTGAAGCCAAGAAGCAGTACTTCCCTGTGTCATTCATTGTATAAACACCAAACCCGCCATATTTGATCGGTAAGGTAGCAAGCCGTTGTTGCACCGGAGCAAAACCTGCCCCGTCACCCACTACAAGCTGCCTTAAATATTGATAGAGGTGTTGGTCATAGAGAAGAGCTGCAGACTGTATAGCACATGGATTAGTTGTTCGCAGGGTGAAATAAAGCTTGGAAACACCAATGCAGTTCCGTAACAATAATAATTCACACTGGGTATCGTGGAGTTGTTGAACTCCGTGCATCAATCCGATAGTTTTCTCAACCCGACTCTCAACTATGTTACTACAATATTGGCGGTCCAAACTTACCGGCCCTCCCAACACCTTCACTCCAAGGCTAGGTCTACCAATGGTTGAAGGAAACACTTCATCTGCCAGACTTCTAGGGTCAGTTGTCGGCCAAAAGACTTCAGTTTTGGCGATATTCAAGAACAGCCCCCTGTCAGGTCCATCTTGTTGTAAAATATGTAAGGCCTTGGATACTTCAAGGGTATCCCCTGCGATGGTTCCATCGTCGAGATACCACGCATGGAAGTCTAGGTTACACTGTGCTGCGATCTTGAGAGCTAGAGGATGTAAGGTCAGGGCAAATAGAAGAGGACTAAGAGGGTCTCCCTGTTGCACGCCCTTTGCTGAGGAGAGTGTAAGATCATTGTAATAGAGCCTGGCCGGGTTTGAGTAACAAAACTCAACCCACTTTGATATGCTAGGGCAATGTAAACTGACCTCTTTGAGCATGGCAGTCCTGTCGACAAGATTGAATGCATTCGTAAAGTCGACCAGAAGCATAGTGTAAGTTTCACAATCTCCTTTGTGCTCCAGCAAACGATTGGCAGCATGTAATATGCCTTCGCCGCCACAGGACATCCCTACTCCAAACTGGGAATCGCCTAAGTAAGATGATAAATGTTTGCAAGCTGTAGTGGCCGCCAATTTAGAACAAAGTCGCCTCCAAATGGTGCCGATCTGCGATTGGTCTAACCCCTCCACCGGGCTTGAGAAGTGGTGTTAAGGGAGCACTCGCGATGAATTCCCCTAAAGATGACGGACACTTACCCTCTAGCCACAAATTAACCACTCTGTGATGGATCAGTAATAACTCATCTGAAACAGCGGCGGCAGCTCCACTGAATGCATCTAATAGATGCTTTGTGCCCTCTAGCCATCCCTTCCACAAGAGGTGCCCTTGGGAAAGCTCTTAATTGCCGAGAAATCTTGAGTCTGCCTCAACACGTAATGCAGGTACTGAAAGGTCATGAGCGGGGATTGAAGGGGATGGTGCAGGTGGATGTTTAAGCCATAATTCTTGGAAAGTCTCAGGAGAGTCCGGTGCTATGCCATCAGATGATAGTACACGAACTGTTGCAGTGTAATTTCCTTGGCTTATCTTTTTCCTGCACGCGGTGATAGTAGCACTAGCCTTTTTTTCCTGTTGATCTTTCTTGGATGGTTTGCGTATAGCAGTAGTACGCTTTGGTAGACTCATCAGCTTTTGAACCAAGACAGCACATCCGTTGGGCTCTCGCCACGTTTCCAGGGCGTGATTAATGGCTGCAATCTGTAGCTTTTTGCGTGTGCCAGATCTTTCATCTCGGGGATACAGATTGAGTGTGCAAATGGGGAGTAGCAGAAGCTGTATCCATGCCTGCAAGTCTCTAGGACTAGCCATCACCTTGTCTAGGGAAGATTTCAGGGTTCTAGAAAAAAGCAGTCTGCAAGGAAGGGGAATACTGGCAGTAGTAGTAATACGTCTTCTAAACACGGTATCGAGCAGCTCCAGTGTCAAGCCAGCGTCTGCAATGATATCCAATGAAGTACCAGATTCTGCAACATTGTCAGACGTAACCTTAGCCTGTGGCTTTTTGACACCATGAATAAGAAAATCAAAGCCATCTCCGTTAGAAGGGCCGGCAATAACATCATCTTTATGTGACGGCGAGGTACAGGCCTTTTTCCATGCATGAATACGGAGGCACTTAATGCACAACCACATCTGCATATCGAGAAGGACTTTTTCCCATGCAGCAAAACATTCATGGTCATGTTGTATGCGTTCCCTGCAAGTTGCTTTATCTGTCTCTGTACGAAAGTGCTGATCAGATATGTGACGATAGATAGCACTCTTGGCATATCCCCTACCACCAACCCCATTCCCACATTCATCATATCCTTTGAATGGGAATGGAACCTTCTCACTCTATGGCTGCGAAGTTGATGGAAACTGAGATGGCGATAGAGGTGAAGAAGGGGATTGGGAGATAGAAAACTTGCCTGACGATGATGTTTTGCCCGTTGAGGATGAAGACCGTGATCGAGTACAAGGCATTGCGCTCTGTAAAAGACAGTAACCGCTATAACTGCCCTAGGTATGGAAGTGAAAGCGATTGGAAATGGCATCAATCGGAAGGGCATAACAAGGGGAGAAGAAAGAGGAAGAGTTGAAGAAAAATCAATGACGGAATTTCAGAGAATTGCTCGGAACAAACTCACAGACTTTCAGTCGCCTGGGAATCTCCCGGAGCCTCTCTCTCCTCACCTTATTATTATTATTATTATTTAAAAAAAAAAGGTCTAATACATATCCACTTTATTTTTATTATTTTTATTTATTATTATTATTATTATTATTATTATTATTATTATTATATGGATAACGATTATTACATGAAACTAGTTGGAAGCCTAACAAGCTAAGATCAAATGACATACTACTACATTAATTGAACAAGTTGCTGTGCTAGCCTACCAGCGAGCCTCATGGGTAACTTAGCCAAAGGAGCGCGGATGGGGGGCTGAGATTGTGTCACAAGGGGGGCAAACTAACTCTACCTTCCATGTTAATTTCTGCAATATTACGTCATTGGGGACTCGAACCTGGGACCTCCTGGAACGCATGAAACTTTGGGGAAAGAGGATGACCAGCTGAGATAGGTGCCCGTTCTTATTATGATTATTATGAAAGGGGGCCACGAAGGCTTTTATTAAGAAAATAAAACGTAAGTACTTTACAAAGATTTGGTCGGGAGACGCGCTACAAGTTGCGCCCCGATACCTTTCTGAATAATGATACCCAATCTATGAAACATGAAACTTCCCAAATTATTATTGACATCATGGCTGGCCATGCAGTTCTTCAATCTTTTCAGGAGAGTAATAATATCAGCACTCAATTCTCCCAAAGTTGTAAATGGTAGAACACCAAATCCGCATCCATGAGACGAACATAGGTCGGCATATTTATTGCGCTTACGGGTGATGGAGGCGGAGATGGCATAACCAGGTGTAAAGGCACGGTTACCTCCTTTTGAGAATGGCGAAACACCAGTGACGTCGAAACATATGTCTCGTCCGTTTTCCCAGTTGTATACCATGATGTCCGCCGGTTTAGGAGGGGTGTGCCTATCCGATGTAGGGCCAAAGGACACTTCTTTTCTGGCAGCTACACCTGCCTTATAGCATAACTCAGCCAACAGATCTCTTACCATGTCATGTCGGTACTTCAAGCCAACCTCACTTGTACAATGAATGGCGTGGTCGCCAAAACGATCCATAATTCTCTTACAACAAGAACAAGTGCTACCCTCGGCAAACAATGGTATACCTAAACGGTATTGGAGCACTGACCTGAACTGTCGAGTACCGATAGCTTGGTTAAGGCCTTGAAAAGGGATGGCTTTAAGATAGTCTTGTGCATGAGGTTTATTATTATTATTATTATTATTATTATAAAAGTTTTTTATTATTGGATAAAGAATATTACATTAACTAGTTGGAAGCCTAACAAGCTAAGCTCCAACGACATACTACTACATTAATCGAACAGGTTGCCGTGCTAACCTACCAGCGAGCCTCATGGGTAACCTAACCAAGGGAGCCGAAGCGGATGGGGGGCTGAGATTGTGTCATAATATTATTATTATTATTTTCTCTTCTCTTTCCTCTTTTGATGAGTATTTCATATCCTCTTTCATCCATGTTTTTGGGTGCTCTTTGGAGCATTATTACTAAACACACCATCCTTTTTTATCGGCGCTTACTTGGTGGTGGCTTGATGCCGGAAAGGTGAATATTAATTATTAATCCATGGAATTCAACTGAGAACAGCCACATGAATTGAAGTAATAAAATATTAAGGTGAAAAATGTATTTTCTAGGAATTCGTTTGATAAATATAGCATATTATTCGCTTTATACTAGCAAGCAATTTGTCTAGGGGCATTAAATTGATTTGAGAATCGAGATATGAGATGGTAGCAACATCATATCCGTTCTGAATATCATTTTGTATTATTATGAACATCTGGGAAGAGTTGCAACAAGCACCATAGATGTATTTCAAATGAATATTGAATACAGAGAGAGATACAGAGTTGTGCAGCATAAATGATAAAATATATGGAGTCTTGAAAATTCAGCTGGGGAGACTCCAATATTGTTGTCATACATTATTACTCAAAGAGGCTAAAGGACTGCAATTCAATTCTCTTCGTAACAACTAACTTAACTTGGTTATCAGTCCTAGGATTAAAAGCACGTCAAGATTTGTCAAAAGTGATAGCTTGACTAGAGACCTTACGAAAACTTTCAACAATTGAGTTGAGCATTCTTACCTTAGTGGGGTTAGCTTTTGTGAAGATGAGATAATTATCTGCAAAAATAAAGGTGACTAACAACGGGCGTAGAACTAAAAACTTTTATACCATTAATCAAATTGTTAGATGAGATATAAGAGATCTAGAAGACACATCTATACAAAGAATTAAAAGGTATCGAGACAAGATAACTCCTTCTATTAACCTTTTGGATGACCAAAACTGTCCACCATGTAGGGAGCCATTTAGAAACAAAAAAATAGAGATAATCGTCACACATTAACTAATCAGATGGCACCATTCCTCACAGAATCCTAGAGCTTGCAAAATTTCAATAAAAAGGTCGTTCTATCATATAAAAGGCTTTGGACATATCAAGTTTTATGGCTAACAACCTTTTTTTAGATTTGTACTTTTTTGTGGTATCCACAAGTTCATGTGCTATTACAATATCACATGTCACGTGTCTACATCAGAAAAACACAGCTTGGTAGGGCCAATGATCTTGTAAGTAGCTTAAGTCTATTAGCAATGATCTTAGATATAATTTTACAGAGGTGTTGCAAAAACAAATGTTCCTGAAGTCTGGAGGATTTTGGGGAAACTAACCTTAGGTATCAGAGATAAGAAGGTGCGATTATTAATAAAATCTGCCATAAAATTAAAGGATTACACTATTTTCATACTATCCTCACCTACAATATCCCACATATTCTGACTTAAACCAATTGACGATCCATCTAGACCTGAAGAGGTCCAAGGCTTCTATTAAAGACAATATTTTCCAATTTCATCTTAAGAACGTATTCTCATTAAACCAACATTGTAGAATCAGTTATGCATGCTAAGTGTATTCAAAAAATCTACTATCACTAACATGATTACTATATCTCCATAACAGAGAAATGCTGGAGCAAATTAACAGCTATAACAACTCTCTCAGTTATCCGGATTCCAGTGGGATCTTGAATTGCTTCTATTTGGGTTCTTCTTTTCCTATAATTAGCTCTAGAATGAAAATAACATGTATTCTTATCATCCAATTTGATCATATATTATCTTTTTCTCTTTGCTTCCAAAAATCATCTGCAATATTCTATCAATGATCAAGTTGAGCTAGCAAGTTACTAATCATAGGATCATTCACAACCAAATTCCCATCGGTATGAAGTTGTTTGTCAACCGAAAATTTCATGTTGTAGTGTTAACTGTGTAACTTGTAGCTTGGTTGTTTGATATCTTTCGAATGTTCAGGGATATGGTAATCCAATATTCCCCTTAGAGTTTTATTACCATATCCCTGGTTTTGAGGTATGTTGCATTATCGTATCCCTAGTTTGAAACTTAAAATATTATGGAAGTATTTGTGTAATTTGGAAAGGATTGATTTGTTTACCAGATTAGTAGTATTATTGGATTCCTCTATTGTGAGATATTTTTCTTCAATATGTCCATCCATTCCTCCCTCCATTTCAACTCCCTTCATGCTTTTAATATTAATCTCGGTTGAAAATTGGTTCTCAATATCACCTAACTGACTAGCTGATTCAAAAATTGGGTTATAGGTTATGATGAGATTGGAGATTCTAGGGTTTTCATAGCTAAGATTTCCCCCATTACCATTACCTATCTCATTTTTAGGGATTTCATTTCTCATTCGCTAACATCAAAATTCTTAACGACAACCATTTTGTCACTTTTTGCGGCCAGTTCATTCTTAATAGTTTCATTTGTTTCCCCATCATCAATCTGATAAGGGCCACCATCCTCATTTTGCGTAGTGTCTTTCTCCCTACTCCATTCTTCATAATCATCTGTTGACATAACATCATATTGGAGTTGATAAGTTGTAGCGTCACAAGTTCCTTCAAAATGACCACTTAAAAAATATTGATCACATATATTATAGGGATGTTTTTCCTGGTGATACTTCGCATATGCTTCAACACCATCAACAGTTCTCAACCAGGACCCTCCTTTCAAAGGTGTAGTTAGCTCCATCTTGATTTTCACCTTCACCATTCTACCAACTCTATGATGTGCATCTAGAGGTTCAATAACAATCTTTTCACCCAGATCCATGATGATTTCATCAATTACACCTACATCTAGGTGTTCAAATTGAAGGTTTCTGAACTTCATTGTCCAGCTTTGGTGGGTGAACTTCATATCTTTTAGAGGGATTTTTGCTTCATAAGCTTGAACAACTAATAACTAACCCTTGATTATTCCGGGAGAATTCTTAATGACTTCTTCTTGCTCATTTGTGGTAGTGAAAGGTATGACCCATAACTTTAAACTCTTTCTTTTTGTACTTTTTCTCATATGATGTTGATCTCTTTCTGAACTTCTCCAACTTCAATAAAATCAGGCCAAACAATTTTCCAATAATACTATTTGACCAAGTTTTTATGATTCGGTGTGATAGATAAGAATGACAGGGCCAATACTACTTCACACGCTTTTATGGTGTCAGTTTTATTTTATATCTTTATTTTGTTCTTCAGCTAGTTTTACTTATTGTGAATTAATTTTAAAATTGACTCTATTATTTTTATGGTCATTAAATTTGTTGATTTAGCTTTAAAAATGTTTTGCACGGTATGAAGGTTACTTTCGAACCAGATATACGCAACACAATACTCACCTCACACCCCGTCAAAGGCAACCTTTAAAAAAAAAGAAAAAAAAAAGACACGAGGTAGGGACATTCCCATTTCGACATATAGTTATACACTGTCGAAGCGCCAGCCATATACGAAAGCCTACAATCGATGCAGTCATGAGTCGATGACTTGGAATAATCCTTAAGACCATCCTTAAAAATGGTGGGATCAAGTAGGGTCTTTGCTTGAACAATGAGAAACCAGAGAGAGGCCCCTCATTTAAAGACTTAAAGGCCTAAATAAATAAAGCTCCCCGTTGAACAATGAGGAAAACCTCGCTTCCTATTGGCCGAAACAAGGTTTTTTTGAGTTTTGTGAAACGAGAGTTTTGTGAAACGAGAGTTTTGGTGAGGACACTTGGCAACGTATGATTGGTTAGAAAAAAAAATCGATTTAGAATTTATTGGATAAAGAGTATTACATTAACTAGTTGGAAGGCTAACAAGCTAAGCTCCAACGACATACTACTACATTAATTGAACAGGTTTCCGTGATAACCTACCAGCGAGCCTCATGGGTAACCTAGCTAAGGGAGCCGAAGCGTATTTAAAAATTACAAACTCAAAAGGAAAACTTAACTTACCGTGTTTGGAATTTTATGGAAGTCCAAATTCAATTCGGAAGTTGAGTACCAACCACATTATGACTTTTTCCTCGTATTAGAAAAAAAAACCCATATATTTCACACATATTTTCTGCGAAAATAAAATGACAAAATAAATAAGATACACACATATTTCCTATCTTTTCTCCACCTATTTAATGTATTTGTCCATTCCTACACCAAATCATAAATACATCACGAATGGGTGGAGCAAAGCCCCGTTATTTATGGGTGAAAACTATTTCTGCCGGTTTTGGTAATTTGGGGTATGTGAATGAGAAATGAGTCTAAACCTTAAACAAATGCACTGCGCGGTGAGTGCTTGTAGATTCGAGAGATCAATCTGTGCAAGTCCGGCCTAAACCAAGAAATGGTCGTTCCAGACTTGTTTCGGTCACAAAGTGAAGGAGATGGGGTTGATCTTAGGGAGGGAAGCGAAGAAGGTGTTGAGAATGTGAAGATGTTGTCTATGAATGACTTTTATCAGAAAGCTGAACTCGCTTGCAGGGTGTAAGCTATCAGTTCCGGTGTTTGAATACGATTGTATCAACACTTGCCTCTGTTGTCTGGACTTGTCTTGTTTCTCGTGTGTTTGGAAAATAGGGAGGAGAACCTATTTATACAAGTCTTTTAGCCTAACCTTCGTATCTCGTGGGAAGTGGAGAAAGTGGAGTGATGGAGTAGTGGAGTCGTGTGTTAGTGTCACACGACCAGTCTTGCCCACTTCTCCCATCATCACTAACCGTCCATGACTTCCTGACATGTTCTTGTAATGGCGCATTGCGCGCCGCACGTGTAAACCGCCATACCAATACCCCGAGATGTATCCCCCGTTTGTGACATGATTGATGTCTCGAGTGTGTGGATCGTGGAACCCACGTAAAGTAGCATGTAATGCTAAATTGAATAACTGCCGTTATTCAGAGGTCGATACTTGTGAAGTATCGTGTGTATTTTATGCAGTACCGCATCATGGTGTGGTAAAGTGACGGGTGGTGATCACCAAGACGCCTTATCGACCAATTAACTCGACCGTGGTTGTATAACCAAGCCGGTGAAGTTGGACGGACGAGATGATCTTTGAGACACTCATCTGCGGCCTTTGATGAAATTAGGGTTTTAGAGGAGGTGCGCAAGCATCCCTCTTCAGCCTGGTCGAATCCAAGCTTGGGATACGATTTTGGCCAGGCCGATCGTACATGCGTGTAGACGACATGACGGTGTAGGCGCCTATACCCCGTTACCTCACAAAAGTATGATCTGGGCCACTCAATTCGTTCGGTGAAGTTGAGTAGTCGAGATCAATTTGTGACAGAAAACTAGTGCCGCAAGAGCCGCACATCATGCCATCTTCAGGCGCGCGTTCCAAGACATCTAATTCTTGGCCGGTCTTGGACGATCGGTGCGAGTGTAGGTGGTAGGCTGGTGTTCACGCATATACCGATCGTCCCATGAAAACGTGATCTAAGCCACTCAAATCGTGCGGTGAAGTTGAGTGGTCGAGATCGGTTGCGGTTTGGGAAGTGTAACCACGCTAGTTTGGACGCGCGTTTTGGGATAGCCGGGCATGATATGCCTTGGCCGATCTGGTGAGGGGAGAGACGGGCCCACGATGGTCATGCTGGTATGACCGGACCTGCTTAATCTAATCCGGACCCTCCATTCGTGCCGGAGAAGATGGACGCTCGTGATGCTCGAAACCCTAATTTTGGCTTTCACGGCCGTGTAACCATGCTCTGTTCGGGCGCACGAATTGGGATGACCAGCCATGGTTGGTCCTGACCGATTGGTCAGGTATGTAGGCGGGCCCACGATGATTGTGTTGACATGCTCTGGGCCCTTTGAATCTACATCTACACCCTCCATATATACCTGCGAAGATGGATGGTTGAGACTGTTTTGCGACACATGTAATGTGCCCCAAACCTTAATTTAGGGTTTTCCATCCATACTGTTCTGGTTTGGACGTTTTGGAAAGCTATGCCAATCTTTTGGGGAGGCCGACCATGCGGGGTCCGCGTTGGTTCGGCAGTGAATATTCCATACCTGCTTGGGGGTTATGGAATTGATCCGCCATCCAATCATCTTTGGTGAGGTTGGATGATCGAGATCATATCCGGTCGATCTGACGATCCGGATGCTCAATCGGGCTAGTATAACACACCGAGAGTTGCAGCCTGTACGGGTATTTCGTACATGCTTTCATTATAATGCTTGGAGGTTCGTGTTGCTCTGCTAAGAGCAACACTCAGTCGTCATGTCGCACTGGTAATGAGTACAGGAAATACAAGGCTGCTTACGCATTAATTAATAATGCTATAAATTCACAGGGTATATGGGATTGTTGCTACATGCTCCAACCTGGATGAATTTCGTGTATTTAATTCACAGAATGGGATTGTTTCCACATGCTCCATTCTAGGTGAATTAGTAAAGTGAAGAAGTATTCAACACTTATTAATGGCTTTATCTTTTACAAGATGTTAGCGCATAATTTTCTGGATTTTACAATTTTAACCTTGAATGAAAATCCACCATCAACATTAAGTCCCCTGCCTAGCACGTAATGGTTACACCATTATGGGGTAGGCATGAGATGGTGACAGTTAAAGACAAAGTTAGATGTTACCAGGAGAGACGGGTCATCCTGTCCTTGGAGCATGTCATGTTCAAGAGGCGTCCAGGCGAGTTTTCCCCTAGCATGATGTCGGTCTTGCCTGCTTCGATGGACTGTTACGCCTGTTTCGTTCGTGGAGCTATTGCACCTGCTGATCGAACGTGGGCTTGATGTGCATGTTTCGATCAAACGCGGGACCACCGTGTACATGTTTCAAACGTCGGCCATGTCCTGCGCCTACTTTGACCGTACGGTTGATGTGATTGCTCGAGTGTCATCTTGCTACTTCGACCAAACACCGACCCAACTAGCTTGACTAAACACAGGACTTGATGCTTTGACCAAACACCGTCCTTGCTGTTTGCTTTGCTCGAATGTGGGACCCGATGTGAGTAAGCTTGCTTTTTAAAAAATGAACCTTGTGAGCTCAAATGTAAATGTGGGTCCTGTAGAAAGCATTGAAGCAGCTTCTGGAGCAGGCCCGGGAGAGCGTTGAAGTGTTGGAGCTGAAACGCCTTCTTTTGGAGAGAGAGCTTTGATTGGGGACGACTGTGTCTGCTTCGACCAATCTGGGGCTGGGATAGGGTGAGACCCGCCGTGCTGGCCGATCGAACGTCGACCACTGTGTTTTGACCAAAACCGCCCACTGCTGCGTGCGCTGTTTTATTCGAATACCATCTTTGTGACTTTGATCAATACCAGACTTGAAACTTGAGCAATACTAGGACTTGTGACTTGATCAATACCGGACTTGTGACTTGATCAACACCGGACTTGAAACTTGAGCAATACGGACTTGTGACTTGATCAATACAGGGACTTGTAACTTGATCAACACCGGACTTGAGACTTGAGCAAGACCGGACTTGTGACTTGATCAACACCGGACTTGAAACTTGAGCAATACCGGTGTTTGGACCCAATACCAGCCTTGTGTACTCCAACGTGAATGTGTGTTCTGTCGTGTGTGACTACACATCTCACGCGTTTTTATACAAGTAATGACTCATGTCTTTTATTGTAGAATGAAGAAAAGAACTCCTGTTGAGATGTCTTTTGGGGATAATGCTGGTGCCAAGTCAGGAGGTGTTGACAGTTTCAAAGATATGCCGAACATTGATGATGAGTTGTTCACCTCGCCCTTTCAACTATATGAAAATATCTGTTCCACAAGATAACCCTTCTCCTATCGACTTCAAGATTTTTCATGCTCCGCCGGGCCCTCATGAAGGATGGATGAGACGTATGTTGAGCAATGAGTACATCAAAGATAACTTGACCGGAGCGCAGATTATTGATGCGGCTTGAGTGTTGAAACGGCTCGAGAGGATGTTAAAGTGGTTTACAGTGCGAACGTTGAGGTGGATCCTGGAGAGAGTGTTGAAGAAGGATTACTGAAGCGAACGTGGGTCTCGGATAGAGCGTTGAGGCGGCTCTTGAATAGACCATTGAAGCAGCCTGCGCGCTGAGGGAGCGTTGAAGTGTTTCCCTCTTGATTCGATTTACCCTTGCGAATTCCATGCTTCTTGACCGACCATCTCTCTCATGTTGAAGAATTCCTTGAATTACGGTGAAGGAACTTCATGCTGAGCCTCAGTCCCCAAGCGTGGTTTACATGGTTTGTTCGTAGTGGTTGTTGTCGAGCCAGATATGGAATATCTTGGACATGGTTTCATCATTGTGGGAGTCGTGCATGTGGTACTGGAGTTGGAGTTGACAGACGCGCAGGATGTTGTATCTCGGTGGTTTTCCTCTTGTTGCTTCGAGGAAACGCTACGAAAGGTGAAGGTTGTATCGCTTTGTTGGTGAGATATATGCCCCTACAAACATTATGAGGCTCTTCATTACCGGCAGGCATGGTTCTTTCTATCAGGGCATATGTTGTTGTAGATAAGCGTTCAACAGCTCCAGAGGATGACCAAAAGCGCGGATTCTCCAACATATCATGATAGACATGTACCACTATCTGATAAAGTGACTCGCCCGGATCTTGTTCGATATGACGCGTGGACATCGTTATCTTCTTGAGGCTGCTCCCTTGAGGTATCGGCTCCAGTGGAAGATTGCCGTGATAGAGCATTGATACGTTGCACCGGCATTCTTTAAACCAAATGGCAGTATGGTATAATAAAAATTTCCGAGAGGAGTTCGAAAAGCTATCTTACTTGCATCATGCTCGTACATCCTTATCTGGTTGTAGCCGCTACATCCATCCATGGAGGAGAACATGCCGTGTCCGCTGGTTGCATCTACTAACATGTCGATGTTAGGTAGAGGAGGATCGTTTTTAGAGCAGCACCTGTTCAAGTCTCTGAAGTCTATGCAGCACCTGATCTATCCATTTTCTTCGGGTCTGAACTACAACTGTTTAACCGACTTGGATCCAGGTATGACATGTAGATGATGGGTGACCAATTTTCATCTAAATCCGGCATTTCTTCATATCTCCAAGCGAATATGTCATGGTACTCTTTGAGAAGTTCCACGAGCTTTATGCGTTTATCCATACACAAGGTTGAGCTGATGGAGATAGGCTAGGAGATTCCTCAATGATTTCAATCTCATCAGTTGTGGAGTTGATGCCATCTTGCAGCTGTTGTGGAGCATCTAGCACTTGTTTTTGTGGTTCGCTGCTGTTGTAGCATTCCATTGGGTGGAGAGACTGGGTAGCAGTCTCCCACTGCTAATTGATAATGGCAGTATCGGTATACCGTTTTCCCTTTCTGGTCACGACTCGCCACAAAAGTTCGTTCCCTCTTCGTGTGAACGTGGGTCGTGGCTTCACAAGATGGAGAAGAATGCTTCGTCAGCAAAGATGCATCGTGGGTTTTAGCCCTCAATGATGCAAGTCGGTCTTCTTCCTGAATTGACGCCCACGTGGGGAGTGGGACGTAACGAACTTGTCTCGATTCTTTCCGCGGAGCTTCTCTCGTATGTCTTGGTTTGGTTTCCCTTGAAGTCCGTCATTGTGGTAGGCTTCCGTACGACCTTGCCTGAGAGAACCTTGGATGTCCTGAGAGTCTTGAGAGTAATCACATTCGAAGACGCTCCTGTGTAGATAAGGGCCGTTTTGAACTCTGAATCCTTGATGCGTGCGGTGACATGTAGGGCACGGTCGTGACCTTCCTCTGGTTGATTGCAGCAAAACGTCTCCGCGCGCTGATTCTTTGAGAGGTGTGAAAGTTCGCATAAACTTTCCACTAGAGAAACCGCTTCCCGATCCAACGGACTCTGGTTCATAGTGAAACTATTGACTTGAGGAGGATCGTTGTGAGTATCAGTCCCCAGTGTAGGAGTCTCCATGACAGGACCGCTCATATATGATGTCGCCTATTTGATCAGGTCCATGGAGGTCCGCGCCGCTGAAGTACCTTCTCCGGTGCGTTGAATGCGTTCCTTTTTTGCTCCAGAGGATGTCGCGGCTCTTGTGGCAATTGATCAGTTAATGTCTTAAGAAAAGTGAGTACCTCTTTCTGAGTTACGGCCATATCCGTTTGAGTCTTAGCAAGAACTTCCTGCTTCTCCATCAAGTCTGCAATGGTAATGGGGGATGGTCCTCCTCTCGTCCCTCCGGCTCCTCGTCCTGATGAAGGAGTGGAAGTTGTTGTTATGGTGACTACCAGAGGTGTTACACTTGATGAGATGTCGGGATTTGCGGCTGCTCTGGCTCTGGTGATGGGAGGTGTTACACTTACTGGAACATCTCCTGCTACGCTGGCACTGGTGGTAGAAGTGACGGCTCCATAAGATGTAATGACCACGGTAGCTCCACCGACGGTACATAGACAGACACGGGAGTGTTATCCACACTAGCTCCATCAGAATTGATTGTTGATCCTGACCTGAGTTCTACCATCTTGAAATGGATTGATGATTGAATTGGTCCTAAGATCTACCCTTTTCGAAATTGATAAAATTGAATAGGATTTTGAAGAAATTGACTTTACAACCGAGAGATTAACCTCCCACTGTGGTCGCCAATTGTTTATGGGTGAAAACTATTTCTGCCGGTTTTTGTAATTTGGGGTGTGTGAATGAGAAATGAGTCTAAACCTTAAACAAATGCACTGCGCGGTGAGTGCTTGTAGATTCGAGAGATCAATCTGCAAGTCCGGCCTAAACCAAGAAATGGCCGTTCCCGGACTTGTTTCGGTCACAAAGTGAAGGAGATGGGGTTGATCTTAGGGAGGGAAGCGAAGAAGGTGTTGAGAATGTGAAGATGTTGGCTATGAATGACTTGTATCAGAAAGCTGAACTCGCTTGCAGGGTGTAAGCTATCAGTTCCGGTGTTTGAATACGATTGTATCAACACTTGCCTCTGTTGTCTGGACTTGTCTTGTTTCTCGTGTGTTTGGAAAATAGGGAGGAGAACCTATTTATACAAGTATTTTAGCCTCACCTTCGTATCTCGTGGGAAGTGGAGAAAGTGGAGTGATGGAGTAGTGGAGTCGTGTGTTAGTGTCACACGACCAGTCTTGCCCACTTCTCCCATCATCACTAACCATCCATGACTTCGACACGTTCTTGTGATGGCGCATTGCGCGCCGCACGCCGTAAACCGCCGCACCAATACCCCGAAGTATGTATCCCCCGGCCAGTGACATGATTGATGTCTCGAGTGTGTGGATCGTGGAACCCACGAGAAAGTAGTATGTGATGCTAAATTGAATAACCGCCGTTATTCGGAGGTCGATACTTGTGAAGTATCGTGTGTATTTTATATGCAGTCTTGCATCATGGTGTGGTAAAGTGACGGGTGGTGACCACCAAGACGCCTTATCGACCAATTAACTCGACCGGGGTTGTATAACCAAGTCGGTGAAGTTGGACGGACGAGATGATCTTTGAGACACTCATCATCGCGACCGTTGATGAAATTAGGGTTTTAGAGGAGGTGCGCAAGCATCCTCTTCACTGGTCGAATCCAAGCTTGGGATACGATTTTGGCCAGGCCGATCGTACATGCGTGTAGACGGCATGACGGTGTAGCGCCTATACCCCGTTACCTCACGAAAGTATGATCCGGGCCACTCAATTTGTCCTAAGTGAAGTTGAGTGGTCGAGATCAATTTGTGACAAAAACTAGTGCCGCAAGAGCCGCACATCATGCCATCTTCGGGCGCGCGTTCCAAGATAACCAATTCTTGGTCTGGTCTTGGCCGACGGTCCGGAGTGTAGGTGGTAGGCTGGTGTTCACGCCTATACTGATCTGTCCCATGAAAACCTGATCTAAGCCACTCAAATCGTCCTATGAAGTTGAGTGGTCGAGATCGGTTGCGCTTGGGAAATGTGACCACGCTAGTTTGGACGCGCGTTTTGGGATAGCCCGTGCATGATATGCCTTGGCCGATCAGTGAGGGGAGAGACGAGCCCACGGTGGTCATGCTTTGGTATGACCGGACTCGCTAATCTAATCTGGGACCCTCCATTCGTGCGGAGAAGATGGACGCTCGTGATGCTCGAAACCCTAATTTTGGCTTTCACGGACATGTAACCATGCTCTGTTCGGGCGCACGAATTGGGATGACCAACCATGGTTGGTCCTGACCGATTGGTCAGTATGTAGGCGGGCCCACGGTGATTGTGTTGACATGCTCTGGGCCCTTTGAATTTACATCTACACCCTCCATATATACCTGCGAAGATGGATGGTTGAGACTGTTTTGCGACACATGTAATGTGCCGCAAACCCTAATTTAGGGTTTTCCATCCATACTGCTCTGGTTTGGACGTTTTGGTAAGCTATGCCAATCTTTTGGGGAGGCCGACCATGCGGGGTCCGCGTTGGTTCGGCAGTGAATATTCCATACCTGCTTGGGGTTATGGAATTGATCCGGGCCATCCAATCATCTTGGTGAGGTTGGATGATCGAGATCATATCCGGCCGATCGACACGGACAGAAATGCTCAATCGGGCTAGTATAACACACCGAGAGTTCTCAATCGGGCTAGTATAACACACCGAGAGTTGCATCCTGTACGAGTATTTCGTACATGCTTTCATTATAATGCTTGGAGGTTCGTGTTGCTCTGCTAAGAGCAACACTCAGTCGTCATGCCGCACTGATAATGAGTACAGGAAATACAAGGCTGCTTACGCATTAATTAATAATGCTATAAATTCACAGGGTATATGGGATTGTTGCTACATGCTCCAACCTGGATGAATTTCGTGTATTTAATTCACAGAATGGGATTGTTGCCACATGCTCCATTCTAGGTGAATTAGTAAAGTGAAGAAGTATTCAACACTTATTAATGGCTTTATCTTTTACAAGATGTTAGCGCATAATTTTCTGACTTTTACAATTTTAACCTTAAATGAAAATCCACCATCAACACCCGTGTACACCAAATTAAAAATAAAAAATGTCGGAGGCGTAGCACGGGTACAAATCTAGTCATCAAACTGCCATCACCCAGAAGAAAAAAAAAAGACTAAAAAAAGAAGACATAAAAGAAAAAGAAAAAGATTCCTTGTCTCCCTATCCATCCGTATATCAACTGCGTGTACTGTCAGAAAGCCTATCTACTACTGGCAATTAGACCCAGCCCCGGAGAAAATTTTGCTCTAGCACTGTTAGAGCATGTTTGAACTAGCACATCTCCATCCGTCGGATTTGGTAGATGTGACGTCATCTAACCCATACCTTAACTATAGCATTTTCAAGTTTTTTATTTCTTAAACCAGTTTTTTATTTTTTAAAATTTCACTGAACCTTGTCACTTAGTTTCTTATTGTCAAACCTAATTTAGTGAAAGCCGTCTTCTTATCAGCATCTCAAATCAGTAAATGGTTGGGTATGTGAAGCTATAATTAATCAAAAAGAGATCAAATGGTATCTTAAAATCTAATTTATTTGGTTTATTTTATCGCTAATCAATCAAATTTCAATACTCACGGGTTCAATTGGTAACGGAGAACACCTTTTGATAACTGGGTCTAGTAAATGTGATTTTGACGATCGTTCAACAAGAGATGCAATCCAAAATGCATTCCAGCCCCTTTGTTTGGATCTAATCGTTTCAAAGAGTTATCAAAATTATTTTAATTGAAATAGGGTTGTTAACTTAGGTTCATGAGTAATCTTGAAACATTTGATTTGAATTACGTATCGATTGCGGATCATCTTCATACTTATAAGTCACTCATCTCTGATCTTTGAAGTGTCCACAACCATCGAACCACAAAAACTAGAACCGGAAAAAAATATTGCTAACTTAACTACGGTTAATCTGCAGGTTAGATGACGTTACATCTATCAAATCCGACGGATTGAAATCTGCTAGTTCAAACATGCTCTAGCAATTTTCTTACCCCGGGAAGAACTCGCTTAGAAACAAGGTCATTTTAAGAGGTGCTTGTTATGTGGCAGCAGCATATCTCTGCCTTTGCAAAACCTTGCAAGAATATGAATTTTAGGATGAACCACAGCATAATAATACTCATAGGAACAGTGTTTACAAATGAAACGACTAGTATTGACATTGTCCTTCACTTTTCTCACTTAAAAACTCCTTCGAGAAACATAATCAAACAAACATGGTCTGTAGTCCTTAGTATTCATCCTATGTGGTGATGTTTATGTTGATGTCATGAAAAAATGGTGGAAACGATCTCTGTCTTGCCTATTGTTTCTGTTGCCCCCAAATGCAACCCTCGTATCTGTTTGTTTCTTTAGTGTTTTGAAAATTAAAATTTGCAGAAACAACCAAGTGACAAGCCGTAATAGCAGTTATCAAGTCTGGTCGGTGGCTGAACTCCAACGCCTACTCTCAGACTAGTCGATAAGTAGACTCGGTACCATTCAATCAAGAAAGTTCCATCCATCATTTCAATTTCAAAGAAGTTGAATATTTTGACTTCATATTCACTTGCAAACTTTCGAGGGTAGAAAACAAATCAACAATTTCCGTACTCATCACCTTTTCCTAGTGAAAGCAGTTTTGCCCGTATGGGAATTTGTTTTCGTTTTCCGATGCATGAAGAGATCTTGCCAGTTGCTTTTTCTTTTCAAATAGACAACTTGAAACTTGTAGCAGTAAGGAAGGGTAATGTCCATACGGACCATACCCATTTATCTCTATCGCAACTTTTCATGTGTTTTTTTTTTTTTTCCCACCATCCTCGTAACTGTAGTCTTTGCTGATAGATATAAAGGTCATTTACATTCTTTATACTAGTATAACACGCATGCGCGATGCGCCTGCCTTTTTCGTTGAATAGTTTTTTCATTATAAATAAATAAGATGTTATCTTACATATTTGATAGACGAAGGCACATGCAATGCACGAAAAATAACAATCTCATTGTGCTCATTTGAAATTGCACGTTGCGCATGCCTCAACCCTAAAAAGGCTAAGATTCAACATTCTAAAGTTTCTCGATGTCATTTGATTATACTCATTTCCAAGTTGAATTAATTGACAACATGTACTGGACTGTTATGTCTTGTACAAATGTATAAAAAAATGTGAAATTAAAAACATAGGTGGTTGTAGTTTTGTTATCACATAGGTGATTGCTGCATCTCCACAAAACCACGCTTTGACGGCTTATGAGATCCAAGCCAGCGTGTAGACTAATCTAATGTGTTCACTTCCTCTTATTGGGTCTGATCTATAATGAAAACTACCTGCCAAAAGATCAAAATCGTCATATATATATATAGTATATACCACACACTAAATTCTCCCAGTACCGTGCCTGATTAAAAATTCACCAAAGTTTGAATTGCAACCAAACAAACGATAAACAAAACAGCAAAAGGTAACAAAATCAAGATCCAAATTTTATATTCCAAATTTTTCTCTCGATGCTATGCCTCAAATATCATTCCAGTAAAGACGGAAGGCAAAGACATTTACCAATAACCAAAGTTTTTGTCTAGCTTTATTTCCAATCAAGTTACAGGAAACAGATTGTTACTCTCATGGATGGAAAAATAAAGATTCTGAGTACGTAACTGATGTATGTTAACATGTAAAAGAATTAGAGAGATCCAAGTCCAGCAATGTAGCCTAAATTCAGATGTCCAATGCAATTTCTATGATTTATTGAAAATGTTTCTATTCAATTCATCCTAATATGACAATAATTAGATGTACCCTGGTATTTTCCATAATAGCAGTCTGACCAAGAGTGATGGTCCGTTAATATATAAGTGACATTGTAATTATACAGTTCCACAATTTATGTCCATCATTATGAGGGACATACCACCAATGCTTCTAATAGAGAAAATATCTAAAGGTAAGGCACATCTCAAACTAATAGTTTTTGCTCATAATTTAGCCATAACGATTTGAAAACCAAACAAAGTTAAAAAAAAAAAAAAAAAAAAAAAAAAAAAAAAAAAAAACTCAAACACCGGTTGATATTTTTACTAATTGAAGCATAGATATAATAATCAATCACATAAACGATGAGAAGGAAAAATTTGAAAAGATGACAATGCTTACCTGTTTCACTTTTTTGCTTGCGAAGGTTCTGGAGTCGGACACTACAAAGATGGTCTCAATTAGAATTCATTTTCGGCATAAAAACAAATACCTAAATAGAGAGCCACGCACAAAAAAGCATATAACTCATACGAAAAAGCACATTAAGGAATGGGAAACATCTATGCACATTTTGTGCACATCCAAATCAGATATAAGTTATGTATTCCGAGCAAGTGGAGCATCATTACCTGTCCAAAATCAATCTGGAAATGTTAGACCATCATCTTTCTGAAATCAAAAGAATTGTTGCATGATTGAGATTTCAGGTGAACAAACGAACTCCTATAGCGAGCAAACATTATTGGATCATTAAGTTTACGCCAACATTGAATAGGGAAGATGTGCACAGTAGAATTAGTACCAATCAATAGCTAGACATGAAGACATGACGTTTTACACTTTGAAGACCCCTTACCAACAAACATTATTATAGATCATTAAAAGTGAGACAAACCAAACCTAGTCTAAACTTTCTCTCTCGCATTTGCTCAAACAGATAGATTTCAAAAACATTCTAGCAGGTTTATAAATTTGTGTTGAATGATGGAACACTTACGAATCACCATTGAAATCCTCAAGAAATATATCTGATTTGCTTCCCTCATTCATAAATTTACGCCTAATTCATTTGGAGAAATCAATAGCAAAACCTAATTCTAATAAATTGCAGCGATTCAATCAAATTAAATATAAACCCATACTTCGAAACCCCTCACAGATTTCCCACATACCTGTTAAGGATCTTCATGGATGAACTCTGCTATCCCCAATTTCTGAACCAAGAAGTTTCTTCGGAAGATGCGAAAGAAAGAGGAAAAAGGTTAAGAAAAAATGGGGACGCGGGATTCGAACACCGATTCATTATCTCGCTGTTTTACATATCCAACCTTTGTACATTTCCTTTTTTACGTAACTATAAGAAGAAAATAAAAAATGAGGAGGGGCATTTTTGTCATGTGAAAAGGCTTCACCAAAAATACCTCTTTTCTTTATATTAGTATAAGATAAGATAAAAACAGAGTTTTTTCGAGCGACCTGGTTAATCGGAGCTTCTGGTTGATTCTGGCCCCACCATTCTAAATTTCAGCCAATAGAATTTCAAGAGAATTTCTTGGACCCATGAAATATTATTTGGCCAATCACATTCTAGAAATAATTACCTAAAATTACTAAATCTTATATAATCTCATAAATTATAAAACAAATATAAAAAAAATATAACTTTAGGTAGTTATTTTCGTTATAAAATTAATCCTGAAATTAATATATATATATATATATATATATTTGGGAAAGACCACATCAAGATATGAAGTATCAGTCATGATTTCATCATAAAATTAAATCGATCATAAAAATTAAAAAAACAAATACTGTCCAATGTCCAATTACATTTCTTATAAAAAAAAAAAAACTCACCTAATTACAACTCCAAACTACATATAATTAAAACTCGTAAATTCAAATTACAATTAAACTTCCAAATGAGATTAAATTATCGAATTATCGGTCAAAAGTTAAAAGAAAATACATGATCTGTGGATGTGCACAAATCAAACTTCTAATAATTAATTTACTTCAGATCAAATTTGAATCAATGATAAAAATTGACAATCAAAATTATAGTTAATGATATTTACATGTAGATCAAAGTATGCTTCTTCTTCCATAATAATAAATAACTAATCCTGTCAAGTAGTCGAAACAAAATTATCGATTAAAATTTTGATGAAAAATACATGATATTAAGCATAATTTTGAGAACGATAGATAAAAAATCTTTATGCCCATGGGTGCTCTCTATTTCTTACTATACAATACAAAAAAAAAACTCCATAATAATTATTGTAGTTTTCTTTGCATTCAAGTCTCGGAAGTGGTGATAGGAACAAGTGTGATGAAATCAAGGGACACCATACCACTAACTAGATGTCAGTCTCCAGTAAAAATTGCCTTTGCAATGCACATTGACAGATGCAAGGCGCAAAGCTTACACAGTGTTGGGTTCTACTTGAAATCATGGGCTTTCGATGAAAATGGCAATCCGACATACATAGGCATTTCAAATACATCTAAGGAGCCATCAAAAACAAAAATCACTAGATGGATATACCAAAACTATTATTTTTCATCAACACATTTCTGAAAATTCCGGGTCTATAGACCGTATTATTCTCCAAGCAATGACCTATTGGAATGAGAATCATGAGTAGAAGGTTAAGGTGGTTTTTCGAAGTAGTGACCTATTAAAGATTTGCTTTTATTTTTTCTTAGGAATGAATTTGTTTATTTTCCCTAGGAGTAGTTTTGGTTAGATGGGATTTTTAGAAATCACAACCAATTCCTATTTTCTTATGGTTCCCTTTTAGTAAATGTTATGGCTCTTATAGTTTTGCACTTATGCTACCATTTTCATAACAAAGAATAATTTGTTTTACTTGATATGTTATTGTGAAGTGGTTTTTCGTGTAATATAGATATTCTCTGTTATTTATGGACTGAATTGCCAAACAATAACGAATCTCAGAAGCCCTCCCAATGCAATGACCCTTATTAATTGTTAAGAAACAAACCGATGAAGACTACTGATCGTAGGGTGATCAATCTTCCCATCATCCTTTATATGGTATGGGATTATTACCATATGAATTTAGATATTTGTTGTCGTAATTTCAACAACTACATTGTCCAAAATCTTTTTCGTCCAAAAAGATATCTTACTTACCCTAAATAAGAATTAGGGTTTCTTAATTTAGATAAAATATGGAAACAAAATAAGATGACTTCAGAATCAACCCAAAATTTATATAAAATATGGGGGGGAAAAAACATTACACCCTAATTATCCTATATATATATATATAAACCAAATGTAAGCGATCTTTAGCCCAAGAAATGCACATGATGAAACTAGAAAATCTTTATAATATATACAGGTATGAGTATCTGTATCACTACCTACACGCGGTAATAAAAAATAACAGCAAAAAAATGGCAGGAAACAACAGATTCATAAAAAGAAGAACAAGGAAGACTTGCGGAACAATATGAAAATACAAAGTATACTTATCTTTACCATGAAGAACTTCACGACAAGAGGAAAAAAAAAAGAAAAAAAAAACAGACATAAAAAGACGACAAAAAAACCATAGGTGAAAGGGGTGTGAATCTTCAATTTAATAAGAATGGTATGGTTTTATTCCAACCAAAACAAGTTTAATAATCGGGAATAAATCTAAGGAATCATCAAAATCATAGACGACAAATAATGTTTGCTATTTTCGATTAATTCTTTGTTGGTTGCATAACTAAAAAAGATAATAAATTATATTACTATCAATAATTTTGGCCCTTTTTTTTCGTTTTCATTTTCTGGCACACTTACTGGGATTACTTTGGTTTTCTAATATATTCTCTATATAAAAAGAGCATCTAATATTTCACAAGCAATAAACAGACCCGTGCATCGCACGGGTGACCAACTAGTTATCTTAAAAATGAACTCTGTAGCCTAGTTAGCAATTCGGGATTCGGCAAACGTACGGAACGGCAAACGTACGAGTATTATACGATTTTGTAAAACCCAAATTCGGTCAACTGGACGTGATTCGTCAGTAATTCGGAACGGCATACGTGCGTGTATAATTCGATTTATAAATGTGAGTTCGGCTCTGAAAATTCGGTATCTATTATAATAAATAATTATTATTTATAAGGACATAGACTAATTTTTATGCATATTTGAGAGTTATTTAAAGAAAAAATAAACTTAATATAATGATATTAATAATATATACAATATTAGTAATCCAAGAGGACGTGGTATAGTGGTTTAGATGCACCTTCAAATCTCTTCAGTCATTTTTGTTTCATAAAAGTTACAACAATGTCTAATGTTGGGCTGCGTATGCTCGGGAGGCAGTAAAGCCCAAAAAGTGGGGCCTTTAAAAACGTAAAAGCTAAAAAATTTCTGGCGAATTAAGCGGACGTATTATTCGGGATACGTAAAGTTCGTGAACGATTCGCGAATAATCCGGGAATGCCATATAATACGCGTCTTGGGTTCGGAGTTGCAAACTTACGCAAATAAGACGATAAAATTCGTGATACGAAAAAAATTCGCGAACTAAGTAACTAGGCTCTGTAGGAGTAGAGCTCCTACGTATTGTTATGAAAACTTCGCTTCTTGTTGATTAAAAATGAGCTTTTGTGTAGCAGCAATTTTAGAGGCGCCTAGTGGAGAGAGATAGTAAGGTATAGGCCTTGTTTGGTAAAATTTATGATTATAGATAATCATAAATTGATAAATGATTTTGATATAATCATTTTTAAAATAAATTTTCCCAAACATTTTTTTTCAAATAATTGATTATCTTAGAATGATGATTTCGAAAAGGAGAGGAAAGAACAATGATTTAGGATTTTTTTAATTAATATGTTGTTTTTTTGTCTCTCTCTTGATAGTTTAGAGAAAATAAGAAGAAAAAATCCAATGATAATTGATTATGATAAATTTTCAAAACAACTTTTTTCTGTTTATGAAAATAATGGATTTTTTCAATTATGATTAAAATAATCAATTATTATAATGGTTACCAAACACGTATAAAATCCATTATCTACAATATAAAGCACAGTTTGTTTCTGAGTGGTGGCCAGGATTTATTCTCGGCATTTCGAAAAGGAGAGAATACTCAAGAAGATATTGAATTTTAAAAATTATAACGGAACAATGATTTAGGAACTTTTTTAGTATAAGTGTTTTATTAATTTAGGAAACAATTAATATTAATGTTTTTTTGTCTCTGGAGGCTAGTTTTGGTGGAAGAAATAGTGGCTTTGATAGTTTAGAGAAAATAAGAAGAAAAATAACACTATAAATTAGAAATGTGGTTGATCGTCTTAATGCTAATATAAACAATTTAAGTTTGTTAGAAAAAATAAGTTTTGTTTATGCAAGTATTGATTTAACTTGGGTTCTTTTATATTTTTGTGTTAAGTTGATGACTTTTTAATTTGAATACATAATTGATTATAATAAATTTTCAAAACAATGTGTGTTGTATACATTGAAGGCGAGGTTTTTTTTCGTTTTAGTTGAAAATAATGGATTTTTTCAATTATAATTAAAATAATCAATTATTATAATGGTTACCAAACACATATAAAATCCATTATAATCTACATAATGGATTATGGGCTGATAATCCATTATTTTAATGGTTACCAACCAGCCCCATATCATTCCACAAATGTATTGTCATTTAAGCTAAAAAAGTGGAGAGATCTGCATGACTAGATATAGAAGAGAATGAGAGTATGGTTTGGGGGTTGGGGGCGACGCTGTTGGGGAGAAAGGGGCACACAGAAGAGGGAACACTGGAAACATGTTTCCTTTACAGTAAATACAGGGATAAGAAAAAACAAGCCCTACGAGATTACGCTTTTACTTTTTCCGCCCAACTCGCACTCATCACTCTCTAGTCTCCAGTCCACTGCCTTTTCTCATGCATAAATTGTGCTTTTTACCAATTCGAGAAGATTATCGCATATCAGAATTGAAACTGTATTTATAAGGTTGGCAATCTATCTCACTCTATGGATTTGGTTCTTTAATACTAACACATTTCCATTTGTTTGTTAGAGAAGATCGATAGATTCTCATGGATGAGTACTGTAGTGCTACTACTTATTAAACTGACACTTTTAGGGGCGACCCCGAAAGAATTAGGGGCGACACTAAAAGACAAAAAAGGTCACCCAAACGTAAATCTAAGCTACCCCTTATCTTCGATTTTTCGAAATGGCCAATATGCCCTTATATAATCGGTAGCCAACACCATAATCGGTAGGTAAACATGCAATCGGTAGGTTAAATTAAAATATACCTACCGATTGTTGTGTAGATACTTCGGTCAATAATCCCTTTTATAATCGGTAGCTTATCCAACATGTAAGACTACCAATTATAAGGAGCCCCATATTCAACCTTGGCCAAATTCCATAGGTTTTGAGGGGTGCAGAGCCAACCATAACCACTTTGCTTGAGCTGTGGATGTAGCCATAATCGGAAGCCTAATAGGTTACATAAACTACCGATTATAAGTTGCCCCAAATTTAGTTTTTTCTAAAATCCTTCACGTGATGAATTTTGAAATATACCATAATCGGTAGGGTATATAATTATATAACCCACCGATTATAACGAGCCCCAGATCCAACCTTTGCCATATTGCATAGGTTTTGAGTGTACACAGCCAGCCTTAACCACTTGGTTTGCGTTTTGGATGCAACCATAATCGGGAGTTAAATATATTACCAACCCATCCGATTATGGGTTGCCCCAAAATGAGTTTTTTCTAAAATCATTCATGTGATGAATTTTGAAATCTACCATAATCGGTAGAGTTAACAACTTAAAAACCTACCGATTGTAAGGAGCCCCAAATCGAATCCTTGCCAAATTCCATAGGTTTTGAGTGTACAGAGCCAGGCATAACCATGTGGTTCGTGATTTTTATGCGACCATAATCGGAGTTCAATATATTACCAGATCCTCCGATTATGGTGTTGTTTGGTTACAGAAACCATAGTTGTTTTTTAGTATAATAATAGGAAATTAACGAAACCACAAACCTCCGATTACGAATATTCGGTAGTAAATGCGCTCAATTACTTTCCGATTATGGTGTTGGTTGGTTACAGAGAACAAATTTTTTTACTTATAACAGTCGGAAGGAACATTACAAATAAACCTACCGATTATTGTTATTCGGAAGTGAAGGTGCACATTTACCTTCCGATTGTGGTGTTGTTTGGATACAGAAGACAGGTTTTCTTTACACATGATAATCGGAGAGAAAAGTATATTAGCAATCCTCCGATTCGACCAAATATTTTGCACAATCCCCAGAATCGGTAGGTTAATAACGTATAACCCTACCGATTCTGACTAAAAATTGGAACATCCCCAGAATCGGTAGGTTAATATATAAACCTATCTTCCGATTGTGTTCCAAAATTCAACACTTTCATGTCTCTTCATGTGATTCGCTTGCGAGTCATCGTTAAATGCATAAAATGTGTAAAATAACTATTCTTAATCCATAAACATAACGAAACAACTAATATTCCGACACAAACTTTGAAAACGACATAATCCGACATAATCCAACATAAACAAAGTTATCCATAAAGTTAACGAAAAACATCGAGAGTTTACAACACCGAGAGTTTACTTGTTCCTATTTGCTTTGACTTTGCGAGCTTTACCAGCTCTACGACTTGGACCAGCATCATCATGGGTTTCATCAACTTGAGTGCTTGATGAAGCCCGAGTTCTTTTGCTCACCTTGGTTGTAGGTTTCTTTTGCAATTTTTCCCCGAACTGAGATGCATACTCCTCATTGTCAACGTTGTCAATCAACTGTTGGTGGTTTTTTATCTTCTCAATTGAAACAGGCTCTCCGGCCTTTATACAATCAGTGCACCATTTCGACAAACGCTTGAACCTGTTCAGCTGTTTTAAAACATAGCATACCATCAAACGGTTATTACTCTATTTTGATCACTAATATTAAACTAAATTAACAAAACAATACGTACCAATCTATCAAAACCCGCAGGCTTCTCTTTGAGGATACTCTTGTACGAAGCTGGCTTTGCTTTAAGATCACGGATTACACGAACATGAGAAACATTGCGGTACCAATCCATGTAGTTGGGAGCATTTTCAAAACCTTGGTTGGCTGCCCTTCCTTGGTTGATCAAGTAATGCGCCCTTCTATCCCAATGGAATTGACAGGATGGTGAACCCTTGTGAACCACCGTGATAGAATCTTTATCAGACTCGCATTGCTCCAGAACCAAAGTGAAATTGCCATGGATTTCCTCCTTTGGTATACCTTGTACAAAACCGTGTTGTCGCATCACCCTTGAGGCATTGTACATCACATATCCCGTGGGGTGCCACAACGGTCCAAAATAAAGTGCCAAATCGGACCGACCCGCGATATGTCCAGTAGCTCGGTCTTCCTTGTATGGATCAAAGCATACGTCTTGGGCATTAAGTGAGTCCAAAATCTCCCTCAAACGAATCAACTGATGCTCCTTCGTCCTAGAATGGTTGTCATCGAAGACGTACTTTCTTCCTATAGGGTCACCTTTCTCCCACGCCGGGTTTTCAATGGCCAATCCCAAGATAGGGAAGTGGACGTAGATCCAAGTCTATAATGTCATTTTTGCAAGTATTAGGAAATTGATTCTTCAATAGTATAAAAAAAAAAAAAAATAACCAAGTATGTGGAGTTAATAAACAATACATGTAGCGGACTCACGTTCCCGCCACTTGGCTAATTCCAACCCTCGACGCCTTTCTCAACTCTTCCATCAACCACGCATGGCATGCCGTGCCCCAAGAGTACTCATGCACTTTATCGAGAGGATCCGAGAAGTTGTAAAAGGTTGGCGTCGACCCGATTGCCACCGGTATTGGGGAAAATGACACATCCCAATACACATAGGAGATATGCGGTGGCCGCGTGGTTGACTTGCTCGTCCGTTAAAGTTCCTTTCTCTTCTTTTCCCTTGGTGCCCTTGAACATATCCATCGTAGTACCCATGTTGAACTGTCTAGTTCTATACTTCATGCATCTTTTGAACTCGGTTGTTGATGTTTCTTCATCCCAACCCAAACACTTCTTAGTCGGATCATAAAGATTCCTCCATTCCAACCGCTTAGTGAACTCGGCCCTAACACCCTTGCCATGGACGGGAGTTTAAGAATCTGCTCAACATCATCTGGGGTTATCGTCATCTCCCCAAACGGCATATGGAAGGTGTCGGTCTCAGGATAAAGTCTCTCCACAAACGCCGATATAGCCACCCGGTCATGTTCCAACATTGAGTTCTCCGCAGCATTGGCCAACCCTGAATTCGCAATAATGGTCTTGAACCTTTCACATTCATCCTCCAAAGGCCAATCTAGCATTTTTGTTGGTGCGGCGGTCGCTTTGAGTAAACGAACCGCATCGGAATGATACTATTAAACACATGACAAGTTAAAAAATAAAATTAGAATAACCTAAAACTACAACCCTTAAAAGTATTACGGAGAAAAACATAATAAGTTAATAAAATGGATACGATCATTACCTCGGTTTCATATATTTCTCGGCCCAGGATTCTTTGTATCCAAATAACAATTGTCCTCCATCCTCCGGCAGCCCAAGGATTACACCTTCTGGAATATCCTTCACCTTCAGTTCATCTCTGACAAGGTGTTTCGCTTTCTTTCGAGGAGGATTTTTCTTTTCGGCTTGTCCTACTTCTTCTACTTGTTCAATTTCTGGTTGTGATGGTGGAGCACTTGGTTGAACACCTTCTTGGATTGGTTGTGATTGAGAGGCACTTGGTTGAACACTTCTTGGATTGGTTGTGATTGAGAGGCACTTGGTTGAACACCTTCTTGGATTGGTTGTGATTGAGAGGCACTTGGTTGAACACCTTCTTGGATTGGTTGTGATTAAGAGGCACTTGGTTGAACACCCGATTGAACCGGTTCGATTGAGGGCACTAGGTTGAACAGCTTCTTGGCTTGCTTGTTGAGTTCCAACTTGACCACTTGAAGCGGCGTTAGCGATCCTAGCTCTCCTTGCACTAGGCTGTCGGGTTACGACGCCTATCCTTCCTTGCACTAGCCGAGACAATTGCATCTTGGATGTTTTTACCTCGCCTATCCCTAAACAACAAAAAAAAAGTACAACGAGGTTATGAAACTAAATATTCGGTTGGTTGATTTAACAAAGTGCCTCCGATTATTCACAATCGTAAGTATCAGTTCACCTAAATCTACCGAATACTTATAATCGGAAACAAAATAAACTTTTTGGTGTTCGAATATGTTTATCTACACACAATAATCGGAATCTAAAGTTCAACATAACCCTCCGAATTCCACACAATCGGAAGCCTAACAAAACTAATGTCTACCGAATATGCGTCTCTTTGTATCCAGAAACAAATCAAGTTGTTATCCTAAACAATCGGAAAGATATTACAGAATATTTCACCCGATTATTGCGTCTCTAATACTTGTTCTTCCCTAGTTTATTCGGAAGGATAAATCACAATTAGCTTCCGATTATGATTGAATTAGGCCTCAGTAATGAAAAACGTTATATAATCGGTAGG
Organism: Papaver armeniacum; assembly: GCA_023531295.1. Taxonomy (NCBI): domain Eukaryota; kingdom Viridiplantae; phylum Streptophyta; class Magnoliopsida; order Ranunculales; family Papaveraceae; genus Papaver; species Papaver armeniacum. The sequence goes on along the minus strand of JAJJWW010001088.1, from coordinate 414,584 downwards.
ATACCAAAATTTTTAACACCCGAATATGACAAATTTTCTCGTGAAATGAAGAGTTCGACCACAATCGGAAGTTTATAACAATACCTAACCTATCGATTCTGGGTAATAACCGAAAACCCTAAAAAAAATAAACATGGATTCGTCCAATTGAAGCAATATAAACCAAATTAATGGTAGAATCTTACCTAATCGGCGCCATTTGAAGTTGCCTGAGAGTTTGGCTATCAGTATCGCCTACTTCATCGTCTTCGTGTTCTTCGGGTTCGTGAGTTAAAACCTCTTTATTACGGGCATGCAATCCAATATTCGGATCCTCACCGCGCACTACGTTTTTGGTTCGAGCTTTCTTACGTTCCGTTTCTTTCATCTTTATAGAGAATAATCGACGATGATTCGATTCGACGATGAACGATGTATAGCGAGGAGAGGGGGAGAGTTTTCCTCTCTGCAATCGGAAGGAAAGAGGAGAAGAGGATTTGAAGTTGAAGTTGAAAAGAAAATGAAATGAATTTGAATTTAGGTCGACTTTGGTTTTATCTGACAAACGGTTATTAATCGGTAGGTAATACCACCTAATTATCTACCGATTGTTGAGTAGCCCAAAATCGGTAGAGTGGGTTACTTATAACCCACCGATTATTGGAAGCCCCAAATTGAGCATTGGCCAAATTCCCTAGGTTTTGAGGGTGCGAGCCGACCATAACCATGTGGTTCGTGATTTGGATGTAGACATAATCGTAAGCCAAATAGGTTACCCAACCTCCCGATTATAGGTTGCCCCAAAATGAGTTTTTTCTAAAATCCTTCATTGTAGGAAATTTGAAATCTACCATAATCGGTAGTCTACTCAACTTAATAATCTACCGATTGTAAGGAGCCCCGAGATCGAACCCTTGCCGAAATCCATAGGTTAAGAGGGTACAAAGCCAGGCCTAACCATGTGGTTCGTGATTTGGATGTAGCCATAATCGTACGGAAGATAGGTTCCAAAACCTACCGATTATAGGTTGCCCCTAAATGAGTTTTTTCTAAAATCCTTATTTCCACACCAGACTAAAATTGAACCAGTATTTGAAGTCACTCATTTTATTGAATCGAAAAAACATACATGTAGTTGAAATAAAATAGAAGTAAAACACATAAAATTGTTCAATACATCGCCCTAGGGATTCTCTACGAGTTTAATTATATTGGGCGAATTGCCATTCAACTTCCTCCAAGAGAGTGTAGCAGTCCTCGTGCGAAAACTCATGACCGTACCTTAATTCGTATTGGCTCCGACCCAAAGTATACTTTGGAAAACAATTTTTTAAATAAGTTAGCGTTGTTGAATAATCATAACCAAATAAATAATTTTTGATAAGAGGCCTATTGATTCACAAACTTACTCTACTCATTCGGTCTTCGTTTGGCATAGCGTCCTTACGAGCTTTCAATTCGTTTCTCAAGCGATGCGCATTCATTGTATAAATATGCGTACCTTTCCCTTATTTGCGGGAGCGTCCTCCTATAACGATTTCCGCTTAGTGCTTTAAAAACCTTAAACACCCGTTTCCACCAAGCATTGGTGTTTTGATCATCCCCAAAGTAAGGCCCTCTTGTTGGGTCTTCGTTACTGGTCACCCATTGCGCTTCCTCAACGGAGTTCTTTGTGAGAGTGGTGTGTGCTCTGACAATAGCAACATCTTTATATTATTGAACGGAGTTGTAGCCATTTTTGGTGATTCAAAGTGATGGGTGACTGATTTAGGAAGATTGAATGTGATGGGTGAATAAGTTTGGTAGAGATAGGTCTCTATTTATAGCAAAAAAGTACCCAACGGCTAGTTTTTAAAAAAAAAACGGTTACTTCAACATAATCGGAGGTTTGTCAATATGTATTATCTACCGATTGTGTTTGGTTTTCGAGGCACGGCTAGTTTATTTTGAACGAACTAGCCGTTGGAGTATAATCGGTAGTTAGATCAACAATTAAAACTTCCGATTTTCATAAATATTTTGAAATTCATAACAATATCACCTACATTTTTTGCAGGTAGTTGGAGTATAATCGGTAGGTTATTAGCTACCGATTATACAGTTGCCCCAAATTTTGTTTTTGCAGAAATGTCATTTTTTTCGAATTTGGGAACTAGAATAATCGGTAGTTAATAAGGCTTCCGATTATACAGTTGCCCCAAATTTCTTTCTTGGCGAAATCACCAATTTTGGGAATTTAGGAGCTACTATAATCGGTAGGCTAGTGAGGTTATTTTTCCTTCCGATTGTTATAGAAGCCAGATGCGAGTTTGGCACAAAATCGATATTAAACGGTAGTATAATATAGCTACTAAACTTCCGATTAATGTATAATAATCGGGCACTAAATGTCTTCCGATTGTGTAAGGGCATTAACGTATTCTCCGCGTTTTTGGACATCCCTTAACGGTGTATATGGGTTGGGAATAAAAAAGTCGCCCCTAATTCTTTCGGGGTCGCCCCTAAAAGTGCTAGGCTTATTAACCCTAAGGCTAGAAATATCTATTAGCCATACTAGCTAATCAAATGTGACAAGATAGCAGTGGCACCCATCACCCACGCTGCAGTAGATCCTTTTTTGTTTTTATTGTAAATAACAAGACCGCCCATCTTTTTTTCATTCTTTATTTCCTCTTGGAAATCTGTTTCTCAGAGTCAACAAAAATTTGAGCATTGACGAAACGCATCCTAGGATATATTTGGACCTTGATGTGAGACCTTATGTGTTATTAGGGATGTATCGGTTGGTCTTTTGTAAGTAGGAAATACCAAACGATATTTTCCCCCTTTTGTAATGGATTTTGCGTGAGTTTCGGTTGGTATGTCCCGAGGATTTTCAATTGTAATACATTGAAGATTTGTTGGTCTGTTGATCACTAATACGGTGTGATTTGTCTTGTACGTTGAATTTAGGGTCTGTGACTTGTTCTTGGGAGCTTAAATCAATGAACTACCCCTTTATTCAAAAAAAAATCTTCCGATTCAAGATTAGAATTTTCTTATAGTGCCATATTTATATTAAAAAAATTTCTTCGAAAATGCTAAACGAACCGACGGATTTATCCCGTAATATCTAAGGCTGCACATGGTCTGGTACGGCCCGGTTTTCTTATGGAACCGGTCCCCGTACTTGGTGTTGACCGGTACCTCATTTTGAGGACCGGTACCTATACTTGTACCTGGTGTTGTACCTGTTCCTCCGGTACCGGGTTTTTACCCACAGTTTGATACGGAGATGGAAAATTCACAAAACCCAAACATTTTCAGGAAACCTCCCAAAGATCAAAACCCATGTTACAAAATCAATTAATGGTTCCTAAGAAATTGAACAGAGATACGATAAAAAAAATTTGTTTGCATAGAGACGTAAACAGAACTAGACATAAATTGAATAGAGACATAAACATAATGAGGTACCGGGTTTTTACCTGCAAAATCATCACCACTGTAGGATGAGAAAAGCTCAACTGTCCTACCACAATTACACCATGTACCCAACCTAGCATTCATCTAGCTTTGTTCATTCAATATTCATTGTCAATATCATCTCAACTCATACAAATTATACAATACAACACCTAGCAATGCACTACCATTGCTAATCTGTAACAATTCAATAAGAATTTACATCATAATCCATCTACACCACCAGCATCAGAACTTCAGTTCAAGCATAACCCATCTACACCACCAGCATCAGAACTTCAGTTCAAGCATAACCCATTCACCATCAATCCACTTCAATCTAAGCATCAGATCTATTCATTCTCAGATCATAAAACCCCAGAAATCGCCCAAAACCAAATTGAGTTATAGCCAAAACCAATTCTCATACTCTAATTACAAAACCCATCTATTATTTCATTACAGAAATTTAATTACAAAATCTTGTTGTTTGATTTCAACAGAAAACCCAAATCGGAAAATCCTAAATCAAACATGCAATGAGTTTCTTAAAATAACAGAAGAAGAAGAAGTGAAGAAGTAGTGGTGGACCGTGGTGGTGTTGTTGATTGTTGCATGGAGTGGTGGTGATGATTTAGTTCTCTGAAGAACAAAAGAAGTGAAGGAGGAGGAAAAATTGAGTCTGTGAGAGAAAACAAATGAGGGATCGAGAGATAACTGGGTAAGTTAAAATACACAAACCTAATATGAACGGATAGGATTAAAAATAGTTAAGATCTCAATGGATGACATTCACCGGTTTTTTTGGTCCGGTTCCTGCCGGTACTACCCCCAGAACCGGTGCTTGTACCGGTCTACTCCGGTTATTAATCTTCAGTCCCGGTCCCTGTACCGGTTACTCCAAAACCGGTTCGGTTCCGGTCCGGTATTTTCGGTTCCATTCCGGTACAGGGAATTCTGACCGGTTCCTGTGCAGCCTTAGCAATATCCATCGAATCTCACGTTATTATGGGACTCTCTATTAAAAAAATGGTCTCATGCTAATTTTTGTGGGTAGTGGGCCCAATTATGTGAGGGTCGATACTCGGTAGGTTTTGTGGGATAAATTTCTCGGTAGGTCTATCATTATTCTTTCTTCTGCCCCATCACTATTATCTCATCCGATTCCTCCACATCACCATTATCTCATCCAATTCTTCCTCATCAAGATGCATATGATATTATGAAAACAGCTTACAGTGATACGCCACCAAGACCGATTCTTCCATATCATCATTATCACCACCATCACCATTAGCACATCACCATTAATGAAAGTTGTTATCAGAAAAGAAACAAAATCCAGCACCGCCACCACCAACATCATCTTTTTATCTCGCAATTCCCCACCACAGCCAACGCAGCCATTACCTTTCGCAAATTTGCGAGATTTCTTAAAATCATCTTATCATTCTTCTGTTGTCGTGTAAATTCTAAACTTCTTAATCGATTGAGCTGGATTTCTTCTACTGGATTGAACACGTATTCAAAAGGTGTATGATGATTTTTATTCATCTCAGTGTCCAACAAATTACTCAAATTACCCAATTCGATAACATCAAACAACACCATCATGATTCACAACACCCAATTCTTTCATTGATTTTTTAGGCCAAAATCAATTACTCCCTCCGTCTCTCTTATAAAGGCGAAGTTTAGGATTTTTCTAGTCCCATTAAATAAGCGGAGTTCCAGTTTCAAGAATATTTTTTTCCACATATACCCTTATTTATAGTATGTGGATATCATACATAGAGCTGCACATGGGTCGGGCGGGTCGGGTTTTAGCTAATACCAACTACCAACCCAACTATAGCGGGTTTTTATTTTCATAACCAACCCCACACCCACAAACATCGGGCGGGTTTTTGACCCACCCGCTACGGGTCGGTCGGGTTGGGGTTTAAACCCGCTTAGATTGTAGTTCAATATTTTCTGCAAGTTTTTCACCTGTAGTGTTTATATCTGTACCTGCTTTATATTCAATGATCATTCACACACACATGTTTTAAAGTTTAAATATACTTCTTACTTAAGTTCTTAATTACTTAAAAAATCAAACCATAAATATAAGTCTTCTTATTTACTAGTACGTTTCAATAACGGACGGCTAGGATTAGTGTTATCAATGGTGTATATTTAGCGGGTTTTTTCGGGCGGGTTTTAGCTAATACCAACTACCAACCCAACTATAGCGGGTTTTTATATTCATAACCAACTACCAACCCGCTACGGGCGGGTTCGGATTAAAAACCCACGGGTTTAGCGGGTACGGGTAAATTGGGCGGGTCTTGTGCAGCTCTAATCATACATTTTAATTAAATATGAGATGACATACATGGATTTAGGATTATTTATTTGTATAGGGATAAGATGAGGGTAAATTAGGAAAGTAAGAGAAAATATATGAAAATAAATTTTTTTTCTTATTCTAAGAGAATACTCATTCTCCGTCTTTACATGTGGGATGGAGGGAGTAGAAAATTTTTTCTTATTCTAAGAGAATACTCATTCTCCGTTTTTACATGTGGGATGGAGGGAGTAGAAAGTACTGGTTGTTGATACGGTGGTGGTGACGCCAAATTTTTTAGTGATTCTAGGGTCTAAATGATTAGAAAGCATACGCGTCTGTCACTGAGTACTGAATAAGTACCCAAACTTAGAATGAGTTTGAATTTGTGCGACTCTTTCACCGTGCCTGAATAGCAACGGGCATCCATCATTTTAACTAATCATGTGTCAATTGCCACAAATAACAGTGGCTGGCATCGTGGCAAATACAAAGTGCCATGAAAATATCTGTTACGGTTAGCAGAATTTTGAAAATAAAATTTTCCACGGTTTACGTGAAATAGCAACGTTTATACCCGAATCTAACTCTGATAATTTTTTATATTGAAATTTCACGGAATAAAAAAAAGAAATTGGAGAAGAGAGAGAATCGGGCGAGTTAAGGAGAGAGAGACTCTGAGGATCAGGCCATCAACTCAGTGAAATTTTTTTCTTTGTCGCTTTGATTTCAGTGTTAATCAGTAATTCTCATGCGATTTATGGACTTCCATTAATGATAGGTGTTTCGATCTTTAATGTGTCACTCTGGTTTAGGATTAAACTGGTCTGAATCTCGTTTTTAGCTTATACTTTACAAATTAGGTCCAATGGAAAAAAACTTTGGATCTACTTTTTTTGGTTCTACTTCTGGTTCTATGAAAAATTCTGAAGAGGTACGCAATGAAATGATCCGGAAATTAGTATATCCGATGATGATATTGATAATTGTATTGATGAATGGAAGTTCAGTTTAATCGGTAAATTGGATTTTTTGAAGTTTTCTTTAGAGGTTGCGGAAAAAGCTCTTAAATCCCAATGGAAACTTAAGGGTAATTGCCAGTTGATACCTTTGGGAAAAGTTTTTTTTGTGATAAAGCTTGAAAATACAGAAGATAAACAACATGTATGGTCTGGATATTGGGAAGTTGAGAAGCAGAGTTTGAAACTTCGTAATTGGGAGCCAAATTTAAACCAGCAAACTAAAAATCCTCTACAGCTTTTGTTTGGTGTCAATTTCCAGGTTTGAGTATTGAGTATTGGAAACAAAAGATTCTCTTAGATACTGAAAGAGCTATTGGTAGACCTATGAAGGTGGATGGGATAACTTTAAACAAGAAAATTGGGTATTATGCCAGTGTGTTGATTGAAATTGATCTAACTAAAGCTATTCCTGAGAAAATTTGGGTCAAGACAAAGTATAGAGGGTTTTCTCAGAGGATAAGTATTCCAAAGTTACCTAAGTTTTGCAATCACTGTCAGGTTGTTGGCCATTATGTCTCAGAATGTAGAATTAAAAGAAAGGAAACTGCTCAAAAATAACCTGGTTCAGTGACAACAGCTACTAAAAATAGAAGTTATAGAAGAAGAAACAAGAATAAAGAAGATAATAATCTACTTATTGGTTTTGATATATGTCAATCTGACAATGAAGACAATAATGCTAGTGGGTCTGGAGTAAAATACATAACTCTTAAGAATGTAATACATGAGGAGAATATAGAAGAAGGTGAACTAAATTCAGGGAGTTTTGAAGGGCTTAAGGAGGTGGAACCAGTTCTTGATTCTATACGGGAATTTCCCCCTAAAGACCAGCAAATTGATTGAGCTTGGGACTTCTTTAAATACAAGTGTTGTTAAAGTTATCCCAACAGTAAAAAAAGTCATACTGGAAGTTCCTAAGAAGCCTGAGGTGCCAAAAGTCATTACAAGAAAACATGATGCTAAAACTGTGAGTAAAAATGATAATGGGAGGAAAAGCCCTCCTATTCATAAACCCATTTCTAAATGAGAGTGATGTTTTGGAATGTCAGAGGCTGAAGAAGAACTAAAGCCAAAGACAAGTTACAATGTTTGGTTAATTTTTTTTGTCCATCTTTGGTTTGTATAGTAGAACCAAAAGTGAGTGTTTCATCAAAATATGCTAAACTGCTAAGGTTGGCAGGCATGAAGAATCGTTTAATACATAATAGTACTGATGTGAAGAAAGGAAATATTTGGTTATGCTGGAATGCATCTATAGCTGATCCACAAGTTATTTCTATTACTCAACATGCCATAACAGTCATCTTTAGGGGTACTCTGGTCACTACAATTCATGGAGCTAATCTTACTTTGGATAGGAAAATATTATGGCAGGGATTGGAAATAATTAGTTCTTATAATCTCCCGTGGTTGGTAATTGGAGATTTTAATGCAGTGTTTACTATGGATGAGAAAAAAGGTGGTAGGAGTCCATTAAGAGAAGCTATGTTGGATTTTATTCACTGTTTGAATTCTTGTGGTTTGATTAAGGCTCCAAAATCAGGTATTGAATTTTCATGGTGTAATAATAGAGTGGGTGTGAAGAGAACATTATGTAATTTGGATAAAGCAGTATAAAATTCAAAATGGCTGGACTTATATCCAAATTGGGAATATACTGTGGGTACTAGAGGGGTGTGAGATCACAGTCATTTGTGTGGAGCTAATAAATCAATTCCAAATCTATTAAATGTTCCATTTAGGGCCATCAAGGCCTGGGTCTCTCATGAAGGTTTTATGAAGGTGATTGAAGATGAATGTCTAAAAGAAGTTCTGGATACTCCAATTTTTATCTTTATGACCAAGATAAAGAACTTAAAGATAATCCTAAGGAAATGGAATTGGGAGGTTTTTGGTGATGTAAATGAAAAGGTGTTGCAAGCTGATTAAAACGTTTTGAAAGCTTCACTCTTATCTGACAAGAATCCAGAAAATATAAAGTTATTGGATGATTTGGTTACTTCAAGAGGAATACAAGAAATAATGTCAGAGCAGCAAATAAGAATTTTGCATCAAAAATCTAGAGTAAAATGGTTAAAGGAAGGGGCTTCAAATACTAGGTTTTTTCACACCAATTTGAAGATTAGGCAGGCTTAGAACTCCATTTCTGAAATTGAAAATGAAGCTGGTAAGTTGGTATCTACTCAAAAAGAAATTGCAGAAGTTCTGGTAAAGCATTTTTCCTCAAAATTTAAATTTAAAGAAGTGCAAGTTACTGCAAATTTATTAAGAGTTATACCAAGTAAACTAAGCAATGGAGATAGGTGGATGATTGATGCAGTTCCTAGTGTGCAAGAAATTAAAGTTGTTGTAAATGACTTGGATCCAGATAGCTCTCCTGGTCCTGATGGTTTTGGAGGTTGGTTTTATATAAAATGTTGGGACATAATTGGTGATGATGTGACTATGGCATGCATCCTGTCGTGGAAGATGAGGGACTGAGAGCGATGAGGAAGATGAAGATAATGAAGATAAAGAGGGCGAAAGTGAGAACTTTGAGCGCGAAGATTTTCCTGTTTCATACAAACCCAAAAAGGCGGGAGTGAGAAAGCATAGTCACCATAGGAGTAGGTCTAAAGGCGAGCCAAAAGATAGGCCTTTAATCAATGTGGTGAATCCCTTCTGGATCTACCCAAGGGTCTTCCTCGGTTGGGATTGTGGTTCCTTCCAAACTATCTTATGTTGTGAAACCTTTTGCTGCTGGTGCTGATAAAGGGAAGAATTCTCGTGTTGATGACATACAAGAGACAAGCGACTTCGTTTGTTCTTCTAGCGCGATAATGTCCGGAGATTCGCTTTCTCTAGAGGGTGCCGCCGCGACTTTTACTTCTAAGATTGCCTCTCTCGCCCAACTTTCTATATCAGATCCTAGTCTTTCTCGAATTCGTGGGATGATGTTAAATCTTGTCCCTCAATCTTCTGCTAGCGCTGCTAAGTCTGAATGGGAATTTGCTTCATTGCTTACTCCAGATCAGCATCTCGCGCTTGACTATCTGGTGAGTTCTCTTAGGTATAGTATTTTTGCATTCTTCTTCTTGGCTGGTCGCATTACCTTGCCTAATATTTTCGTCTGGTCTTTCAGAATATGTGTCGCAACGTCACCCAAGTTGAATATTATTGCAAGACGGTAAACTTGATTCGTGCTCAGGCTGGGCAGATTTCTTCTCTTAAAACTGAAGTTTCGGATCTTCAGGGTAATGTTTCTCTGCTCCAAAGGGATTGTGATAGATTTGCGGCGAAATCTTCCACCAATGAGAATTTGGCGATCTCAACTCGTGCTCAGAATGATCTGCTCATTGGTAGGTTTTCGCATTTTATGATCCTCGTTTTAGGAGCGGAAGTTCGTTTGTTCGTTAGTTTAAGAGACGAACAATAATCCTTAACTTAGGAGAGATTTTTTTTTTTTAAATAGACCCGTGTCTAGTGATAAAATTTTTGTTTATGAGCTTTCACGAAAACCAAGATTTTATTTTGATGTGAAAATTTTCACAAAATTGGAATAAACCCTCGTTTCAAAGACAAATGCTCCTACGAGGGAAAAGTTTTTTTTTTTATGAAAATACGTGAATATTCACGAAAAACATTTTTTTTTTATTTACGTGAGTTTGCTCACATCAATTTTTTTTTTTGAAAATTTTACGTGATTAATTCACGTTTTATTATTTTGTTAAAATCAAAATATCGATTTTGAATAACCATTAAAGGTAGACAATTGTTTATGATGAAATCTTGCCTTGGTGTGAGTTTTTTATGACTCAGTAGTGGATGTTCACACAGTGAAAATTATGTTCACGATTTTATGAAAAATCAGGTTTCGATTTTCGAATAACAAAGTTTTGCTCGTTTTTTGCAGGTTCGAAGAAACGAGCAAGTTTTGAAGTGTTAACTCTTGTGTCACAATCACTACTATTAGTGGAATCGTAAACAGGTAGGAGTCGAAAATTACCATTTTGTAGATGCTAGTGCGAGCATTTTTACCATCCAATAGCATGATTCCATTGCTTTGTTGAGGTTTGTATCTTGTATGGATGAGATACTGAAGTAGAGTATTGTGTGGTTGTCACAACTATTTTTCAAGGATGTCCGATTCCCAGGATAGTGATACTTCCAGAGATGATGCATGCATGGATGAGACTTCCATTGGTGAAGAAGGAGAAGAAGAAGCACCTGGAATCAAAAATATTTCGAATACAGATGATGAGTTCTTCGTGGTTCAGTATAGACCTGAAAAACGTCTCGTTCATTCAGCGTTTCGTATTATGATAAATCCCAGAAGTGTTACTCAGAAGAAATTGGTGACTCCCCGAGCGATTGATAAGCATGTAAATGCTAAATTTTATACCCATATTTATATTAGCTAGGACTCGATATTTTGGCTAATGACATTATTTTAGTACTTTTTGTAGAAAGTGCTCGCGAATCCGATCACAGATAGGTATATGGCTAAATTAAAGCAAAAATGGTTTTTGCCACACATGGCATCCGAAGAAGAGGTTAACTGCGGGGTTCATTAATTATTTGTGTATGTAGCATCATGCCACCACCTACTTGGCTACATTACAAATTCACGGCCATGGCTCAGGGAGACACAAATATGATTCTTGTTTTGGTAAACAAAGTGGGCTTTGTGGCATCTCTCCCACCACACCTTCAAGTGGGGTGTTGTGGCCTGAATTTGGAAGTTGAGTACTCGGAATTTTGATTGAAGTGGGTGATGATTAATGGTGTACTTAACTGAATCGGTGTTGGCTAGAGTAACTCGTATTAATGGTAGATAAACACTACACCAAATTCCCGGAATCATAACAGGCATTCGTAACGGCTTATGAGCCGTTACGAATTTCCCGTTATAAATGGCCGTTACAAAAAATTCGTAACAGGCAGAAGCCGTTACTAAATTTTTTTTAATTCGTAACAGAGCCAAGCCGTTACGAATTTTTTTATAAGCGTGCCACTCACACGCTTGGTCACACCAAGGTCGTAACACCCTGAGTATATGCGCGTGCCACTCACACGCCTAGCTTTATATTTCCACCCACGATTAATTACACGAGAGGATATTTCCTCCCACGAGTGTGCCGTTCACATGCGGGAGTTCCATGGATAAGATAATCGAATTCTCTCTGTACTTCCATTTTTCATTTCTCTCGATTCTATTCTCGCTCATTGCGTCTCGAGCGAAGAAACTAGGGTTTCATCACTTCGATTTTTTTTCTCTCTCGAGTCTCTTCTCGCCGAGAAACATAACAAAATCTCTTGAATCTTGCAATACCTTTCCATTAGCGAGAGATCTGTGTAAGTTTTAATCGTTAGAAGTTTTTTGATTTTTAGGGTTTCATATTTTTTTTTAATCGATCTATTTTTTATGGCTTCATTTCATCTTTATCTTCCATTTTTTCATCGATCTGTGTAAGTGTTAATCGTCAGAGTTATGTTTTGTTAATCTTGTTCATATAAATTTAATTCCATTTTTTTTCTTCTAATTTCCTGTTAGGGTTTGAAGACTTGAAGATTGAAGAATTCTGAAGACTTAGAAGGTATAAGTTTCGAAACATTGAACTGATTTTAGGGTTTTATGTTAATTTCGAAATTTTCTATTTTTTTTTACTTTGTAACCTAATTTCTAGTTTGTAATCTAATTTCAATAAGTTCTAATTTATAAGTTGTTGGTGTTGATTGACATCATTAGCTTCACTTGTCTATTCTAGTTTTTGATCTGTTCTAGTTTTTGATCCACTAGTCTGTGTAAAGATGCATCTTTGATGTTAGACATGGTGTAGTTTTTTTGCCTTAGAAGCATACTAAGTTGAGTAGGCAGAGTGCTACCTGATAAAGTCTTATATAATCTTGGAAGGTTTGATGAGAGCTAGACAGACTTGGACCTAGCTAGCTGTGTAACAACAGAGCGTGCGTGGGTATGGGCTGACGTGCGTGGGTATGGCGAGCGTAATTGATTAGTGTGTGTTGTTGTGACATATGCTTCAAAGTCGATACATTTTAAAAGTTTGACTAATGTTGTTCTATATCTTGGTATTTGCAGAGCTAGGAGAGGATCCTTTTGGCAAGAGACAAACAGAAAAAGAAGCACCGCTACGGAATCTGTTAAGGTAGTAACCTAAATTCCAGTTTGTATGTTCTATAAATATGCTCATCATGATTTGAACTTTAGTTTCATTTTAAGGTAGTTTTTCAAGTTTAAATGAACTAAAGTTATGAAGTTTTGTTTTGATATTGACTGATTCTAAGTGAGCATGATGATAATTGTCCTAGTGGTGATTTACAAAAGCTACTTGTAGCTCATTCTCTCTTCTTTGAGGGGATGTTTATGTCGCTAACTTCGGGGGCTTCGTCAACCACTGTACCACTAGGACTAAGTTATTTTATTTTGTATGTTAAGTTGTGTATAAACGAGTCTGGTTTTATGTACTCTGTGAGCATGATGATAACAGATCCTAGTGGTTATTCGCAAAAGCTACTTGTAGCTCATTCTCTCTTCTTTGAGGGGATGTTTACATAAGCTAACTTGCAGGGCTTCGGCAACCCTGCACCACTAGGACTAAGTTATTTTATTTTGTATGTTAAGTTGTGTATAAACGAGTCTGGTTTTATGTACTCTGTGAGCATGATGATAACAGTCCTAGTGGTTATTCGCAAAAGCTACTTGTAGCTCATTCTCTCTTCTTTGAGGGGATGTTTATGTCGCTAACTTGCAGGGCTTCGGCAACCCCTGCACCACTAGGACTAAGTTATTTTATTTTGTATGTTAAGTTGTGTATAAACGAGTCTGGTTTTATGTACTCTGTGAGCATAATGATAACAGTCCTAGTGGTGATTTACAAAAGCTACTTATAGCTCATTCTCTCCTCTTTGAGAGGATGTTACTGTCGCTAACCTCATGGGCTTCGGCAACCCTACCACTAGGACTAAGTGATTTTATTTGATTCTTTTAAATATCAATTTTGAAGGGTAATATGTCATCTGAAGTGATCAAGAAATGGTTGAAGTGTCCTCGTAAGTCTTTAGAATACAGACAAGGTGTGAAGTCATTCATAGAGTTTGCCAAGAATAATGGTGGTGGGAGTCATTTATTTTCATGCCCTTGTCGTCGTTGTATGAATGGTAAAGGCTTAGTTGCACTAAGTGAGATCTCATTGCATTTTCTCAAACATGGTATGCATGAGGTGTACACATTCTGGCGCTATCATGGGGAAAGTTCAGTACAAGCAGCACAATTAACACATAAGGATAATACTACAACTGAATGTGTAGCAGATAATGATGATGTTACAGCAGGTTTGAATGAGAATATTACCACAGATGTGGATGAGAATGTTAGGGAAGGGATGGATGAGAATGTAGAAGTAGGTGTTGATGAGAATATTACAGCAGGTGTTGATGAGAATGTTACGAGGGGTTGGATGAGAATGTTGGAACCGGCGGTGTGGTCGAGAAAAGAGATCGGCGGTTGAGAAGGCAAGAGAACCATTATATCCTTCATGTCCTAATGGAAAGTCAGTAATGTACGCTGCGATAATGATGAACAACATAAAAACTCAGTATGGAATTTCAGACAATGGTGTTACCGCAATATTAGAATTGATGAAAGAGTTGCTTCCCGAAGGTAACACCCTGCCATGTAAGTATCCAGGATATCAAGAAGATTATTAAAGAGCTGGGGATGGATTATGTGACTTATGATGCTTGTGTAAATGATTGTATACTTTATTGGAAGGATAATAGTTCATTGGTGAAGTGTCATGTATGTCAAGAACCTCGGTACGTAAGAGTTTTTAATGATGAGAGAAAACTTACACAAGTTGCGCAAAAGACTTTAAGGCATTTTCCGATAATTGCAAGGCTGAAAAGACTTTATAGTATACCATGGATAGCAGAGGCAATGCTTTGGCATTCTAGAGCACAGAGAGATGTTAATGTCATGCGTCATCCAGTGGATTCTACACTTGGAGGTGTGCGGATAATTTCTATCCTGAATTTGCTAAGGAAGCACGGAATGTTACTCTTGGGATAGTAACTGACGGCTTTAATCCAAATGGATGCTTTGGTCTGAATTACGGTTGTTGGCGGTGATACTGTGTCCGTACAACCTTCCTCCTTCGATGTGTATGAAGCGTGAATTTTCCATGTTATGTTTGTTGATATCAGGTCCGAGAGCACCAGGTAAAGATATTGATGTTTACTTACAGCCATTGATAGAGGAGTTGAAAGAGTTAGGAAATGATGGTGTTATGACATTAGACAGCTTCACGAACTCTGATTTTCTTTTGAAGGCAAGGTTGTTATGGGCCATTCATGATTTTCCGGCATTGGGTACTCTAGCTGGATGTGTGACTCATGGGTATTATGCGTGTCCCACCTGTGGTGAAGAAACAGATTTGAGTGGCTGCCGTATAGTAAGAAGATATGTTATATGGGACACCGAAGATGGCTGCCATCCCAACACAAGTATGAGATTTGACAAAACAAATTTCGGTGGAGGGGTAGAAGATGGTAAAGCTCCATGGCCACTAACGGGATTGCAAGTTCAAGAGATTGTGAAAGATATGAAAAGTAAACGAGGGTAAGGGTAAACCACCAAGAAAGAAACGTAAAAGAGGAGCAGAAGCGAATAGTTTGCAACAGGTGCCGATGAAGATGTTTCGACAACTCTCTATTTTCTCGAAGGTCCATACTTCATGATTTGCCGAATTGGGGATCGAACGCGATCCGTCATTGTACGGATGTTATGCATACGAGAAAAGAACATAAGCGAGCATATTGTTAACACTCTCATGGGTAATAGTAAGTCAAAATATGGTGTAAATGCACGTAAAGATATGGAATCTATGGGTATTAAAAAGCGGTTATGGGTGAAAGAGGATAGTGCAACTGGTAAAACAACAATGGAAGATGGATCGTTTGCCTTAACTAAAGATGAAAAAGTATCTTTTTGTACAGTCTTTGAAGAACTTAAGAGTGCCTTCTAGCTTTTTTCCAATCTTCGCAATAACGTGAGCATTAGTCCACAGTGAAGAATTTCAAGTCACACGATTACCATGTAATGATGCAATCTCTGTTTCCATTGCTAGTTCATCTTTGCGACTTCATTACCTAAAGATCTGCGAGTTTCTCTTCTCCGTATTAGTATATTTTTCAACATTTTGTGCACAAAGGTTATCAACGAGAGATGAACTTCTACAAGCGAAAGCTAGTCTGGTGGAAGCAATGTGCGTAATGGAAAAGTATTTTCCTCCATCTTTTTTTGTTATTAGTATCCACGATGATTCATCGGCCGATGAAGCTTTAATCGTGGTCCGGTCGATTTAGGTGGATGTACCCCTTTGAGAGGTAAATACAACCCCTTTGTTGTTTAATTTTTAAGTTGAGAATTACTATTATTGAACTATTAATCATCCTTGCGGATCTGTTAACTTTTCTTGTAGGTTAATGAAAGGTTTTAAAGGATTGGTGCGCAATAAAAGGTACATTGAGGGTGTGTTGCAAGAGGGTATGCGCTACGAGAAGCTAGCTTATACCTTATGGAGGACGTGTCGAGATGATGGTGGTGGTACTCATAAACATACTCGGCGGGCTTTTTTGGATGATGACTATGATGGTGCCGATGAGATGCCTCTTAGTTCTGGAATGAGTATTACTCTGAATCGAGCACAATTTGAATAGTGCCGCAACTGGATCCTATCTAAGTATGTTGGAATAGATAAGCTGGCAAAGGTAACTTTTACTTAACTCTTTTATGTTTATTCAAGTCTGAATTTTTTTTTAGTCCTCCTCGGTGAAAATGAAAATATTACAAATTAGAGGGATGTAGCATGATGGTGACTTAGTGAATTTTAGTAGCATGTTTTTGTTAGTTAACATTGAGTTCTTGTCTGATTATTATGTTTGCATCATCGATTAGTCTTTGAATTGGTATTGGCTGTAGGAAGTATGATTCTTATGTTAACGGTGACACATCTAATGGTCGACCTCAAAGAGTTTTCATCTATGGTTGCGCAATGAGGTATTGTGTTTCCCTAAAGCTTTTAATAGTGGTTTGAATACAACTTGTTATGGTTTTGGTTGTGATACGACTCTGCCATGATGTATAACGATTATTAAAAGCCAAAGAAACGATTCAACACTATGGAGACTCGTGCAAGGACCACTCTTCAAGGCACAATCATATAAGAAATACCAAGTAAATGGGTTTACTTTTAGTAAACAAGAATCTGGGGTGAAGAATGTATCACGAGAATAGCGGTGTGTCAATGAAAGTCATTACAAGGCTGCAAGCGAAGTCGGTCGAGGAAGCGAAAATAACTTATTACGGCGTCATTAAAGATATAATCAACTTGAACTATTTGGAATTTGAAGAAACTGTTTTTTACTTGTGATTGGGTTAGTGTTGGAGATAAGAATGCTTACAAAGTTGATGCGGTTTCAAAGGTTGTAAAGGTCAACTTGTCGAAAATGAAAAGCATAAATAGAGTGGTGGATGAGCCGTTTATCCTTGCATCCGAAGCTACTCAAGTGTTCTACTCAAAGGATCTTCTTGAAGAGGGATGGTCTGTGGGTGTTGCACTCACGACGAGGGTTAACGTCTTGATAGATAAATTTGAAGTTCCTACATCTTTTCGATCGGTTCTTCTTGATAATGAGAATTTGAAAAAGCTGCTCATTCTTGATTCATTTTGAATCAAACAGTTGCGATATGTTTTACCTTACCCAATAATATATACAATGACGCCGCTTTTAGCTCTCTTTTCGTGAATTGTTTGGTTTTATTTGTTTGGTCACTTATTTTTAAGGTGTTAGGTAGCTTTCTTTTGATAACGTGGATGCTCTCTTTTAGCTCTGTTCGGTTTTCCCTATTTTGATGTTTGAATTTCACGGGGTATGGCAGCGGTAGAGGTCAATGAATATGGACAACCGGTTTCCGAGAACGCAACAACATTAGGTCACCGAAGAGGCGCCTTGGCTCGTACACATGTGCCTATTTCATATAAAAGCTGGGATGTTGTTGATACAAAGTATAAGGATGATATTTGGAAAACCCTGAAGGTACAATACTTACCCGAGACATGATTTTTCTTCACTCGTCATTTAACTTCTTTTATCTTTATTGCAAATAAGTAAGGCATTAATTTGTTCTATCTTTCCAGTGAATATGATGTACACAGACATCAAAGGAAAATATTCTTAAAGGCCGATTCTAGTCCATGGAGGAGATTGAAGAGTGAGTTACGCCATGCCTACTATGACCCTATCCCTACTCATGAAGAAAGGATTCTAAATGTTCCACCAAATGTCAAAGAAGAGGATTGGATAAAATTTTGCGAAAATGAAAGAGAAGAAAAGGCAAAGCAAAGTAGAATCGAGCATAAGAGGAAAAGACAACAATATGGCTACACACATTGTAGTGGTCGCAAATCTCATGCTATGGTGAGAGCTGAACTGGTACGTATATTCGCAACTTACCTCAAACTTTGTTATATTCACAACTTAGCTGTAACTCAATTATATTCACAACTTACCTCAACATCCTTATGGAAAACTATATAATTTTACATTGTATTTGTAAATTTAGGAGGCCGCAAATCCTGATGCAGTGATAACTCCTGAGGATGTGTGGGTTAAAGCTCATACACAAGAAGGTGGTTCTATTTTACCTAGCGCGGTACCATTCGCTGTGAGTCGGTTTACTTTTCAGTTATTTCAACTCTTTTAAAAACATGTACTAGATATTTAAGATATTAGAATTTACTTGGTTGTTATGCTCGACACTACGGGAGAAGCTCAAGAAGGCCCAAGATGAGATCAAAGAAAAAAGCAGGATGCGGTCTTCCAAAGTAGAAGAACCTAGTGCAATGACTAAAGCTTTTGGGGCAGATTCTAGAGGACGGGTTCGTTCTGTTGGTCCTATATCTCGTACGCAAATCAATCTTTCTGCTCCAGTGCGTCACAAGGTAAATGAACTGAAAGCGAAGGAGGGTGGTCTTGGTGGGATGGTGGAAGAAATAGGTGGCAAGGTGTGTGTTCTGATTGATGGCTTTGTGAAGTTGTGTGGTGTAGTGGAAGAAATCAAATCTGCAATTCCGGTATCGGTTGGCTCAAACGTTCCCGAAGACCTCAAGAGTTGTAGCCTCGCATACTCCATGTAATGTTTCGCTTCACCTCAAACAGTTTCACATCTTTGCAACAAGTTCACTGTTGGGAATAATGTATCACCAACTGCGACAAGTTCACTGCTTTGGAATTATGCATCACCGGCTTCATCAAGAGCACGTGGTGGACCGCTTTATTCGTTCTTTGAACTTTGAGAATGAAGTAGTTGCAACTGGTGAGCTCAGTCTTGGTGCTTTAGCAGATCGGTTTCACGGAGATCTTATACCTATACATCTTGCCAAGGTATGTATCGATGATATTCTCATGCCGAGATGCAATCAACTGCGAAAGCTAACAAGTATGCGACAACCTTCAGAGATGTCGGAATCGGAGGATATGTGCTTCATCCAAAGATGTGCCTCTCAAGCAAAGACACACAGTCCCTTTCTTTTGATCTAATCGATCTCGGCCTTTTTGAGCATCGCCTAATATCTGCCTTGACTTATACAGATCTTTTTGTTATACTTGCGCAATTCAAACTTTTGTACGTATGCTGACTGATGCGCATACTCCTAGGATCTTTTTTTTTGATTTTTTTGGCAGTTCACACTTTTGTACGTATGCTAACTGATGCGCATACTCTTATGCAGCTGTGCATAAAAAGAGCTTTACCTGAAGCAACTTTTTTTGGTCCAATGTAACTTTTTTCTATATATGTGAACACAAACCGGCTTATGAATGGATATTTTCTTTTAGTTCATCATTTTTTTTATATATATGTAGGTGGTTTTTGTTATGTTATATGTAAATGCACAGGGACTTCACACATGGTCGATTGAAGCGATAGTAGCCATCGGGTAAATATCAATCCCAGTAAGTACTTCACTTGGTTATTATACTTCAACTATTAAGTTTAAATTTGTGGCTTTGACACTCGGTTTATACTTGCGAGGTATTGCGCTGGTGGGAAGAATCAACAAAATTCCGATACAAGTAAGTTGTTTTTCCGGTTAATTAAGTGTTAAGGCATGGACAAATTGTGGTGCACAGAAGGGGACTAAGGTTTATGTTTCTTTTGAGTGCCTAATGAGTTGTGTTTGTTCAGATGCATCTGAGTACTGCAACGAATTTGACTTGCGCAAACCACTCGAGAGGCATATATTGAATGCACAACGAATTGAGTGTTTTAGTATCCAAGGTACACATATATATCATGTTCAAGTCAGGTTAGTACTTCTAACTTGCAACTATATATATCATGTTCTTTTAAATGTTGGCTTAACCTAAAATAGTCAAATTGATAATTTGGTGTTTACTATTGGTTGTTTGATTTGGTGAACAACCATGGTACCATTGCAAGGTCCGGAACTAAAGAATTCATGTAAGTTGTGGCTCTTGGTGCTGATGTCGTAAGTTGCTGCTCCACCTCTCTTACTACCTGGCAGCGTGATAACCTCATAATTTCTCCCCTCTAGTTTTGTTGTGCATACTTGACATCTAAATAGATATTTTTTGTGTTTGCGGGTTAATTGAATTGATGCTCTGTTGCAAGTTTGGAGCGAGAAATGTTGGAGAACAAGGCGATCATTAGGTTGGAGAGCGGATGCAAGTTTTGTAAGTTTCTATGTGTTTCTAAGTTAGATGAGTTTGTGAACATAAGAATTTCTATGAACTGATACTTAGTATCCCCCTAGTATTTCATACTTAACAAAATTTTTGATACTTAGAAGAATTTAAGTTATTTTTTGTATTAAGCTATTTGAATGTGATAAGAATTGATTGAATGTGAGATGAATTTGATTGAAGAAAATATTGTTGATTGTGGAGGATGAAATGAAAGGTGTATGCAGGTAGTTTTTTGGAATTCCGGCTTATTTCCTGAGAAAAAATGAGCTGTCGTCAGCCTTGACCAGTCAAAATTGGTCAATCACACTGACCCAATTTTGACCAGTCAAGGTTGACCGCGATAATTTTTGTTGTTACAAAAAGTTCGTAACGGACCCGAGCTGTTACAACGTCCTGTTGCAAAAAAAAAATCGTAACGGCCCTGAGCTGTTACCACGTAGCAAATTCGTAACGGCTCAAGCCTGTTACGAGGGCCGTTACAAAAAATTCGTAACGGCCACAAAGCCGTTACAAAAAAATGTAACACCCACTTTTGCAACAGGCGAGGGCCGTTACAACCCGTTTTTGTAACGGCCTGGTTCTGTTTCTAATCCCAGAATTTGGTGTAGTGAAAAGATGGAGCAGCTGCCGGACAATCCATTTTGGGGGTTAGTTAGAGTCTGACGTTGAAGTTCCGACAGAGGATCATTCGAACAGTTCTTACAACGGCATCAGTACTTACTTGCAGTCGCGAATGAAGGTGGACTAGCTAACGAGAATGATTGTGCTAGCCGTTTTGGAGCGACAAGAAGGCTGAGGCTTGGCTGAAGTCCTGAGACAACATACTTGAGCAGCTAACTTGTATGAGCTATGGCTATGGAAGAGGATGATAAGCAGCAAGGAGAAATTGCTCGAGTCCATGAGTACAGGCATGAGCTGTGGTGTTAACTGACAAGTTGTGTTGGTTGTACCGGTTATAAGATGGGTTTGGTCTGAACTGGATGCTGGTGGCGATGGACTTCGTCTGCATGTCAAGAGAAGAACAGAAACTTTATTCTACGCAACAACAACAAAGATGGTGTTTGGGGTTTATATGCAGCCTGAGATTGGATCTAAAGTGAAACTGTGACCAGCAAGGAACGAGATATGAACAGAGTTAAAATTTTGCAGTCGGTGGTGGCCTGTCGGTCAAGAAAAGAAGAGCAGTTGAATGGCTGGTTTGATTATGCTGCGAGAGGTGTTGCTGCTGTTAGTTGGTTGTTAAACGGAGAGGACGATGGGATTGCTACGAGTCTGATGCTATTTTCGTGACTGCAGTACTCATGAGTCATGTCAGTAGTGGGTTGAATACTCTGTAACTGGTTGCAGCAGTGAATGGAGACGAGTGCAAGCTTTGAAGCCAATTGTTTATTCTGCGAAGAACAACGATTGGTGCTGTTGATTTTTACATTACGAAGACATTGGAAGATGGAGTATGAGTTCTCTGTATAGGGGCATCATCTCATATCGATGGATTAGTTGGATTCTTGAAAGAGAAAATGGCTGGCTGAAGTGTTCGAGCAGTGGAGATGGGAATGAAGACGAATTCTTCATTGGGGTCTGAATAGGCAACGGAAGTTGTCAGTTTTGGAAGGAGTTTGCAAGGGTGATGTGTTAGCGGTGGACGAGAAGTTAGATGGTCAGTATTGGTCGCCGGTATTTGTTGGACCGATAGAATAGAAACTGGTGCTGGGCTGAGTACGAGGAGAGTAGTGGACTGGTCCTTGGTGATTTTTAGGTCTCATTTTGGTCTTCTCGCAACATCTATAGATACAAAGCAGTTCTAAGAAATCTAGGGGGGCGGCTGCAGAGCCGGAGACTAGAAGAAACGAAATCTAGGGTTTGCAGTTTCATCTTCCAATTTCGTTTTGATTAGCTATTGATTCTCTTAAATATTTTTGTTGCTTTTGAGAAAGCTATGTTTGGCTAAATCGTTTGTTAGGGTTTAGATTGAAACCAATTTATTTATATAGACTCTACGATGATATTTCTAATAATGATTCATTGATTAGTGATTTCTCTTCATATAGCTTGGTGTTTTATCGTTCATGTGATTTTCTTGATTATTTATGCTTTTGAATTGATATTTCGTGCTTCGCTTAAATCCCTAGAAGTGGTATGCAAGGATAGATAGGTAATGCTTTAGGATCGCTACATACGAAGCGAAGGAAGTTACAAATGGAGAAACTATATTTTAGAATTTAATATAACATCTTCCGGGACATGAGATTGATTTCGAAATTTGTCTTGAGTAATAAATAGAGATTAGTAGAGTTTTATATGATTGAATCGGTGGAAATCGAAAACCCTAACAACCCTTTCTCATTTTGGTTACGTCTTTGTTATTTATTATTTCATTTTGTCCGAATTTCTGAAAACTCTCAAAAAAAAACATCATATTGCGATTACTTAGTTTTTGGTATTAGTTGGTAGAGTATTTCACACTCCTCGTAGGAACGACCTGTACTTGCCATTGTCTACTAGTTAGACGCTGTGCACTTGCAGTATTATTATTGTAGGTTTCCGATCCTACCAGCGATCATCCAATTTTGTCTTCAACGTGGACACTTTTCTGCTTCAATTGTAGAATTTAAGCTTTCTCGACGACCTTTAGAAAAGTTTTCTGGATGGGCAAGACATATGCTGGGTTTTCCTCATGTTCGAGCCATGTTGGATCGTGCACAAGTGACACGGGCTATTCAAACGTCTGGAGACTTGTTCATTTTTCACGACGTGCGAGGTATGGTAGCTTTGCTCGCTCGATGGTGTATTCCGACCCATACTTTCATATGAAGATGGGGAGAATTTACCATCACTTTGGAGGATGTAGTTGTTTTTTTGCATCTTCCAATCACGCGTAATCTTCCTGGGAGACTTTCGGCGGAGGAGATGGCAATGTCTAATATTTTGACAGCCGAGATGGAGGAAATTAATAAATTATCCAGCAAATTTTGTTATGCTCAATGGTTAACGCGCTGGTGGCCGAGAGATAGTGTTCCTGATAGGACTGTCGACGGTACGTTATCCATTGTTGCTTTCTTGTGTTTATGGCTGTCCAAAGACGTATTTGAAGATAGTGGGAATTTGTTGAAGCCGTTCGTGATTACCTTTGCTATTAAGATGTCCCAAGGTGAGAAACTTCCCATCGGCAGTATATTCTTGGGTTCCTTATACTCCAATTTAGACTCCTTGGTTATAGACTCCAGTATCTCTAACAGCTTTATGATGATTGAATGCTATGTTAACACGATGTTTCTCCAAGTTTTAATATGGGAGCGCTTCAAGAATTATGCACCCATTCCCTGTAATGTTATGTAAGGACCGAATGCTGATGCTCGTCATGCTTTCTCCGAGAAGGATAATGCCAGGATTATGCGCTGGTCTACAAAGCAGCCTCGATTCAAGACACGTCTCATCGATGTGTTAGGCAATGAGTCTGAGTTCAATTTTCGTCCATGGGGTGTCAATTCCTCCTTATATTTGTCAGTTGATAAATTTCAATGCTGGAGAAAATATTACTTTGAAATCTGGTGAAGACCTGGGCGATGACGAGAGATCTTTTATGCTAAGTTGGACTCCAGGTTACTTAGTATCAGCAACATACGGAGGCTTTTCAGTGGAAGAATATAACATCGATAGAGAAGCTCGACAAATGGGTATGGATCATTGTGTTCCAACTTTTCGATGGAATAAACCATCAGTTGAACAACTTAAAACCTGTTTAGATCGCACGCATGTAGAAGGAAGCAATTACTGGTTCCCTTGCTCTGAGCGAATTACATATGCAACTCCGGGTTATATAGACTTTTGGAATCAGCAACTTGAACGCTTATATGATTTCATGATGGATGTTCAGCCTTTGGTGAAAGAACCTCCTTCTGCTGAGATGATTTCCACTCGACTAAGACTGAAGTATCTCTCTGGTGGCGATAAGCGAAAGAAAACTCCAGGATGTTCACAAGTACGTATTTTTCTTATGATTTTCGTAAAGACATGGTAATCGTATCTTGATCATTTCCTTAACTTTACCACAGGACGGTCGTATTGTGAGACCTCGGATCACTATAGACTTCTCAGAAATGGAAGAAAGTCTTCAGGGCGGAGAATCTAGAAGCAAGAATTACAGAATGTTATCCAATACTGTAAAGTCCCCAGCTGTCTCTTTGGTGAGTTGTTAGCGCTTCTTCCACCATGAATTTTTCTTGTCCGTTTAATTAGGATCAAAAAAAATATTTGTTAATTTTTTTTTCAGAGTTTTGCTCCATCAAGCATTGACGGTCTTCGACTCGTTCCTGGGCAAGCAACTCATGAATCTAGTACCACCGATGAGGAAGAAATTGATGTAAGTATTTTCCTTGTACGATCAACTACGGTGTTTCTCGAATGAAGTAATAATGATTGTTGTTGATATATCCAGGAGGAGATCACCATGGATAATGAAGGTACTGATGATGCACGTTCATCCTCAAAAGACGGTGAAGAAGAGAGTTCTCAAGACCCGGAGCCAAACGAGAACAATAATGCTTCCAATAATGGTGTTGGGAATCTTAACTCCTCGAATGGTTTAGATTCTACTCAAGTAAGTATTTATTTTGCATAATCTCCATAGAAGTATAAATTGCTGATTTGTGAATGAATGAATGAGAATCCATATGAATGAATGAGAAACTTTGCCGAAATACATCACCAGAAAATTCAGAACTCAGTTTTTTAGCAAAAACGCTGTAGAATCTTCATCCGACATCAGATTTTCGTGATCTACCCCAGTTTACTTATGCCCATGAAATTTCCTAGCTTTTCAAAGATTTTTTTTTTGAGTTTTGAGCATGTTTAGGGATTGAAATTGATGAAACAGTGAACTTCCAGGAGGTTTTCAGAAAAAATTTCAGCTGTCATGTTGCTCGATGTTTTGGCCACATCTTTATGATCGTTTATCCAATTGCTATGAAATTTTGATATGTCGTAGAGGACATCCATACGAAGAGAATGGTATATGAATTAACCTTAGACTCCTTACCAATTGCTCCCAGTTCTTTGTCTTGTACAGGGAAGTGTAAAATTGACTCAGTCGGACTTGCTTGTAAAACGTTTTTATCATGACTTCCCATTATTTGATTGTGTCTTGAATACATAATGAAGAACTTTAATGATGTTAGATTAATTACATCTTGAATTTATGATTTCCTTTGATTTACATGCTTGGAGCGCTCTAATCTCATGTAATCGTCATATTAGGTGTCGAATGATGAAGTTGAGAATAGCCGAACTGATGACAATTGTATGAGCGGTATTGTGAATCAAAGTGTTGGCACAACCATTTCTGTACCTCAAGGTCGCGAGGAGGT
Organism: Papaver armeniacum; assembly: GCA_023531295.1. Lineage (NCBI taxonomy): Eukaryota > Viridiplantae > Streptophyta > Magnoliopsida > Ranunculales > Papaveraceae > Papaver > Papaver armeniacum. The sequence goes on along the minus strand of JAJJWW010001088.1, from coordinate 388,680 downwards.
CACTACTGAAGCCATTAAAGAGACCGAAGCTCAGGTCACCATTACTTCAAGGATAGAAGAAACCATTCCAATGATGGAAGAAACTATTCCAGAGGTAGAAACAACTGCTCCCGAGATAGAAGAGGCTGCTCCAATGATTGAGACTCGTATTGTGATGCATGAACACCCTAGTGCAGGGGTCGTTTGTTAACCTCCATTCGGTGAGTTACTCCCATATCAAGAGCTAGTTGGTGGATTCAGCGTTTCTACTGGATATGCAGGCTTGTATGAGAAAATATGGAAGAAGTATGGTCATATCATTGTTACCAAAGACTACAAACGTGCTTATTTCTTGACAATGCAATTAGGAACTATCTTGTGTGTTATAAACGATATATGCACCAGACCTAAGATATACCGCTACTCAAGATGTACTCTTTGATTGGGAGTAAAACTTGGAGAATTCTGAGAGACTTGGCTTCAATATAAAGTGGCTTCGTCAGAAGATAAACATTATCAAGGATTCATATGAAAATAACATACCCTTTCGCATTGATGTTATGGTGGAGAAGGAGGACAAGATTTCTAGATTGACCAAAGAACTAGAGTTGGAGAAGGCAGCTTTACAAGTCTTGAAGGATGCAGAGGAGCAAAAATATTACTTCTTCGGTTTCCTTTAATTTTCTTTCCATAATCTCTTGAATTTTTGAACTTATGAGAGATGTGAGGTTTTATTTTGGTTTTGATTTTGATTGATTTTGGAGAATTAAATGATTGAGAATTTTCTTTTGGATTTGATAGATATTTTCTTTAAGTAAACCGAACTTTGATAAATGCTGAATTCAAATACTGAATACAAGTATTGCAAACATTTTGGAGGAATTGAAATACAGAAAATCCTAAATGCCAAATTCAGATGTTTTGGGTGTTCGCGCCTTGAACCCCAATGCCTCAAACATCCAATATCTCAGGCATCAAATGCTTTGAGCCAAGTATCGTGTATTATTACCACATTCGCTTTGCCATCCATGTTGATTAATTTGTGATATCCTCCAGCAACAGACTTAGATATCATGAAAGGTCCTTCCCAGTTGGAGTTCCTTGTAGAATGAAGATTGCGCTCCTTCATGAAACTTGTTAGGCTTGATCGTCCGTGACCTGAATATATTCTACTGGTTCGGAATCCCTCGTACACTGGGATTCCATGTTCGTGGAGAGTTTCAATCTTGTGGCACATGTTGATACTCGGGCAAAGGAGAATATGCAGGATATTGCTTGTTGTGTTCGAACATTATTTCAGCAATGAATGTTTCAGTGACATGTTCAATCTGGAGAGATTCTGGATTTACTCACTTAGCAAAATATTGTTTCGTTGAAGCCATTCATAACGTCTTGCAATGGCAGAGTTACTAATAGGATTGAGTCCTCGGGCTAGGAGAGCATGTTTGAAAACAGATGACATGGACGTATGTGGAGGAATGAGACTTGCCTGAGTGCGGAATCTCCCCGGGCTCTTGTTTCAACTCCATTAGAGTTTGGAATTTCTCCAAATGCTTCATTGATGGAACATCCATAAAGTCTTCTGAATCAGAGCTTTCATCGTCTGAGAGAGGTGTAGGTGTCTCAGTAGTCATCTTTTCAGCGTGGATCCATGTTCGTCCAAGAATCATATCATACCCCGGATCTTCTCGAATTATGTAAAACTTGGTTTCCTTCCAGGTTGAGTTTGATTTCACCTTGAGAGTGATGTAGCCATAAGCATTTCTGGGCGTTCCTTCATGATCCATGTTTGAAATGGGAGCATGAGTAGCTTCTTGTCGAGTGATACCAGCAACTCTGAGGGTTATCAATGGGATGACATTAACAGCAGTGCCAACATCAATCATCGCTCGTTTGAAATCGTTCCCTTTGAGATGGACTGTGGTGATAAGTCTCTAGTCATACATCTCCTTGCGTATTACTGGAGGCTCAAGGAGTGTCTCCTGAATTGATAAACGCCTCCTTGACATGATGTGATTTAATGCATCAAGCATGTCCTTCCTTTGAGCTTTTGATAAGTACAGTAATTCACAGACATGCTCGATTAAGGATTGAACTGCTTCCTTGACAGGTGGTTCAGAGAGAGTAAAAGTTCTGACCGGGAGAGGGTATTTGTGTACTCCTTCAGTCCCCAAGTTAAGCTCTCCTAATTCGACTTTTTCTTTGAATGTGCGCTTCAAAATCCTGCAATCGCTGGTGGGATGATTGAAGAATCTATGAAAACGACAGTAACGAGGATTCTCCATATCCTCTTCAGTTGGTTCTTTTCTGACATATGGTAACTTGATTGTACCATCTTGGATCCAAACCTCCAGCAGTTTAATCTCCTCTTCAATGGAAAAAGGGAAGTCATGTTCTGCTTGATCAGTTCATGTGCGTTGGGTTGGAGTTTGTGCGTCCCGGGTTTGATTATCCTTCCTTGGTGCTTTCGGAGGAGCTGGAGAAGTGTGCTTGCGTTGTGGCTCGGCTTTCTGTTTGCTCCCTTCTGCAACAACATTTGTGGAAGGTTGGAGGTTGTATTGTTTGTTAATCAAACGCATGTTACCTCGAGTTTCTCGCGGTTCCTCAGCTTTCGTAGCTTTTGCTCTTTCTAGTAAAGCAGGTGTGGTAGTTGTTGATCGCTTAGCCGCTTCATGAAGTTCTGAAAAAGTCTGGAACCAGATATTTTCCAGTAAAGGTCTGTATACCGGGATCATTCCGTTGATGCAAAATTCTACAAGTTGTTGCTCTGTGACGTTTGGATCGTGGCAGTCCAAGGCTTGAACTCTGAACCTTTTCACATAGTCATTGGGATGTTCATTGCTCCTTTGAAACATCCTTCCTAGATCAGAGAGAGTGACTTTCTCTGAAACGAAGAAATATTTTCTTTAGAAAGCATTAATCATCTCTCCCCAACTGGTGATACTTCCTGGTGCGATGTTGTTGTGCCAGGTGTATGCTCTGCCTATCAGAGACTTCGAAAATTCCTTCAGACGGACGACATGGTTGTGCTCATGTTCACCCAGTGATTCCAGAAACCGAGAAATATGCTCTCGAGCATTGCATGTTTCATCATAAAGGGTGAACATTGGAGAGGTATAACCTTTTGGAAGAGGAATCCTTTGCGTAGCAGCAGGGTATGGAGGTTGGTGACGGTGGACATAGGATGTCATATCTTTTCCACGGTTCTCCAAGAGGCGTTCCAAATCTTCACGAGTGATGAAAATGGATGGTTCTTTCACTGGTGGGTTGTCTGCAGCTTTACGGACTTCATCATCACCTACCACATGAATTGGAGAGATTTCAGGATCAACGGCCGGGGACGTTTCTTTGGCTTTTCCTTTTTCAGAACCGTCCTGAGTTTTCTCTGACATTTTTTCTGTGAGAGTTTTGAGATAATTGCACAACTCCTTATGTGTTGTGGCCATGTCGATCTGATTCTTAGCGAGAACTTCTTGAACCTTCATAAGATCAGCTATGGTAGGCGGATTTTCTGTGATTTCTTCGGGAGACCAGCCAAAGAGAGGATTATTTCCGATGTTGGTTTGAGGAGGGGTGGTATCATTAGCGCCACTGTTGGAAGCGGGAATGACTGGAGTACCACCATTGTTGTTGCTAGTGCTAGCATTATTTGGGTTAGGATTTGTAACTGAACCTGACCTAAGATCAACCATTTTGATGAATTGAGATTGCAACCGAGAAATTAATCTCCCACTGTGGTCGCCAATCTGTTGATAGGAGAAAACGATTTACTGATTTTTTAGGAAAGTGGAGAGACGACCGTACGGAGGAGATTCTCGACCGAGCAAATTGCTTTAACCTTTTGCAAACAGATACACTGCACGGGAGTGCTTTGAGTTCAAGAGATCAATCTGTAGGACTCCGTCCTAAACCAAGACAATGGCCGTTCCAGAGTCAATTTGGTCACAAGAGAGGATGGTCGATCTGTAGAAGGGAAGCTGAGAAATGTGTGAGATCAATGATGACCAAGGATTGCGGATGTGTTGTGTATTCTGCGTGAAGAAGTAAAATAAGTTCTGATTGATTAAATTTTGAGAGTGATTGCTTAGACGATGAGAATTCTTTGTTCAGACGAGCGTTCTTGTTCTTTCAATCCTGGGTTCAGAGACTTATTTATATTGCAAGAAATAACAGACACATTGATCCCAGTAAGTGTGACGGTTGTTGCAGTCAAATAGTGGGAAAGCGGGAAATCGTGTTAAAACCACTTACTCATCGTGCGGAGACTTCGTTGATTGTCCACCCACTACTTTGTTAACTCGTTTAACCGCTTGCACGACTTAGTCACATTCTCATCGTGGATGAACACACGTATCGTAGGCGCCAGACCAAAACCCTAGTTAATATCCCCCATGTGACACGATTGATGTCCCGTTATTGTGGAGGCTGCAAGGCAAACATGTATTTAATTAGTCAATTGTTGACTTGATTGGACGATGAGTCTTTGTATTGCTGAGTCGAGCATGATTTACGAATGCTCTAGGATTCATTAATTGAACATGTCTGTTGAGACAGATGTATAATTGTCGAATGAATGTTAATAATTAAAGTGAACAAATATTGCTCGTATGAGCAAATATTGATCGTATGAGCAAATATTGCTCATTTGATGAATTGTTGAATATTGATAGTTGAACCAATATTCCTGAGTAAATATTGCTCGTTCGATGAACTGTTGAATATTGATAGTTGAATCAATATTTATAGTCTCAGCGAATTTTGCTCGTCTGATGAATTAAATATTGATAATTGAATCAATATTCCTAGTTTGAGCAAATATTGCTTGTTTGATGAATTATTGGTGGCGGACCAAATAAAATATTAATTTAAGATACTGGCAACTGGACCGAGTATAATCGATTAAAATGTTAATTGCGGGATCAACATAAAATTATTAGTGTTTGAACTTGCTCAGAATTACGCTTTGCGGAGCATTGGATTCGAAACCCTAATTTTGATCAATTGATGATTTATTGAAAATCAACCATTGAGTGAGAGAGGGACCGGCTACATGGGATGATGGTCCGACCGTGTAGTTCCCAAATGCTCAAGTGAGCATGCACCATAGTCCTTTGAAGACCAGTTGGTGAAAGGATGATCAAATGCTGGTTTAATCGTTTATTGAAATAGTGTTCCTCACAGCATTAGGCAATAAAACCTAATTATGGAGAGATGAGGGACCGACCAAGAAGTCATGGAGCCGGCCCTGGTGGTCATGGGACCAACTGACGGTCATCCGATGAAATTCCAATTGATTTGGAAATAGTTTGAACCCAATATGAACAAATTAGGTCAAATCATGAAGATGTGTGGGATCGTATTCTTGCAAGCTAAAGGGCCGACCCTGGTCGGTCAAGGTAATATGCCAGTGTCACCATAGTGTCCATGTTTCAGTCCTGAGAATTTTGGTATTTTTTGGTACGCATTTGAGCAATATTTGTGAAAATATGGAGAAATCAGGGTTTTCCTCAAATGGAGGAGTTTCATGAGATGAAGGAAATAATAACAATAATAATAAGATTAGGGATTATAAGGTGCGGGACCGGCCACGGCTAGGGCATGGCCGTCCGGCTTGTAGGCCCGGTCCCGTGACACCCTTCCCTATTTTATATTATTTTCATCATGTGAAGGAAATATGATGAAACTGAGGAGTTTTGCTCAAACGAAGGAGTTTGCTCAAATGAAGGAGTTTTCATGAGACAAGGAATAATAATAAAATAAAAAATAAGAGAGGTTGAGGGATCGTCCACGGCTAGGGCATGGCCTGCCAGTAAGCCTGGTCCCGTGACACTCTTCCTTATTTTATGTTGTTTTCAGCGTGTGAGGCAATAAGAGTTTTGCTCGAATCGAGGAAGTTTGCTCGAATCGAGGAGTTTTCATGAGATCAGGAAAAAATAATAAAATAAAGGAAGAGGCGTGGGACCGGCCACGGCGACATGACCGGTCGGCTGGTGGGCCCGGTCCCCTAGGCGCTCTTTTTAATATTTTATTATTATTATTGTTCTTCCCTATTTTGTATAGGTTTCCTCGTTCGTTCGAATTTTTTGAATGCTCGTTCGTGCATTTGGGTGCCCGTTCATGAATTATTATTAAGTACACTTGCACCATTTTCTCGGGGCTTATTCAGTGGTTGCTCAGATGCGCACACATTGAATATTTATTACTAACCCATGGAATTCTACTGGGAAGAGCCATGAATTAAAGTAACGAAATATTATGAAGAACGTAGAATATTTTCTAGGAATTCAGTTAATGAATATTGCAACTAGAAATAATTAATTGACGGCTCTATACTAGCAGACAAGTTGTCTAGGAGCATTATAATTATTCGAAAATCGAGGTATGAGCTAGTTGAAGCGTAATACTCGATTTGAATGTTTATTCTGTAAATTCAGGGAACATTGCGACATCCTAAAGACGTTATTGCTCTATACTAGTGATTAATACATCTAGGAGTCGTCCAATCATTTTGATTCTATACAAAAGTGATTACTGAAATTGCTCAGTTAATGAAATATGCCGTGGTCTCAGTTGAGAGACTGCATATGTATGCTTCGAGAGGCAATACACTCATTCAGAGGTTCTTAGGGATGTTCTGAGAGGCAATACACTCAGTCAGAGATCATCATGGCATGAGCTTTCATACTTTAATGAGAGACATGAGTCTCAACACTCATCTGATTGCTGGATCAGGAATATGCAAGATTATGGTTTTATGATTTTAGCCTTTGTCAAAAATCCACCATCAACACCACCCTTTGCCACCTTACTACACCATTCACTTTAATCAGACCTCTACAAGATGTTTCTTTCATCAACCTTTTTGACAAAAGGATTTTGAAAATCAGAATTATTAGGTGGAGATTGTGTTATCCTCCTCTTCAAACCATTACCTTGAAGAACTCTTAATATTTCCTTGTATAAAACTCCCCAATAATAACAATTTTCACCATAAGGAACACAAAGAGTATAAGATCTTGGACCATCTCCTCTTCGAACTCTAGAGATTTTGAGATACCTTTCTGCTTCGTTCTCCTTCACTTCACACAAGAATGATGCTTCTCCTTCTCTAAGTGACCATCTCCTTTTTTCACATTGATAATCCATCACTTCTTTCATCACATCCACTAGCCAAAACGCCGTTTCGGCTGAAAACTGAATCCACAACCTAAATCCCCTTCTCTTCTTTTCCTCCAATCTGATTCCTTGAGTGTTTCTTGATCTTTCCATTGAAACGAAGAAAATTTTCCGTTCAAGATAGAGCCCTTTTTGCACTCCTTCTCTCTCCATCTTTAGTTCCCCAAATATTATTGTTACCCAATAAAAACACAGAAATTAGATTTTTTTTTCTTCTTTTATTAACAAAAGAATCAAATACAAGAAATTAGATTTTTTCTTTTTTTTTATTTGAAAAAATGTTATTTCTATTTTATATTTCCGTTTAACAGATTGATATTAAAGGGTACAGATACATTCAAAATCTTGGGTCAGTACCTACTGACATAGATACGTATGGGTCATGCAAACCATGTTGGGGATGAAGTCCGGACCATTGCTTGGATGCGGATTCCATTTCTGTGTTACGAGTATTGTGTATTACTTGGTTATGCAGAATGCACATGGCACATGCTCTCCGTTAACGCGGAAGCATAGTTTAACTTGATTAACAGTAATTTAATAGCCGAATAAACCCATCGGAAACATAATAGATAACAGATTTCAACATCATTTCCTCAAATTTGTCACTTCACACATGATTTTGAAGGACACCCATAATGATTAAAGAATCTAACAAAAACAAGGATCATACTATTGTAAATTCAAAAACCTATAAAACTTTTACAATTTACCAAATGTGAAATTTCCAATCATTTCTTGACATGTGGTGGTGCAAGATTTGAACCTTAAAAGTATACTTAGAAACCCACTTTTGTTGCAAGTACTAACAACTTCTCCCCTCTTATGCTTCAAAAGAAAAAAAAAACTTCTGTGCCTTGTAACAAAAAGAAAAAGAAAAACTCCTCTATCAATTCTTTGTAATTATGATTTTGATTCACCATGATTTCACAAATAAGCTTTGTAAGTGCTTTTTTTTCTTTATTCTTAGCATTGAAATAGCTTACATCAAAGATAAAGCTATAAAAAGAGAAAAATCAATTGTGTAGAGATACAAGAAGCAAAACTTGAACTTTTCAGTATAAAAATCATTAAGATGTATCAGAGCTACAACATAAGTATCTATGATAACTTCACCATTTTCTTTTCTTCTTTTTTCTCATTCACTTTGGTCTTTATCACATCTCCCTCCCTCCACCTTCTTCATCTTTACAACAAACAAATCATTATTCTTGTTCCATTTCTTCTTTTTTTCTCTCTATCTCTAAGAATGTGAGCAATGATTCTCGAACTCTTAAGTTATATACAAAAGAATTAACATTTAAAATACAAACAATGAGTTAGAAAAAAAGACAAATACTACTTTCGCTTGTTACCCACTCAGGATTTCGAACTTCAGGGAAGATACATCATACATTATACAGCCTGCAGAAGGATGAAGCCAAATTGTTTAAGTGTAGTATGACTTACTGTAAGGTTTATTATTTAGAAGCAGAAAATGTAAGGTTTATTAGACGCGGAAATGTAATTCTTAAAGTATGTTTCAGGATTTAACTTACCGGGTCATCAAGTGGGAAAAAAAATGCTGCTACTGGTCTTTATGTTCGAGGCTGGTACATTGCAATGAGTATTCAGCCTCAGGACTAGCTGAACTTGTTACATGATAGTTTGACGAAAAATTTGAATATCTGATAGGTTGTGTTACAGACTAGTTATGCCTGTGGTGTGAAATGGTTAGGACAGGCTAGATAATCAGGAGTGAAGAAAATAAATGAGTGCTTTGTTAGGCTTTTTGGCGGTTTGTGGGGATCGAATTTCTCCGTCAACCTTTCAAGCAAGTTTACTTCCAACTGCAATTTGGGACCATTTTAACAGATAAGAGTTGAGACAAGAATAAGATCAGCAAAGGAGAACTTTAAAGAGAATGAAAATGTGAATCACTTTCAGGTCCATTCTAACTTGAGATATGGGACATATAGACAGGTTATATTGACACAAACATTCTTCTTAGATTATTAGAAAGTGAGACTAAAAAATTTGATACCTAATTGATGGATAAGAACACCACGGATCAGGTACGTGGTCCATGGTGTTCTTGACCGAGAATTGTAGCTACCTCCATTAATGAAAATTATGGATTAATTTTTGTCTATAAAATGGAGGGTAAAATCTGTACTGTAAGTAAAAAAATGCTAATCACCTTTTTTTGGCAAATAGATGGTCCAGCCCTTGGGATTTTCATGTCGTCGTTGTGTGAAGTATTTGAAGTGCCGCAGAAGAGGAATCCGCTGGTACACCAAAATAACCAAGATCAATACGGGGAAAATTTAAATGTCACCGACATGAATTCATTGGATTCTTTTCATTGTATATACTTTACCTTTCGAGAAAACACGGGTCATTTGGCTTCACCCAAAGTTCTCTAGATCCCAAAACAGCAACTATCTCATTGTGATCCCCTCCTAACAGAGCAAAAGACAGCGTCGGATCAGCTTTAGACATAGAACATAGAGAGCAGAAAGAAAAAGTACGTTTAGAGAACGAGAGAGATGGGAACATATTTAAATTTGAGTCCTTACAAGCTCCTAACCATTCAGAAGAAATTAAGCTCAGTATATCCACGTGAGTGAGGTAAAAGTTCTTCGACCTCAATCCGAGAACTTGTGCAACTCGCACTTCTCTTAATTCGACTATGATTGATTGATTCAACCTCGGCAGTAAAGATACTATAAACTGGCCGGTGATCTGAGAACCTTGACTCACCACGAACATAAGATAATTGTCGAATGCCTCTTCCATGCCACAAAATGCGATCACACCTTCACAGGCAAACATTTAGCTAAATCAGTTTTTATCACCATTTTTTTACCCACAAACACGAAGGTTAGATCTATATGAATAACAGGGTTCATATTTAGTTCCAAGTAATCCGACATCATTAAGATATCAGGTAAGTTACTTTTATAGGATGAAGTTCTTGTTCTCACCATGCCGGAGTTCGCCGTTTTTCCTTGTTGTGGGCGTCATCCCCTGCATATCTATCTGAGTTATTCGAGTACTTGTATGTTGGAGGGAAATATATCCTCCCTTCGCTCCATCCTTCAAACACACGACCCCGCTTTTGCTCTATGCGTAACTGCTCGAAGAACATCAAAGGTTTAGCTCAATCAGTTTCAATAAAAAGAAACAGTGGACAATACAGTGTGAACTTAAATAACAGTAGAAAGAGAGGCTAGATATCGTGCCTGATCGTTTTGTAGCAGTGCCCTCCAATTGTGCATCTCAACAAGTGCCTTCGCAGAACGGTAAGAGAGGGCAATGCGGTAGTTCAAGTCTCCAAGCCAAATTACTCGACTAGATCAATAGAAAAAAAACTTGTGATTTAAGAGTTTTGCTAATAGATAATTATATAACTTACTGAACATACACCCAAGTAATTACAACACTAAACAATACATTACATACTCATGATCCATAATCGTTTCCGGAGATCTCTCATCTCCTAGTCCATGAACACGTGGAAACCTCGTTTTTCTTAATATCTCCATGACATCAGAATTCCGTCGTAGCTCATCCCCCTCCTTCTGCCCAGAGGTTAAATGACTACACACGAAGCAAAAGCTTGTTTGGTGCAAGGACATACTAACCGAAATGGAACCCTAAAAATGCAATTTGGTATTCCCCTTTGCTTAGTTCTTCATTTGGTACTCAAAGAATCAAATCAAATTATAAGCGAATGAACAAAAGAAAAAAAAATAAAATCATATTCACCTTATTCCCAAGATATCCCATTAGTCCTCTGCCAATGCAAGAGACTTTAATGTTTCGAACAGCATCAGTTAAATCACTCCTTACCCACACTGTTAAAAATATCCCAACCATCTGCTTACTAGAGATCAAACAATACCTCGAATTCCCTGATGATTTCTCTCTATGCTCCATAGAATTTGATCCACCAAAAGACATTGGCGAGTAAACAGTACTAGGTGAATCCTCAGGTACGTTTTCCTCATCAGATGAACCCCATCTATAATTTGGGTCATAATCACTTGGTCTATTGCCAAACATAACACGATCACAGACACTAAATCTCCGATCAAGTCGTGGCTGTGAGACCAACATATCATTATCCATTCTCATACTACGACTTAAGGATTGAAATGACCGACGATGAAAAAATGAAGAAGCCTTTTGTCTTGTTGATCCTTCAAAATCAGCATCTAATTCTACAACGGGATCAGGGACAGGTGAAGGCGTGTAACAACAACCATTTCCACTAGTTCCCGGAAGATTGTTCAGAGTTTTACGGATAAGTGCTAGCCATTTTCTTGCAGGACCATTGTCTTCTGCTCCCAAAACATTGCCAGCATTCAATGGAACAATCTCTTGAAAGCCAAGAACATAGATATCAGCAGGAGGTGAAGTATGAAGCCAATCTTCTAAATTCAAGTGACTTGGTGGAGATTTTCCACCTACATTCCATGTAGCTACAAAGATACTACACCAACATCAAAAGAAGGCACAGAGAGTCAAAAACCAAATTTCAAGAAATTAAATCAAATAACACAATAAGAGAAGATGAAACATCAGGATATATATATATAGATGATACCTGTGATTTTGGACATCAGTAACTTGAGCAGCATCAAGATCAAGCTTTCCTCTCCTAACACCATCAAAGTTTTTCCTATTCAATCTCTCTGTGTACGTCAATTAAAAAAATGAAAAGAAAAAGCAATTAATATTTTTAGTTGGGAGATGGATTGGTGAAGGAAATGGTCCATAGCTAATAACTCTAGAATCTGATTTCTACACAGAAAAATACTGAACCTGTTTTGCTTTTCTTGATAGTGCATGCCTCCATCTCTGAGTAACTGTTGTTCCATTCTCTATTACCACCTGAATACAAACAAAATATTTATCAATACAAAAAAATTAAAACTTTGATTAACAACTGAACAGTAAGTAATAATAATGCTAATCATCACCCCACATCTTCAATCAAAAAAAAAAAAAAAAAATGAAAATTTTAGACTGTGATTCAGAAAAGTACTAATGCAATTAAACCCACAACTTTAATTACAAAAAACAAAATCAAAGTAGGAAAATAATTAAACAAATCTTTGAAAGAAAAATGAAACAATCTAAAAATGGATGATGGCATTAATGCCATCAAACCCACATCTTTGATCACAAAAAAAAAAGCAGATAAATTTCCTCGAGAAGATTTAGAAACACCATCAAATGAAGTTGGAGGGAAAAACAAAGATTACACACCTCCATAGACAACATCAGCATGAAAGTCTTGAGCTTTAGTCTTGATATTAAACCATTTTCTAACAAGACTCTTGGACCATGAAAACTTACTTTTCTTTGTATATCCATCTTCCCTCATTGTGTTTCAATATTTCTTCATAACAACACTACTACTCAAAAATTAGTCCTTTGTGATTGATTACTCACTGGGTTTTGTTTGTAATCAACTCAACTCAACATTGACTACAAGATCCAAATTGAGATTTCTCAATAAAAAAAGTCCTCAGCTCAGCTCAGCTCAATTCACTGTATTTCTTCTTAGATTTCTTCAATACCAAACCTTGCTACTTTCAGACACAAGACAAGATACAATAAATGTATCTATGTGTCCCTAGAAAACAACAACCCAAATGACTTCTCCAAGTTTTTAAATTCTTGGGTTCTTTCTTCTCACCAACTAAGATCCAAGGGAACCCAAGAGTACAATAGTGAAGTCAGGAATTGAAACTAGAATGAACAGAAAGAGAGGAAGTAAAAGAAGATACAGACTAGTGAGTGAGAATAGAAAAAAAGATGAGAGATTCTCAGTTTGTAACAAGACAATGCAGCAGAAGAGACTATTGAGAAAGAGAGAAAGGAAAATGGTTGTTGTTGTAGTTCTTCTTCTTCTTCTTCTCTATTCACAAACAATACCTCGTTCACAGTACTAGAAATTTGAAGAGGAATAAAGTGCAGGGAAGCTCTCTCTCGAGGCTGTAACCCCAAATCCAAGACTTAAACAAAGACAGAAAACCAAAACATGGGACAATCCTAGATATATATTGGTAAGACTTGTTCTTAATAATACTAGTTTAATAACTTACTTGCTGCCCCAAGTTGAAAAGAAAAGAAAAGAAAAGAAAAGAAAAAGAAAAAAGAAAACTTGTTGGTTGCCCGTTCTTAAACGCAGTCAGTCCATCTGTCTGTACAACATCTTCCCTGTGGTCAGCAACCAAAGTTAGAGAGAGTCTTTGCTTCACTCTGTGTATATGACTATATGTCTAAATATGTAGTACCATTTTTGGTCTTACACTCCCTAGAAGAATAACAATAAAGCAATTCAAGAAAGAAAAGAAGATAAAAGGGGAAAACTTCTTCATGTTTATGTTTTGCAAGAGATGGTATTGAAGTAACTATATTACCTATAAGTCTACTCTCTTCAACATTTAGCCCTTTATAAGCAGTGATGACAGCTAAGCTATCCTTTATTTTCGAATGTTCCTCGAAAAAATGCACAAATATTTATTCTCACGAAGCCTTCGCCGGCTTTCATGTCTTCCATTTGTTTTGTTGGTCGTTATTCATCGCGGTTTATCTTAACACTCTGCGACTCCTCGTATTAATCACTAACCTTGTACATTGCGTATTATGGTCCTACATCTTGCCTCTTTTTTCCTTGAATATTGCTTCAGAGCGATTTTAAGGAAAAATTCATTGTTGTAATAATCCTTGATTTTAATTGGCCGGAAGGAACGTACTTTTCTTGAAAAGTACGTTTGCCTCCTTTTGGCGAAGTTCGAGCTTTTTTGTAATATGTATATGAAGTAATGAGTTTCTAATCAATCTCGCAAGCTCTTAAGGGAAATATGTTGTAATATTTTGGATCCTTGTTCCTTTGCCTGGTTTTCTTGAAACACGGTTCTTGTATCCGGTTATTTTTCCTCGGTATTTCTTTGTCTTCTTCATCGTCTCTAGTGTTCTTCTTCATCATCGTTACTCGTAAGTGTTTGCCTACTTTTTCTCTTTACCATCTTCTTCACCACTTTTGCTATTTCCTACCAGTTGTTGTTCTCATGGCATCCCGGTTTGTTAATCTTGCCAATCTGTCTGTACATCATTTTTGTGTGGTCTTCCAAGTTAGACCTCCTAATTAGAGGTCTTCCCCCGCCACTCATCACGACAAATGCATCATTTTCCAAGTATTTTGCTCTGCGCAGGATGTTTTAGTTATGCGACAATATGACAGGCCTAGATATCCTTGCTAACATAAAGCCCCATGACATTGCCTTGCGACGAAATCGCAGATTCAGGACGTCCGTATTAAGACCCATTGATCTCGCCTTACCCTCGCGTTAGTATTATTGCCTCAGATCATTGTTACAAATATGACAAGCTTTATCATCTCTTGCCCCTTCAAAGAGGCGAAACATCGGCCATACAAGACTAGCTCCTCCCATCCGGTCTTAACAACAACTTGTTTTCAACTTATCCCTTATACCTATAGGGTTTATGGTTACAAGGTCACCTAAGTGAGTTTTCTTGAGCGAGTGCAACATATGCCAAGACTTGCCAAGAATGGCCAGGGTAGGTTCATCCATCCCGGGCACTCTCCAACATTCGCCCTGAGCCACTGACTCCTTAGAAGAGACCTCGGTCGCCCAACCTGGGTATAACCTTATATATATAATTGGGAATCCAAGGTACCTCTTCCCGAGTAAGGCTTTTATGGCCCCAAATTTTCATGACTCGGAGAAGGAGCGTTAGATGTCGAGAGATACCCCCTTATATGACGCACTTTAGGTCTTACATTTGCCTCTTCTTAAATGTTATTCGCGAACTAGGTGTACGCCATAAAGGTTCGTCCCATTCTTTTGTTCATTCATTTTTGTTAAGTCATTCATGACTCTTTTATTATTCTTATCGCGAGATCTTCGCGGATTTTCTCTTCATTTTATTGAATTTATGGAAATATTTTGCGTAGAAGTACTTCATCATAATCCATTTTTCCTCTCCCACTTTTATGGGTAATATTTCTTTAGATATAATCTGTTCCATGGTCTATCCAATTTTTGTCCCACATCATTTCCTTCAGGATCCATCAATCTATATGCCCTCGTATCAACTACCTCTTTGATGATATAAGGTCCATCCCATTTTCTCGTTGCCTCCACTTTCCACGTTGGTATATTGGGGTTTTCTAGGTTGGAACTCACGTTTTTACACGCTTGTTATATTCTCTAGCAAGTCTTGCCGATAATTCTCCATGTGTCGCAATGCCTTTTCTCTTTTTCTTCCAATTCATCAATTTGATTAGAATGTTTCACATCTTCCCTGTGGTCAGCAACCAAAGTTAGAGAGAGTCTTTGCTTCACTCTGTGTATATGACTATATGTCTAAATATGTAGTACCATTTTTGGTCTTACACTCCCTAGAAGAATAACAATAAAGCAATTCAAGAAAGAAAAGAAGATAAAGGGGAAAACTTCTTCGTAGTTTATGTTTGCAAGAGATGGTATTGAAGTAACGTAATAGTTACCTATAAGAGTTTGTATTGTAGGTAACTTTGTAAAGATAGTATTTCTTGTAAACACGGTTCTTGTATCTTAGGTATTTCTTTGTAAAGAAGTAACCGAGTGTGTATATATAACACACGAGTATATTGTAATCTATTATCACAAATAGTTAATAAGAAGCAATTTTCTTCTCTAACCCTAAACCCTTCTTCTTCTCATCTATACCTAAGTTTCAACTTGGTATCAGAGTTGTTGCGATCCTCATGTCTTCCGCTGCCTCCACCGTTCAAAGTGTCTCAACTGTTATTTCTTCTGCTCAATCTATGATGGCTTCTTCACACTTTTCACAGCCCCATCATATTATCACCTTTAAGCTTGATGAAACAAACTATTCACTTTGGAAAGCTCAGTTTTTACCCTACCTTCAAGGATATGACCTTGCTGGTTTTGTTGAGGGCACCAACCCATGTCCCTCTGCCACTATTCCGAACCCTATCTCTGAAGCCTCAGATAATCCTCCCTCTCCTAATCCCGAATACGTTTGCTTGGGTGAAACAGGACAAAATTCTACTCGGCTGGATCTTTTCGTCCCTTACTCCTGCTGTTCTCCGTTGTGTGCATCGTCTCAAGACATCTCACGAGGTTTGGTCATCCCTGGAATCTCTCTTTGCCTCTAAATCTGATGTGCATATCCACCACCTTCAGTGCGAATTACACGCTTTGAAAAAGGGCTCTCTTTCTATGAGAGCTTACATAGATCGTGGTCGCGATATTGTTGATAGCTTGGCTGCCGCCGATATCGTCGTCACCAACTCGTAACTTCGGACTTGTTTACTTGCTGGTTTGGACTCCAGTTATGACACCATTGTGGCTTCCCTTACTACCTCTATGGGAACGATGAAGCTTGAAGACTTTATCACCTACCTGCTCACGTTTGAGCTGCGGATTGATCAACAGTCTAAAGCCTTGCAATCTCAACCTATTGCTGATGCGTCCTCCGGAACCTCTTCTCCTGCTGCCGGACTACTGCGTACGCCTACCGTCTCTCCTGGATCTCGTCCTGCACGAGAGTGTCAAATGTGTGACAAGTCAGGTCATCTAGCCCCTATGTGCTGGAAACGTTTCGATCGTAATTGGCGTCCTCAACCTGATCGTAGACAACAATCTGGTGCACAATCCACGCCCTGGCGTCCTCCACAGTCTACTCCTCGTGCTTACATGGCTTATGCTCAAAGTTCGATTTCTGCGCCTTGGGTACCTGATTCTGGAGCTACTGATCACATTACACATGATCTCTCCAAGCTCCATCCCTATTCCGAGTACACAGGCCCTGATCAAATTAGGATGGGTAATGGTTCTACTATTCCTATTTCTCATACTGGTGACTCCATCTTAGGTACTCCTACTCGTAAGTTGTACCTTAAAAACACCTTATTTGCTCCTCAAATATCTCACAATCTATTATCAGTTTCTCGTCTCACTTCTGATAATGATGTATTATTTGAGTTTCATCCAAATTTTTATCTTGTGAAGGATCGATGCACGGGGAAGGTGCTTTTGCGCGGCAGTAGGGTTGGTGGTCTCTATGTTCTTGATTCGGCACTTAGTTTCGTTGATTCTACACAAAGTCTTGTTGGTGAACGTGCTAGTATTCAAGAATGGCACTCTAGATTAGGACATCCTATGATGCGAACTGTGCGTCATGTCATATCTAAATTTTCTCTTCCTGTTTCTAGTAAAACTATTAGTTTTTGTTCCTCTTGTCATGAACATCGTAGTCATAAGCTACCCTTTTCTTCTAGTACTACTATTTATTTGAATCCTCTTGATTTGATTGTTTCGGATGTTTGGGGACCATCTCATATTCTTTCTAATGAAGGTTATCGTTATTACATAATTTTTATTGATGCCTTTTCTCGGTTTACATGGATGTTTCCTCTTACTCATAAATCTGATGTCTACTCTATTTTTCTGTCTTTCAAAAACATGTTGAGAATTTATTTGGTCGCAAGATCAAGGTTTTTCAATCCGATAATGCACTTGAGTATCGCAAGTTAACTCCTTATCTTCAACAGCATGGTATCTTCCATCGTTTTTCTTGCCCTCATACGTCTGAGCAAAATGGCTTAGTTGAGCGTAGACATCGCCATATTAGAGAAAATGGTCAAACTCTATTATCCATGGCTTCTATACCATCCTCTTATTGGTATGATGCATTCTTTACTGCGTGTTATCTCATGAATCGAGTCCCGTCATCTGCTCTTTCTAAGTCTTCTCCTTATGAATTGCTATTTGGCTCACAACCCGACTATACATCTCTTCGAGTTTTTGGGTGTCTTTGTTTTCCTCATCTTCGTCCTTATCGCTCTCATAAAATGGATCCCTCTTCTTCTCCTTGTGTTTTTATTGGCTATAGTCTTCAAAATAAGGGCTACAAATGTCTTCACATCCCTACTGGTCGCGTATATGTTAGTCGGCATGTCGTCTTTGATGAAACCACCTTCCCTTTTGCGGCAAAAGCACCATCCACGATAGCATCGTCTTCTACTGATGAGGTCACATCTTCACCCATGGCTATCATTCCTACTGTTTCGGTTCCTGCTCCAAAACCATCCTCAGATGTGGAATCTGTAGCGTTACCTTCTTACTCGTTACGGCAATCGTGCATAGTCCGATCCAAAGATGTCCAGCTATCTCCGATGAATCGCACCACACTACACTGTCTCGCATCAAGAATCGCCTCATCATCTCCTACTCGCACAACGTCAGTTTCTACACCTGCGTTGTCTGCTACTGATAGTCCACAGTTTCCATCTTCAACTGCAGTACCTGAGCCTATGCAGTCATCTACAGTACATACTGATGCTCCATCTATTCATCCTATGGTCACTCGCGCCAGAGATGGGATTTTCAAGCCAAACTCCAAATATTCTCTTGTCTGTGATTCCAATATTGAACCAACCTGCTTCTCTCAAGCACAGGCGGACCCGAATTGGCGTCAAGCATCTGATGATGAGTATAACGCTCTTCTCAAAAATGGTACGTGGACCTATGTTCCTTTTGATCCTTCTATGAATGTAGTTGGTTGTAAATGGGTGTATCGGATTAAAAGAGATGCTAATGGTAGGATTGTACGTTACAAAGCTCGTTTGGTCGCTAAGGGATACAATCAAAGAGAAGGTGTGGATTTTAGTGAGACATACAGCCCGGTGGTCAAACCATGCACTATTCGGATTATTCTTACTTTAGCCTTGTCCCATAATTGGAGTATTAATCAACTTGATGTTCAAAATGCATTTTTGCATGGCAATCTTGAGGAAGAGGTTTACATGAAGCAACCGCCAGGATATATTGATCCTAACTTTCCTAATCACGTCCCAAACTCCAGAAGTCTCTTTACGGTTTAAGGCAGGCGCCACGGGCATGGTATCATCGGCTTAGTACTTTCTTACTTCAACTAGGTTTTGTTACTTCTAAGTGTGATTCTTCTTTATTTATTCGACGTGATACACATGGAGTCGTCTACTTACTTGTTTATGTCGACGATATTATTTTGACTGGTTCTAATAATGCAACCTTGGAGTTTATTCATATGTCTCTGCATAAGGAATTTGCTATCAAGGATCTTGGCTCATTAGCTTACTTTCTTGGGATTGAGGCTACTCGCAATTCGTCTGGTATGTTTCTTACACAAAAGCGGTATGCTCATGATCTTCTTATTCGTGCTAAAATGGATGGTGTTAAACCGATTCAAACTCCATTAAGTACTACTGGTGATATATCATCTGATCGGAGTACTCTTTTACGTGATCCTACGGAGTATCGGAGTATTGTAGGTGCTTTACAATATCTTACATTTACACGTCCAGATTTAGCTTATGTTGTCAACAAAGTCTGTCAGTATATGCATGCTCCAACAGAATTTCACTGGATGTTAGTTAAACGTATCTTGCGATATCTTAAGCAAACCTCTAAATTTGGCATCATGCTCAAACCAGCTAATGCTCTACAGTTATCTTTTTGTGCTTATACTGATTCCGATTGGGCTGGTTCTCTGGATGATCGACGGTCTACAAGTGGATATTGCGTTTATTTGGGTGCTAACATTATCTCTTGGAGTGCTCGAAAGCAGAAAACCGTATCTCGTTCTAGCACAGAGGCTGAGTATCGAGGTCTTGCTATTGCTACTGCTGAGATTATGTGGATTCGATCTATTCTTTCGGAGTTGCAAGTTAATACTTTGTCTCCACCTGTTTTGTGGTGTGATAATCTTGGTGCTACCTACCTTACAGTGAATCCGATTTTTCATGCTCGCACCAAACATATAGAAATTGATTATCACTTTGTTCGTGATCAGGTTGCTTTGAAACAACTAGATGTTCGTTTCGTTTCTTCAAAGGATCATATTGCAGATATTTTTACCAAGCCACTTACAAAGGATCGTTTTGCTTTATTAAGGTCCAAGCTCACGGTTCATGATGACCCGTTACGCTTGCGGGAGGGTATTGAAGTAACGTAATAGTTACGTACAAGAGTTTGTATTTTAGGTAACTTTGTAAAGATAGTATTTCTTGTAAACACGGTTCTTGTATCTTAGGTATTTCTTTGTAAAGAAGTAACCGAGTGTGTATATATAACACACGAGTATATTGTAATCTATTATCACAAATAGTTAATAAGAAGCCATTTTCTTCTCTAACCCTAAACCCTTCTTCTTCTCATCTATACCTAAGTTTCAACTGATGGGTTTTTTTTTTTTTTTTTTTTTTTTTTTTTATGTACTCTCTTTTGCTTCTTCGACGTTTACCAGTACTAATTTTAGGGAAAAAAAGTAATGATCTTGTGTCACAATTTTGGAGAGGTGCGTGGTGTGAAGAATGTTTGGTTTGATTCTTTTTTTTTGTTCAGTTTGGATTTATAGAGTTTATATGACTCTTTGTGGGACATTTAGAAGCCTGAATATTGCAAAATAACAAAAATGTTACTTGAAATAACAAAAAATACACCGCGAAACCGAGAGTTTGTTGACCGAGGGACGAACTGACCCTACAAGAGCTGGGTCTCTATCCTTCTTTGATTCAAATTTACAAATAGAAATAATGGGAGATTGTAACTGAACTGTTTAGGTAATTTTTTGAGATATTTTTACCCCCAGATTAATATTTTAAGTCAACCAAATCTCATCAAGTGGTTTTGAGGATTCTTTGCATTGTTTTTAGTATTAACTTCACTTTTTTTTGGTGATATGTATTGGTAAGTGTTTTGAGGGCTACTTTCTTTTGGCGTTCTTCAATGGATGTTTAGGGAGAATGTCACTGTGGGGAAAAATAAATCTCGGGTTCTCCAATGTGAGTGTTGCGGTTATTGATAAACTCTAGTGTCTTTTTGATGCACTCCTATTTTTCCTCAAAATTTGTAAGATTTTTCACAATTTGTTCGAAAAAGTGCAAAATTTGTCAAGTAACCTTGAAACTTTATTAGCCTAAATCAAGATTACTGTCGAACTACTGGGGTAATTGAACCTCATTGTGCTTCCAAGGGACATTTTGCATTTTCAGCACTTCATTTTGAGTGTTTTTATGGGTATATGTGATGTGGATTTAGTGAATGGACTTTGCTCCTGATATCTTAAACGATAATTCAAGCAAGGTGAGTGTTTGGGAATTGATTATTTCTAGGGTTTCTTAAATTTACAACTTCTCCGTTTGGGTGTGACTAGATGTTTGAATATGACTCGGTATTTGATTCGGACCGAGTCGTGTACTAGATTTTATTTATTTACTTTGCTTTTTACTTTTAGTTCTAAGTTCTAACTTGATGTCCGATTTTGCTCAAATCATTCTGAATTATTAACCTGACTAAATTGGGGCCTATTACTATTACTAAATTACCCCATCAATCATTAATAAACATAACTAACAAAAATCAGTTTTTAAAACATAATAAACATAAAAATCCTCTACTCCTCTTTTTTTATTTTTTTAAAACTAAAAATCGTCGATGATCGACGATTCAAAAATGATTAATCGTTTCTTTCTTCTATGAAATGTCGAAACCAAGAACTAAGTATGCTACTAACATGAATCATTCTAGTGCCGACAATCCCGGACTTGTTGAAGCGATTTGAAATAGAACGAAGGAAGTGCAAGAACAATCCAAAGCCTCTCGTATCGCACAAGAGGAAGAAATGGGTCGAATCAGGTACTTTTCTATCAACCCAATCCTCTAAACTAGGTTTTAGTAACATGCATTAGGTTAGAAATCGATAATTTTGAAATCAAAAAATTTCTGT
Organism: Papaver armeniacum; assembly: GCA_023531295.1. Taxonomy (NCBI): domain Eukaryota; kingdom Viridiplantae; phylum Streptophyta; class Magnoliopsida; order Ranunculales; family Papaveraceae; genus Papaver; species Papaver armeniacum. The sequence continues at coordinate 366,726 of JAJJWW010001088.1, read as the reverse complement.
GTTCACAGAATCGGGTTACATTAATGACGAAGTAACCCGATGCTTGTTAGAAACGGATTATGTTCTAAAACTTATAAACCGATTGTGCTGCATGTGAAATGGAATCGGTGAACGTTAATGTATAAATAGCCCGATTGTTATAGCCAATATTCCTGGATCTTTATTTTGTTGGAATCGGATTATATATGTCTTCACAAAAACCGATTGTGTAGTTTATAATCGGACTTTATATGTATATTGAGTAAACCGATTTTTAGAATCGGTTTACATTAGCAATTAACAAAATCCGATTGTGAATTTTCTTATGTTAGGAATCGGGTTTTATATGTATATCGAGTAAACCGATTATGTACCTTGACTTTAAAAATGCATTTTATTCCATTGTTTTTTGTCGCTTAAATCCGTATTCTACAGGCAAAAAAATCAAGCCGAAAAGAAATATAAGAAGAAACATGACCATGCTACTCCTAAGCCTTTGGAACCTCGTCGAAAAGGCGGTAAAAATTTGAATGCTTCCCACCGAAGGGGCACGGGGCGTAAAGCCAAAGGGATCAGCATCAATGACCCACCACCTCCAGCGGAGCAACCAACATATGAAGAATCTGATTTTGATACACCGACTGAACAAGAAGGTGGTGAGGAGGAGATGAATGTAGAAGAAACTGGTGGCAAGGAAGGTGATGAAGAAGAAAGTGATGAGAGTGGAAGTGATGAAGATAGTCGTGGCAAGAAAATTGTTGAAGAAGAAAGTCGTGGTAAGAAAGGTGTTGAAGAAGAAAGTGATGAGGAAGGTGGTGGCAAGGAAGGTGGTGATGAAGAAAGTGATGAGAGTGAAAGTGATGAAGAAGAAGGTGAGGATGAAAGTGATGAAGAAGAAAGTGAGGAGCAAGATGATGAAGAGATAGGAGAAGTCGTTCAAGAACAAGTGCAAGAACAAGAAGTTCAACAACAAGACCAAGGAGGAGACGCTCAACAAAAAGGTAAGAAGAAAGATGGACCAAAGAAGAAGAAAGGTGACCACATGCCCGACCCGTTGAAGATGTTTGCTCGCGGCCCTGATGATCCACCTTTAGGGATACCCGGTGATAGAGGAAAGGTATTATGGGGTTACAAAGGCAGTTGGGCCTCCGTCGTTTACAATACCATAGTAAGTACCTAAACCTTATGCTATGTGATGTAAACATTATTATCTGTGTAGTGTTTTGATTGTCCATCGTGGTTGTTTTGTTTTATAGGATCACAAGGATGTCGTTTGTCTTATGAAGCCAGGAATGTCAGTGAGTATGATGAGGAAATGTCCACTTATAGCTTCAGAATCCACCGAAGGAGAAGTTCAGGAAGTAGTCGATCTAGTCAATTCTACGGGGTTGGTACCTGCGGTCGATAATTTGGACCACCTTGGTTACGACAGACCTCTTTGTTCCGCCTTTGCCGAGAGATACTACGGGGAAACGGATACTTTACATCTTCCGTTTGGAGAAATGACGATAACTCCAAATGATGCGAAGTTCATTACCGGGCTAAGCATAGAAGGTAAAGCCGTGAAGCACAAAGGGTACGTGCAAGAGCTTGATTGGGACAAGATTTATGCGTGGACCAAGGAAGTGTTCCAATGGGATGAGGAGAAGACCAAGAAGGAGATGCTAGTAGGCAAGTCAAAGCAGAGGATATTCCATCTCTCGAAGCTGAGGGACAACTTCATGGGAACAAAGAAGCTTCGTTCTCAGAACAAGGAAGTGACGCCGCAACATATCATCGCCACGGCCAATGCGTATGTCCTCTATGTCCTGGGAGCTGTTATCTTCCCCGACGTTTCTAGTTCCCGTGTGAACGCCAACTTTATCCAGCTGTTGCAACCATTTGACAAGATGCACGAATACTCTTGGGGCACTCCCATCCTTGCACACTCGTTGAAGGAGTTGAGAAAGGCTTCTCGGGCTAGAAGGAACCAACTCGGAGAGAATATGACTTTTCTGCAGGCGTGGATATATTTGCACTTCCCAATATTTGCTAAAAGGGCTTTTGAGAACAAGGAATGGGACGGAGAGCATTATGGAGACAAGTACAACTACAGAAGTAAGCCGAAGAAACCAAAAAAAAAGTATTTTCTGAATTTGAGACGCCAGTTAGACAACTTGACGATGAAGGATGTTGTCTTTGATCCTTACAAGCAGGATTTGGCTAAAGGAAAAGGAAAGAAGGTTGGATGCAGAGAGCAAAGTGACTATTGTGGGCCTTTGTTTCACCCAAGAGGATATGTAATGTACAACCCGACGAGAGTCGCAAGACAATGCGGTTACGTACAAAAAATCCCAAAGGCGCACAAGATGTTAAACATCCATAAGACAAAAACCAAATCATATGATAATGATATTGTCATTGTTCACAAGCCTTTACCATCATGTGATTATTGGGACGATAGACCGTTTCAGAGATACCCTTTGGATGGTCCATCTCGAGCAGATGACGAGGCAATTCTGGGTTACATACCGTGGTACCTCAAAGTTTCGCATACTCGAGTGATACGAGTAGATGAGAGGCCCAAAATAGAGGACAAAGATACGGCTCTCGATTACTTGGTGCGTATTGTTACTCAATTCCGATTTTGTTAATGGTTTTAGCATTATATATTGAATGTTTGTTATTTGAAATTGAAACAGAGAAGACGAGTCGGACACTTGATAACCCAGGCAAAGCTACAAATCAGGGAAGGGAAAAATGTGAAGGCCAATGAAAAGCTAATTGATGAATTGAACGGTCTCGAAGATGTAAAAGCTGGTGCAAAGTTTGGGGAGCAGGAAGAGGATGATGATGATGAGGAGGAGGAGGAGGAGAATGAGCCAAAGAAGAAGAGAAAGAGAGCCCATACCAAAAAGATGTCTAAAGATGCATCGAGCAGCGCCCAACCTAGTAAACGAGGACGCGGTGGACGTGGTCGTGGTGGGGATGTTCATGAATGAATGGTTATATTCATGTTTATATCTTTAACTATGGATAATTATGGAGTCAAAACTTATGTCTTGTCTTAAACTTATTGTCAAATTATGTTTGGTGATACTCCTAGTTTATTAATGACTTAATCTGGTTTCCAGTTTATGAATGACTTAGTGTGTGTGTGGAAAAAATGGAGGATTCCGGCATTCTTTCTGTCAGAATCGGTTGACATATAACTATGTGTAAACCGATTCTGACAATTTCCCAGAGGTTCAGTTTCAGAATCGGTTTACATGTACCTTTATAAAATCTGATTGTTGTGAAGAAAACTCCTGTAACTTTTGAAGCCAAGAATCGGTTTGTATGTACATAAATGTAATCCGATTGCTAAGAAGAAAAGTTATGTAACTTTTAGAATTGGTTTACATGCATGAATATATAATCCGATTTTCATGAAGAAAAGTTATGTAACTTTGACAATCGGTTTACATGCATGAATATGTAATCTGATTTTCATGAAGAAAAGTTACAGAACTTTGACAATCGGTTTACATGTGCATTAAAAAAGCCGATTGTTGAGAGGCACAATTTATATGATTTTATAAGGACATAATCGGTTTATGTGGACATACCTAAAATCCGATTGTTTGATTTGAATTTGAAAAAAATAGCCGTTGAGTCCCTTATCTATATAAGGACAACCTCTTTCAGCCACTCCCATATCACACACTTAGCCTAGAAAATGGAATGGGAACCGTTTGAAGATTTGTGTCTCGTTAAATCCTTTGCTAATACTTTCCGTGAACGTCCGAATGAAATCTATTCAATGTTTTGGAAGAGAGTTAAAGAGTTCTTTTACGGGCGTACCATGAATCCCAACAACCGCAAATGGAGAGACTTGGCATTTCGATTCCAATACATTAAAGGGGAAATGCGAGAGTACGTAATAGTTATAAATATGGTGTACCACTATCATTCACGAGCTCCTCTTAGGGAAAAAGTGAGTAATGCGATCATTTTTATACCTATGTCAACTACACTAGTTCACATACTAACATATAAGAATTCATTGAATTTCAAATGAACGTTTTAACGGGCTATGGAGAATTCGTAATGGGGAAAGAAAGTTCATTCACCACAAAGAATACACGACGTTGTACCGACGTGCTCGGAGGTTCATTGACGAGCATTTGATGTATCAAATTCTAGAATTCCCATATTGAATCCTATATGTATTGCGCTAATTTCCTAAACTATGTAATGAATATTTTGTTTCTGAAAGCAAGGCATAATCGGATTATATAGATATATATATAAACACCGATTTTGGGATCGGTTTATTTGGGTATTGTTCAAACTCCGATTCTGGGTTGTCTTCGTCACTTGAAAATACTCAACCCAGAATCGGTTTACAAATTAACTAACATAAACCGATTCTGGATCGAGTCTTTCGAAAGAAAATTAAAAATTTTGACAACTGTTGATTATGCATTAATGAAAGTTACTTTCAGGATGAGCTTGATTAAATATTATTTAATAATCCGAATTAGCACTAATTTAACAAGGGTATATTAGGTATTAACATAAATAGTGGATAAGGGGTTTCTATGAAATATTTCTTAATGACCCTTGTAGATGGGGCAAAACGATTTGATGGTTTTTGCGAAATTGAGGAGACGACCGTACGGAGGAAACTCCTTGAACCGAGCGAAATGTTCAACCTCACACAGATGCACTGCAAGAAGGGATTGCTTTGAATTCAAGAGATCAATCTGTAGTACTCCGGCCTAAACCAAGACAATGGCCGTTCCAGAGTAAATTCGGTCACAAGAGAGGATGGGTCGGTTTGTAGGAGGGAAGCTGAGAAATGTGTGAGATCAATGGTGATCGAAGATTGTAGGTGTGTTGTGTATTCTGAAAATAAGATAAATTCTGAATGATTGAATTTGCTCTGTTGAGAGTTGGATTGTTAATCTCGTGTTGTCGGTTTGACCTGAGATTGTCCTTGTTTCAATCATGATTCAGAGACTTATTTATATTGTTGGAATTGAAAACACCATGATCTCATGAAGTGTGACAGTTGATGGAATCAAAGAATGGGGAAGTGGAAATCGTGTTAAAACCAGTTGCTCAACTTGCGGAGACTTGGTTGATTTTCCATCCACTACTTTGTTAACTCATTCAACTGATTGCACGACTTGCTCACATTGTCATCGTGTGTATGAACACACCTGCCGTAGACTGCCAGACTAAAACCCTAGTTAATATCCCCCCATGTAACACGATTGATGTCTCGTGTGATTGTGGAGTCTGAAAGGCAGTCTGTATTTAGTTAGTCAGTTGTTGACTTCATGACTTCATGGGACGATGAGTCCTTGTATTGTTGAGTCGAACGTGGTTTGGAAATGTTCTGAGACTCATGAATTGGAAATGTCTGTTGAGACAGAGATATGATGTGTGAATAAGTTAACGTGAGCAAATATTGCTCATTCGATGAATTGTTGAATATTGATAGTTGAACCAATATTCTTTGATTTGAGCAAGTATTGCTCATCTGAGCAAATACTGCTCGTTTGATGAATTATGGTAGCATGACCAAATAAAATATTAAATCGAATCGGCAATTGAACCGAGTATGATAAATAAAATGTTGATCATGGGATCAACGTAAAATTATTAGTGTTTGAATCTGGAATCATTAACCTTGGACTCAAAACCCTAATTTGATCAATTGATGATTTATTGATGGTTTATTGAGAATTAACCACATAAAAGAAGGGACCGGCTACATGGGATTATGGGTCGACCATGTAGTGCCCAGATGCTCACGTGAGCAAATATCAAGATCTCTTGAAGACCAGTTAATTTGTTGATGAAAGGATGATTAAATGCTGGTTTAATCATTTATTAAAATAATGATGAACTTTATGTGATAAAACCCAATTAATTATGAAGAGATGAGGGACCGACCAAGGGGTCATGAAACCGGCCCTGGGTGTTCACGGGATCAAATGATGATCGTTCCATGAAGTTCGAAGTTGTTTGGAAGAGTTTTGGACCTAATACGTGCAATTGTGCAAATTAGGTCAAATCATGAGAATACGTGGGACCGGCTTCTTGCAATCCAAAGAAACAACCTTGGTCGGTCAAGGTAACATGCTCATGTCACCAAAGTGTCCATATCTCAATTCTGAGAATTTTGATATTTTCTGGTGTGCGTTTGAGCAACATTTTGAGAAAATATGAAGAAATCAGGGTTTTTGCTGAAACCGTCAAAACCTTCATGAGATGAAGGAAAATAATAGAAAATGAGGGAATCATGAAGTGTGGGACCGGCTATGGCCAAGGCATGGCCGGCCGGCCAAAGAGCCTGGTCCCACGGTGTTTTCCCTAATTTTTTATAATATATTCATCATTTTAGGGAAATATGATAAAACCAAAGAGTTTGTTGAAACCAAGGAGTTTTGTTGAAATCAAAGAGTTTCCATGAGATGAAGGAAATAAAAATATTAATAATAATAAAATAAGGGCGTGTGGGACCGGCTTGAGCATGGTTGGCCGGCTAGGGCTCGGTCCTGTGAGTTTTCCCTTATTTTATGTATTATTTCATGATTTGAAGGGATTTTCATAATTTTGAAAGAATTTTCATAATTTGAAGGAAATATCATGAGATCAAGGAATTTCATAAAATCAAGAAAATATAAAAATAATAATAATAAAATAAGGGATTTGTGGGACCGACTAGGGCATGACCGGCCAGCTTGGGCCCGGTCCCACAAGTTTCCTTAATTTTATGTATTTTTTGTGTATTTTCCCATAATTTGAAGGAATTTCATGATTTGAAGGAAACATCATGAAATCAAGGAATTTCATGGGATTAAGGAAACATGAAAAATATAATAATAATAAAATAGGGCGTGTGGGGCCAGTTAGGGCATGACCGGCCGGCTATGGCCCGGTCCACGGGTTTCCATAATTTTATATTATTTTTCATGGGATCAAGGAAATATCATGAGATTAAGGAGTTTTCATGAGATTAGGGAAATAATAATAAAATAATGTGGAACCTTGAGGTGTGGGGCCGGTCGGGATCAAGGCATGGCCAATAATCACGGCCCCATAATATTTTCCCTAATTTTATATTATTTCCTCAGTGTGAAGGAAACACCATGAAACTGAGGAGTTTCTTCAAAACGAAGGAAATTTGTTCAAATGAGAGGATTTTCATGAGATCAAGGAAAATAATAAAATATGATAAAATATGGAATTTGGGCGTGGGACTGGTCACGACATGACTTGTAGTAGCAGGAAATCCCACACTACACCCCTCACTATAATTCACACAATTAAGTCATTTTAAGATGAACAATTATATTCTTTATTGATTAAAACTCACTAATATTACAAGGTGGAAAGGAAAATAAGCAAAGAACTTTACAACCGCTCTAAACTTTCTCTCTCCTAATAACTTACTCCTCACTCGAAAAAGATCTCCCCTTCATAAGCCTATTCAGCTCTTTATATAGGACGTTACATGGTGGATGACAGCTAAGCTGTCCTTTATTTTCGGATCTGACTTGCGACATTCTCGCAAGTGTACAAATATAAAATCTCACAACACTCCTAAATCTCGCTAGGTCTTCACATCTTTCTCGTGTTCAGGCTGTCGTCATCTGTTGCGTCATTTATATTACTTATCTGTGATGTCTTCGCAATGTGTCGTTTATGGATTTCGCAAGGGCGTTGGTGTTGCGATATTATGATCCTACATCTTGCCTCTTCTCATGTCTTCTCTGCGAAGGAGAGAATGTCATGAGAACTAATCTTTCAAAATGCCGCAGTTGTTCATTTTTTCATACTTATCTGTTTTGACTTGATTCCGTACTTTTACACAAAATTTATTACACGTATCTCTTCCTTCATCCATTTCTTGACACGTCTTTTTCAACTGCTTTTTCTCAACCATTCATGTCTACTCTTCGCATTAAATGTGTTTGCCTTTTCGAGAAATCTTCTCTCTCTATATATTTTCCTTACTCCTCTCTTCCTCTTTTTTACTTTCCTTCTAGTTTTTTCTGCAACTTTTCTTCAACATGTCTCCGTAATTTCCGTTTCTGCTACTGTAAATCTTCTTCTTTTTACTTCTTTTGATCTTAAATCTTCTCTTCATTCCCATACTCTGAAAGATGCCTCCAGTTGGTCGCAGATATGAAGTTCTTTTGGGAGAGGTTCAAAAAAATTTGCAAGAGAAGGGTTTCATATTATCCATTATTCCCAATCAGGAATCTAAATCCATTGTCTCTGCCAAACTGTTTGCTGATCATCATTGTGATGATCAAAAAATCATAATTTTGCTAGGTCAGATTCTCGCTGGTCTTCCCATTCCTCTCTATGACCCAGATCTTCCTTTGTTTTATGAAATTCTTGCTCATGCGAAATTCTCGCGAGCTATATACCAATTAAGTGGAGATTGTATCCGCCTAATGCTTGAGTTCGCCAACCGTGGTGCTGGTAGGGGATCTCTTTATCCCAAAGAAGTCAGAGATCCTAAATTTGAGGACTTAGAGATATCCGCTGAAAAATATTCGGTGGAGAGTTTCTTGGAAATTATGAAATAATAAACATGAAGAACGATAGAACTCATTGGGTGCACGTTTTGAAAAGAAGAGAAAATATTCCCAAATGACAAAATACTTATGCAGGATATCGATTGGCATTCTGGAAAGAACAACGTTCCTCGTCATTCCAAAGACGACAAATGGTGCGTCTTTCGGCTATTTTTGAATGGACCTTATATTTCAGGTTCAAATGTGCTCCCTGCGAATCTCGCCAATTATCAGCCTTGGGTATTTAATTGGCCCGAGAAAGCAAAAGAGGTATGCTTCCTAAATTTCGCTCAACTTGTAATCTTCACTCCTTTTTATACCTACTAATCTTGCGAAATTTTCAGATTATCAAGTTGAGGAAAAGTTATAAAAGAAATGCTAAGGCGAGTACCCTAGCAACACTCCGTTCGATCACGAATGAAGTAAGAAATATTTTTCTTTATTATTTTTAACAATATTGTTGCCTCTGTTTCTTATCTTCATTCGTGTGCGAAGGTTGGTGCTGAAGTTGTTGGAGAAGAGGAAAATCCTAAGGTTGCGAAGACCAAAGGTAAAGGTAAAGGTTCTCTTCGCAAGGAGAAATCTACTGCCCCACCTTCTAAGAAACGAAAGATCCATTCCTCTTCTCCTTCAAATCCTCAATCCAACGAAAGTTCTGATGAAGATAATGATGATGTTGATATTTCTCTCGCAAAGGAGAATCCTCCAACTGAATCTTCTATGGCGCAACTGTCTAGCATCTTCTCCGACTCCATGCAAAGAATTGGAGATGATCGTCTTTCTAGTACGTGCGAAGCTCTCGCAAGTATCTGTGATGCTCCTTTACTAGAGGGTGATGATTCTCTTCATGGGGTCTCCAGATCGGTGACTCCCAGTTTCCTAAATGCACTTGGTGTCTTGGTATGTCTTTGTTTCCTTATTTCTTCATAATTTCGATTTTAAGTTATATCTTGATAATTTATTTACTTTCCTTTATAGTCCGGGAGAGCTTCCTTTGCTGTTGCCTCAGATCTCGAGAAAAGGCGCAGCATTCTTGAAAAGAAGAATCTTCAACTTCGCAAGAAGAATGAAGAATTGGAAACTGAAGTTGTTGCTCTTCGCAAGAGAAATGAAGAATTTGAAAGTGAAACTGCTACTCTTCGCGAGAAGACCAAACAACTAGAAGTTGATTCTTCTACTCAGAAGAATAAGATATCTAGTCTTCAAAGCGTCAATCAACAACTTTATGGTATGAGACTCTTCCCTTTTTCCTTTGTTTTGTTCTCTCATTATCTTCCCTTATCTAACTTACCATTTTCGCAGACGTTTATAACCTTTCTGATGAAGCCATTCTTCTTCACTCATTTCCTGAACCTATGGATAATGATGCTCTTCTTGCTCATCTCAACGATTCTTTGTATAGTTTTTCAAATAACAAGATTAAATCTCTTCCTCTAAACGAACTTCAATCCAAATTTCGCCTCTTTGAAATTGATCATAGATCTAGTTTAGGTTTAGCCAACCAACTTAAACATCTGTATCTTAGTTCTAAAGAGAAAATTAATATTTTAAGGAAGAAGATTAGTGATCTTATAGATGACAAAGATCGCATCGCTAGTCAAGGTGCTCAAGCATTAGCGAAATTCCAAAAAACTCTTCTTGAAGTTCAAGTTGAACGGGATGAATCCATCCGCAAAAATGCTATACTTAGCGAAAGAGAGAACCAAATTCGCTCCCTTCTTCTCATAAACAATGACGATGAATTCGCTTGGGCTACGAAGGTTCTAGATGACGCCAGAAATAATTTAGGTGTTAACGTTAGCCTTCAAGCTGAGCATACGACCTTGATTAGGGATATGATTTCTGATAAAGAAGGTTGTTAATTATTCTTCTTTATTTTACTGTTTATTTTTCATGAAACTGTTATTAAGTTGCTAATTCATTGTCATGTGTTCGCAGAGGCTGAGGAGAGATTTCGCAAAAGAATTGAAGAACTTGAATCTGAGAAAAGAACAGCATTTCGCAAAGAACTTTTCTCTTCGAAATGACAAATATTCCAAATTGAAGAAGCAACTACAAATTACTGTAGCGAATTTCAAAAATGATGTTGTTCTCTTTCGCAATCAGACTATTAAGACAGTCTGCGATGACAACAACATTCCTCATTCTTCATACCCTTGTCTTCTTGACGAAATCCCTGAGAATATGCCTTCTTTGGATATCTCTGACAACGATGCTAGCGAAGAAGAGGAATCAGATGAAGGTGAAGGTGAAGAACTAGAAGAATCTGATGAAGACGAAGAAAATGAAGAAGAAGAATCAAACAAGAAATAATTCTTTTTTCTTCTTTCTCTTTTTGTAATATATGTACATTCCTTCTTTTAATCTTCTATTTTTGTAATCTTTTCCTGTGAACTTCTTGGATCTTCAAATATTGGCTCTACCTTTGTTGTTCCTTTCTGCACATGTTAAAAGAACAATTCTTTTTTGCAATATAGTTAGTCAATATATTATAAATCTTTCATTTTATGAGCGCGTAAATCTATCATATGAAGACAAATAACATGTTTTTATTCTATAAATTCCCATACTTGCCTCTGTTATTTGCGTTCAAATGAGAGATTAAGCAAATTATTTTCGAATAGTGATATGTGTTCATGCCTCAATCTCGCAGCTGTTGCTGCTGAATTTTCGCAAGTAAGGGAATCTTGGTTTCTTCCAAGATTTCCTTTTTTTTTTTTTTTTTTATATATGTGGTCTTATTTTGCCTTCCTAGTTAAAGGTCTTACTGTGCCACCCCTTGTCATTGCGACAAAATCGCAGGACGTCTTTACACTTTCATGTAAGGACCCATTGATCTTGCCTTAACATTTCTTTAGTATTGTTGCCTCTGCAGGATGGTTTTGTTGCGACAATATGACAGGCCTAAAAATCCTTGCAAAAATAAAGCCCCATGACATTGCCGTCTTGCGACGAAATCACAGGACGTCTTTACATTTTCATGTATTGACCCACTGATCTCGTATTATCTTTATTTTTTGTATTATTGCCTCTTCAGGATTGTCGCACAAATATGACAAGCCTAAATTTCCTTGCGAAAATAAAGCCTCATGACATTTGCGTCTTAAGACACTTATCAGCTCCCTAATGGAGGGTGTCGCCCTTATCATCTCCCTGGTTGCCCCTTCAAGGAGGCGTACTTCTGCCATATAAGGCTATCTCCCCCCATCCGGTCTTAACAACAACCAGTTGTTTTCGCAGCCTCTTATCCCTTTTGCCTATAGGGCTTATGGTTACGAGACTGCACCCTAAGTGGAGTTTTCTTGAGCCGAGTGCGGATTTGCCGAGACTTGCCAAGAATGGCCGAGACACTTCAAATGCCCTGTGCACTCTTGGCTCAACCGTGTACCTCGGCGCCTTGGTCAAATGTTGACTCCTTAGAAAAGACCCTCGGTCGTCCAATCTAAGTCATAAGCTTAGATTGAAAATCCAAGGTATCTCCCCTGGATGGGCTTTATTGACCCCAATTCTCTATGACTCAAGTTCCAGGGGCGGTGTAACCTTTTCCCTGAGCCATGCAATAGGTACCCCCTTCTATGACGCACTTTAGGTCTTACATTTGCCTCTTACGAAATTTTGATTTCGCGAACTAGGGTGTACGCCATAGTTGGTTCGCCTCTGTCTGATTAATTTGTTGATTCTTCTGCGTATAAATTCTTTTATAATTTTGCGATCGCATCTTTATATTTCATAAAATATATTCTCTTCTTCTGCATAACAACTTCCTTTCGCAACCTCATCTCTGCTATTCATAAGAAAGATTTTTATTTTTTTTTTAGTACAAACCCATCATACATTTTTCTTTCACCTCCCAATTTCTTCTTCGGCAGTCAACAAGTACATTCATTATTTAAGTCTCTTATTCTTGCTGCTTTCTGCCTCTGCATTTTTGAATTTTCCTGTCATTTTCTTGTCTGTTGCGAAGCCTTCGCCACTTCTTATCTTCATCATATATTGGTTTCGCAAAGATTTCTTCCTCTCTCTGTTTTATTACATCTACCATTAATCTTTCACCTCTTTGTTTTTCTTTGATGTTGTGTTTCCAATTCTTCTTCTTCGCAGCTCTTTCTTCGCAAGATTCTATATCAATTTCATAACACTTCTTTCCTTCAACCCAATCTCCTTTTATGATGCCAACACCAGTGGGATGAGGAAATTTGATACATTGATGGAAAGTCGATGCCACACCTAAGATCTCATGTAACCATGGTCATCCAATCAGTGCGTTGTATGGTGATTCCACGTCAACTACACAGAATAAAATTTCTGAAGATAATCCTTTCAGTGGAATTCGCATATGAACTTCTCCTTTTGGCTTATTTGCAGTACCGTTAAAACCATAGATTTTGTACGTTGAAGGTATTAGATCTTCATCTTTCCCTCCCATAGTTTTATAAGTATGATAAAAAAGAATATTCACAGAACTCCCAGTATCAATCAAAATTCTGTTGATTGCCCATGAATTCTCAGCTTCATCATCTTCATCCTCGCTAGGTTTTGGGTTGATCTCCAATCTTACCATCAATGGGTTGTCGTGCATTTCTCCACCCTCAGGTACTTCTTCTGCGGTAAAAGAGATAGTTTGCTTTTGCAACTCTTCTAGTGGCGATGTCTTCGCAATGTTCATTATTTCTCTATCATCGGCATCTCTTGCGAAAACCCTGCTGAGAGTGTTATCGTGAAAATCTTCAATCGTTTTGTATGAGTGTACGATGGAGTTACAAAACAGATTCTTCGCCTTTGCGCCAACTTCAATCACAAATGTTTCTCTTTCTTTTGCTGTATTTGGCTTGTGAATATCCGGAGGAGGTGGTAATGCTTGAGTTTGCGTTTGTCCTACTAGAAAGTGATTTAATTTTCCCTGATCTATCATCCTGAGAATGATTCTCTTTATATTTCTGCAGTCATTTGTTGTATGTCCATGGAAATGATGATAAGAGCAAAATTCATTACTTCTGTAGCTTGGAGGTGGTTCACTTCCCATGTTCCATGGTGCGGGCATGTTTTCCATTAGGATTATAGCTTCCCATATCTTCTCCACACTAGCATTCAAAGGTGGCATTTTGATTTCTTCCCATATTATCTTAGGATTTCGCTGTCCTCTCCGTGGAAACTTTGCCTCGATTCGAAGGCTGATGACCTCCATAAGTTTCTTGTGGCTGATGACCTCCATACGTTTCTTGTGGCTGATCAAGTCTTTGGATTTTGTTATTTCCACCACGGCTATAGAAGTTTCTCTCTCTCTCAAATTCTTCTTGATCACGGCTCCCCATAGCTACTATCTTTTGCTGACCATCTCCCATTATCCTCTCTTGTTGCCCTTGCGAGGTGCTCGCTACTGTATTTATTAACTTGGGTAATAAGCTTGCATTCGCTGCTCTTGAACTTGTGTTCGCAATGGGGTATGATTCCATCTCATTTTGCTTTTCCTCAAGAGAAATATACTCCTCCTGTAGTTCTCGCAACTCAGTCATTGTGATTGTATTTTTGATTCTGAAAATCTGAATGTATAACAGGTTGGTTGCGAACATATCATTGATGAATGATAGAATGAGATATCTTTCGTACACACGACCAGCCATATCACTACACATTGTCTTCCATCTCACAGTTAGGTGCTTCAAACTTTCGCCAACCCTTTGTTTCAGCCCAAATACATCTTCGATGCCAGGTCGCGAGGAATTGTTACTTATATACGCTCCTAAAAATATAGCTTGCAAGTGGTTGAAAGATGTTATAGTGTTCTTTGGCAAATCTTCAAACCATTTTAACGCCTCTCCTGTTAAACTTAATGCGAAATACTTGCATAATATTACATCATGGTTCTCCCATTGTAGCATACATCTCACATAAGCTTTGATGTGTTGGACTGCACAAGTTGTTCCATCAAATATGCTGGTTAACACAGGCAGATTGCATTTTGGGGGTATTCCTCCTAATTGCACTTCTTGTGTGAATGGAGTTTTCGCAGCTTCCTCTATGGCTTCATCTAATTGTCTCTTACACCCTCCTATTTTATTATTTATCATTCCTCTCATTTCCGCTAACTCTCTCAGAATTTGTTCATTTATACTAGAATTTGGATCCATTGGTCTTTTCAGCTCCGCCTCTCTTCTCCTGCGTTCATCTCTATTTTGACTTCCTTGTTCATCATTTTCCTCTCGTCTTTCTCTGCGATCTTCTCTTTCACTTCTTTCATTAATTCGCACACCGTCATATCTCTCATTTTCTCTTATTTGCCGTCTTTCAGTTCTCCTTTGTACTCTATCATACTCTTGATTGATATTAGCGTTATTGCGGTTTCGCTCACGCCTCCTTTCTCGATTATCATGGTTATTCTGTCAAATTTCCTCTTGTAGCTCTTGCTCTTCCACTTCTGCTCTTAGTCTTTCTCTTTCGCGAGCTAAATGTGTTTGTTCAGTGTAGTGTCTTTCAATTTCATCCCCAATTGCTCGTTCATTTCTTTGTATTTCTCTCCCATGTAAAATTATCCTTCCTTCTTCCTGATTTTCTTCGCCATCTTGATTATTTCGCCCCTGACGGTGTCTATTTCCTTGAATTCTATCATTCTGCTCGTTTTGAATAATTTCAGCACGTTGAATATAACGATTTTCCAATACTTCTCTTCCTTCGTGACATTCTTCGCCTGGATTTTGTACTCCCTCTTGAGTTTCTTCATTAGCATTTTCTATAGGCAAATTTTGTCTTATTTCTTCTCTAACTGATCTTGAACGTGATCTTGTAGTGCTTCTTGACCTCCTATTTTGTAATCTTATATTTTTCATCCTCAATTCATGATTTTGCCTTGTCAAATTCGCACGTTCTTCTGCTTCTAACCGCCTTTCTTCATGTATTGTTTGCCTCAATGACTCTAACGTTGTAATCTCTTCATTTTCATGAATTATCCCTCCAATTACTTCTTGGTCTCTCTCCTCTTGTCCATTGCCTCCTATTTGCTGCTCTTCTCCCATTTCATCTACAGAGTCTGACAGCCAAGTATGTACACTCACTCTGTCGTAATCCACAGTTCTATTTTGTACTGGTGGTGTATGCTGAACTGGCGGTGGAATTTGGTCTTCTCTATTGTTCCGTGTATTCATTCTTGAAGATTCCCCCATCTCATCTCTCCTTTCTCCCGCAAGTCTCCTACTCCTTCTAACAGTTGTTTGTTGTTTTGATGCATGTCTTCTTCTAGCCATTTTTCACTCTTAATGAATTGTTGAAAATTATATGAAATTCCTTCCCTATTATTCCAAATTCTTTCAAATCACAATATCAATCTTCAATCAGTCCCTGTTTCTGGCGCCATATGTAGTAGCAGGAAATCCCACACTACACCCCTCACTATAATTCACACAATTAAGTCATTTTAAGATGAACAATTATATTCTTTATTGATTAAAACTCACTAATATTACAAGGTGGAAAGGAAAATAAGCAAAGAACTTTACAACCGCTCTAAACTTTCTCTCTCCTAATAACTTGCTCCTCACTCGAAAAAGATCTCCCCTTCATAAGCCTATTCAGCTCTTTATATAGGACGTTACATGGTGGATGACAGCTAAGCTGTCCTTTATTTTCGGATCTGACTTGCGACATTCTCGCAAGTGTACAAATATAAAATCTCGCAACACTCCTAAATCTCGCTAGGTCTTCACATCTTTCTCGTGTTCAGGCTGTCGTCATCCGTTGCGTCATTTATATTACTCATCTGCGATATCTTCGCAATGTGTCGTTTATGGATTTCGCAAGGGCGTTGGTGTTGCGATATTCTGATCCTACATGACTGGCCGGCCGGTGAGCCAGTCCCCTAGCGCCTTGACTATTATTTTATTATTTTCTTTCCTATTTGCATAGGTTCATCGTCTCGTCGTATTTTGAAATACTTGTTTGTTCATTCAGGTGTTTGTTAAGGCATTATTTGTCGAATACATTTACACCATTTTGGTCGCGGCTTACTCGAAGGTAACTCAGATGCCCGTGTGTTGAATATTTATTACTAACCCATGGAATTCTGCTGGGAAGAACCATAAATTGAAGTAACGAAATATTATGAAAATATTGAATATTTTCCAGGGATTTGAATCTATTGATTTTGAGAATAATTAATTAATGGCTCTATACTAGTACGATTGTCTAGGAGCGTTAATTATTCAGGAATTGAGTGATATGAGCTTGTTGAAGCGTCATATTTCTTTCATATAGTCAGGGAAAACATTGTTACATCCTGAAGACGTTATTGCTCTATACTAGCAGGCAAGCAGTCTAGGAGCCGTTAATCTTTCGATTCTATATAGAAGTAAGTACTGAAATTGCTCAGTATTCGTGAGATATGCCGTTGCCTCAGCTGAGAGACTACATATCTATATATACTCTGAGAGACAGTATTCTCAGTCAGAGATTCTCATAGCATGATCTTTCATGCTTTCAATAAGAGACATGAGCCTCAATATTCATCTAATTGTTGGATCAGGAATACATATAAGTATGGGTTTACGATTTTAGCCTTTGTCGAAAATCCACCATCTACAACCCTATTTTGTCATCTAGCTATAGGCCCCAATTAAGTGGCATAGGCCCCAATTTAGCATCCTTATTTAAGTCATGTACAATTTTATACCCAACTCATTGTGCATGTATTTAACTGGAAAAATTCACAGACTCTTGTTGTTTAATAATTTTGAGCCAGATGCATTAAGTCAAGTTTGAATGTAAAAAATTAGATTCAGATGAGTCATATTCAGATAAAATCAGTAAAGTTCAAGAAAAAAGAAAAAAAAATGACCTATCGACTTATTATTGTGGTTCAAACTCATAAGCCTTTTCCTTTTAAGGATTATGAAAAGAGGTTTTGTCTACTTTTTTTTATGTGTGTTGAATGAGGCACAACTCTTGACGTAATTGTTTCCAAATCCTATACAATCAAGATTAAAAGAATTTCACCACCTCATGAACATAGTGTCCTGTTTGGGTAGCACAAATTCCGACGACGCCTCGACTCCGAATAAGCACGCTTAATCATGGGGGATTGTGGAACTATCTGTCCCTAGCCTTTTTAATCTAACTAGAAAAATAAGATCTTGGTTCAAACCTAGTTTGGGTTTAAATATCTTAGCCGGACTAATCTTCATACACATGCTTAATGTGGGAGATTGTGTTTGGTTCTCTTTGTTTTCTCAGTCTAACTTTGTTAACTAATCAAGTACTGCATATAGTTACAAGGTTTAAGTTATTAATTTAAGAATAACCCAAAGATTGGGACCACATTTATTTGATTTGATGGGTTTTCTTAACTTGTATACCCGTATACATATTAAGGAGCCATTAATAGCTCACCTTTATTTTGTTTTTGTAACTTTTTGTCTTGGAATTTGATTAATTTTATTGTAGTTGTAGTTATTTTGGGATAAGAGGTCTTCTTAACTTGTATACAAGTTAAGGAAGCATTAATAGCTTACCTTTTTCTTGTTTTTCTAGCTTTCGAATACATATTTCAAGATGATTATTAATAACAGACCTACCATGATTTATAAAGACAAATTTACATAAACGCCCTTAAGGTTTGGTCCCACTGCTTATGACTTTGTTTAACTATTTTAGTGGCCCGACTAGTCAGATTCATTTACAAAATTAAACATTTTTTCACGACATTTTTGTTTGACGGTTGACACTCATCTATTACTGCAATTTGTGTGTAGTTGTTCGTTTCGGATTTTTCATTTTTGTTCATGGCTTTTCTCCATTAGCGTGGCGAAACTTCTCCGATAGATCTCTCAGAGATAATATTTCGTTTTTCTATTTTCTTCTGTACGTTTGTTACTTTAATCGGGTATATTTTGACTGTCATCAAGAGGACAAATAATGAACGAATAGTTTAAGATAAGCGTTTTTTTCTCGCAATTTTTTAGATAGACAACAAAATAGATTTTTAGATAAACATTAAAGGGTTTTTCTTAACTTGTATACCCGTATACATGTTAAGGAGCCATTAATAGCTCACCTTTATCTTGTTTTTGTAACTTTTTGTCTTGGAATTTGATTAATTTTATTGTAGTTGTAGTTATCTTGGGATAAGATTTACATGTTTTTTTATAAATGGTTAATTCCATTTACACCCTTATCATGATATTATAATACTTAGCTTAATGTTGATTTTTTGGCGCAAACAAATGGTCGATCTTTTGACGGTTTGATTTTAATGTTTATCTAAAAATCTATTTTGTTGTCTATCTAAAAAATTGCGAGAAAAAAACGCTTATATTAAACTATTCGTTCATTATTTGTCCTCTTGATGACAGTCAAAATATACCCGATTAAAGTAACAAACGTACAGAAGAAAATAGAAAAACGAAATATTATCTCCGAGAGATCTATCGGAGAAGTTTCGCCACGCTAATGGAGAAAAGCCATGAACAAAAATGAAAAATCCGAAACGAACAACTACATACAAATTGCAGTAATAGATGAGTGTCAACCGTCAAACAAAAATGTCGTGAAAAAATGTTTAATTTTATAAATGAATCTGACTAGTCGGGCCACTAAAATAGTTAAACAAAGTCATAAGCAGTGGGACCAAACCTTAAGGGCGTTTATGTAAATTTGTCTTTATAAATCATGGTAGGTCTGTTATTAATAATCATCTTGAAATATGTATTTGAAAGCTAGAAAAACAAGAAAAAGGTAAGCTATTAATGCTTCCTTAACTTGGTATACAAGTTAAGAAGACCCAATTATTTGATAATAAGTAGTTTGTGAATCCTACTAATCTTCCAAACAAATCTCTCCACTTACCCTAGGGCCTAGCTACTAAGTGAACCTTCCACTAGCATGATTGCTAAACTATGTTTTGGCCTTCGGGTCCCATTTAGAGGTGACTTAACCTTGTTTAGGTCATTCTACCATGTCGAATCAATTTATTTATTGTTTGATCGACGTCAATTTTATTTTTATTTCTAAATGAATTTTATTAAGATATTTCTAAATAAATTTTATTAAGATAATCACAAATACTGGATCATGAAATGAATTAATAGCATCAACGTTTTGTTTTGGTCTCATCGCCTCTTTTTCTCTCTCATGCCCTGGCAATTCATGGCGATATTTATGATTTTTGAGTAAATTTTTTTCGTAGGATCTCCCTAGATCGATAG
This sequence comes from Papaver armeniacum, assembly GCA_023531295.1. NCBI lineage: Eukaryota > Viridiplantae > Streptophyta > Magnoliopsida > Ranunculales > Papaveraceae > Papaver > Papaver armeniacum. Next base: position 346,997 of record JAJJWW010001088.1, on the reverse strand, counting down.
GATGATAAAAACGAAGGGGAGGAGGTTTTAGGTCCGGTACTATTATTTTCTTAAATTTCTTGATTTTAGTTTAGACCATGAATCATGATCATTGAATTTTTATTTTTTTTATATTCCAAGCCTATTTTCTCGCCTTTGCCTACCCTATGGATGGTTATTTTTTTTATCGTATGGATGGTTATTTTTTGTCGTTGCCAATTTTCTTCTTTTTGCTTTTTTTCGTTGGTTTCTGCGTATCATTGTTTTTATCCTCACCTTTCTAATTTCTAACTATTGTTTCTTACTTCAAGTTTCTTCTAAAATTCCTAAAGTCCTTTAGGCCCTAATGGCTTTCTTTTTGTTTCGTTCTAATTCGTTTACTAGACATAATTCTATTGTTGTTTGTTGTGCTTGTGTGCTTTCTATTGGAGGTGCTTTTTCATTTCTAGTTATCCGCTTAGGAATCTCATCTATGTTATTTTGACTCCGTAAAACGCATATATCTTTCGGATTTCTAGTCTTCTTTCCTTTTTCCTGAATTCATATCCCTCTTTGATGTTGAATGATTCCCTTCTGTTTCTGTAGTCTTATAATTTCCTAATAACTGGTCGTCTCCTACCTTTGTTTGATATCCTAGTTAGATTTCCGACTATTTAATCTTAAGATTTTGGATTGTTTCTGTTTCTTCGATCTTTCCTGGTGTTAATCCCCAATTTTGTTACCTTAGGAAAAAGCCTACATAGAAATCATTAACATAACACCAAATTCAAACTAATGTTTTTACATGCTTAAAGATATTCTTAAAATTTATACACTAGGAACTTAGTTAATTCCTACCGAAAGAAAACTTCAAACATAATTCAAAAACCATAATCACTTCTTTGATTCATAATTTTAATTATGTTCGACTGGTATGGCCCTTCACTTACCCCATTACGAGCATGCTTCCCTCTCTTCTGAAGATATTGCGTCTTCTTAACTTGAGCATATGTGAGATCCATTTCAGGAGGCATCTCCTTCTTGAGAATTGCAATTTCTAGGAGTCCTGGCTTCTCCAATTTCACCCTAATCGTCTCCAGAGTTTTCTTCCCAAGTTGACCTTTTTGTTGGGGATTTAGATTGCAGAGAGACAATATCTTACCTTGCTTAGTGTTGATACATGAAAAATAATACCCCTTAATGGTGCAAGGGTGGCCTTAAGAGGAAAGGTAAGCCAGTATGAGAGATGGGGACTTGGGGACTAAGCCCAAGTCCAATAAGAAAAGACCCATGAGGAAATAAAGACAAGGAAGGGATTAATGAATAAGGAGGAGGTTATGTTAAGAAATGGCATTAGAGGTAATTAAGAAGGTTTAGGACATGTGTCATGATGACATAAAAAGAGGGACTTTTAGGAAAGTCTATATAAGGAAGGACAATGTACAATGGAAAGGCAACTCCCTCTCTTACTATTCCTAGAAAAGTGAGGTCATTTGGTGTAGCTAGGACGGGTAGAACCAGAATTGAATTCAACCCTCAATATTTGGCGACCACACCCGGAGGCTCGTACCTAGCTTACCATGACCTACTTAGAAAGCGCTAGCTCAGGCGCGATGGGAAACCAAACGACCAATCAACCTATCAACCTCGATAAGGTGACTATGGAGGACGATGCCAGCGAAGAAGAACTGTTGGCCCATGATGCTATCAAACAAGCGACGAGACATAAACCCCAAAACAAAGAGATAGTAGCGACACAAGAGAAGAACACGCGAGTGATCTAGATACCAAAACCCGCGCCACCAGCTCTGCAGGACATGCAAAAGTAACTAGACGAGCGCTCACAAAGAAAGCAGGAGCTCGAAGACTGGATAACACAAGCAGTGATAGCAGGACAAAACACACCCAAAGAAGCAACAAAAGGCAGGGAGCAACAAGGTGACAAGATAACGGCGATGTCACAAGAAGAAATGGCGAAATACTTGGAGCAAAATTATCATGTGGTAAAACAAGACAACCACTGTCGTGTAAGCAACCCATACCCGGCACACATCCGAGAATACCAATACCCTAAGGATTACATTTCTCTGAAATTCAAGACATACGACGGACAGGGGAACGCGCGGGAGCATCTCAGCCGATTCCTATCAGCAATGAATTATAGAGCTTCCGATAGAAAATTCTGCTTAAAGGAATTCCCCAAATCGCTCACAGGTACAACATTCACCTGGTATGACAACTTGAAAACAGAAAGCGTAGATTCTTGGTCAGCTATGTCCACACTTTTTCTCGGGAAATTCTATTCAGCCAAGAGGAAAATCACGGCAATAGACTTGAGCAAGAGCGGACAAAGGAAGGGAGAAAAAATAGGAAAGTACATCTTACGGTTCCGACGCCTGACATTAGATTGTCATGAAGACATCAATGAGGGAACGCTTGTAGAAATTTGTATGCGAGGAATGATTCCAGCTTTCAAGGGAAGCTTGATCAATTTCAGGTTCCAGACATTCGTTGAGTTAGAAGAAGCAGCTGAGAGGATCGTTGACTGCGTAGAAGAAACACATATAGACTCTTCTTGGCGCTACACAGTTATTACCGCATCTGAGGAACCACGCAACGTAAGACCTAATACTAACAGGGAGAAGAGGGACCAATTCCAAACCGCTAGCGAGAGCCAGGGAAGAAACGGATGGGCTAGGCGAGACTCGAACCCACCACCACCACTGCCTTGCAGCAGGGGATGCACAATCGAATTACTGAATCAATGGGTTACAGGAAAGGAAATCCAATTGCCCCCGACAGTGGTAGACATCAACAAGATGGATAAGAACGCGACCAAATACTGTCACTATCATCGTAGGTTTGGATACCCGACGGAAGAGTGCTTCGTTATAAGGAGCATATTCGAACGAAAGCGCGCCTCTAGAGAGCTCGAGGTAAATAGACAAGCGATTGAACGCGACCCCTTTCCTCGTCACTAAAACAAAGGGAAGAGTAGATTATGGAAAATGAGCTATAATTCTCTCTTTTCTACGGTAAGAATAAAATTCTTTTTGGAATTTGTATGCAATGTGATGAAAAAGGTCACAGGAATGCCAAAGGTGCCTGATCGACTAAAAAATTTACAAAAGTCTACGGGTATGCCAAAGGCGCTCGGTCGGCTGACAAATCTACAAAAGGTCACAGGAATGCCAAAGGCGCTTGATCGACTGACAAGTTTACAAAAGGCTACGGGTATGCCAAAGGCGCCCGGTCGGCTGACAAATTTATGAAAGGTCACAAGAATGCCAAAGGCGCCTGATCGACTGACAAATTTACAAAAGGCTACGGGTATGCCAAAGGCGCCCAGTTGGCTGACAAATCTACAAAGGTCACAGGAATGCCAAAGGCGCCTGATCGACTGACATATTTACAAAAGGCGCCCGGTCGGCTGACAAATCTACAAAAGGTCACAGACTCACAGGAATGCCAAAGGCGCCTGATCGAATGACAAATCTACAAAAGGTCACGGGAATGCCAAAGGTGCCTGATCGACTGACAAATTTACAAAAGGCTACGGGTATGCCAAAGGCGCCCAGTTGGCTGACAAATCTACAAAAGGTCACAGGAATGCCAAAGGCGCCTGATCGACTGAAAAATCCACAAAAAGTCACGGGAATGCCAAAGGCGCCTGATCGACTGCCAAATCTACAAAAGGTTACGAGACCGCTGAAGGCAGTCGACCAGCTAAACAACTCTGCAGAAGGCTATATGAATAGCAGGAATAACAAAAGGAGTAGGCGCGTTCATCCAACGCTCACCCATTCCACCACTTCCTTCAAACAAAAGAAAGGGGGAGTAGGTGCGTTCTATAAATGCCAGCCCACCCCAACGCTTCTGATAAAAAGAAAGGGGGAGTAGGCACGTTCTTTCATCGCCCACCCACCCCAACGCTTCTGATAAAAAGAAAGAGAGAGTAGGCGCGTTCTTTCACCGCTCACCCACTCCACCGCTTATGATAAAAAGAAAGGGGGAGTAGGCGCGTTCATCCAACGCCCGCCCATCCCACCCCAACGGTTCTGATAAAAAGAAAGGGGGAGTAGGCGCGTTCTTTCACCGCCCACCCACTCCAACGCTTCTGATGAAAAGAAAGGGGAGTAGGCACGTTCATCCAACGCCCGCCCATCCCACCGCTTCCTTCTGACAACGGAAAGGGGGAGTAGGCGCGTTCATCTAACGCCCAACACCCCAGTGCTTCCTTTTAATAAAAAAAAGGGTAGTAGGCGCGTTCATCCAACGCCTGCCCATCCCACTACTCCTGATAAAAACAAAACAAAAGGAAGAAGAGGGGAAAAGGGGGTAATAAGCGCGATCACAAAAATGCTTACCCAACCTCATATACCTCCCCAACAACAAGAGAGGAGAACTATGAATAGTTGAAACTGCACGGAACCAAGAATAACGAAAACACTAATAACATATTAACAATTAATCAAACACCATATTAATATCCCATGACCAATAAAAACGAAACACAACAACATAACAAACACATCATCCGAAAAGGCAAATCCAACATAACCAAAAAAAGATGAAGGGAAAGAAAACACAAAGAGGAAGCGCCTTTAGCAGGCTAAAGCTTAGCCAACTCCTGATGTTTCTCCTCAAGCTCGGCACGAACCGTTGCCTCCGCGGTCTCGGCTCGTAGCACCTCATCATTAGCCACTCCAACATCAGAAAGCAACAAATTCAACACCACCTTTTTACTAGAAGTCGCCACAGAGCGCTTCTTCATCTCCCCCTCTAGCTTAGAAATCTGACTTGTAAGCCGGCCACGAGGGTCGTTTCGACTCTTCACCTTCACCAACAACTCCTCCAACCACGTTATCGGGAACTGAACGTTAATTGCGGATCGCACAGCAGCCTCCCAACCGCGCATTTTCGCCGCGTCAACAGGGTCATCCCCTATACGCGCAAGTCGGTCGGCGATTTCCAGGAGATTCTTAGTCATGTAGCATAAAATACGAACATCCAGAAGACCCGCCTTCGCCATGTGACCACCACCACGCTCCACAATATCGTTGTAAGGAGCGGCGAAAACGGTTGGGACCCAAAAGCCGTGGACAAGAGTGTGAGTGGCAGAATCTACTCCAGCTTCGGCAACACTCACTACCAAAGGAAAACAAAGTTGCGCGTCTCCGGAACTCTCTGACTCAATAGGAGCGGCTGGTATGTCAGAAATAGGAACATCAGCCTGCTTTTCTGAATGGGCAGAGGAACCACTACCGTCCATCCGAGCGCGTTTAACAGACCCATTGCCACTGGGGACTATACGCCTCGCGCCATCTGTATCAGGCTTAGCGGCCTCCTTACGCTTTTTACCCATATCCTAGCGCCAATGATGAAATCTCAGCAAAAAAAAGGGGGGCAAGAGAACAAACAAACAAACGGAAAAAAAAAAGGAAGAGAAGAGGAGAAGAGACTAACCTCAGGAATCGACGAGTCTGGCAAGATATCAGCGGGCTTAGGGCGAGATGCGGAAGAACTAGAAGACAACTCAGAGTCACTAATAGAGCCTGAAAAATGAGATATGAGCACCATTGTGAAAACAACTTGGATTTATAAAAAAAAAAAAAAAAAAAAAAGAGAAAGAAAGTGAGAATGATAAAAACGAAGACACGTATTAAATAGGAGGTTACCCGCAGGATCATTAACGGTTAGTGCCACGTGGGATGAGGACCCACCAAAAACTGACCGGTTGGACCCAGATGGGCTCATTGATTGCAAAACGGCATCAGGGGACATCGGAAGTTCACCCCTAACACAAACGGTCTCAGCCCGAAGAGGATGAACTGATGATACGTGAAGGCGCGGAGAAACCCAATAGGTCCCCGGAGAGAGATTGATCACAATATATCTTAACTGATCTACAAACGAGGGAGTCGGACTGCTGCTTGCGCTCCCAGGGGGTTGCGACGCGCTCCTCCGACGACTCTGCTGAGGCTTCAAGGACGAGACATTAGCAGAAGAACAAGGGCGCGGAGCAAAAAACTTAGCTGCCTCTCGCCTAGCCTTCTTCCTAAGGCTCTTCTCGGTCCAATCACACTCGGGAATGTTCAGGTACTCTTCCATCACATAAGAAGGGGCCTTCCACCCCACGCGATTGGAATGAGGAGCTTCCTGAGAATGCAATCCCCGCCACTCATTTTATCAAAAAGAAGGGAGGCGACAATAAATGACGGAAATGGAAAGCTAAGGAAACATCAAATACCGGTTTCATTGAAAGATTGGCAGATGATCTTACTACATCTATCCGCGGGGGCTTACGATCGTAAAATTAACTTGACTCTTTCTTCGGCTTACGGGCTCGTGACCCTCAGGAGGAGCCCAAGAAGTTACTATAGGCTCCAAGGGTTGACCTTTGGTAGCTGAACTAAGACGATGCGCAACAGCCACGACATCATCAAGCTTAATCCCGCCGGACGCATGAAGTGTTCGAAGGTCTTGAACGGATAGGTCGCGGGGAGGAGACGATTCACGCAAAAGGAAGTTCAAAGCCCGATGATGTATGTAGTCATGATACTCGTGACCCCCCTCGGTAACTGCCAAAGGGCATTCAGGGAGAGGCTGTTTGAATGAAAAGATGATCCCTCGATCAGACAAACGCGCTGTCCCCTTGAAGACAAATCGATCAAAACTGGCGATAATATCCCCGATATCAGAGCTTCCCCAGGGGGGAAACCTACAAGGAACCCCTTGGTCAAACCCAACTTGCCGAGCAGCACGACCTGGGTTGTAAGACATGGCAATAAACTTGCCAGCGTAGAAACCAGGGAGATAACCAGGCAACACATCCATTACCGAATCAAAATGTGCTTCCGCCAAAAGCTTAGACGAGTCCAACTCCGTGTCAAAAGGCGTAGTAAAGTCATAATGTGGCGGGCCCGATCGACTATCTTGGTAAGGAAATGGTACAAAATCTTTAGCCACGTCCAGATGCTTGGCAATATCGCTCTTGGGAACCTTCCCTTTTAGGTGCCAAAGAGCCATCCGCGGGTAGCCATAAACAACCGGAGCCCACTTAACCGAGCCATCGTCTTGCCTAACATCTTCTTCACGATGAATCGCTAGTTCATTAGGATCAGGTGCGCAGGGGGGAACATGCTCCCAATAACACGCTTGCATAAAAGAGGCTGGGATGTAAGTCTTGATCTTATGAGATGAACCCACCATCTGAAGGTCATGACAGAACAAATCTAGATGGCGATACAGACCGCCTAAGAACATCGGCGCAAGCAGTAAAGAAACGCCGCGAGATAGCAACACCGCCATCGGAACAAGTTCACTCTTGATGGTGTCCTGAGAACTATACTCAAACACATCATGACACAGCCAGAACAGGATGTAACCGTCCAACTCCGCATGAGGGTTCTCCTCTTTCCGTTTTGGAGAAAGAACTTTCCCATCTACTAATCGCGGAGCCCAATACTTGATCCAAAGAGGAAATGAAGCACGGCGGTTGGTCTTGGTGACCCACTCAGGGCCGGCCTCTGTCGTACAAGCTGATGAGCCGTGGATCGCTTCGTATGCACGAATAGAGCTAGTCAGCAACCGCTCGCCTGTTGGGCGCGCTGAAGAAGTCTTCTTCTCCTCAACCCATTTGGTTTTCCCCTTTGCGGCAGACGACGACGCTCCTTTCTTATCCATACCTACAGTCTTCTTACCCTCGCCCTGTTTCGATGGCGCCTGGTCCCTCCGCACTAATTCACGTCAGGAAGCATCTTTACACTTCAGCAAATAAGTACACAACGCTTTGTCCTCGTCGTTCAACGCCCCATAAACAGCCGGTTTGTCATACGAATGACTACCATGGATAGGTAACCCCGTAAGGGAGACTACATCCTCTAGAACAATGGTTGCTTCCCCCCACGCTGTAAGAATGGTGTGAACAGGAGGAGCCCAGTGACAAAAGAGCCGTGTTATGTTGTGCTTACACCTCTTCACTTCCCGTTTGAGGGAAGAATTTATGGCCTTGTCAATGCCTTCTCTACGAAGGGTGGCCGCGTGACTAGGGTTGAAGCGTATGTAGGATGTCCAGTGCGGTCATATCGGACGGGTTTTTGACTTAGAGCGAATATCGATGACAGAAAGATCATAGTCGCCGCGGTGAATAGCCATCCGCGGAACCGATTTAAACGCGAAAGCGTCCATGGTCTCTGATTCGGGCTGCATGAGCCACCCAGGAGCGGAAGGATAGGGTAACACATGAGGATTTAGAAGGCGAAGAATCAAGATATCATCAAGAGGAAAAACGCGCTTACCTCCGCGGTACTCTCTCAGCTTCAGCGCGCGTTTTAGATCGGGACCGCTAGTAAACTCCGCAAGCGTGTATGACTAGCCATTTGCTGGAGGAAGTAGGAGAATTTCATCCTGTTCCGGGTACTCGGTTTCCTCAGAACCCCCGCTCATTATTTTCTCAGACTCGCCAGATTCCTCGGACGAATTGCTGGAAGAATTGCTTGACATGGCGAGTGTATGTGGGTATTTAAGAGGAAGAAAGGGAGAACAAAAATGAAGGGGAAATAAACCAACAGATCTATATATAGGGAGCCTCAAGGCTTGAACGTGGTGGTTATGCAAAGGGAATAATAACCGTCAAAAACTGAAGAGAAGAGGGAAAAACTGCACAATAAAAGAAGTCCGAACGTCGCCCACTTTCATGGAATAAATAAGGAGGGAAGAGTTTCGTTCCAAGCTTCCTACAAAAAGGGGGTGCTCAAAATCCTATGACTATCGGGTTATTTTACAAATAACCCAATAGTCAGGAGACTAATGTTGATACATGAAAAATAATAATCCTTAACGGTGCAAGGGTGCCCTTAAGAGGAAAGGTAAGCCCAGTATGAGAGATGGGGACTTGGGGACTAAGCCCAAGTCCAACAAGAAAAGACCCATGAGGAAAGAATGACAAGGAAGGGATTAATGGATAAGGAGGAGGTTATGTTAAGAAATGGCATTAGAGGTAATTAAGAAGGTTTAGGACATGTGTCATGATGACATAAAAAGAGGGACTTTTAGGAAAGTCTATATAAGGAAGGACAAGGTACAATTTAAAGGCAACTCTCTCTCTCTTACTATTCCTAGAAAAGTGAGGTCATTTTGTGTAGCTAGGACGGGTAGGACCCGAATTGAATTCACCCCTCAACACTTAGGATGCAAAAAGGCATCATTCTCACGTACTGAACAGACATAATATTTAATGTGGTGCAACTTCCTGTCACGATATCGCATAACCCTTCAAGAAGAAGATATTTTAGCATCTTTAGGCACTACCTTATGCTTACAAACCATTTCGATTTTTTTTATTTTTCTCAACTCTTATTTATCTACTGATTTTATAGAAAAAATTAACAACTGCAATCATTGTATCTTCAACTATTTCTCCCTCTCTTAATTTTTTTCTTAATTCAATTGAGTTTCACGATACACGCTTCAGGCTCTTCATTTATCTAACATGGTGGAAAGTCAAAATATCTCTAGTTGACCAGTCTTCTTATGTCAATTTTTTTTTCTAGTTTATTTTTAGCTTTTGTAAATTATATCTTGCTTATCCCTAAACCTAGTATTTTCGCTTTATGTCAATTACTTTAGTCAATTTCATATGACCTCGTATCTTTTGTTAATAGCATGTCTCATATATCTATGTATCCTCTATTGTGTACTCATTGGAGCTGACCCTGAGAATGGTGAAGTATCACACATGGGTTCTGCTAGTAACATTTCTTTAATGTATTTTAAATTTGCTAGTCCATGGTTCGATCTCTATGCCTTAGATTTATATTGATTTTACGTTCTAAATATTTTTATATCTCTTTACTTCTTCTTAGTCAAGTTAACATTCATCCTTTTAGTTTTTCCATTCTAAAATCTCTTTATTTCCTTATTTTAAGTCTCTGTTTTATTTTTCTTTAATTCGCTTCTGAGATAATCATGGTCAGACCTGATAAACTTTATCAGCGTCTTAGTTGTATCTCCGTAGCGTAGAAATTTTCTAGTCATAGCCATGTCGGTCTTCTACCAACCCCTCCTATATTCATTAGGGATTTTGACAATACAAAAAATAACGTCCTAGCTAGAATTTTTCACCTGAGCTTTTTAAACCCTTGGAATTAAGAGGAGTTTTGACGTAATTTTGGGGTCCTAATGTCCCTTTCCAGATCAGAGAAGTGGATCCTAATATGTTTATTATTTCTTTTCTAACATTAGATAATTTCTTATTGGGTCGTATCCTTTTGGAAATGTTTTGGCTGCAACTGAATTAAGCTTATCCACGTGTGAATATCTCTACTGACTCGGTCAAGAAATCCTTGTTTGGGCAAATATTTTGAATGACAAGCATAAGCATAGATCACATGAAATTCTATGAGTTATTACAACTAAACTTGGTCAAGTTAGTAGAGTCCTGGGTAGGAGGAGATGCTTCAACTCCAGATTTCTTTCTTAGGATTTTGGTGTGGGTAAATATAGAAAAACTTCTCATTGACAAGATATTGGTTAAAGTAGGAAAATATCCAGTGACTGAAATCTATATCAACTATCTAACTCTCCCTTTTATGTTTCGTTATCACTGCCTTCTTCTTGATAATATAAACATTAGAGGTAACTCAGGTCATGTTGAAGATTCTTTATCCATCCATGGGGTTCGCGAGACTTATCAATCTTTTTTTGAAGTCAACTCTTAGTTTGAACCTTCTGACTAATCTGAAACTGTTGTGAATCACTCCTTTCTGATTCTTTTTTATGACTAAGATGCAGAAATGCCCTTAGTAGTGGACTCAGTTCTGAGAAAAAGAACCTTCCCTTTTGATATACCTGAAAATTGTAACCCATTCATATTTGAGTTACCAGAACAAGATTATTTCATTCATACTGAGCCAAGCCAAGTCAGTGAGCAATTCAGGGTAAATGAGTTAGATTCATTCCATGGTTCCGACTTACTTCAAGATATTTCTTGTTAGAAAAAACGGGTTTTTTGTTTTAAAACCAAAAATACATGGACCATGTTTTGATCCCTAGATTTATTGCCCACTAGTTGTTTTTTCATATGAATGGATAAAAAAATAGTCCCACATAGACTAAAATCTTAAGAGTTTTAGACTTAAATACCATGGTTTTGGCTAAAGGGCATGACCCTTTGGGTCAACACACTTTTGTGTGAGCGAGAAGACCTAGACTAGGGCAAGGTTTCCTTTCCTGTACGTGTTAGAGCACTGCTCGGTCGAACTCGCAAGATTTGCTATCTCAAGCTTGTTGTCAAGTTTAGTTGCCAAAACTATAAGTCTTGATTTCTAGTCTACTTATAGCTAAGTCTCGTATTAGGATAGAAAGTGTAGTTGAGCATTAGACTTCACGGCGTTCATCGATTGAAGATGAAGAACTACTAAGGGAAGCTTGTGGAACTTCATCAACAAAAGTTATGTGGAGACTTGAAATCATCTATCACTCAAAAGTCTATCTACTATATCTCCTATTTGAGACAAAAGTAGTATAGCTATATAGACTTCAATTTTACACATTTGATATTTTGAGCTGAGTTTAACTCGCTTACATATTTCTCGAAATATGTGTTGGTAAGCTTTCTCTTTAACCAAGTTCATCTTATATTCTTGACGAAAGTCAAAAGATGATCATGTGAAAATCGCCTGGTAACATCTTACATGATTTGTGTGAGACAGTCATTTGATGTAGACTCGGAATGTTTCGTATTGATCATTCGATCACTTGAAAATTACTTTGAAGCTAATAGTTTATGTGAGACAGCTATTGTCGTCTTCCAAGAATGTTTCAATGGTTGAAATGAGAGGTTAGAACAATTGGATATAAGCATAGTGTGCGTACTTGCATATATGTAATCCATGTCCAGGAACTATGGTATGCATACCCGTATGCGTACTAATTGGTTTGAGGAAGTCCGGGAACCTGGTATGCGTACAGGTACGCGTACTGGCGTAAGGTTCAGGTCCGGGAATTTTCGCTGAGTTTGGATGGTATTGCGTACCAGTTCGCGTACTGGCGAAACCCAAACTTAGTCCGGCCATTTAGGTACGCGTACCCGTATGCATACCTAAGTGGATAATGTTCTAAAATCGGTTGTTCATGAACTAATACATTTATATATTAAGGAATGCAACCTTTTGCAAACCGTGGCTATAATGTTCATGACTTGATTCATGTAAATCGAAATCGATTTTTCTTCAATTGTATCTTGTATACTTCTATGAGAATATAAACAATTGAACGACTCTAGAACTAGTTTCATTTGAACTAGTTATGGTTAAGATGAATAAGGTTGATATGAAAGTGTTCATATGGCTAACTTTGGTTAACTATTGTTGAGCCAACAACGTGCACACGTTTAGGTATTGTTACTCATATCTAAATAAATTCACTTTTCATTTGTATGTAACAAGCTAAGTTCGATCTAACGGTTGAAAGATATTAGCTTGAGTCTAATCAGGTTTTCATCTAACGGTGAATATTGAATGTTTTGTTACCAAGGTAACATTGATTGCAAACCCTGATTTGAAGACTATATAAAGGATAACTCTACTAACTGGGAAACCTAATCCCCACACCTTCTGTGTGATACTAGTTGCGACTAGAGTCGATTCTCCTTTAACCTTAGGTTTTTCATGAAACCCTGTAGGCTAACAACTTGAAGACTTCATTGGGATTGTGAAGCCAGACCCAACTATTTTCTCTGTAGTTGCGTGTTCTGATCTTGCTGTTTTTATCGTATTGAGTACTATCTTCTCTAAGATTTGCTCGAGATTTAATCTCCGATAGGCAAGATAAAAAGTATTCACAAACATCTTCGTCTCATCATTTGTGATTCCACAATATCTTGTTTCGCTACCATACGATTAAGATTATTGTGAGGTGATTGATATTTCTAGGATGTTCTTCGGCAATATAAGTCATGTATATCAATTGGTTCTTGTTCACCTTGATTTATCAAAAGACGGAACAAAACTCATAGGTTTATCTGTGGGAGACAGATTTATCTATACAATAGACTTCTTTGTGTGAGACAACTACATTCCAGTCCGAAGTTAACTTGGAGTAGGCTAGTGTTTGTAGAGTCTTAATACAGTGTGGTGTTCAAATATGGACTAGGTCCAGGGGTTTTTCTGCATTTGCGGTTTCCTCGTTAACAAAATTTCTGGGGTCTGTGTTATTTCTTTTCCGCATTATATTTTGTTATATAATAAAATATCACAGGTTGTGCGTAGTTCAATCAATTAGATAATCCAACCTTTGGTTGTTGATATAAATTGATTGACACTTGAACATTGGTCTTTGGTACCGTTCAAGTTGTTTCACATACTAATCAGGCTCACGGATTTCTATTTGTTTGATTTGTTGATTACATTGTGAAACAGAGATACAACTCTTGGATATACTTTTCTTGAGATTGAGTCTGACTTTCTAGGTGATTCTCTCGAAATTATATTGGAGTTTGTCCATACAGATTGTTAAGCGAAATATAGGGTGTGGTTGTTAGACCCTCGCTTTTTCAGTACGCGCGGTGCTTCGCACAAAAGCACGCACGCCGCCGTCCGTCCGGTCGGGCAGGCTCGGGGTGTGGGTGTGGGTTCATTAGATCCTATCTTTTTGGTGAAACTTTTGGTACGTGTTTTCCACACATGTAAAAGAATCTTGCTCTCTAGTCTGTACTTATGTGTCTGACACGCGTGCTTCTTCACTGACAAAAGAATCTACACTCTGTTTTATGTCTGACCTACTGACATGTGTGTCTCGCATGCTTATGACTGACAAAAGCAAAAGGTTTTAGTCACTGTTTTTTGTACACATGTTTTTCAGACAAAAGCAAAATCTTTGAGTCTTTTTATATCTCTGTTTTCTGTACGCGTCAGAAAATATTTTGTCTCAGCTTTTGTTAGTCACGCGTGAGAATCTTTTATTGATAGTAACTAGTCATTTTTTGGTTATAAAAAAAGCTTTCAACTCATTTTCGAAAAATAGAAACAAAAATAGCTTACTTCCCCTCTTAAGTTTTACTCTGCTGCTATTTTTGTTTCACTGTAACCTTTTCACTTCACTATCATTCATCGCTGCCAAGCTATTAGAGTGTTTTCTTTGTATGCTACATTGAAAAACACTAACAGTAGTTGTATCCTGAAGGCATCTCGTCAACAGCTATAGCATCTCTCTTTTTAGAGGAGTAGCAGTTGATATTGTCTTTAGGTCAGCGTATCTCATACGTGCCTCTACTATTTTCCTGCTACCACTATCACTGCTGCATCCGAAACATCCATCAAGCGCTGGTTTGAGCTAAGTATTATTTTCAATTAATTACTTTTGTTGTTACTAGAACCAACAATCTAAAGACAAATATTATTATTAGTCTAATTTTTTGTAACAACAATGGGAAAAAGTATTGTTGACAAACCTACTAAGTTTAGTGGAAAAGATTTTGAACGTTGGCAAGCAAAAATGTTACTCTTTCTCAAAGACCAAAGATCAGATGAAGTTGTTTTGAAAAAAGCCCTCAAGAAGGTTACATGACCGTGGTTATGATGATAGACTGGATAGGTGAACTAGGAAGAATTATATGTGTAAAAATCATATAATTCACTGCTTGGATGATTCCCTATATGATTTTTATAATGAAAAGAGAATTTTACTGCTTTTGATTTATGGGAAGCCTTGGAAGAAAATTTTCTTGCTGAGGCTGCTAGAAGCAAGAAGTTCTTGGTGGATAGGTTCCTTGAATACAAAATGAATGATGAAAAACTTGTGGTTGATAAATTCATGGAACTTCAGTTAATCATCAACGAAATTATTGCTGAAGGCATGGTTATTGATGAAGCTTTCCAAGTATCTGCAGTTATTGAAAAACTTCCACCTTCATGGTCCGAGTATAAGAGGAGGCTGCGACACAAGACTCGTCAAATCACCATGATAAATCTGAGAAAAAGATTCAAGTTGAGGAACTATTGTGCTGCAAAGACAAGAACATGTTGTTAAGCAAATACATGTCCAATAAAGCTCATATCCTAGATGATAATGCTGCAACAAAGAAAAAACATGATGGAAAATCTGAATCCAGCAAAAATGGTAACAGACATAACAACGTCGTAACTCCAAAGGTAACCATCTTAAACCAAAGGGTGGTGTCTCTAAAAACACCATCAAAGGTGACTAATATAACTGTGGTAAACCCGGTCATATGGCTAAAGACTGTAGATCAAAAAAGACAAAAAACGATCCGAAACAGAAAAATAAGGCAAACATAATAGATGAATCTGGATATTATACTGGCATGGTGTCTGAAGTCAACCTTGTCTCTAATGTGACCAAAGTGAGAGACTGGTGGTTAGATTATGGAGCCACCAAGCATGTCTGGAAGTTCAGAAATGCTATCTCCTCCTATGCCATAGTAGGAGACGATGAGAAACTGTTTATGGGAAACTCTTCCACCGCGAAAGTGGTGGGGAAAGGCATGGTTGAATTATGGGAAACTCTTCCTTATCTCAAAGACCATCTTACTAGGGAAAGGTTTTTAAATTGTTGTTGAGTCGTTGTAATCTCTAAAGAAAGTGGTGGGGAAAACATGAATAATAATGCATGGTTGAATTGAAGCTCACTTGCTAGTTTAGAAAAACTCAAAAATCATAGATGTGAAATTTGTGTTTGTTGATGGTGGATTTCGCATTGAATGAAAAGATAAAGCGTGTATCACGTCCAACAATCCCATTCAGGACATATGCAAGAATCTTATCTCAAAGACCATCTTACTAGGGAAAGGTTTTTAAATTGTTGTTGAGTCTAACAATGTTGTAATCTCTAAAGGTGGTGTCTTTGTAGGAAAGGGTTATGTCCATCTTCGGTATAGATGAAGGGTGTAGATGTAGACTCAAAGGGCCCGGAGCATGTCGAAAACATGATTAAGCTTAGTGTACTTGCTTTAAACATGAATAATAATGCATCTTCTTATGCTTATATTTGTGACTCTCCATATGTTTGGCATGATAGACTTGGACATCTTAGTTTCAAATCTTTGAAAGACTTGCTAGTTTAGGTTGCATTCCTAAAATAAACATTGACAAAAATCATAGATGTGAAATTTGTGTTGAATCTAAATATGCAAGAAAATCACCATTTAATAAAAAAAAGGTTGAAAACCAAGTGCTAATACAAAAACCGTATTCAAACACTCGTAGCCTTGCTTGCATCAACCGTTCCCTTAGTCATAAGCAAGCCAACACCTTCACAATCTCAACACCTTCTTCGCTTCCCTCCCTAAGATCAACCCCATCTCCTTCACTTTGTGACCCCGAAACAAGTCCGGAACGGCCATTTCTTGGTTTAGGCCGGACTTGCACAGTTGATCTCTCGAATCTACAAGCACTCACCCTTGGTGCATTTGTTGAAGGTTTAGATTCATTCCTCATCCACACCCCAAATTACCAAATTCAGCGGGAGTAGTTTTCACCCATCAACAATTGGCGACCACGGTGGGAGATTGATCTATCGGTTGCATAAAATGAATCCTCAATTTTTTCGTTTCCATCTCGCGAAATGTATCAGGAAACTACAAAGGTTCGGATATCATGGGAAGCATAGCTGGAATCTTTGGAGGATGTCTTGGCAAATCAAGCCGGTATCACCGGGAGGCGAGAGCGAGACATTTCGCCTTTTGAATGATATAGCGGCACAATTACAAGAAGGGTCGACGAGCGTCTACTCAGGCAGCACAAGAAATGTTGAATCATTAGCCAGGAGTCACACCTTTACCGGTGGAGAGGCAAAAAGAGCGCGTAATCGCAGGAGACTCAGGAAAGATGAACATCATGGTCCAGCCAACAACGGAGACCCGATGCAACTCCACAGGAAAAGAGACTTATCCGGAATACTACAATGTACGCAGGATGAAGAAGGGGAACCTACGGCCTATGGAGCCTTGCTAGAGGATTTATACCTCAAAACTCTTGTCGAAGCCGGAAGACTGTCAAATCCGCGTCGGCCTCCCAACCAACGGAGAAACGCTTGAGGAAGGAGAAATCAATCAAGAAATGCCTCAATACGAGAGGATGGGAGCGTTCAATCCGGTCACTCGAGCGGTGACATTGCGACACCTTCCACATCCCTTTACCTAGGCAAGCGATCCGTGAATATGATGACACTCACAAGTCTTCCAACTTCATCTCCCGTTCCACATCAAAGCCACGCATACATTGCAACGCCTCTAACAACGGGAAAAGCTAGACTCAAGGTACTTACATTTCCCCTTCCCAATGAAGAAGATTCTGAGTCGCTTTGGACGTGGGTGCGAAATGGAGAGGTGGAGCTACCCCTGGTATGGCGTCCGCCTATCGATGATCTAATGGACCCGGAGGTACTGATGAGAAAGGGTAGCGGATGCCATGACCGCATCGAGAATTTGTGCTTTGGTCAAATTGTCCTTAATGCCCTTATTACTCAACATGTCTCATCCATCCTTCATAAGAACCCGGTGGGAGCATGGCAAATCTTGAAGTCAATAGGAGAAGGCGGATATTCGTTTCTTTGGAGACAAAATCTCATCACAAGTGCGGAAGAAGAAAATGGATCGGATCCATATTTTCCGAATCGGAAAGCAAGACTATCTTATGAGAAGGATGCTTCCTAATATTTGGAAAAGCGAGGTGAACAACTCATCATTGATGTTCTAAGCATATCTTTGAAGCTATCAACACTTCCCGACTTGGCACCAAATAACTAGTACACTCGGATTTAAGAGATTTGAAATCAACACCAACTGGAGGTGGTAAAAAATGGTACATAATTTTTATATATGATTACTCACGAAACTGTCAGGTTTATCTTCTTAGAAGTAAAGATGAGGCTTTAGAGGCTTCCAAATTATATAAACTTGAAGTAGAAAACCAAAAAGGTGTTACAATTAAAACTCTAAGGTCAGACCGTGGTGGTGAGTACGTAATACCTATAAGAGAGTTTTGTAAACTTAATGGAATCATTCATGAAACTACCGTGCCTTCTTCACCTGAGTCAAACGGAATATCCGAAAGGAAAAATCGAACAGTCATAGATATGGTGAACGCTATGTTGACCAGTTCAGGGTTACCTTCGAACTTATGGGGGGAAGCGATTCTTTCCGCATGCTATATCTTGAACCGAGTTCCATTTAAAAAGTCTTATAAAACTCCTTATGATTTGTGGAAAGGTAGACAACCTTCCTATGCATACTTTAAAGTGTGGCGGTGTTTGGCCAAGGTGGCCATTCCTCTTCCCAAGAAAACTAAACTTAGACCTAAAATTGTGGATTGCGTTTTCATTGGTTATCCCGAGCATACTAGTGCACATAGGTTTATGGCCATAAGTTCTGACTTTGATAACATTGGTATGAACACTATAATGGAGTCTAGAGATGCAGTGTTTTTTTAACACATATTTCCTTCGAGGTCTGGACCTCGTATAAGGGTCCATGATGATCTCACAAATGTTCCTTCGACTAGTCAGCCCCCGTTTCTAGAGACTGAGACCGAACCTAAAAGAAGTAAGAGAATTAGAACCGAGACAAGCTTTGGTCCCGACTTTGTGACTCTTATGGTAGAGTCTGAACCCCAAACCTATAAGGAAGCTATGACTTTTCCAGAAGCCACCTTCTGGGAAGAAGCTTCGATAAATGAGTGGGATTCCATTCAGCAAAACGAAACTTGGGAAATTGTTGACTTACCTCCTGGTAGTAAATCCATAGGTTGCAAATGGGTCTTCAGAATGAAGCTTAGGACAGATGGAACCGTACAGAAATACAAAGCTAGGTTGGTGGCTAAAGGCTATAAACAAAAGGAAGGTTTAGATTTCTTTGATACTTATTCCCCAGTCACTAGAATCACTTCTATTAGGATGTTGATTGCTATCGCTTATATTTATGATTTGCTTATACATCAGATGGATGTTAAAACTGCATTCTTATATGGTGAATTGAATGAAGAAATTTATATGGACCAGCCTGAAGGTTTTGTTATAAAAGGTTGTGAACACAGTGTGTGGAAATTAAATAAATCTCTATATGGTTTGAAACAAGCACCTAAACAGTGGCATGAAAAATTTGATCATGTAATGACATCTAATGGCTTTAAGATTAATGAATCTGATAAATGTGTTTACATTAAATCTGTAGATGATGCTCATGTTATTGTATACCTGATGATATGCTCATATTAGGCAGCAACATTGATATTATTAATACCACTAAAAGCATTCTTAACGAAACTTTGACATGAAAGACTTAGGCCCTGCTGATGTAATCTTAGGGATGAAAATCATAAAGACGTATGATGGATATAGTCTTAGTCAATCTCATTATGCTGAAACTGTACTTAAGAGATTTAATCATGAAAATGTTAAACCTGCATCCACTCCTTATAATCCCTCTTGTAACTTGAAAAAGAACAAGGGTGAGGAAATTTCTCAACTTGAGTATTCTTGCGTAATTGGCAGTCTTATGTATTTGATGAACTGTACAAGACCTGATATTTCCTACAATGTGAGTAGATTGAGCATGTACACTTGCAACCCTGGGCGGGATCACTGGAATGCTCTCTATAGAGTTCTACGGTACTTGAGAGGCACTTAAAACTTTTTCTTAAGTTTTGGGAAGTATCCTGCTGTGCTGGAAGGGTATTGTGATGCCAACTGGATATCAGACTCAGATGAGTCCAAATCCACTAGTGGGTACATCTTCACACTTGGAGGTGCGTCTGTGTCATGGAAGTCATCCAAACAGACATGTATAGCTCGATCCACTATGGAGTATGAGTTTATAGCCTTGGAGAAAGCTGGAGAGGAAGCTGAATGGATACGAGCTTTCTTGGGAGGCATTCCACTCTGGCCCAAGCTTTTGTCTTCAAACGCAATCCACTATGAAAGTCAAGTTGTTATTGGTTGCGCAAGGAACATTGTAAACAATGGAAAGTCTATACATCTACAAAGAAGACACAAGACAGTGAAACAACTACTCTCTACTGGTATTATCTCTATAGACTTCGTAAGGTCTAAAGATAATATTGCAGATCCTTTGACGAAAGGATTATCTAGATAGGTAGTTAGATCCACATCGAGGGGGATGGGACTTAAGCTCATAGAATAAATCACCATGAAGGATACTCAACCTTTTGAATGGAAACTCCAGAATGAAGGATCAATGAGACAACTAATTTATGGTGATATCGAGACAAGCACTATCTTTTCCCTCCCTATGATGTAATTGTGTGATAGTGCTACCTGCATGAGAGAGGATGATCTGTTGAGATCTTAATGGGTTCCATAGCTTTGTTTAAAGCGGGGTGTGGCAGGACACTCAATCACCTATGTGGATGTTGGAAGTGGGGACGCTTCCTATGAGAATTTGAGTTGATTCTCTAGAGACATTCATTAAACCAGGATTTAGCCCACGGCCAAAATGGGCACAACCGCAAGAGCTTGGCATCTTTTTTTTAAGACATCAAGTGTGGTTGTTATTTCAGAATTGCATTCACTATTTGCGGTTCAAGACATTGTGTTCACCGTTACAATAAGCAGTTCTGGTAACCTCTCACTAAGTTAAGGTTCAATCTCTGGGACACCTTAGCCTAATTTTGATGTGTTATGTTTTCTCATGCTTTATGGATATGTTTTATCATTCATGTGGGGGATTTCTAGAAAAAACGGATTTTTTGTTTCAAAACCAAAAATGCATGGACCATGTTTTGATCCCTAGACCTATTGCCCACTAGTTGTTTTTTCATTTAAATGGATAAAACAATAGTCCCACATAGACTAAAATCTTAAGAGTTTTAGACTTAAATACCATGGTTTTGGCTAAAGGGCATGGCTCTTTGGGTCAACACACTTTTGTGTGAGGGAGAAGACCTAAACTAGGGCAAGGTTTCCTTTCCCATAAGCGTGGTGCTTCGCACCGAAGCACGCACGCCGCCGTCCGTTCGGTCGTTCGGGTGTGGGTGTGGGTTGATTGGATTCTATCTTTTTTCTAAAACTTTTGGTACGTGTTTTCCACTCATGTGAAAGAATCTTGCTCTCTATCTGTACTTATGTGTCCGACACGCGTGCTTCTTCACTGACAAAAGAAAAAGAATCTATAGTCTGTTTTATGTCCGACCTACTGACATGTGTGTCTCGCATGCTTCTGACTAACAAAAGCAAAAGGTTTTAGTTACTGTTTGTTGTACACATGCTTTTCCGACAAAAGCAAAAACTTTGAGTCTTTTTGTATCTCTGTTTTCTGTACGCGTCAGAAAATGTTTTGTCTCAGCTTTTGTTAGTCACGCGTGTGAATCTTTTATTGTTAGTAACAGGTCATTTTTTGGTTGACTATAAAAGAAGCTTTCAACTCATTTTTGAAAAATAGAAACAAAAATAGCTCACTTCCTCTCTTATGTTTTACTCTGCTACTGTTTTTGTTTCACTGTAACCTTTTCACTTCACTATCATTCATCGCTGCCAAGCTCTTAGAGTGTTTTCTTTGTATGCTACATTGAGAAACACTAACATTAGTTGTATCCTGGAGGCATCTCGTCAACAGCTATAGCATATCTCTGATTAGAGGAGTAGTAGGCGATATTGTCTTTAGGTTAGCGTATCTCATCCGTGCCTATACTATTTTCCTACTACAACTATCACTGCTGCATGTGGAACATCCACCAAGCGCTGGTTTGAGCTAAGTAATATTTTCAATTAATTACGTTTGTTGTTACTAGAACCAACATTTCTAACACAGAACTAGATAGAAAAATTTTATTATCTTCATTAGTCGGGAGAA
Source organism: Papaver armeniacum (assembly GCA_023531295.1). Classification (NCBI taxonomy): domain Eukaryota; kingdom Viridiplantae; phylum Streptophyta; class Magnoliopsida; order Ranunculales; family Papaveraceae; genus Papaver; species Papaver armeniacum. The sequence continues at coordinate 325,213 of JAJJWW010001088.1, read as the reverse complement.
GATTATCATTTTCTCCTTATGGAATTGCTAGGTATTATTTTGATTCCCCTGTTTCTGTTTCTTCTTCATCTATTAATCCAATTCCATCTCCTCTCTTAGATCTCCTCTAACACCATGTTTTAAAAACTGTCTGTCTGTTTTTCCGGTCGTAGCCTCTGAACCTGATTTTTGAATTTCAATTCCCGATTTCTCGTTTTCTCCACAGTCTGAAAACTCTTTATCCATTTCATCTGAACAAGGAAAGATTCTCAACATTGATCAATAAGGTTCTAACATGAAATAACATCATAGGGGAAACTGAATCTTACCTTCCCATATCCTTCTCTCTATCTCTTCCCTCCAAGGGACACGATGCACTACAGGAAATTCTAAATGAGGAAGAGCACGACTGATATACACATTATTGCATCTGAATTGTTCTCAATTTTCTATACCATTAGTGCTCGATTTTGTACTTATATTGGTGTTTTATGTGTGTTAGGTGTTTTTGTAGAAATAAACTCATGTGTAAAAATTGTCTCGAAAAGTGATGGTTGCGCCTCAAGAAGAAATTATTGAAGGCACCCAAGAAAAAAATATAAAGGCACCAAAAAATTGATAAAGGCACCCTCGCAGCGGATAGGGGGATTTCACTTTCTTCCCCATTTTTTTAGCGGGAAAATGTTATTTGATCAGTTACAACGTAGCTTTCTAGGTTGGATTTAGGAGATATTTTGTGGTTTAGGATTGATATCATCCTGTTTCAGTGAAACAGGGATGGGATGGTACATCTTTTGGTTAATTTAAAAATAAAAAATTTCATATAAATACGATAAAACAGGGGGATAATATTCCTGAGTTTATTTATGGGAAGTATGTGCTGTAATTGGAGGATTCTGTGTGTTTGGAGAGCGTTTGACTCAATCTTTGAGGTGTTGGAAGCGTGTTTGGAGTTTGTAAACACTAGTTGACAGCGTGAGAAGCAATAAAGAATTTATTATGAGTTATTTTGAAGATTTGATGAGTTGTTGAGTATATAACGGGAGTTGGGGAAGCAGAGAGAGCCTACGAAGAGATTATGGAGCCAACATAGAGGAGAGAATTAAGAATACAAAGTTACAGATAAAATATTTCTTGTCGCTGAAGAACACGAAGAATAGACGCTTCGGAATAGTCGTAAAAAAACTGTCTTTATTTCTTAGCTTCGCTAATGTTGTTTCTGCAATAGTTTCAGTTGTAACAGCTGCTTCTGCAACACTTAGTTTATAATAGTGAGTCTGTAACGTCCAGAAAACGTTGCAAACTCGTTGCTTTTATTATTATTTTTCTCTCCTTTTCATCTTTCTAAACAATTTATGATCCGTGAATCAATATTTTAAGAGGTTGTTTACTATGATGAGATAATTCTCACGTAACCAAGGCAATGGAGAAATCTATTTACGCATGATTGATAGGTAACTATTTTTAATTATTTTATTTTCCCTAGTTTTATCATATAATTTACTTAATCACTACTTCTGCGGAGTTTTAAATTTATTGATTTTCCTAATTACTTGTGATCCAATCAATTTGATAGGTTATACTTTGTTAAATCAATTGATAGTCTATTTTTTAATGAATATAATTAATATTTGAGAATATGCCTGCTTATAGTGAATTAAGAAAAAATAAATAAAAAGTTAACTAGAGTTTTGAATATTTATAACATCACTCAATCATGAGTAGTAGTGGAATCCAGAGTCTTGGTTGTTTTCTAAAATCTTGATATCACTTTCAAATTAATTTTCTGTATTTTATTATTAGAAATTAGGTCTAAAAGTACATCTTTACAAATCTGAGAGTCGAACATTTTTCTTTTCACTTTCTACGACACATCAATTTTTGGCGCCATCCACGCGAACTTGTCTTTAGGTTTAGGTTTTAGATTTATTTATTTTTTTACTTTTGGTTTAGTTTATTTAAGGATTTATTTTATTTTATTACTTTCTAGATTTTACTTAATTATTTTTTTATTTTTGGTGTGCATGATTGACTTGAAGCTAAAGGTGGGTGTTTATGGGTGAAAACTATTCCTGCCGAATTTGGTAATTTGGGGTGTGTGGATGAGGAATGAATCTAAACCCTAAACAAATGCACTGCGCGGTGAGTGCTTGTAGATTCGGAAATCAATCTGTGCAAGTCCGGCCTAAACCAAGAAATGGCCGTTCCAGGACTTGTTTTGGTCACAAAGTGAAGGAGATGGGGTTGATCTTAGGGAGGGAAGCGAAGAAGGTGTTGAGATTGTGAAGGTGTTGTCTTGCTTATGACTTGTAACAAAAGTGAACCGGCTTACGGGATGCAAGCTATCGATTCCGGTGTTTTGTATTAACACTTGGTTTCGTTTTTTGTCCGGACTTGCTCTTGTTGGTGGAAATAGGGAGGAGAACCTATTTATACAAGTCATTGAGCCTTATTCACGTCTCTCGTGGGAAGTGGAGGAAGTGGAGTGATGGAGTAGTGGAGTTGTGTGTCGGTGTTACACGATCGGTCTTGCCCACTTCTCCTGTCACCGCTAACCGTCCATAACTTCCTAACACGTTCTTGTGATGGCGCGTTGCACGCCGCACGCCGTAAACCGCCGGACCAATACCCCAATATATATCCCCCGGTTTGTGACATGATTGATGTCCGGAATGTGTGAATCGTGGATCCACGAAAGGTAGCATGTAATCTTTGAATTGAATAATCTGCGTTATTCGGGAAGTTGATACTTGTGAAGTATCATGTGTATTTTATGCAGTGCTTGCATCATGATGTGGTAAAGTGATGGGTGGTGACGCCTCACCGACCAATTAACTCGACCGGGGTTGTATAACCAAGTCTGGTGAAGTTGGACGGACGAGATGATCTTTGAGACACTCATCTGCGACCGTTAATGAATTAGGGTTTTTGAAGAGGTGCGCAAGCATCACTCTTGACTTGGTCGAAACCAAGCATGGGAAGGTTTTTGGAAAGGACCGACCGGGCATGCGTGTAGACAACATACCGGTGTACATGTCCATATCTCACTGTCCCATGAAGGTGCAATCTAGGCCACTCAATTTGACCGGCAAAGAGGAGTGGTGGAGATCGATTTTGTAATAGGAATTTGGTACCGCAAAAAGCCGCGCACCATGCTCACTTCCAGCGCGCGTTCCAAGACGACCTAACTTAGTCAGTCTTGGCCGACCGGTCTGGCGTGTAAGTGGTAGGCTGGTGTTCACGCCTACACCTGACTATCTCATGAAAACGTGATCTGAACCACTCAAATCGTCCGGCGAAGTTGAGCGGTCGAGATTAGTTTGCGGTTTGGGAGGTGTGACCACGCTAGTTTGAGCGCGCGTCTTGGAATGACCAGGCGTGATATGCCTTGGCCGATCGGGTGAGGGGATAGATGAGTCCACGGTGGTCATGCTGGTATGACCGGACCTTCTTAATCTAATCTTGGACCCTCCATTCGTACCGGAGAAGATGGACGCTCGTGATGCTCAAAACCCTAATTTTGGGTTTCAAGGCCGTGCGTCAATGTTTCATTCGGCGTACGAATTAGGATAACCAACCATGGTTGGTCCTGACCGATTGGTCAGGTATGTAGGCGGGCCCACGGTGATTGTGTTGACATGCTCCGGGCCCTTTGAATCTACATCTACACCCTCCATCTATACCAGGAAGATGGATGGTTAAGACATTTTTTGCGACACATGTAATATGCCGCAAACCCTAATTTTAGGGTTTTCCGCCCATCTTGCTATGGTTTGGACGTTTTGGCAAGCTAGGCCAGTTCGGAGGGAGGCCGACCATGCGGGGTCCGCGTTGGTTCGGCGGTGGATATTCCATACCTGCTTGGGGGTGATGGAATTGATCTGGGTCATCCAATCATGCTTGTGGAGTTGGATGACTGTGATCATATCCGGACTGATATGGTCAGTCCGGATGCTCAATCGGGCTAGTATAACACACCGAGAGTCAGCCTGTATGGGTATTTCGTACATGGTTTCATTATAATGCTTGGAGGTTCGTGTTGCTCTGTAAGAGCAACACTCGATCGTTATCTTGCACCGATAATGAGTACAAATACAAGGCCGATTGCGCATTAATTAATAATGCTAGAAATTCCACAGGGTATATGGGATTGTTGCTACATGCTCCAACCTGGATGAATTTCGTGTATTCCTGAGAATGGGATTGTTGCCACATGCTCCATTCTAGGTGAATTAAGTAAGGGAGTATCCAACACTTATTGATGGCCTTATCTTTTACAAGATGTCAGCGCATAGTTTTAAAGCTTTTACAATTTTAACCTTAAATGAAAATCCACCATCAACATTAAGTCCCCTGCCTAGCACATAATGGTTACACTATTGTGGGGTAGGCATGAGATGGTGACATATACAAAGGAGACAAGATAAAGAAAGTCTACCTGGAGGGATTCTGGCCGTGGGCAATCCTCCATACGTGCACGATCTTAAGCCTTGATGAACCGGTTTCCTCCCTGAGGTGTTTGAGTTAGGGACAAGATTCTTTTTCTATTGGGATTCCGGGCGTGGGTGCTTACACACTGCTGGTTGAATCGTTCGTGTATTCAGATGCTCTTCTGATTAGGGCTCAAAAGAAAGCCTGACTTGCTCGATGTTGAATCCCCATATATCGGCCACCGTAATCGTTTTAGGGTTTCCCCAGCACATATGCAGGTATAGAGATTTTGAACCACTTTTACGATTTTGCAATAGGGCTTTCTCAGAGAAAATCTGTTTCCTCATCATGTCGAACACCAGTGGATCGTCTTCTTCATACCATCCAGGATCTTCCGTTAAACGTGCACGACCTGCGTCTGGGCTTCATGATGAATCCCCTGCTCGTGTTCTCCGAGTCAAGAAGATCATACCGGTTCGTTTCTGTTTCCTTTTCTGAATAATTGCTTGTTCTTCATAATGGTCAGGTAAATAATCCTCTCATCCTTGCAGAGATATCCTACCGGAACATGTGTGACGGTTATCGATGATGATGACTTAAACAGTCCTCTTCCTTCAAAATCAAACACACCTAGCCTTGTGAACCTCGAAGATGCTGATTTGGATATCTCATCTTATGAATACCCCAATGCAGGTCTTTCCTTCGATGTTCGTATGAAATGTTTATCCTCCAGCTACCGAGATGTCGGTGGATTCTTAGTGCGGAAGGAGTTTGTGTCTTTGTACAAAAAGTTATGGAGGAAGTACAGCCATATCGCAACCAGGAATGTGGTCCGAAGACCTTTGTTAAATCTGCTTTGGTCACCGCGGTAAACTGCCTTCTTCCCATGATTGCTTTGAGATGGAGGATATTTCTATCCGTAACGTTCTTTGAATCAAGCCTCGAAAAGTGGGAGAATATGGTATCTACCTGCGAATCCATGGAGTTCAACGTGGGCTGGTTGCGGCAGCGTCTTGATATTATCAAGGTCGATCGAGCGGGCATCCTCGTGAATGTTGTTCCTGCTGCGAAAGCTATCTTGGAAGAGAAGAAGGCTCGGCGCGAGAATCAAAGGAGGTAGAGCGGGCATGTACAGGACTTGAAGAAAAGAACAGAAAGATATCAAGCTAGACTGGAGATGATGCTCTCAAGGAACTATAATCTTCTAGATGGCCTTTTCTAAGTCGTATTCAGTTGTATTCCTTTTATGTCAAAGTTTATTGGACATCTTTGCAGAATGAATTGCATGGGTTTGATTGGTGAAACGGGTTTTTCATTGATGCATCTCTGAATATAATTGATGATTCAAACATGTAATTAAAATAAATGCCTGTATTGTTGACAGAGCAGATAGTGGTCAGGCATGATATGCCTTGAGCCACTTTCCATTGATGACTGCTTCCAATTTGCCTCCGTCCACCTTAATAATTTTGTAGTAGCCAGTGTTGTAAGCCTTGGTGACTGTGTAAGGACCTTCCCATTTCGGTGAGAACTTTGGTGCGGACATGTCTTGTTGGATGTGTTTGGCCGTTTTCAAAACCAAATCTCTCACTTTGAAAACACGTGATTTCACAGTTTTGTTGTATGCCCTGGAAATCCTGTTCTTGTACACCTGAGTACGTTCTTCTGCTTTGTCTCTTCTGAAATCCAGAGTGTCTAACTCCGCTACTCTAGAGTTAGAGGCTTCACCTCGTTCCAGTGGATTCCGGTTGCTTGCATGCGATCCCGGTGATGGGATTTTGATCTCTGCTGGGAGAATTGCATCCGCTCCGTAAACAAGTGAGTAAGGGGAAACCCCAATGGAGCTTCTGGGCGATGTCCGGTATGCCCATAGTGCCATTGGTAACTGGTCGTGCCATTCCCTAGGATTGTCGTGTACTATTCGACTGATGATCCGGATCAATATCTTGTTGGTACTTTCAGCTTGTCCGTTCCCTTGAGGATAGTAGATGGTGGAGAAGACCTGTTTAATGCCATACTCCTCAAGTAACTCTCGTACCTGCTTATTGGCGAAGGGAGTGCCATTATCAGTGATGATATGCTTAGGCACGCCGAAACGACAAATAATATGTTCTTTTATGAACGCCGCAATTGTTGCTCCTGTAGTTCCTCGCAGGGGAATGGTCTCTACCCATTTGGTGAAGTATTCTGTCGCAGTTATGATGTACTCATGCTGCTTCGATGATGGAGGATTGATTTTTCCGATAATGTCCAGTACCCAACTGTAAAATGGCCATGGACTGCTTACCGAGTGTAAAGGGGTGGAAGGAGCGTGAACAAGGTTCCCATGAATTTGGCATTTGTGACAACTTTATACAAAAGCGGCTGCATCATCCTCCATGGTCGGCCAATAGTATTTCTTGTGTATCTGGAGAAACAGTTTCCTCTTCCCTTGATGTTCCCCTTCATGTGCTTCCTTGAAGATGATTGGGATTTCTTCTCCATCCAGGCATCGTAGTAGATCACCTCCGAAGCTCTTGCGATACAGGGTCCCTTCATGCAATATGAACTGCTTAACCTTTTGCTTCATCTTGATAGCATCCTTTTGATTGGCAGGAGTTGTTCCGTTACGGAGATAACTAATATACGGTTCTCTCCAGTCCCCAGTGTGGTTTACGTTAAAAACTTCCAGTTGATGTGGCGGTAGTTGACAATTTGAGCAGGACTTCTGAAGTAGTCTGGATTGAGTCTCCATCTCTGGCCAGTAATAGCCCAGGCGTTGAAGTCGTCGGTAAAGCGTTAATTACCACCAGTGATTGTCCACAAATTTCGTTGTGAACATGATTTAGCTGTAGTTGTGCTTCGTCATCCCCAAGACATCTTGACAGGGAACCATCCGGGTTCCGATAATACAGCATACCATGAAGCATGAAGAAGTTCCGTAGGGTTTTAAGACTGACCTTTCCTTGGGAGAGTGAGCTGTTGAGCTCTTGAATGATCGGAGTTCGCCAATCGTCGGTCTTGGTGTCTTTGTATTGTGATAACCATGTCGATTCTATGGTTCTCCTCTTTACTGTCAGGGTTTCTTCCAAACCTTCGAACTTCAATTTGGAAGCCAGTGTTGCTAGACAATCGGCGTGTTTGTTGTTGCTCTGACTGACATGGGTTATGGTTGCATCAGCAAAATAATTCAGTAACCTCTGTGCTTATGATCGATATGGAGCTAGTGTTACTTTCTTTAGTGCGTATACCCCATTCATCTGATTCACCAGTAACTTGGAGTCACCTCTTATCTCCAGGCGCGTGACTCCCGCTTGCTTGGCTATTGACAGCCCTATGAGAAAGGCTTCATACTCTGCTGAGTTGTTGGTGCATTCGAAGTCCAGCTTGAAGGAGTGTGAGAATACTTCCCAAGTTGGAGATACTAATACCACGCCCGCTCCTCCAGTATTACTGCTAGGGGTAGCAGAGCCATCAAAATACAAGAGCCACGTTTCTTCTTCCAAAACAGAGACGTCTGGGAATTCTCCAGGGAGATCTTCGTGTAGCCATGTAGTGCCTTCTCCCGGAAATGCTGCCAGTAAGTCTGCAACTGCTTGACCCTTGATAGATCTAGGTGACGCACACGTTATGTCCAGCTCTGACATTTGGAGAAGCCACTTACCTGTCCTTCCAGTCAGGATCGGCTTTGAAAGTAGAAACTTTGCAGGATCATATTTAGACACGAGTATCACCCTATTAGACAGTAGGTAATGCCTGAACTTTTGAATAGAATGGATCAAAGCTAAACATGCTTTCTCCGCTCTGCAGGGTATCCGAGTTCAAAGATCTCTCAATATTCGGCTGAAGTAGTATATGGGATGTTCGGTTCCCTCGTCGTCTTCCTGAGCGAGTAGAGCTCCTACTGCGGTGTCACTGAAGGCAGTGTAGAGATGTAGCGGCTTTCCTTGTGCAGGAGACTTCATAACGGTTGGAGATGACAGTATTCGTTGAATCTTTTGAAAAGCCTCTTGCTGGGTTGTGGTCCAAATGAAGCTAGCTCCTTTCTTTAGCAAGGGAGTGAATGAGGCGGCAAGTTGGGCTAGACCCGGTATAAAACGTCGGATGTAGTTTACCTTGCCCATGAAACTTTGGAGTTCCTTCACAGTTCGTGGAGGTGGCATTGTGAGGATAGCTTGAGTCTTGGACAGGTCTACCTTGATCCCTTCCCAAGGTTACTTGGAATCCTAGAAATTTGCCTGAAGAGACACCGAAAGCGCATTTCAAAGGATTCATCTTCAACTTGTATTCTCGACACCTCTCGAACACTTGCCATAAGAAGTTGGTGTGATCTGCTCGAGCCCTTGACTTGACCACAATATCATCTACGTAGTCTTGTACTTGCTTATGCATCATGTCATGGAAGATTGGTGTCATAGCACGTTGGTACATTGCGCCGGCGTTCTTTAAACCGAATGGCATAACAGTATAGTAAAAATTTCCAAGAGGGGTTCGGAAGGCTGTCTTACTTGCATCGTGCTCATACATCCTTATCTGATTGTAGCCGCTGTAACCATCCATGAAGGAAAACATGCCGTGTCCGCTAGTGGCGTCTACTAACATGTCGATGTTAGGCAGGGGAAAGTCGTCCTTGGGGCAGCACTTGTTCAAGTCTCTGAAATCCACGCAGCACCGAATCTGTCAGTTTTTCTTCTTTACCAAAACCACATTAGCTAACCATGTTGGATGATGAATAGGTCTGATGAAACCAGCAGCTAGTAACTTCTGAATTTCGTTCTTGATTTGTTCTTCTACCTCATGTCTGAATTGCCTCGGAGATTGCTTGATTGGCTTGGATCCAGGTATGACATGTAAGTGATGGTTGACCAATTTTTTATCCAGACCAGGCATTTCCTCGTATGTCCAGGCGAACACATCTTGGTACTCCTTGAGTAGTTGAACAAGACTCGTACGTTCGTCTGTGGACAGAGTCGAACTGATAGAGACCGGCCTGGGAGATTCTGATGAGTGCCAAATAGTGCATATTTATACACCTTTTTATTGGCATTTTACTCATCTTTTGCGCTTAGAAATCAGATATTATCCCAGATTCTGTGTTTTCTTTGTTTTCAAGAATAAATATTTGTATTAATTAATTTTGTGTTTTTAGGTAATAAATAAAGCTCGGAGAAATTGAGGAGCCAAAAGAGCAGAAGAATTGGAGTCGAGCATCTATGGAGTAGATAGCCGAAGCCCGCGCGCGCAACTGTTGCAACCCAACAAGTAGTAACTCATCTCTAGACATGGGTTTGAGCTAGACCCGACCCGCGACCCGGATCCGAGCCCATACACTCCAAGCCGTTGAGATCTCTATCTTCCACATCCAATGGTCGCTGCCTCCACGTGCATCATAGATCGCTGCTCCCGTGCAACACTAGATCAAGCCAAAACCGCTTACCTCCCTGAGCCGTTCAGATCGCACCAGCTTCATCCGACGCTCGCTCCGACCTTCACATCAAATCCTGATGCACCCACTTCACATCACACCACCTATATAAGCCCCTATCACCAAAACCTAACCCTATTCTCTTCTCCTCCCCCATACCTCTTCACCCGACAGAGCAGAGCTCTGCTCTTCTTCAACCATACCACCTTCATCACCTCCGACACAAAAATCGAGACCACCTCACCACCACCATCTCTTTACACCGCAACAGCTGCACCAAATTTCACCAACAGCCACCTTTAGTTTCACTCATCTCTTGCCTAGCCTCTCTCAACAACTCTAGAGGCTATGAAAGAGATAAATGGAACTAGGGTTAGGGTTCTGTGTAATCAATCAAGTGATGGATTTCTAACATCCGATTGATAGAAGAGAGAGCACGATTCAGAGTATGGGTGAGAGTATTTCGATTTGTTTTCTATTTTATTTTGATTTTTGAGAAGAATTAGGGTTTGAGATATTTTCTCTTGCATGTATAAATAACAGTGAGTTGGGTGTTGTTAGGGTTACGCCTGGATTAGCCAGAGCAGTCATTTAGCTTTAATTCTGTTCTTTATCATTTTATCATGTCAGAATTTAAATTGCTAGGGTTTGAGATGAAACCCTAGCTTATCACTGTGTTCTTCTTCATGAACTGTTCTTGATTGCTTAACTATTTTCAAGATAGGATTTAATCTCAGCATGTCACACTTTGCTCTCATAGTGTATACCAATACCATGGATGCACTTTGTAGTTGGATTATCCCTGTGATGACTATGCTACAACTCAAGCTCAATTAGACTAATGTTTATCTACAGATTAATTGTGCTTTAGTCAGACAGTTAATACTTAGGATAAATACCTTAGTTGTGATCAAAACTATCATATGGAGAAACACCTTAGAGACAGGGCGGAATTGACACTCCTACCCTATCTCATCATGAAGGCAAGAACAAAGATCTTTAGTTGAAGACATAGTGTAGGTTAAAGGTTGAGTTGAAGACCCTAGTGTCACTGTTTATCATTCCTTAGTTTAGTATCACCTTTACAACTCAGTCGCTTCGACACAACCCTCATTTATGTTACACACTTCTTAGAAATTCAGTGAGTAAGCCTTGATCAACCTTAGAGCACCACAAGTCCTTGTGGGATCGACCCGTACTTGCCGCGTCTCCGATAGACGCCGTGCACTTGCGGTATTACACGTAGGTCAAAAATATATACATCTTCCTAGGCCTACCAAGTTTTTGGCGCCGCTGCCGGGGAATTAGGGTTTGAGATATTTTCTCTTGCATGTATAAATAACAGTGAGTTGGGTGTTGTTAGGGTTACGCCTGGATTAGCCAGTGCAGTCATTTAGCTTTAATTCTGTTCTTTATCATTTTATCATGCTGTAATTTAAATTGCTAGGGTTTGAGATGAAACCCTAGCTTATCACTGTGTTCTTCTTCATGAACTGTTCTTGATTGCTTAACTATTTTCAAGATAGGATTTAATCTCAGCATGTCACACTTTGCTCTCACAGTGTATACCAATACCATGGATGCACTGTAGTTGGATTATCCCTGTGATGACTATGCTACAACTCAAGCTCAATTAGACTAATGTTTATCTACAGATTAATTGTGCTTTAGTCAGACAGTTAATACTTAGGATAAATACCTTAGTTGTGATCAAAACTATCATATGGAGAAACACCTTAGAGACAGGGCAGAATTGACACTCCTACCCTATCTGTCATGAAGGCAAGAACAACATCTTTAGTTGAAGACATAGTGTAGGTTAAAGGTTGAGTTGAAGACCCTAGTGTCACTGTTTATCATTCCTTAGTTTAGTATCACCTTTACAACTCAGTCGCTTCGACACAACCCTCATTTATGTTACACACTTCTTAGAAATTCAGTGAGTAAGCCTTGATCAACCTTAGAGCACCACAAGTCCTTGTGGAATCGACCCGTACTTGCCGTGTCTCCGATAGACGCCGTGCACTTGCGGTTATCATAAGTAGACCTTAAAATATACACACTTAGAGGCCTACCAAGTTTTTGGCGCCATTGCCGGGGACTTGGCGCGTGCCCTGTGTTCATTGGCTCGCTTCACTGTTTTTCAATCATCCCTGTATATACATGTTTTGTTTTGTTTCTTTTAACTCTTTGAATATTATAATTTGCATCTATCATCTCAACATATCATCTCAGCATATCATCAGCATTGGTATAACTTAGCATTGGTATAACTCTGTATTATCATCATTGCATATCTGGAATAACCTGCATCTTAGTGTTAGTATAAATCCCAGCCCATTAGTATCAATATTAGTTTCTTTGCTTTAAGTGTGCAATTTTGGGAATCTGAAGTGCCTTGTTGAGCTAACAGGTACTTGTGGCACTGCTGTGCAACCAAGGAGGAGAAGAAAAAGGCGAAGCCCTGAGCAACCCCTGCCATTCAGGTTAGCCATTGTCAGCCCTGTGTTGTGTGTAAGCCCATTTTTTTTGAATTTGCTGAGCATCTGCTCTGTGTACCCAAGGCCTGAGCATAACCCTGTGGGAGTTTCTTTGTGAACCTGTGCATGAGCTCTCACTTGTTGTGCTGAGCTGTGAATGCATCCAGCCCCCTGAAGCTGCAAGATTGTAGCCACAACTTAGAAACCAAGTTAGTCAGAAATTGCATGTTGCTAGGCCATTTGTAAGCCACAACTGAAGCTGCAAGTGCTAGGCCGTCTGTGATGCCTGTGAGCCTTGTGAACCATCTCCACCTTGCTAGCCCCTGAAGCAGCAAGTGTGGAGCTTCCCTGCTTTGCATGATAGGCTAGAGACCTTGCGGCATATTGCTCCACCTCTGGACTTTGTGACCATTCTATAACACTTGAGTAAATGTTGTAAGTTTGGAGCCTGTGGGTTGGTGTAATCTGCGCTTACCCTGTGAAAACCTTGTGCATCTTTGAGTTGCTTTGGCTTTGTCACAATTAAACCCTTATGCATGCTTGAACCCCTTGTGCTGTGTTTAAACTGCCAAACTGTCCTGTGCTTCTATGATCACTTAAGTCTTGCTGTTGTTCTATGTTGTGTGGTCAAGCAAATCTAGGGTCATGTCATTTCTTTTCTCGTAGATTTGCATTGCTCTGTGCACATAAGTAGTAGGCTGCACATGAGTCGTAAACCAACCTCTGTGCCCCGCCGTAGCCGGGCATAAGTCTTGCACAACTGTGCCAATCCTCGCACCAAAGCAACCGAGTACAAGCCGTGCAAAGGACTATACCCACACAATCGAACCCTAACCAGGGCTCGCACAAGCTTGTGGCCAAACTAAACCCACACTGCTGGGCTTTGCACATAACTTAAGCCCACATCCTCTGAGCTGCTGGGCTGCTCACAATCCAACCCTGGGCTGCAAATAAACTAAGCTTAATAACTGAAGCCCAACAACTGGGCTATACATTTTTCATCCTAATCTGGGCTTTGGCCAAACTGGGCCAGACCATCTAGGCTAGAACCCATCTCATTGGGCTGTGCACTTTGGGTCGCTTTAACTGAGCCCACAGTTCCACTGGACTGTGCAAAAGACTAAGCCCCATCTGTTGGGCTGTTTAGCATCAACTGGGCTGGACTTTCCCAACAAACCAAAAACCCAACAAAACCAAACCAATCCCAATAACCCAAATGAAACCCAATAAACCAAACTAAACCCACATAAACCAAACTAGACTTTGAGTTCAATTTGAGTACTAAATCATGTCAGGATTTTGGTCTGCATCTGGGGATGGAACCAAATCCATTAGAGAGCTTGCTTACGAGCACGCTTCACAGTATGAAATCCCCACAGAGACCATAATGATTTTAGGGAGTATTATGAGCCTTCTCAGGGCCCTGACCTTGAGTACTCATACCCTAACCATCATGAGCACATGTATCAGTCACCACAGTGGGGAGATGAACAATTTTATACTCCCCCGACTCCTTGTTTACAATCACTAATGGAAACTCTCATGGAACAAAATGCTAGGCTTGAACTGAATGCAATACATGACCATCCATATAGCAACATGCATGATCATCCCTTCTCTAGTGAACCATGTGCACAACCATTTAATGATTATTCATATGAAACATGCATACCCACTATTGAAGACTCTCCCTCCATTGAACAATGTCACATGTTCTTAAAGATGAACCCGATTCATTTAGAAAAAGAAGAATGGAAGGCGAGTTCATGATAGAATGATTATTGTCCCTAATAAAGAAAATCTTGAAAATAGTGTTTCTCTTCCTACTCATGCAACGAACACACCGAATATGAACCTAATCTAGAGGTAAATGAGTATACTAGAAATGCTAATAGGGAAATGCATTTTTGTTATGATGATGATGATAATGAATATGATATGTTAGAAGAGCATGTGTATGCGAGATAATATGATGGAATCTTTTGGTTCAGAGACGTTAGGCGTCTCTTCGTGAACCCTATGAATAATGCTTCTTCTAATATTCATGCATGTGATGTTGATGTGGAACCTGTGGAATTGTCCTGTGAAAATGAGCATGCTTTATTGATAGGTGTCTAAAACACCTAATTTAATATCTAGTATTTATGCTTTCTTTGCGAGTTTTCTTGTAAATTATGTATCTTATGTGTGCTTTTGAGTTTATTAGGTGCAATGGAGTCATATGAGCAAAAGAAGGAGAAAACGTCCATTTGGAGCGTAAAAGGCAAAAAGGTCAATTCACAGGCGAGCTATACTTCGAGTCGGCTAGAATGCACAAATAGGAAGTGAAGGCGTCAGTTCTCCATAACTGACAATGAGTTGAACATGGAATTAAGCTGTCGGTTATTCGGAACCGACAAGCCATATATGAGTTGTGGCTGCCTGTATCCATCTTAACGGTGCGTATCCGTCCGCATCTTGTTAAGATCAACTAAGTGAAATGCTTCTCAGACAACTCGGTCTTTATACATCTCACCTGTTTTGATACTTTGGAAGAAGGATGAGCTCTGTCATTGATTGACGATGATGAACAGGAAGATTGAAGGAGGGATTTGAGTTATGAAATGATTAGGATGAATGGGTTTTGCTCGAATTTGAGTTGAGAGTGTTAGACAGAGTTTGAGCAAGAAATGAGGAAGAGAAGTTGAAGTTCTTCTTTGTTAAAATAGAAGATGAATGGAGGAGAAATTAAAGAGATTGATAGGTGTTGCAGCTGTGAATGATTAGAAATGTTATGTGGTGTGTGTTTACAGGGAAGGAGCGGTTTGTGTGGCTTTGTACAGCCATTACACAACCACTATCAGTTTGCAAATGGCACACCCACTGTTTGAGAAAAGGCCTAAGAGGTCAGTTCTTCACAAGTTCAAGGTCGGTCTTGCTACCAGCAAGATCATGGCTCTGGTGGATGTATGCTGTGGAGTTTGGCAGCATCGGTTCGGAAGTCTCATGCAGCGAAGACATGATCGACTAGTGAAATGTAGGGGATTATTAGATGGCTGAGTTTGTGACGGGGGTTCTTATAAGGCGATGGTGATGTTTAGAATGCGGTGAATGGTCTGGGAAGGAAATGGTGCAGCTGAGGTTTGTGATGATGATTGGCAGGGAATGAGCTGGGCTTGATTGAGTGGAAGGCTATGAATGGCAGTTGAGCTCAGGAGGAGTAACATGAGGTTGCGTGGAAATGGAGTTGGTCAATTCTTTGGTGGCTGGTAAGATGATGTTGCGAGGCATAGAGATGGATCTTTGTCTTTGCGATCGGTAGCAATGGTTAGGAGGTTTGGAAGTCTTTGGTACTCGGTCTTTGAATTGGAGTTCATGTTGCTCTTGAGCTCAAAAGTGGCTGGCATTGTTTGTGCTGCAATGGAATGAACTGGACAGGACTGAGTGAACTGAGAATGGTTCAAGGGAGTCGAACTCAAGTGCGGAAACAGCAGTCTTTGGTGGTATTCTTTGTAATGATGGTGTTGTTGCAGTTGTGCAATTGCAGAAGCAATGGGAATGAGGCGAGTTCCAAGGAGAAGTCGGTGGTGCTGCCAATGATGGTTGTGATGGTTGTATGCGAGACTGCTAGTGATGAAAGATGGCGGAATTAGGATGAGAAAGAATGCAAGGATTCAGGAGCAAAGCTGAACTGAAACTGGTACAGGGAATTGTAGTTCAGTGATTGGTGCAGGTGGCAGATGGAGATGGAATTCATGACTGGCTGAGTTTGTGTGAGCTTGTCGGCAGGCAGAGAAGAATGATATTGCAGGAACTGAGCCAAGGAGCAGCTGCAGTGGCACGGCATTGGTCTCAGGCAAGAGAGGGAAGTTGGTCTGAGCTGTGAGATGACTCAGGTGGAGTTAGATGGTGCTGTGGCTAAGCCTTTGCTTTGTGGTTCTTTGCGGAGTCTTGCAGTTGTGTTGAATGGCCGGGGTTTGAATTTGTTGGCAACTTGGGTGTTATTATGAGAAGCTGCAGTGGCCTCGTGAACCGAAATGATCTTGTCTCGAGCCGGAAGTGATGGCTTGAGGTTATGGTGAATTTGTGTTTGAGTGTTAAATAAAGGGGACCCGTAGCTTAGGTTGTGAGTTATGGAGGGACCAGGTGATGCCTCTGCTGCTCTTCCCGTGTACCAACAACAACCAAAGTGAAACGGATGAGTGGAGGATTACAGGGGAGAGACTCAAGGGAATGCGTCTTGTGTTGTAATGGAATGCACTGAAGTGGAGGAACCTGTAACAGTCTTGGTGGTGCCAGTGTCATGGAAGAGGAGAAATTGAATTCAGTGAGGCTGTTCCCATGAGCCAATGGGTCTTAATGACAGGGAAGCTAGGAATGGCAGGTTGGAGGTAGTGAGCTGTTTCAGTTGATACTCAGGTGGAGATAGCAGGTGGTTGTTGCCTAAATGGGAGTTTTATAGAGTGCAGATGGAGGTTGGCTCTACATGGGTTGGTGTTGATGCAGGAGGAGCTGTTGTTGGCCACTATGGTGTTGTGGAATGGCTGGCCAAGGAATGGTGTTGTGAGGTGGTTCAGGGCAATGGAATGTGGAGTCAGAGATGATCTTTGGAATGATGATGATGCGAGCACTGGGATTAGTATGGTGTTCTTGTTTTCGGGTTTGGCGAGTGTATTTGAGCCGAGGTTTGAAGTTGGCTCGATGAAGGAATTGAATGGGTCTCATTGCCGGGGAGATGTCGATGCGAAATTGCAGTGCTCCGCAGGGCCATGATGGTCTGGCGAGAAGGCGGGCAAGCACCGAGATTGTGCATCAACGAGTTTGGCGGTCAATGGCATGGCCTGACCTGACTCCATCTGACTCAACTCGACCCAACTCTGACCCAGCTCTGGCCCAGCTCTGATTCGGTTTGACCGATCCGACCCAGAGTTGACCCGACCAGCACCGATTTGACCGTTGACCATGGCCGGGCGGACTTTGCCGTCCCACCGGAGCCGATTTCCGGCGACTTTCCGGCCGATTTCCGGCCACAATCCCAGTTTTCCGGTGACGACTTTTTGGACATATTTTCTACATGGATTTCTCTCTCTCGTGGGCTTGGTGGATTTACATCTAATGGACTTTGAAGACAAAACCTAGTTTTGGAAGGAGAAAAAGGCTATAAAAGAGAGGACTTTTACCTAATTGGAGATATCTTTTCTAATTCTTTTTCCTCTACTTGTTTTCTAGGGTTTAGAACATGAAACTTCTCTTTCTTCTTGTGATGAACTCCTTAAATATGAGTACCTAAGTTTATTATTGGTTATGGAATAGTTGGATTTCACATAATATGATTCTTTGATTCAATATATTAGTTTTGTCTCATAATTATCGTTTGCAATTCTCTGGAAATATTGTTTCATGATTGATTGATTGTTTTGTCAAGTTGCAAATTGGTAGAACTTCTAATCACATCTATTGCTAGTTTAGGGTTTATTATACGCAAAAGTGATATTCCTTGGATACAAGTAGCATAATATGATTATGGTTTGTAGTGATATATTCTTATGATCATATGTGAATCGTAACCTTTGTTAAATTGAATTAGTGCGCTTTCCACGTTCAATTGCTTTGATTGGCCTGATTTCATAGAACTTATTGCATCTAGGGAATTAAACTTGATTAGTGCTTTTACACGTTAGGTTGTTCCTTTAGGTAGAATTCATATTCGCATCTTTTAATGTGTTTGTTGATGACATAAGGAGATTAGCGGGATATTCTTGCGATCAAGGTATTCTAGGGTCTTTGATAAAAGTTGAGATTAAAATATCAATTCTAGTTATTGTGAAAAGCATGTTAGTGAATGAAAACGAAATCCTTAACCAATATCTCTTCTATCTTATTTGTTTGCTTATTTGTTTCTTTGCTTTTATATTTATTTTATTTCATAAAATCACAAAACTATCGGTGTTATTTATAAGGAACCATAACAATTTGACAACCTAGACCTCTCTGTGGGATCGATCCTTTCTTGCCCTTGCTATATTTATATTTTGAGTAGTAAGAAAGTGTAATTTATTTTTGACGCTTACGA
Organism: Papaver armeniacum; assembly: GCA_023531295.1. Classification (NCBI taxonomy): domain Eukaryota; kingdom Viridiplantae; phylum Streptophyta; class Magnoliopsida; order Ranunculales; family Papaveraceae; genus Papaver; species Papaver armeniacum. Next base: position 306,867 of record JAJJWW010001088.1, on the reverse strand, counting down.
CTGCGATCAAATTTTGGCGCCGTTGCCGGGGAGGCAGCGGTTGTTGATTGTTTTTGGTTTCTTATTTTTGTATTTAGTTTTGTTTTATTATTTTTCTTCTTTTTGGTTCTTATTCGAGTTTTGAGAATCTCGTTTGAGTACCAATTTCTATGGACGGAGCTTATTGGAGCAATCAATACGGATTTCAACCTCAACAACATAACAATTATCACCCTTATGGGGAATACAATCAAAACCAATCCTTTGGTTATGGTCAATATTCCACGTACCTATATGAGTTATTCTCATACATATCAACCTTCTTATGGTGGTTATGTAAGTGAGCAACCACAAGGAGGGGAGAATAGTTGTTTTCCTTATAATTTTTCCTCTAGTTTGGTAGATGAAATGCAGCAATTTATGGAAAGCATGGAGTCAATTTGTGGACAACCAAGCGCGGAACCAATTTCATCGACCGAATGTGCTCATAGTATGTATGGCCCAATTTACGATCGTAGTTATGATCATACACCCATTCAAAGGGATTATAATTGGCCTAACAATACTAAGTAAGTAATTCTACTTTTTCTTTGTCGAATGAGCTTTACCAACAAATGGAACACTATATTCAGAATTTGGATGGAACACTCCAAGAGCTTCAAAAAGGTGTTTCCACTTTAAGACAAGGCATTGAAGAATACAAGGAGGAAATGAATAATTATGTTGAAAAAGGCGAACCTTCGGGGACTTTTGTTGATATTTGTGTAGTTAACTCAACTCTTGATCGTAATAATGATCATTCACCTATTCAAAAGGATGAGTTCGAGATTAGCAACACTAAATTCAGCGAGGACCAATGTTATGATGACTATGATAGTGATGATGATTATTATGAAAATACATCGTTTGAACCAACTCATGGTGCCAACCCGAGGAGTGTACAATTGAGTCTTTTTGGGATCAAGATGAAGATGAAGAGGAATATGTCGACACTTGTGTAGATTACTCAAGCATTGATCTTTATAATGATCAAGAACCTATTCAAAAGGTAGAGCTTGAGGATGATGCAATGAGTGTTCTAAAGAAATTCCTTATGGACAATATCGCATCCGCAAAAGAGTATGTGCCTTACAACAAAAGGAGGAATATGTTGAGAATGAGACCGTTATGACCAATATTGTGGAAGACCCAATTGAGCTTGCATATGATTGTAATGATGATGTTTATGTCGATACTTTGGTTAAGGCGAAACGGACGAAGAATGGTTGCAAGGTTTGATAGAGGACCATGATATACAAGAGGTGAATAATTCACTTGAATTTTTCAAGGATGAAGAGGATTCCATGATACAAGAGATTGTGCAAGGTTTATCTAACCCTTTGCCTATTATTTCTTCTCCTTTACCTCTTATTGGTTTGAATGTATGTGCTTGAAAACATTGTTGAATGACTTTGTTTCTCGTTTTCCGCCATTAGAGATACTTGATTCTCATACTATGCGGGTTATGGAACAAGAAACCGTGGAAGTACCGACTCATATATTCTTTATACACTTCCATGTGTGGACAAGAATAAGTGTGGGGAAGCTTTTATCGGTTAATAGCTTCACTTTTGCTTTATATGTACTAATATTTGTGCGAAGCTAGTGTTTGAAAAACAGGTTCTATGGAAGGATCCTCAACTTTTCAGATTGTTGATATATGGGGAATGAATCTTGCAAGGATATAGTCGGGCCGTCGACTTTAAAACAAGCGCTAAGTGGGAGGCAACCCACCGGTTTTGTATCTCTTATCCTTTTTATTTTTTTTTTTCTTGTTTTTATTTTTTACTTTTTGCATATCATTTTGCATCCCTATGAATTTCCCACCTTGAACCTTCTTTGAAGAGATTCAATTTTACATTGAGGACAATGTAAAGTTTAAGTGTGGGGAGCATTTATATGTTTTAGTTTGTTTTTTGCCTTTAAAAAAAAAAAACAACTCAGAAAAATGGAGAAAAATCAAAAAAAGAGTTCAGCTTTTTGAACTCCGAAATCTAGAAACTTGTGCCTTTAGGATGACACCATTAGTGGATGGAACCATTTTGAATGCAGGAGTTGAGGAACCAATTAACTAAAAGGGAAGAATATAGCTCAGAAATCACAAATTACATGATAGTTGTTACCATATCTCGGAATATCACCATATCACATTCTATTTTTACTTTTCCATATTTATCTATTGTTCTCTAAGTGCTTTGGTGGGTCACTAAAAATCGACGTGTTATTACTGTGCTAGGATGAAATAGAGTGATTGAGTTACTAGAAAAAAAAACAAAATTGAAAAAAAAAAAATTTAAAAAAAAAAAAAAAATGAAAAAAAAAAAAAAAAAAAAAAGGACCGATCAATTAGACCAAAACGGAATAAAAAGACACTTGGGAATAGCAGTATGTGTGAAACGTAGTCCCTGTCTCCGTCGCCTAAACAAGCGTGGAATGCAGGATCCAAGGCAACTATCATGTACTTGCCGACAAGAAGCATGCGCTTGGATCCAAAAAGATCTAATCATGCCGTCTAAAAAAAAAAAAAGAAATTGGATCCAGTTTGATCCAATCATATAAAAAAAAAAAAAAAAAAAAAATTTATTGTGTTGAATAAAGTCACTCTTGGTTCCCTTGTATATGCCAATTGATTTGATGTAGCATTCAACACCAAGTAGCTCAATCCAATAGGATTAGGTTCATCTTAGCAAGACCTTGAGACGAGATATGGGAAACATCGAACACTTGTGAATATTCGCCAACATCTACAACTATATCCATCTTCTTTATCTTTTCATTGTGATTGTGGTTTGTTAGTTTCCAGTATTGTGGCTTGTTCGACTATCTAATTAGAGTTTATTTACTAATATATGAATTGAATTTGCAAGGTACCTCCTCCTGTAGTCATTTTGGATTCGTTCATTGATTTGTCACAAATAGACGGAGTTGGAAATATAGGTTTTGTAGGTATATCTCTAGTAAACCTTCACGAGACTATAACTCGTCCACTAGGGACACCTAGGGGTTTAAAGGCTTGTTATTTATGCTAAAAGTGACCGTAGCCTCAACGACACGGAGTTGTTGTATTTTGTTGTTTTGTTTGATTTGCTCGAGGACTAGCAAAGTCTAAGTGTGGGGGAATCTAATAGGTGTCTAAAACACCTAATTTAATATCTAGTATTTATGCTTTCTTTGCGAGTTTTCTTGTAAATTATGTATCTTATGTGTGCTTTTGAGTTTATTAGGTGCAATGGAGTCATATGAGCAAAAGAAGGAGAAAACGTCCATTTGGAGCGTAAAAGGCAAAAGGTCAATTCACGGGCGAGCTATACTTGAGTCGGCTAGAATGCACAAATAGGAAGTGAAGGCGTCGATTCTCCATAACCGACAATGATTTGAACATGGAATTAAGGCGTCGGTTATTCGGAACCGACAAGCCATATATGAGTTGTGGCTGCTCGTATCCATCTTAACGGGTGCCAGTATCCGTCCGTACTGTTAAGATCAACTAAGCTGAGCTGCTTCTCAGACAACTCGGTCTTTATACATCTCACCTGTTTTGATACTTTGGAAGAAGGATGAGCTCTGTCATTGATTGACGATGATGAACAGGAAGATTGAAGGAGGGATTTGAGTTATGAAATGATTAGGATGAATGGGTTTTGCTCGAATTTGAGTTGAGAGTGTTAGACAGAGTTTGAGCAAGAAATGAGGAAGAGAAGTTGAAGTTGCTGCTGTTAAAATAGAAGATGAATGGAGGAGAAATTAAAGAGATTGATAGGTGTTGCAGCTGTGAATGATTAGAAATGTTATGTGGTGTGTGTTTACAGGGAAGGAGCGGTTTGTGTGGCTTTGTACAGCCATTACACAACCACTATCATTTTGCAAATGGCACACCCACTGTTTGAGAAAAGGCCTAAGAGGTCAGTTCTTCGCAAGTTCAAGGTCGGTCTTGCTACCAGCAAGATCATGGCTCTGGTGGATGTATGCTGTGGAGTTTGGCAGCATCGGTTCCGGAAGTCTCATGCAGCGAAGACATGATCGACTAGTGAAATGTAGGGGATTATTAGATGGCTGGAGTTTGCTGTTGCAGGGTTCTTATAAGGCAGTGGTGATGTTTCCGGTACGGTGAATGGTCTGGGAAGGAAATGGTGCAGCTGAGGTTTGTGATGATGATTGGCAGGGAATGAGCTGGGCTTGATTGAGTGGAAGGCTATGAATGGCAGTTGAGCTCAGGAGGAGTAACATGAGGTTGCGTGGAAATGGAGTTGGTCAATTGCTGGTGGCACTGGTAAGATGATGTTGCGGGCATAGAGATGGATCTTTGTCTTTGTAGTCAGTAGCAATGGTTAGGAGGTTTGGAAGTCTTTGGTACTTCGGTCTTGAATTGGAGTTCATGTTGCTCTTGAGCTCAAAAGTGGCTGGCATTGTTTGTGCTGCAATGGAATGAACTGGACAGGACTGAGTGAACTGAGAATGGTTCAAGGGGAGCTGAACTCAAGTGCAGAACGACAGTGCTGGTGGTGTTGCTGTAATGATGGTGTTGTTGCAGTTGTGCAATTGCAGAAGCAATGGGAATGAGGCGAGTTCCAAGGAGAAGTCGGTGGTGCTGCCAATGATGGTTGTGATGGTTGTATGCGAGACTGCTAGTGATGAAAGATGGCGGAATTAGGATGAGAAAGAATGCAAGGATTCAGGAGCAAAGCTGAACCGAAACTGCACAGGGAATTGTAGTTCGGTGATTGGTGCGGGTGGCAGATGGAGATGGAATTCATGACTGGCTGAGTTTGTGTGAGCTTGTCGGCAGGCAGAGAAGAATGATATTGCAGGAACTGAGCCAAGGAGCAGCTGCAGTGGCACGGCATTGGTCTCAGGCAAGAGAGGGAAGTTGGTCTGAGCTGTGAGATGACTCAGGTGGAGTTAGATGGTGCTGTGGCTAAGCCTTTCTTTGGTGGTTCTTTGGCGGAGTCTTGCGGTTGTGTTGAATGGCCAGGGTTTGAATTTGTTGGCAACTTGGGTGTTATTATGAGAACCTGCAGTGGCCCGTGAACCAAATGATCTTTGATCTCAGTGGAAGTGATGGCTTGAGGTTATGGTGAATTTGTGTTTGAGTGTTAAATAAACGGGGACCCGTAGCTTAGGTTGTGAGTTATGGAGGGACCAGTGATGCCTCGCTTGCTCTTCCCGTGTACCAACAACAACCAAAGTGAAACGGATGAGTGGAGGATTACAGGAGAGACTCAAGGGAATGCTTTGTGTTGTAATGGAATGCACTTGAAGTGGAGGAACCGGGTAACAGGTCTTGGTGGTGCCAGTGTCATGGAAGAGGAGAAATTGAATTCGGTGAGGGCATTTCCCATGAGCCAATGGGTCCGTTAATGACAGGGGAATCTAGGAATGGCGGGTTGGAGGTAGTGAGTTGTTTCAGTTGATACTCAGGTGGAGATAGCAGGTGGTTGTTGCCTAAATGGGAGTTTTATAGAGTGCGAGATGGAGGTTGGCTCTACATGGGTTTGTGTTGATGCGGGGAGGAGCCGTTGTTGGCCACTATGGTGTTGTGGAATGGCTGGCCAAGGAATGGTGTTGTGAGGTGGTTCAGGGCAATGGAATGTGGAGAGTCGTAGATGATCTTTGGAATGATGATGATGCGGGCACTGGATTAGTATGGTGTTGTTGTTTTCGGGTTTGGCGAGTGTATTTGAGCCGAGGTTTGAAGTTGGCTGATGAAGGAATTGAATGGGTCTGTTGCCCGGGGAGATGTCGATCTCTTGAAATTGCAGTGTCTGCGGGGCCATGATGGTCGGCAGAGAAGTCAAGCACCAGGATTGTGCATCAGCGAGTTTGGCAGTGCAAATGGCATGGCTCGACTGACTCCATCCGACTCAACTCGACCCAACTCGACCCAGCCCCGGCTACTCCGATTCGGTTTGACCGATCCGACCAGTTGACCCGACCCACGACCGATTTGACCGTTGACCATTGATCGGCGGACTTTGCGAGTCCACCGAGCCGATTTCCGGCGACTTTCCGGCATTTTTCCGGCCACAATCCCAGTTTTCCGGTGACGACTTTTTGGACATATTTTCTACATGGATTTCTCTCTCTCGTGGGCTTGGTGGATTTACATCTAATGGACTTTGAAGACAAAACCTAGTTTTGGAAGGAGAAAAAGGCTATAAAAGAGAGGACTTTTACCTAATTGGAGATATCTTTTCTAATTCTTTTTTCCTCTACTTGTTTTCTAGGGTTTAGAACATGAAACTTCTCTTTCTTCTTGTGATGAACTCCTTGAATATGAGTACCTAAGTTTATTATTGGTTATGGAATAGTTGGATTTCACATAATATGATTCTTTGATTCAATATATTAGTTTTGTCTCATAATTATCGTTTGCAATTCTCTGGAAATATTGTTTCATGATTGATTGATTGTTTTGTCAAGTTGCAAATTGGTAGAACTTCTAATCACATCTATTGCTAGTTTAGGGTTTATTATACGCAAAAGTGATATTCCTTGGATACAAGTAGCATAATATGATTATGGTTTGTAGTGATATATTCTTATGATCATATGTGAATCGTAACCTTTGTTAAATTGAATTAGTGCGCTTTCCACGTTCAATTGCTTTGATTAGCCTATTTCATTATTTATATTTTTGAGTAGTAAGAAAGTGACCTAGGAATAGCTCATTTATCATTGTCTGACCTAGTTAATGTGCGATGATTCAATAAATGTGTCTAATTCCATGCCTAGGTTACAGGATGATATCTCTCCTAGTCATGTTATGCATGAGAATGATGAAAATTATGACATGGAGATTGATGAATTGTTTTATCTTTGGTGAACATGATTTACCCTCCTCTCGACTTTAGGAAAGTATGTGATGGTACAAATGATTGTATACATGAAAAAACTTAGATGTACCTAACCTCTCTCCTAAGTCACAAATTGAAACTCCTCCACCCAACCTAGGTGTAGTTTGTCACAAAATTGCAAAACCAACTTTTCTAAAAATGCCTAATCTAGGCCTAGAGCTTTGTGCTTCCCAAGTCCTCTTGGACTATTTTGCATCAAAGTATAACACTCTTAAGGAGCCACAGTTGGAATGTGTATGTCTGCTGTTCTTAGCAAAACTCATTTTGAGTTAGACCTTTTGCATGATGTACCTTTAAAATTGCAAGATTTTGTGCTCCCAAACACACCCGTTCACAAGTTTAGGTTTGGGAAACTCTTTCACATTTGCGTCTTACTTGCACTCTCATTTTATATTTGTGTAAGGTCTGTTAATGTGTGTACATATTTTCTATTGGGTTGATCCTCAACTCTTTAGATTGTTAGTTTATGGTGAATTTTTGTATATAATCCAGTAGGACTTGTTAAATTTTCTTTTCTTGAATCGGTTGAGTCTTCATGCGCATATATTATGCTAATCCGATATGATCTCCACTGAGAATGTTGGATTCTAGCCTTGACTAAAGAAGCTCAACCTTGCTCCCGCCGACATACCGGTACTCTCTTCCCTTTTCTCTTATCAGCATAGTTCTCTTGGTATGTGAGTGTTTAAATTTTTCCTATCTGTCGACACATTGAGGACAATGTTTGATTTAGGTTTGGGGGTGCATTTGCATTTAGAGTTTTTAGTCTTTTTATTTTATCTTTTAATTTTACAAAAAAAAAAAAAAAAAAAAAAAAAAAAAAAAAAAAAAAAAAAACTCTTTTTGTACAAACCTCCAACTTTTAGAGATTTTAGAGTCACTAGCATGCTTCTAGCTATGTTTACATAGAGAATCTGACCGAAATAACAAGAACTTAGAAGTCTTAGGAGAACACAATCGGGTTCCTTAGTTGATTAGAGCGTTAAAGTTGGATTTAACCATACCGGAGGGCGAATTAGGTGCATTAGATATTCGGTAGTAGAATTGTGATCACCCATAGTGGAGACTACCCATTTTACATCAAGTGAGGCACCAACCTTCAATTTTTTGCAACTTTCTAGAAAAGTCATTAGAGTGTGTGTCACCATACGTAAATTCCGGGTAGGAATGGTGAGCTACCCAACTTCGCACCAATTTCAACACTACTTTTGATCTCTTGAGTGCTAGTTTTTGTCAATCATGAGGGTGACGTCTAAAGATGAAAACTCCTTCTAAATACCGATTTGCCGTTAGCATCACTCTCTCTCTCTCAATCAGCAAGACCCATAGAAACACATCATCGTCAGCAAGAGGAGCATCATCAGAATATTGAAAGAAAAATTGATATAGTCCAAGGTTTATGTGCAACAAAGAAAAGAAAATAGGATGAGAATTAATAAAATTTATAAAATCAAGACAATACAAGTTGTGGAAAATTGAGTGATAAAGTCCTTTGTCCATGGAGTTAGTTGTTTCATTATTTGTATTTTTATTTTCACTTATTGTAAAATCAAAAAAAAAAAAAAAAAAAATATTGTAGTTTATTTTTGCTACCACCATGGTAAAGAAGAGTTCAGAAAGAAAAATCCAAACAACAAGGAATTTGAGTAGAAAAGTTAAAAATTGTCAAGTTTTGTGAAGTTTAGAAGTTCGTCATCAACAAGTGAAGACCGAAGACCGAAGAATGAAGACGTTTCTATGGTTCTTATGAGAGAGTGATATTAATTGCCGATCGGGTGAGAAGTGAGTGAGTACTCCCACCCTTGCTAATGGTTGATTTCCTTTCTTAGAGATCATCGAAAAAAGATTCTTTTTGTCCACACTTCGTGGAGTCTCCAGATTTTATTTCGGAAGGTTATCCTTCTTATCTACAACGTGTGCGGGATTTCTCTCTTTATTCCTGCCGCACACATGAGAGACTAAAAAGCGATCTTTTTGAGTGCAATTATCATAAAACCCTAATGGTGAGGCGAAGTTGAGACTTATGATCACAATCGAATCCGAATTCTTTCATATGGTATGGTTACTTCTCGCTCAAAGACTTAAGGATGAGAATGCGTTCTTTGGTAGTTCTAACTTCGGTTACATTACTAGCATGCGAAACTCTATGTCCTCATAGCTTCTTGGAGGCTTGAGACTCTTTTACACTCTGAAGTTGGAGAAGGTTTTGTGGGTACACCTCTGGTAAACCCTCACGAGACTACAACTCATCCACTAGGGACACCTAGGGGTTTAAAGGCTTAGTGCATACGCTAAATGCATTCGAGAGACTGCGACGGGGTATAGTTAGGATTTCTTAATTTCTGTTTCACTTGAGGACAAGTAAAATTCAGGTTTGGGGGTATTTGATGAGTGCCAAATAGTGCATATTTATACACCTTTTTATTGGCATTTTACTCATCTTTTGCGCTTAGAAATCAGATATTATCCCAGATTCTATGTTTTCTTTGTTTTCAAGAATAAATATTTGTATTAATTAATTTTGTGTTTTTAGGTAATAAATAAAGCTCGGAGAAATTGAGGAGCCAAAAGAGCAGAAGAATTGGAGTCGAGCATCTATGGAGTAGATAGCCGAAGCCCGCGCGCGCAACAGTTGCAACCCAACAAGTAGCAACTCATCTCAAGACATGGGTTTGAGCTAGACCCGACCCGCGACCCGGATCCGAGCCCGTACACTCCAAGCCGTTGAGATCTCTATCTTCCACATCCAATGGTCGCTGCCTCCACGTGCATCATAGATCGCTGCTCCCGTGCAACACTAGATCAAGCCAAAACCGCTTACCTCCTCCCTGAGCCGTTCAGATCGCACCAGCTTCATCCGACGCTTGCTCCGACCTTCACATCAAATCCTGATGCACCCGCTTCACATCACACCACCTATATAAGCCCCTATCACCAAAACCTAACCCTATTCTCTTCTCCTCCCCCATACCTCTTCACCCGACAGAGCAGAGCTCTGCTCTTCTTCAACCATACCACCTTCATCACCTCCTGACACAAAAAATCGCACCACCTCACCACCACCATCTCTTTACACCGCAATGTGCCGCACCAACAGCCACCTTTAGTTTCACTCATCTCTTGCCTAGCCTCTCTCAACAACTCTAGAGGCTATGAAAGAGATAAATGGAACTAGGGTTAGGGTTCTGTGTAATCAATCAAGTGATGGATTTCTAACAGCCGATTGACAGAAGAGAGAGCACGATTCAGAGTATGGGTGAGAGTATTTCGATTTGTTTTCTATTTTATTTTGATTTTTGAGAAGAATTAGGGTTTGAGATATTTTCTCTTGCATGTATAAATAACAGTGAGTTGGGTGTTGTTAGGGTTACGCCTGGATTAGCCAGTGCAGTCATTTAGCTTTAATTCTGTTCTTTATCATTTTATCATGCTGTAATTTAAATTGCTAGGGTTTGAGATGAAACCCTAGCTTATCACTGTGTTCTTCTTCATGAACTGTTCTTGATTGCTTAACTATTTTCAAGATAGGATTTAATCTCGGATGTCACACTTTGCTCTCACAAAGTGTATACCAATACCATGGATGCACTTTGTAGTTGGATTATCCCCGTGATGACTATGCTACAACTCAAGCTCAATTAGACTAATGTTTATCTACGATTAATTGTGCTTTAGTCGAATGATTAATACTTAGGATAAATACCTTAGTTGTGATCAAAACTATCATATGGAGAAACACCTTAGAGACAGGCGGAATTGACACTCCTACCCTATCTGTCATGAAGGCAAGAACAACATCTTTAGTTGAAGACATAGTGTAGGTTAAAGGTTGAGTTGAAGACCCTAGTGTCACTTGTTTATCATTCCTTAGTTTAGTATCACCTTTACAACTCAGTCGCTTCGACACAACCCTCATTTATGTTACACACTTCTTAGAAATTCAGTGAGTAAGCCTTGATCAACCTTAGAGCACCACAAGTCCTTGTGGGATCGACCCGTACTTGCCGCGTCTCCGATAGACGCCGTGCACTTGCGGTATTACACGTAGGTCAAAAATATATACATCTTCCTAGGCCTACCAGATTCTTCATTCCCGATGTTAACAGTCTCGAGCTCGTCAGTCGTGGAATTGGTTCCATCTTGTAGTTGTTGCGGGGCGTCCAATACCTCCTCTTGTATTCCTTCGTTCTTGCAGCATTCAATTGGGCGGAGAGAGTGGGTGCTAGCCTCTCCTGCTAATTGCTAACAACGGCGCCGGTATATTGTCTTCCCCTTCTGGTCACGTTTCGCTTCGAAAGTGCGTTCCCTTTTGGTGTGAACGTGGGTTGAAGCTTTACTGGATAAAGATGGACACCTCGTTAGAGAAGGCGTGTCGTGGTGCTTGGCCCTCAGTAATGCAAGTCGGTCTTCTTCCCGGATTGAAGCCCACGTGGTTAGTGGGGTGCACAGGACTTTTTCTGATCCTCTCTGCGAGGTACCTTTTGGATCGAAAAGCTCCACTCCGCATATTGGTGCGTACGGAGACAATGATGCAGGAATGCGGATGACTTTCTCATTTAGCATAGTCTTCAGGCACTGGTGATACGTTGAGGGAATGACCTTGTTGTCGTGAAGCCACGGTCTCCCCAGTATCATATGGTAGTCCGGCTCTTTTTCTATGACTTCAAACTTTACTCTTGACTGAACGGGCCCTACTGATAAATTCAGATTGACATACCCGTATGTGCTAGTCTGATTTCCTTCGAAGTCCGTCATCGTGGTGGGCTGTCGTACAATCTTGCATAGGCTAACCTTGGCTGTCTTGAGAGTCTTGAGAGTAATCACATTCGAAGATGCTCCTGTGTCGACGAGGGCCCTCCTGAACTCTGAACCCTTGATGTGTGCGGTAACATGTAAGGCCCGGTTGTGACCTTCCTCTGCCATCATGTCATCTTCTGTAAATGTAACATTATTTACAGATGTTTCCGATGCAGTTAAGACTTACGGGACGAGAAGGAGTCGGTGTACGTCCAAGCTATTTTATTAATCGCACAAACGTCTCTGCCCGTTGATTCTTCGAGAGGTGCAAGACTTCACACAAGCTTTCCACTAGAGATGCCGCTTCCCGATCCACCGGCCTCTCGGTTCGTAGTAAAAATGTTGATCCGAGGGAACTAGTCCCGGTTTAAAGGTCTCCTAATGCTCATCTCGATGTCATCTTGATGAGGAGATCAAGTATGCCGTTTACCGCTTCTTTGATTAGCTCCATGTTCTTCGTGTGAATCTCCTGTACCCGTGCTAGTTCGCTTAATGTTGGAAATCTCCTGATCATGTCGTTAGATATTCCGTTAAGAGGAGGGGTATTTCCGTTGGAGGAACCATCGGGATTTGAGACCGTCGAGGAGGTCCTAAGACCAACCATCTCGAAATTAATTGAATGGTATTGAAGAAATTGACTTTACAACCGAGAGATTAACCTCCCGCTGTGGTCGCCAATTGTTTATGGGCGAAAACTATTCCTGCCGAATTTGGTAATTTGGGGTGTGTGGATGAGGAATGAATCTAAACCCTAAACAAATGCACTGCGCGGTGAGTGCTTGTAGATTCGGAAATCAATCTGTGCAAGTCCGGCCTAAACCAAGAAATGGCCATTCCAGACTTGTTTCGGTCACAAAGTGAAGGAGATGGGGTTGATCTTAGGGAGGGAAGAGAAGAAGGTGTTGAGATTGTGAAGGTGTTGGCTTGCTTATGACTTGTAACAGAAAGTCGAACCGAAGCTTATAGGATGCAAGCTATCAGTTCCGGTGTTTTGTATTAACACTTGGTTTCTGTTTTTTGTCTGGACTTGCTCTTGTTGGTGGAAATAGGGAGGAGAACCTATTTATACAAGTCATTGAGCCTTATTCACGTCTCTCGTGGGAAGTGGAGGAATTGGAGTGATGGAGTAGTGGAGTTGTGTGTCAGTGTTACACGATCAGTCTTGCCCACTTCTCCTGTCACCGCTAACCGTCCATAACTTCCTAACACGTTCTTGTGATGGCGTGTTGCACGCTGCACGCTGTAAACCGCCAGACCAATACCCCAGTATGTATCCCCCCGCCTTGTGACATGATTGATGTCCTGAATGTGTGAATCGTGGATCCACGAAAGGTAGCATGTAATCTTCAATTGAATAACCGCGTTATTCGGGAAGTTGATACTTGTGAAGTATCATGTGTATTTTATGCAGTACTTGCATCATGGTGTGGTAAAGTGATGGGTGGTGATGCCTCACCGACCAATTAACTCCCGACCGGGGTTGTATAACCAAGCTGGTGAAGTTGGACGGACGAGATGATCTTTGAGACACTCATCTCATGACCGTTAATGAATTAGGGTTTTTTGAAGAGGTGCGCAAGCATCACTCTTCAGCTTGGTCGAAACCAAGCATGGGAAGGTTTTTGGAAAGGACCGAATGGGCATGCGTGTAGACAACATACCGGTGTACACGTCCATATCTCACTGTCCCATGAAGGTGCAATCTAGGCCACTCAATTTGACCGGCAAAGAGGAGTGGTGGAGATCGATTTTGTAATAGGAATTTGGTACCGCAAAAAGCCGCGCACCATGCTCACTTCCAGCGCGCGTTCCAAGACGACCTAACTTGGTCGGTCTTTGCCGACCGGTCTGGCGTGTAAGTGGTAGGCTGGTGTTCACGCCTACACCTGACTATCTCATGAAAACGTGATCTAAACCACTCAAATCGTCCGACGAAGTTGAGCGGTCGAGATTAGTTTACGGTTTGGGAGGTGTGACCACGCTAGTTTGAGCGCGCGTCTTGGAATGACCAGGCATGATATGCCTTGGCCGATCAGGTGAGGGGATAGATGAGTCCACGGTGGTCATGCTGGTATGACCGGACCTGCTTAATCTAATCTTGGACCCTCCATTCGTACCGGAGAAGATGGACGCTCGTGATGCTCAAAACCCTAATTTTGGGTTTCAAGGCCGTGCGTCAATGTTTCATTCGACGTACGAATTGGGATAACCAACCATGGTTGGTCCTGACCGATTGGTCAGTATGTAGGCGGGCCCACGGTGATTGTGTTGACATGCTCCGGGCCCTTTGAATCTACATCTACACCCTCCATCTATACCTGTGAAGATGGATGGTTAAGACTGTTTTGCGACACATGTAATATGCCGCAAACCCTAATTCTAGGGTTTTCCGCCCATACTGCTATGGTTTGGACGTTTTGGCAATCTAGGCCAATTCTGGAGGGAGGCCGACCATGCGGGTCCGCGTTGGTTCGGCAGTGGATATTCCATACCTGCTTGGGGGTGATGGAATTGATCTGGGTCATCCAATCATGCTTGTGGAGTTGGATGACCGTGATCATATCCGGACTGATACGGTCAGTCCGGATGCTCAATCGGGCTAGTATAACACACCGAGAGGGGCTCAATCGGGCTAGTATAACACACCGAGAGTCAGCCTGTACGGGTATTTCGTACATGGTTTCATTATAATGCTTGGAGGTTCGTGTTGCTCTGTAAGAGCAACACTCAGTCGTCATGCCGCACTGATAATGAGTACAGGAAATACAAGGCTGATTGCGCATTAATTAATAATGCTAGAAATTCACAGGGTATATGGGATTGTTGCTACATGCTCCAACCTGGATGAATTTCGTGTATTCACAGAATGGGATTGTTGCCACATGCTCCTATCTAGGTGAATTAAGTAAGGGAGTATCCAACACTTATTGATGGCCTTATCTTTTACAAGATGTCAGCGCATAGTTTTCTGGCTTTTACAATTTTAACCTTAAATGAAAATCCACCATCAACAGTGGGAAAGTAGGACATGCCTTCCAAAAAAGGAGAAAATCGAGGATTTTATTTTTATAAAATTTTATTTTATTTTTTATCTTCCTTATTTTCCTTTTGGACTTATATCTTGTTGCTTGTTTATTTATTTTTAGTATGTTATTTATTATTTAAAAAAAACACGTACACATCATTACTGCATCGTCTGGCACCGTAGCGTAGAACGAGTAGAGATGAAAGCAATACAGAGATTGCTGATGATGAAAAATAAAAAAATTGTGAAGAAGAGATCTGATTCGTTAACAGAGCAACATGGAGATTGCAAATGATGAGAAAAGAAACAAGTTGCGAAGAAGAGAGCTAAGTCGTGAGTAAAATTTATAAGAGTAAGAATAATAAGCTATGTATTTTTATCTTCAAATATAATGTCTCTGTCTAACAGAGACTGCATGTTTATATAAGCTCTAAACAACCGAGTTGAAAACTAAAATAAGAAGTTAAACTAAAAATAAAATACCTAAACATAGACTAGAACTATAAAGAGAAGTACTGAAACTGAGAAATAGAGAAAAGAAATGTAGCTTCTATACTACGTCTTAAATTGATATGGGATGAACTGTATCAGTCCCCCCTTCTTGAAAATATCTCGTATCTGAGTTAGCTGTAACAAGCAAGAGTTAATTATCACCATGAAAAGTGAAAATCTCTTGGGCATTGAATACCTCGATTCCAATCTTTAGGTAGATCAATCACATTAGCATTGTCACTTATCTTCTTTAAAACCTTAAAAGGGTCGTACTTCTTCATTTTGGTCTTGTTATAAGTTCCCACTGGAAATATTTCTTTGTGAAGATAAATCATGACTAGATCACCCTCTTAAAATATCTTCAATCTCTAATGCTTATCTGCAGCATCCTTGTACTTTGCATTAGATTCCTCATGTTTTGATTTCACTTCATGATGAAGCTAAGAAGCTTTGTCTATCAAAGTATCATCTTTGACATTGGTATTACGTAACTTAGGAAGTACTACCAAGTCTAGGACATGATTGGGTACCTTTGAATAAATAATCTCAAATGGAGTCTTACCAGTAGATCGATTTACCAAAGTGTTAAAAGCAAACTCCATATGAGGTAATAAAGTATCCCACTACTTGTTGTTGTCAACACATTTAACTCTAATCAAATTACCCATAGAACGATTGACTACTTCAGGTGTCCATCTGTTTGAGGATGAAAAGTACTGCTGAACTGTAATATAGTTCTCAAACGAATCCACAATGTCTTCCATAAATAACTCAAAAATTTGGTGTCTCTATCAAAAGTAATAAATTTTGGAATGTCATGTAAACGAACCACCTCTTTGAAGAATAAAGATTCAATATTAGAAGCATATGTAGACTTTTTACAGACAATAAAGCGAACCTTTTTTGAGTATCTATCAACCACCACCATCACAGAAACATTTCCTCTAGATGAAAGAGGTAAACCAATATAAAATCCATACTAATATTAACCCAAAGAGCTTCAGGGACTGGTAAAGTAGTATAAAGTATGGTACTCTGAACGGTGCCTTTAGATTGTTAACAAACCATACAATTCGTTACATATTTTTGGACATCATGCTTGACGGAAGGCCAATAATACCTCTTTTAGACAAGTGTAATTGTTTTATCTCGAACAAAATGGCCACCAAGTCCACTTCCATGCAATTCACGTATTAAATGCGGACGTAAAGAGCCAATAGGGATGCAAAGAGGCCTTTAAATATAAATCCATTTTGAATAAGATAATCATCAAATCCATGAGCTAATGAACTGCATTGTTCCCAGAGTGACTTGAAATCCAAAACATCAACATATATTTTTTGATATAATCAAAAGAAAAACTTTCATTGTGAATAGTCACAAGAAGATGACTTCTTCTACTTAGAGCATCTGTACTTGATTTAATTTTCCACTTTTGTGTTTGATAGATAAAGTGTACTTATTAATTGTTGATAACCAACATGCACATGATTAATCTTGGCAGACGTTTATAAAAATTTCAATGCATGGTTGTCAATATTGATGGAAAATTCACGATGAACAAAATAAGTATGCCACTGTTTAGGTGTTTTCACCAGAGCAAGCAATTCTAATTTATACGTAGAACCTATGTGTATCATAATTCTTCTCGTTATGGTAAGCAACTGGATAAAATTGCTCCAATTCCAGTAATAGAAGCATCACAGTCAACTTGAGAAGGCTTAGAAATATCAGGCATAGTATGTATAGGAGCTGCACATAATTTTTTGCAGATAATTTTTTGCTTCTTCAAGCAATCTGTAAGAGGTGTAGTAATGGTTATATATCTAACGAAAGAGTAAAGCATATACTAATGGAGAGAAATGTATCATCATGCTTTGTAATATTTCATACTACAAAAGGGGAATAACAAATATGTTCGAATTGAATATCTACCTACCTTTCCTTTAGGGGTGGTAAAGCTTTTGTTATTCAAATGCTTCGATATCGATATTTTTTTTGTAATATGTGCAGGTTATTGTGTTGTTGAAACTTGGAATCAAGCATATGAAAAATGAGTTAAGAGACGGTTATGTAATGTAATATCTTTATCTTTTAATTTGTGTATTCTCCATATATTAGATTTTTGTCACTAAAATTGACAAAGGGGGAAATTGTTAGAGCGTTGGTATTTCCAGGTTGGTTGTCATATTTTAGCATCAAAACTTAAAGTCGTTTGATTAGATTACTAGAGTCGACTTCATTAGGTTAGACTAGGAATTCTAGAAATGTTGAGACATACAAGTATTACTCTGAAGATATATAAACATTATGAAGACGTATCGACATCAACGAAGACTTCATCCTTCTACTTGAGGTTAATAATACAAGACTTGACTTGTTTCCGTTCCTACATACATTACTTTCAAGTCATTTAGATTTAAAACATAACATGCGAAGTTATATATATGAAACTCTAGTATTAGAGACTTGATCATCTTATTATGATTAAAGTGTCAAGAAAGAATATACAAGTTGTTTCACGACTGTTGAATATTGAATTACGAGTTATAATGTCTATCTTTTAAACTTTATAATTGCGCCATAGACATAATCGTTGTAACTTGTTACCAGTTTATGTAATGAACTTAAGATTGATTTTATGCCTAGAAGACTATGGTTAATTGCATGAGGAAGTAGATTTACGAACTTGTTTCGTAGTTGAAAGAAATCAATTGATTGGTGATCGGGTTCCTATTGGATATCTATAGCAGGACCGATCCATATGCTTTAGGGATCTTGGCAGGACCGATCAATCTGTACAAATCCGTCCTAAACCAAGAAATGGCCGTTCCAGACTTGCTTCGGTCACAAAGTGAAGGAGAAGGGTTGGTTTTAGGGAGGGAGAAGCGAAGAAAGTGTTGAGACCAGAATAGTTAATTCTGGAAGAGTAGTTGTTTGACTTGTATCAGAAAGTGAAAGCTAACAGAAGCTAGCAAGTGATTTCTGAGTGTTGTATGCTCCTGACCCAAAACTTGTTGTTTGGTGGAAATAGGTAGGACCTATTTATACAAGTCCAAGTGAAACGTACTCTGGTGTTGTAAGAAATAGAAACGGATGAGTAAATGGGAGGAGGTGGTAACCAGTAACGCCTGGAATTGATGTTCCATAATAAAGGAAAGCATTTTCACCATTACTCCCTATATTTACTAACCGCCTTATTCTTATGACACTTTAATGTAACGGGCGTAGTGTACGCCGCACGCTGTAAACCTCCAAACCAATACCCTTTATGAGCATCCCCTAGTTTGTGACATATGTTAGATATATCGAGTGTTTTCATGGGAAAACGTGTAGCATGGTGTTACGTGTGGCATGGTGGCATGCCAGTGGCCATGGTAGAGTCGGAATGGCTTTTCCATAGAATAGGCGCGGCCAAAATTAGGGTTTGGGTGCAAACCGTGATGTTTTGGCTTTGGGTCGCAAGTTAGGTGGCGGACTTGAACGACCGAGATCTGCATCTCAGAGGGAAGGATAGCCGTTGATTATTGCAACTCTCTGTTTTATCAGCCAGCGTTGAGCATGGCTTTGCCATAGAGTAAGCGCGGCCAAAATTAGGGTTTAGGTGCAAACCGTGATGTTTTGGCTATGGGCCGCAAGTTGCCATGCGTTAGGTGGCGAACTTGGATGGTCGAGATCTGCATCTCAAAGAGAAGGGTAGCCATCAATTATTGCAACCCTTCGTTTGTAGCAGCTAGCATTGAGCATGGCTTGGTCATAGAGTAGGCGCGGCCAAAATTAGGGTTTAGGCGCAAACCGTGATGTTTGGCTTTGGGCCGCAAGTTGCCATGCGTCAGGTGGCGAACTTGTGTGGTCGAGATCTGAATCTCAATGAGAAGGGTAACCGTTGATTATTGCAACCCTTCGTTTATAGCAGTCAGCGTTGAGCATGGCTTGGTCATAGAGTAGGCGCGGCCAAAATTAGGGTTTAGGCGCAAACCGTGATGTTTGGCTTTGGGCCGCAAGTTGCCATGCGTCAGGTGGCGAACTTGTGTGGTCGAGATCTGCATCTCAAAATGAAGGGTAACCGTTGATTATTGCAACCCTTTGTTTGTAGCAGCCAGCGTTGAGCATGGCTTGGTCACAGAGTAGGCGCGGCCAAAATTAGGGTTTAGGCGCAAACCGTGATGTTTGGATTTGGGCCGCAAGTTGTCATGCGTCAAGTGGTGAACTTGTGTCATCGAGATCTGCATCTCAAAGAGAAGGGTAGCCATTGATTATTTCAACCATTCGTTTGGTAGCTGGCGGCATGAAAGTATTGCCGGAAAGCTAGGATTTTTGTGTAGTTAGGCGCGGCCAAAAGCTGGGGTTTTGGCGTAGTTTTGGGCGCGACCACAATTAAGGCTTGGCGTTGGACCACAAGTTGCCACGCGTTAGCTGGTGACCTTGGACGGTTAAGATCTGCATCTTAGATGGAAAGGTGGTCGTTGATCGTTGCAACCCTTCGTTTTGGCAGCCAGTGACGTGAAGGAAAGGCTGGCATGGTATAGGCGCGGCCAAAACTAGGGTTTAGTGCAAACCGTGGTGTTTGGATTTGGGCCACAAGTTGCCATGCGTTAGGTGGCGAACTTGGATGGTCAAGATCTGCATCTCAAAGAGAATGGTAGCCGTTGATTATTGCAACCCTTTGTTTTGGCGTGGAGAAGTGGATGGCATGGTTTGCCATTGGCACGGTGGTGCGGCTGGCAAGGTTGGCATGCCTTGGCGTGGAGACGTGGCTGGCATGGTTTTCCATTGGCACGGTGGTGCGGCTGGCATGGTTGGCATGCCTTGGCGCAGAGACGTGGCTGGCATGGTTTGCCATTGGCACGGTGGTGTGGCTGGCATGGTTGGCATGCCTTGGCGCAGAGACGTGGCTGGCATGGTTTGCCATTAGCACGGTGGTGGGGCTGGCATGCTTTGGCGCAGAGACGTGGCTGGCACGGTTTGCCATTGGCACGGTGGTACGGCTGGCATGGTTGGCATGCCTTAGCATAGAGACGTGGCTGGCATGGTTTGCTATTAGCACGGTGGTGCGGCTGGCACGATTGTCATGCCTTGGCGCGGAGACGTGGCTGGCATGGTTTGCCATTGGCACGGTGGTGCGGCTGGTATGGTTGGCATGCCTTGGTGCAAAGACGTGGCTGGCACGGTTTTCCATTGGTACGGTGGTGCGGCTGGCATGGTTGGCATGCCTTGGTGCAGAGACGTGGCTGGCATGGTTTTCCATTAGCACGGTGGTGCGGCTGGCATGGTTGGCATGCCTTGGCGCGGAGGCGTGGCTGGCATGGTTTGCCATTGGCACGGTGGTGCGGCTGGCATGGTTGGCATGCCTTGGCGCAGAGACGTGGATGGCATGGTTTGACATTGGCACGGTGGTGCGGCTGGCATGGTTGGCATGCCTTGGCGTATAGACGTGGCTGGCATGGTTTGCCATTGGCACGGTGGTGCGGCTGGCATGGTTGGCATGCCTTACCGCGGAGACGTGGCTGGCATGGTTTCCATTGGCACGGTGGTGCGGCTGGCATGCCTTGGCGCAGAGACGTGGCTGGCATGGTTTTCCATTGGCACGGTGGTGCGGCTGGCATGCCTTGGCGCAGAGACGTGGCTGGCATGGTTTGCCATTGGCACGGTGGGAGAATTAGGGTTTGGCATATACAAAGGTGATGTCAGTTAATACTAAGGGTTCTGTCGTGGAACATGACACACGTATAGAAAAAATGGTACCCTGGTAATTCTTACGTAGGCATGCTGTTTGATTCAATAAGTGTGCTAGTGGTCATAGTGACGTCATATCAGATGCATAGTTTTATGATTTTAACCCTAAGCTAAAAACCACCATCAACATTAAGTCCCATGCTTAGCTCGGAACATGAGCATTGTTGCGAGGTAAGCATAAGATGGTGACAGACAAGGAAAAAACCAAAGCGGCGGGTCATGAAAGACGGCTAGGAAAATTCGTCTAACCTTTTTCGAGAGTATTTTGAGAATCTTTTATCCTTGCGTTGGCGGCCTTGCATGAATTCTATTTGCGTCGTTATTGGCTAGACGTGAAATAGTAGAGGCGGTTGCTGGTTGAGACACAGGATGTCAGCTTGATTTGGTCACGCGTCATCTTGGCTGGGCTAGGGAATGCGGAGGTGCTGGCTTAGCAAGTTGTTGGCGTGGATAGGAATGGGATTTGGCTTGGCACAACTCGGGGGCGGCTCGGCTCGGTCTTGGTGCAACTTGGCTTGGGCGCGGCTTGGTGCAGCTTGGGCGCTGCTTGGCTCGGGCACGGCTTGGCTTGGATCGGCGCGGGCGCAACTTGGACGCTGGCGTGGCGCGGATTGCTGGGGTATCATGAGGTAAGGCATGGCGCGGACTTTTGGGCATCGTGAGACTTATCCTTGCGGGCCGGATTGCCTTTTCTTATTCGTGGCTTAAAATAGGGAATCCTTTCCTTATTCGAACTTCAAAAGAATATTACTCCTATAAAAGGGTTGTTCTCCTTTTATTTCATTTTTCATCTTTGTTCTCACGTCTTTGTGCTAGCGGCAGAGTGGTAGCAGTAAAACGAGCTAACATTCCAGGTATGTACTCCAACGCTTCTTTTTTATCTTTTTCTTTTGTCGGTGCAAGCCCTAGCCGTAGATATACTCTCCATGAACCCGTAAAAATATTTTTTTTTTGTATGAATGATTCATCCTTTATAGCAGTATCATAGCAATATTAGTCGCCATGCCGATAGTAAGAAAAGCAAGTATTATACAAAACATGCGTGCATGAGTAGGTTGTTGTTATTAGTTTTATTCTCGTGAAAACCTAGCTTCAAGGTTGCCTTTCCCTTTTGTGGTCGTGTGAAAATATTACTCCCTTAGTTGCGAGCGTATTTCCATGATAGAGCATGACTTGACCTGGGTTGTACTTTCCGTGACTTCGCATGCTTCCCGCGGTACTATCTGATTTCGACCAATAGCGTATTTCCCTTGACATTACATGTGCCTCGTTGGGTAGCATCAGTCCCCATTCTCCTAGTCATGAATGTCGTGACGTGTGGCCAAAGAGAAATTTCCGTGACAAACACGTTATTGTTCGTAACCGATCTTGGTAATACTTTATGTATGTGATGTGATTTTCAATTGAGTTGTAGTAAATAGGTTCGTTGAGACTTGTGAAAGCAATAGATTTTAGATTTACAAAACTTAAAAACAAACAAAACTTAGCTCAAAATTTGATTGCAAGATATTAAAATAACCAAGACACTGATTCCACTATTACACATGAATGAATGATGGTAAATAATCCAAAACTCTAATTATCTTTTAAGTCCGTTATTTCTTAATTCACAAATAATCAGGCAAATTCTCAAAAATTAATTGTATCCCCTAAGCATAGATTATCTAAACAAAGCATAACCTATCTAATTGAATCACAACTAATGAAGAAAATTTTGCAAACAATTAAAAACTACGCAAAAGCAAAGATTGAGTGAATTATAAATTATAAATTAGAGAAAATAAGTAATTACCAATTATTCATGCGTAAATAGCTTCCTCATTGCCTTGGTTGTGAGAGAATTAGCCGCTCATCATGTTGGAAACACGCTCAAAAATCATTATTATTGCTCAAAGGGTGTTTACAAAGATGAAATGGAGAAAATGATGAAAATCGGGTGTTTGCAACGTTTATAATTTTTGCAAACACCGTTACAAAGAACGATAAAGATGAAATGTCAAGTTGTTTTTGTAGCTCTGCGACCCTCAGCTAATTGTCGTTAACACTGTAGCATGAACGACTGTCTTTTTGGGTCTAATGTTCTTCGTATGTTCTTCAAGCAGCAGTAGAAAACTCGTCTCTGCAACTCGATTAATCCTCACTCTGTTATGCTCTAAACTCTCCCAAACTCTCCGCCCCCCCTCTACTCGACCCCAGCAAACTATTTATACACCTTTAGACCAAGAATAACTCCTCATCAATCCAAAAAAATCTTCCCATTACTCGGAAATGAATGAAAATATTCTCGGGATATAATCTTTCCTTTCTTGCCTTCTTACACTGTCAATCAGTGTCTACACGCTCCAAACATGCTTCCAGGTCATCAAGGAATGGGTCAAGACGTTCAGAACGCATGCAATCTTTCCATATCAGCATCAGCATAATCCCGAGTATCTTCCTCCTATGTTTTGCAAGTCCACGCGAGATTGTAGCCAAATTTAAACGAAGAATAGACCCATACCAACCCTATTAGGCCCAAAGGTAGCTACCTAAACAATCACAGCCATTTAGTCTCACGGTAACAGCTTCAAAATCTTAACCCTAATTCTGGTTCTTTTGAAATCAGAATTTCCCGCCAAAACCAAAATTCAAAATGTAGAAGATGGGTGCGATGGATAAATGGGCTATATATAGCCGTGGGTGCCCCTTAGCAAAAGTGAGGGTCCGTATAGCAATTGTCCTCAGGGGGTCCAAAAAGCACTTTTCGAGCAACTTTTTCCGCATAAGTGTAATTCTCCAATAACACCTAAACAAACATAAAAACACCAAAATTAGTACAAAAATCGAGACTAACAATAGAGACACTGAGGACAACTCAGACACAAAAATGTGTCTATCAAATACCCCCAAACTTATTATTTGCTAGTCCCGAGCAAATCTAATCTAGAAAATAAAATGACTACACTTAGCACGTGCAGTAAGCCGTTAAACCGCTAGGTGGCCCTAGTGGCGGAGTGTTTTCTCCGGAGGGTTTACCAGAGGTGTACCCACAAAACCTTTACTCCAGCACCCTAGCTATCTACGCAAACCTTGGAAGGCACTAAAGAATCTCCTTGGTTGGCATACTTATTGACTACGGGAGGAAGTACCACGATGCGAAATTCCAATTTTTGTACACGAGTTTGCACTCAAGCATACTAAAATTCATATAAAGTGACAGAGCTCTACTCGGATAGTTTCGGACATCATAAACCTGAGTCAACCAATCACATGGATAGATTAAGAAGATGGATGTAGAGAAAAACGTGGATGATGTTGACTAAGGTGAACCTATCCTAATGGACTGAGATACGGGTCTAGACTAATATCAACAAACTGGCATATACAAGGGAACCAGTGGTCGATAATCCTAACTCTAGGTCAACTCAGCTGGCATATACAAGGGTACCAGTGGTCGACTTTATTGTATTTATTCCGGTTGGTCTAGTGGTCTGCAGTGGTTTTTTTTTTTTTTTTTTTTTTTTTTTTTTTTTTGTATCTCGGTCACACTATTTCACCCTAGCAATGGTAAAAAGAAAAAGAAAAAGAAGTGATCGGATTCTTTCGATGTTTCCATCACGAGGATATGGCGAAACTACCATGTTTTCTTTTCTAACACCTGAGCTCTGTGCTTTTATGAATAGACTCTTCTAGATGTTTCCATCTAATCAGATTGGTTCCTCAACTCCTACAACCAAAATATTTCCATCCACTTAGATTGGTTAGTGCCTAGAGCTGTCAACGGGGCAAGCTAGGGTCAACCCGGCCCTAGCTTGACAAGCCATGGACGGGTTAGGGTCAGCCCTAGCCCTAGTACTGTTCATGTACAAGCCCAAAACCCCAACCCTAGACCTAGACGGGTTGGCTCTGATGGGTTGCGGGTTGGCTTGTCAAATGGGATGGATGAAACATAAAATCACTTAAACGTATAAAAACTCAGTGGGTAGAGGGATTCGAACTCATCCCACCTTGGTTCATATCTGAAAACTATAACCAATCTTCCATTTCGTGGTTGTTGATTACTTTTGCTTGTTATTTTATATATAATTGTATATTTATGTTGGTCAATGCTTTACAAAATGCTAAGAAAGCACCCACTACTCCGTAACCCTAAATCAAAAAATGAAATTTGGATTGTATTAAATCATTAAGGAATATATGAACTTTGATTTCTAGCACAAAACCCTAAAATCATCCTAAAATTACTAAATTAGAAACTTAAAATTCCTAAACTAGTAACTCACATGAAAGTGACGGGTTGGCGGGTAACCCGCGGGTTGACCCTAGCTTGGCTTGTTTTTACTAGGGCTAGATATGACAACCCTAACCCGGCTGGTTTAGACAACGGGCCAAGCCAAGCCGGGTTGAAACAAGCCAAGCTAGGTCTAACCCGCGGGCCGGGTTAGAAATTGACAGCTCTATTAGTGCCGACCTTAATAAACATAAATTTCTAGGCTCTGGAGTTTATTTATTGCAACTAAAAGCTAACAAAAAGTTTCTTCCCCACCCCAAACTTAAAGCTAGCATTGTCCTCAATGTTTCTAATGAAAGAGCAATACCAAAAAGTAAAATAACAAGAGGAATCAGTAAAGAGAGAAGTCGGAAAAATAGTACCTGGGTGAAGAAAGAAATCAAAAACTAATATACAACATACAATCGCCTCGATAGTCAATCAAGGGTAAACAGGGTCCTCCAGAGGGACCTCCTCAACATCACCTATAGGAAAGGGCTCTAAAAAGGGTTTCATTCCCTGACCGTTAACCTTTGAAGAACTACTACCATACGGTGTCTCGATCTCAACAGCTCCATGAGGAAAGACAGTGCGAACAATAAAAGGACCCGTCCACCGAGAACGTAGCTTCCCAGGGAAAAGATGCAAGCGGGTATCATACAGAAGAACTTTTTGACCTGGAGAAAATGACTTCCTTAAAATATTTCTATCATGCACAAGTTTCATTTTGTTCTTATACTCCTTAGCACTATCGTAAGAATCTATACGAATCTCTTCCAACTCATTGAGCTGGAGTTTCCTCTGGGCTCCTGCCTTGTCAAGTGAAAAATTTAGCTGCTTAACAGCTCAGTAAGCTCTATGTTCTAACTCAACAGGTAAATGACATGCCTTGCCATAAACAAGCCGATAAGGCGACATTCCAATAGGGGTTTTAAACGCCGTAGGTAAGCCCATAAGGCATCAGTAAGCCTAGACGACTAGTCTTTCCGATTAGGATTAACTGTTTTCTCTAATATACGTTTTATCTCCCTATTAGAAACCTATACCTGACCACTAGTCTGCGGATGATACGGGGTAGCTACCTTATGTGTAATACCATATTTCTTCATCAAAAGCTTAAAAGGTCCATTACAAAAGTGCGACCCTCCATCACTAATTATAGCTCGCGGTGTACCAAAACGTGTAAGTATATTATTTTTCAAGAACTCAATCACAACCCTATGGTCATTGGTCTTACACGCAACCGCCTCAATCCACTTAGAGACATAGTCTACAGCGACAAGGATGTATAAGTTACCAAAAGAATTAGGAAACGGACCCATAAAGTCAATACCCCACACATCAAAAACCTCAACAACTAAAATAGGGTTTAAGGGCATCATGTTCCTACGGGAAATGGTTCCTAATTTCTGGCAACGTTCACAAGTAACACAAGAATCGTGGGAGTCTTTAAACAACGAAGGACAATAGAATCCACACTTTGCAATATCTTAGCAAAATAGATCTTCTTAGCACTAAAGTGACCCCCACAAGCATGATCATGACAAAAGGAAATAATCTGGACTGGTCACTCTCGGGTATACATCTCCTAATAACTGTCCGGACAATACTTAAACAAATAAGGATCATCCCAAAAGAAGTGCTTAACCTCGGCTAAAAACCTAGAACGATCTTGTTTACCCCAATGTTGGGGCATTCGACCAGTAACAAGATAATTGACTATATTTGCATACCAAGGTGATTGGGAAACAGAGAACAATTGTTCATCAGGAAAGCTATCCCTTATATGAAGGGAATCATTAGGGGAACTAATAACTAGCCTAGACAAGTGGTCTGCTACTACATTTTCTGCACCCTTTTTGTCTCTAATGTCTGGACAAATTCTTGTAATAAAAGGATCCATCTAATCAATCTAGGTTTGGTATCCTTCTTAGACAAAAGGTATTTCAAAGCAGCATGATCAGTATAGATTACGATCTTAGAACCTAATAGATAGGGTGTAAACTTGTCTAAGGCAAACACAATGGCCAACAGTTCCTTCTCTGTAGTGGTATAGTTCAACTGGGCATCATTCAGAGTTTTGCTAGCATAGTAAATCACATGAAGTAATTTGTTTTCTCACTGACCTAGCACAACACCAATAGCATAATCTGAAGCATCGCACATGATCTCAAAGGGTAGGTTCCAGTTAGGTGCCTGGAATATGGGGGCGGTAGTAAGTAAAGTCTTAAGCTTCTCAAAAGCCTTTAAACAAGCATCATCAAAGACAAACTTAACATCTTTTGCAAGCAAATTGCAAAGAGGTCTAGAAATCAAGCTAAAATCCTTAATGAATCGACGATAAAAACCTGCATGCCCTAAGAATGACCTAACATATCTTACGGTTTTTGGGACCTGTAAAGTCTTGATAAGGTCAACTTTGGCTTTATCTACCTCTATACCCTTAGAAGATACGATATGCCCTAAAACAATTCCTGATCGAACCATAAAATGACATTTCTCCCAATTAAGCACTAGATTCTTTTCCTTACACCTAGTCAACACTAATGACAAATGATGCAAGCACTCATCGAAGGACGAACCAAACACTGAAAAATCATCCATAAAGACCTCTAAGAACCGTTCTACCATATCTGAAAATATGCTCATCATGCAACGCTGAAAAGTCGCAGGGGCGTTACATAGCCCGAAAGGCATGCATCTATACGCAAAGGTACCAAAGGGACATGTAAAAGTGGTTTTCTCCTGGTCTTCTGGGGAAATAACTATCTGATTATAGCCAGAATAGCCATCTAAAAAGCAGTAATGACTATGTCCAACTAATCTCTCTAGCATCTGGTCGATGAAAGGAAGGGGAAAGTGGTCCTTCCTAGTGACCTTGTTCAATTTCCTATAGTCAATACAGACACGCCAACCCGTGGTCACCCGGGTTGGGATTAACTCATTGTTATCATTATGGAATACAGTAATATCGGATTTCTTGGGAACAACCTGAACGGGGCTGACCCACTTACTGTCTGAAATGGGGTAGATAATGCCTGCATCTAACAGCTTAAGAACCTCGGTTCGAACTACTTCTTT
Source organism: Papaver armeniacum (assembly GCA_023531295.1). Classification (NCBI taxonomy): domain Eukaryota; kingdom Viridiplantae; phylum Streptophyta; class Magnoliopsida; order Ranunculales; family Papaveraceae; genus Papaver; species Papaver armeniacum. Next base: position 278,615 of record JAJJWW010001088.1, on the reverse strand, counting down.
CATATTAGGGTTTAGTCTTCGTTGCATCTCCCTAGAAGGTTTGGTATCTTCCTATAAATAGATCTGATGCATACAAATAGTAGGACTTATACCCTTAATGTCTGCTATGGTCCACCCTAAAGCTTCCTTGTTGTTTTGAAGGACGGTCACTAGCCTACTTTCCTGATCACTATCCAAGTCGGAAGCAAAAATCACAGGTAAAGCAGACGGGCCTAAAAACACATACTTCAGGGTATCTGGTAATGGTTTTAGGTCCAACTTAGGAGGCTCTTCTAACATAGGAACTAGGGTAGACTTAGAAACGGGTAGGGGTTCGAACTTAGGTTTCCAGCCATTACTAGTGTCTATCAAAGGGGTTGAATCTAACAAAGCATTCACATCATTAATCACATCATCATCATCAAAATCAATTCCAAAGTGAGCTAGGCATTTCTCTAATGGATCTTCTAACAAAGTGTTTGGTAATGACTCCTCGACTAATGTTCCTATCATGTTTACCTCTTCTATGCTCGAGTCATCTAGTTCGGAGGGTAGCTTACTAATATGAAAGACGTTCAGCTCAATAGTCATATTACCAAAAGACAAATTCATAATACCAGTTCGACAATTAATGATCGCATTAGATGTAGCTAAAAACGGGCAACCTAAAATTACCGGTATCTGGTTCTCTGGGTTAGGGACAGGTTGGGTATCTAGGATAACAAAATCCACCGGATAAATAAACTTGTTGACCTCTATGAGAACATCCTCGATCACACCCCGAGGAATTTTAACAAACCTATCAGCTAACTGAAGAGTCATCTAGGTAGGTTTCATCTCACCAAGTCCTAGCTTAAGGTACACATGGTATGGGAGTAAGTTCACACTGGCTCCTAAGTCAAGCAAAGCTTTCTCAACACGGTATTTACCTATTATGCAAGAAATAGTAGGGGACCCTGGGTCTTTATACTTAGGAGTAGTGGTATTCTGAATAATAGAACTCACGTGACTAGCTAGGAAGGCTTTCTTTTGAACACTAAGCTTACGCTTTCGTGTACACAAGTCCTTAAGAAACTTGGCATAAGCGGGAATCGCAATCGCATCCAACAATGGGAGGTTGATAGTAACCCGCTTAAAAACCTCCAATATATCATTAAAGTTGGACTCCCTCTTAGTTGGAACTAGCAGCTGGGGGAACGGGGCTCTAGGAACAAAGCCTGGCTCAATATGACCCTCATTGGTCTCTTTAGAGACTCTATCAGTCTCCTCATCATTTTCTGGCTCAGATGTAGGATCATAATATCGCAATGTACAAGGTTCGCGGGATTAATAAACGACGGCGTCGCGAGGGAGTCGCAGAGAGCTAAAATAAACGACGCAATGGATAACGACAGGCTAAACATAAAGAAGACGTGAGAACCGGCGAGGATAAGAAGTGTCGCGAGAGTGAATGTTTGTGCATCTCGACACTTCGCGGTACATTCCCAAAATAAAGGGGAGCTTAGCTGTCATCCACTATGTATTACCCTATATAAAGGGCTAAATGAGTCTGTAAGAGAGGGAGATCTTTTTAGAATTGTTAAGCAAGTCAATAGGAGAGAGAAAGTGAAAGAGCATTTTAATTTCTAAGTGTAATTCTATTATCCTGTGTAAACATTTCACGAATTCAATCAATAAATATTCTTGATCTTACATCTTTCAATGGATTAATTAAGCAAAATCGAGTAAGGGGTGTAGTGTGGGAAATCCTGCTACTACATATGCGCTAGAAACAGGGACGAGCAGAGATTGACGAAGAAATTGGAAAGAATTTGGATTAACGAGAGAAAAGATTTGGAGAAGATACTCAAGAATTCATTGAAAAAGAGAAATGGCTAGAAGAAGAAACATACAAGGGCAACCAACGATTGTAAGAAGAAGTGGGAGACTTGCTGGAGAAAGGAGGAATGAAACCGGAGAATCATCAAGGATGAGTATGAGAGATGATGGAGAAAATCAAAATCAGTCACCGATCTCACCAGTAGCAAACGCGGGCCGGGGATTATGATAGAGTAAGTGTACATACTTGGAGGTCTCGATTCGAAGACGAGAGAGAAGAGGAGCGGCAGATGGTGAGTAATGGACAAGGAGGAGAAGAACAAGGAATGAATGGAGAAATGAATCCGAAAACGAAGAAATCGCAAAGATTAGAAAGATTGAGACAAACAATACACGAAGAGAGACGACTAGAGGCGGAGGAACGAGCAAACTTGACAAGACAGAACCATGAATTGAGAATGGAAAATATGAGATTGCAAAATAGGAGATCAAGAAGTAGTGCGAGATCAAGTTCAAGGTCGACTAGGGAAGAAAGAAGGAGAGTTTTACCAACAGAAAGTACCGAAGAAGAAAACCAACAAGAAACACAAAATCCAAACACAGAACGTGGCGAGAGAAGAGGGGAAATGGAAGATAGTTATATTCCTCAGCCCGAAAATCGTCAAGATGAGCGGAATAGGGAGAATCAAGGAAACATGCAACTCCAGGGGCCGAATGACCCAATTGCTGAAGGAAGAATGATCTTGCAGGAGAGAAGAATTGAGAAGAAACCGAGAAATTGAGGATGACATTGAGAGGCACTACATTGAACAAACACGAATAGCTCGCGAGAGAAAAGGATAAGAGCAGAAATGGAAAATCAAGAGATGGAAGAAGCAATCCGCGAGAATAACCATGACAACCGGAAAGAAGGAGGGAACAAAATCGTACCAACAGAAATATTAATGAAGAATATGAGAGGGCGCAGATGAGAGCCGAGAGACAGCCAAGAAGAGAGAACAATCGATATAATGGCGTGCGAATTGAAGAAAGAAACGAAGAAGAGCGTCGCGAGGGGAAAGGAGAGAAGAAAATAACGAGCAAGAAGGTCAAAACAGGCACGAGCGAAGAAGGAGAGAAGCGAGCTAAAAAGACCGGTGGAGTCAAACTCGAGGCAAATGAACAAATCCTAAGAGAATCGGGTGAAATGAGAGGACTAATGAACAATAGAAGGGAAGGAGGAAGGAAACAATTGGACGAAGCCATCGCAGAGGCTGCGAAGAATCCTTTCACGCTAGAAGTACAGATGGGAGGAATACCTCCTAAGTGCAATCTACCTGCATTAACCAACATCTTTGATGGAACAACTTTGTGCGGTACAACATATCAAGGCTTATATGAGGTGTATCTTTGCGGTGGGAGAACCATGATGCTATACTATGCAAATATTTCGCATCAAGCCTAATTGGAGAAGCACTAAAATGGTTCGAGGGTCTACCAAGGAACACAATCACATCATTCAATCATTTACAAGCCACATTCCCGGGAGCATACATAAGTAACAACTCTTCACGACCCGGGTATTGAAGATGTATTCGGGTTGAAACAAAGGGTTGGCGAGAGCTTAAGGCGATTGACAATAAGATGGAGAACCATGTGTAGCGAAATGGCGGGACGGGTTGAGGAAAGATATCTCATCCTCTCATTTGTGAATGCTCTTTTCGCGACTAACTTGTTATACATTCAAATTTTTAGAGTCAAAAATACAATCACGATGGCGTAATCTGCGAGAGTTACGGGAAGAATATATCGCCTTAGAAGAAAGACAGAATGAAATGAATTCTTATCCGTCGCGAACACAAACTCGAATGCTGCGACGCAAGCTTGTTACCTCAATTCATAAATACAATGGCGAGCACTTCGCAAGGACAAAGAAGCGAGGAAGGTCGATGAGGGACAGCGGAAGATAGTAGCTATGGGAAGTCATGACCAGGAGGAGTTTGAACAAGAAAGGAACTATTACAACCGTAATGACAATAATAAGATTCAAAGGCTAGATCATGTGCAAGAAACTTACGGTGGACGAAGGCAATATAACCATGGAGGGCGAGAGAAGTCGCGAGAATAATATGGGAACCAATTAAGATGCCTCCACCGAATGCTAGTGTGGAAAAGATCTGGGAAGCTATACTTGTGATGGAAAATGTACCGGCACCTTGGAACGTGGGAATGGAACCACCGCCAAAGCGATAGAAGTCATGAATTTTGTTCTTATCATCGTTTCCATGGACATCAAACAAATGATTGTAGAAACATAAAGAGAATTATTCTTAGGATGATTGATCGGGGAAGCTAAATCACTTTCTAAAGGGAGAAGAAACAGGCGGACATTACCACCACCACCCGAGATGCACGGAGACGAAGTGTCGGCGAAAGGAAAGGAAACATTTGTTATAGAAGTTGGAACAAAAGCTAAAAATTTGAATTGCAACTCTATCGTCCACTCCTATCGCACAATCGAAGATTTTCATGACAACGTGCTCGGTAGAGTCTTTGCGAGAGATGCTAATGATAAAGAAATAATGAGCTCAGCGAGAACGACGCAGACTAGAAAAGTGGCAGTGAAGACCATTTCTTTCTCTGCAGATGAAGTGCCAAAAGGAAGAGAAACACATGATAGCCCGTTGGTTGTGAAACTAGAGATTAACCCAAAACCAGTTGATGGAGAAGATGATGAGGCGAGAAGCTTGTCGGGCGATCAACCGAATCTTAATCGACACCTAAGTTCGGTGAATATTCTCTTCTACCATACTTACAAGACGATGGGAGGAAAAGATGAAGATTTGATCCCCTCTACATACAAGATATATGGCTTTAATGGCACTGCAAACAAACCAAAGGGAGAGGTTCGCATGAGAATACCTCTACAAGGATTATCAATCGATATTTTATTCTCGTGTGGTTGACGTGGAATCTCCATACAATGCGCTGATTGGGAGGCCATGGCTTCATGAGATCTTGGGAGTAGCATCAACATATCATCAATGTATAAAATTTCCACATCCAAATGGCATTGGTATTATACAGGGAGATTGGAAGGAGTCGCAACAATGTCATGAAGTAGATGTAGAAAGCTGCGAAGAAAGAAATGCCAAAAGAAAAGGTTGGAAACAACATGTGAGAGATGAGCAGAGAAAGGAGAAATTGATGGTGGATGCCATAGAAGTAAGGACTGAACATACCTCGCGAGGTGAATGCCTAGAGACGGGCGAATGTTATGGTAATAAAGAAGCAAAGGATATGAGGAACAAAAGGCATAAGAAGTGAATAATCAACAAAAACAGGAGAAAAAGTAGCAATTGAAGTAATGATGTGCGAGAATCTCGCAGACAAGAGTATATGGGAATTCAGTTAAGAAAGAAAAATGAAAATACAGAATTGTGCGAATACTTCGCAAACAAGTATCGACAAATAATGAAACATGAATGATTGAATGATTTAACAAATATGAATGAGTAAAAGAATGGGACGAACCTTTATGGCGTACACCTAGTTCGCGAATAACATTTCGTAAGAGGCAAATGTAAGACCTAAAGTGCGTCATATAAGGGGGTATCTCTCGACATGGCTCGGGGGGAAGGTTACACCGCTCCCGAAGCTGAGTCATGAAAATTTGGGGCCCATGAAAGCCTATCCGGAAGAGGTACCTTGGATTCCCAACTATATATGTAGGTTATACCGGTTGGGCGACCAGGGTCTCTTCTTAGGAGTCGATGTATGCTCAAGGCGCCGAGGTACACGGTTGAGCCAGAGTGCCCGGGATGGATGAACCTACCCTGGCCATTCTTGGCAAGTCTTGGCATATGTTGCACTCGCCCAAGAAAACTCCACTTAGGGTGCAGCCTCGTAACCATAAACCCTATAGGTATAAGGGATAAGAGGCTGCGAAAGCAACCCAGTTGTTGTTAAGACCGGATGGGAGGAGCTAGTCTTGTATGGCCGATGTTTCGCCTCCTTGAAGGGGCAACCGGGGAGATGATAAGGGCGACGCTCTCCATTAGGGGGGGTGTCAAAACAGACGCAAATGTCATGAGGCTATGTTTTCGCAAGAGAATTTAGGCTTGTCATATTTGTGCAATTATCCTGCAGAGGCAATAATACTAACGCGAAGGTAAGGCGAGATCAATGGGTCTTTACACGAAAGTGTACGGACGTCCTGCGATTTCGTCGCACGACGGCAATGTCATGGGGCTTTATGTTCGCAAGAATATCTAGGCCTGTCATATTGTCGCAACTAAAACATCCTGCAGAGGCAAAAATACTTGGAAAATGATAAGACAAGATCAATGGGTCTTTACATGCAAGTGTAAAGACGTCCTGCGATTTTGTCGCGATTAAAGGTGGCAGGGGAAGACCTCTAATTAGGGAGGTCTGACTTGGAAGACCACACATAAATGATAAGGCAAGGTCAATGGGCCATTGCATGAAAATGTAAAGGCGGCCTGCGATCTTGTCGCCACAAGAAGAGATAAAATAAAGACTACTGATGGATGCCTGCGACCTCGTCGAAACATCAGTGAAGAATACATTTCAAAACGATGATGACTGAGTAAAGATCATTTCGTAAAATTGAAAGCGAATAAACTTGCGAGATTATAGTCGTAGTTAAGAAGAAGAAAATAAGAGAATTATTTAACAAGGATTTTAATCTTTCAAAACAAAAAGACAGTCGCAGCAAAAGTTATAAAGCAGTTAATTCTCTACATCAATTTTATCATCTTCACCAATAATTTTCTCAGCTTCACCTTCACCGGTCAATGGATGTTCATCAGAAATATTCTCAGCACCTTCGTTCTCGCCAGCTGGTGGATATCCATCAGCAATTTTTTCAGTCAGCTCTTTGTTGATAACTTCAGAATTAGCGATATCTTCGCCGCTTTCATAGTCATAATCACTATCAGGAGGATTAGGGACTTCATCATCACTTACTTCCAGAGGATCAACATGTATAGGATCAAGAGACTTAGACAGTAAAATCTCATTCACAAGGATTTCAGCTTTGAGGGGAAATTGACGAAGCAGCGCTTTTTGACGGTTTTACTATCTATATCTTTACAGTCAGACATGTAATCAAATCTACGTTCTGCACGGTCGCGAGAACGAGCAAGAGACGCGGCGAGCAGCCCATTGTCCTTGCGAATTTTCGAATAATCAGATTTGAGGGTGGAGATAGTGGAGCGAAGCTTTTTCTCAGAATCTGCATAATAAACACGCAATAAAAGATTAAAAGAGATCCTTACAACATTCTTTGGAATTTTCAAGATAAATAAATGAATTAAGGTAGTAAATAATTTGTCAAATAATTTGACTACCTTCCTTTTGAAGAGTAAGTTGTTGAATTAAAGCCGCGAAGTTATTCCCAAGACAGTCCGTGTAGAAGGTTATAAGCAAATAATTGGGTTCATCATCAAATGAGTCTCCTTATCAGCTTGGTTTTGTGAAGAAACTTTTCTTCCAAAACCTTTCAATGAATGAGGATTGGTTGATAGCGAGATCAAGCTAGCAACTTCTCTTGTGAAGTGTCAGAATTAGAAACAAGTATGGTTTAATTTTCATGGTTTAACGAAATTGATCTTTTGTGAGATCGAAGCTTGGAAGAGGTTCGAGAGTTGATCTAAGGTTGTTGCGATTTTTGGGATGTGATATCTCTCGGTAGATTGAAAAGGAGCGGGATTTGGTGCATTGTTCTTATGAATTGCTGGAGATTTGGAAGGTGGTTGCTCGCTTTACACGGAGTATGAAGGAAAGTGGTCTTGCAGCCAAACGATGTGGCTTTGTTGCAATTATTAGTTGGAATTCTACCTTGAATATTTCGGTGAGTTTATCTTGATTGGTGAGAAGGTGTCTCGGATGAATGAACTGGAAGCTCTTCAAGAATGAGTTGATTTAGGTCTTGTTGAAGCAATTTTATGCGGGATTTTTGGTTCGAGGCAAAGAAGTGATTTAACCGAATGATTGAACCCTACCATGGTTTAGTGTGGTGAGCTTTATGTTCTTTGCATAGTGAAGGAAGGCTTTTGGATCTTTGTGTTCTTGCGGCTAGAAGATAGCTATCATGGAGGAGAGGCACATTGATCTTTATTCTGAGGCAAAAGTGGTTTTGCGGCTCGAGTTGAGATCGCCACCTTATTGACAATGTAGGATAGTGTGAGATGGGGCTAGGCGAACAAGATAGTTGGAGCTTTGTCTCTTGTGAAAGAGTTCGATTCTCATCATGGTGATAAAGTTTCCAACTCCAAATTAGTTTTAGTTCCAGTCGGCTCGAGAATAAGAGATTTGACGGCGAGATAAGTCATTTCCGGCCACAATCCCGGACTAAATTTTGAGTATTTTCTACACGGGTTTCTCATCCTTGTGGGCTTGGTGGACTCTCACTAATGGACTTTGAAGACTTGACCCTAATTTTGGAAGGAGAGAAGGCTATAAAGGGGAGGTTTTCTACAACACGTAATATATCTTTTTGCTTGGAATTCTTTTGGAGAGCCACTTTTGTTTACGCTTCTAGGGTTTGGTTTTGTTCTTCTTCTTCCTTGTTTATTATTGAATATTGATGATGATGAACTCCATAGCTATGAGTAGCTAAACACCTTATTGGTTATGGGATAAAAGTTGATTTCTCAACATGCTTTTGATTGAATGAATTAGTTTTGTCTCGAGTTTGTGATTCACAATTAATAGTGTCATAAGATTTGAAAACTTGTTAGGTTGAGTCAGGAATCAATCCGATTTGTGTTCATCTCTAGAGCTATATTAGGGTTTTCATTTGTTTATCCACGATTCTAAGTAGCATAATTGTGGTTAGTGCTTGTAGTGATACATCTTTATTAGTCACAAGTGAGTCATAACTTTTGTTAAAACGTCTAGTGCTTTTACATTCGTTTGCATTGATGAGTCTTATTCCATAAAACTTAATGCTCTTAGGGAGTTAAACTTAATTGTGCTTTTACACTTTAGGTTGCTTTCGGCAGAAGAATTCACATATGCATCTTTTAATGTGGTTGTGATGAAAACGGGTTATACTTGCGATCACGGTATCCTAGGACTTTTAATAAATACGAGATTTTACCAATTCTAATTATTGATGAAAATACATGTTTGTGAATGATACTATCCCTTGACCAATATCTTCTCCTTATTGATTTCTCAAATTACTTACTTTGCTTTTAATTATTTTTATTTGCTTAAATTCAACAAACATACCTTGGGGTACTTTAGAAGCAAATTTACATAACAACAAACGCCTCTACGAACTCTTCCTTACCTTGTGCTTCATTTTAAATTTGAGTGCGTAGAAAGTGAAATTATTTTTGACGGATTGACACACGGTCAAATTTTGAGCGCCGTTCTTGGGGGCATACGGCTTGTTATTAAGTTTTAGTTTCTTTTACAATTTACGATCTTTGTTTTTCGATTCTTGTCTTGTTTCTCACTTGTTTGCGAGAATTGTTTGCAGGTGCATAATCTCGGCTTCTAAGGATTGGAATTATCCAAGGTGCGGGATAGCTACTAGACGCGGCACAATCCTCCAACCAAGTAAAGGCACAACGGACGAGACGACGGAGGAAGTAGGAGAAGAGATTTTCCAACATCAAGAAGACGAAACAATGGGTGATGCAAATCGTTCACTCAAGGACTTAGCTTCTCATAGGCTTGATACACAACGGTGTATTCAAACGAACTCTACTTTTGAGATAAAGCGGGGTTGCTAGAGAATTACCTAAATTCCATGGCATGGTGAATGAAGATCCTAACAAACATCTTTTGGACTTCCACACCATTGTCACGGCTATGCTTCCAGCAAATGTTGAGGCGGATGGTGCAATGTTGAAGGTTTTCGTTTCTCTTTAATGGATAGTGCTAAGGATTGGTTGTACTATTTACCTCCAGAGTGTCACAACATGGAATGGGTTGAAGAAACTCTTTTTGGAGAGATATTTTCACTGCATCCAAGGCTACTCAAATTCGCAAAGAAATTTGTGGGATGAAGCAAAACGTGGGAGAATCCTTATATGAATGTTGGGAGTACAAGAGAAGATTGGTTGCAAGCTGCCCTCACCACCAATTTAGTGACGCTATGATCATCCAATACTTCTATGAGGACTTCAATCTAGTGATAGGAATCTTATTGGCGGTTGCGGGTGGTGGTGCACTAGTTAGCAAGACGGTGGCACAAGCTAGAGAGTTGATTGAAAACATGGCGGCGAACTCACAGATGTGATTCATGAGTGAAGTGAATGGAGGAACTTCGTCAACAAATGGGTAACATGACAGCAATGTTGCAACAAGTTGCATCCGCGGTTATACCAACTTCTCCTCAATCTTATGAAGACGAGCAAGCTAATGCGATCTTTCCAAATCAACAAAGACGATGATCCCTACTCAAACACTTACAATCCGGGATGGAGAGATCACCCAAATTTTAGCTATGCCAACAAACAAGGAGCGGTTCAACAACCTACCTTCAACTCTTCAAGTGGATTTCAACCTCAACAACAACAATTCAGTAGAGACAACAATTTGGTAACCTCAAGCATCAATGCAAACTCAAGGTGATATTGATGCAAAGCTTCAAACTTTTATGCAAGGTATTTCTACCATGTTCAAAGAGAACAAGAGACTAAGAGTGCCATATGAGTCTTGCTTTTGTGATAAATCAAAATTCTCTTTAGACAAGTTATTTATTTGATCACCGCATAGGTATGAAGATTATCTAAGAGATTATACCGCTCCATCCAAGCATCTCTTTCAACTCGAACTTCTTCAACGATAGACTCCGTCTGATATATCTCCATTATTCGTTTCTGATTTAATACTTGGAGGACGAGCAAGGGTTTGAGTTGTAAAAAAAAAAAAAAAAAAAAAAAACTCGTGAAGAATTATCACGATGGCGAGAGCATACCTTTTAATTCTTCATTCTTCTTGCGAAGATTATCACGATCAAGTGAGATACTGAGAAATTTTTGATTTTCAAGATGGAGATTATTACATTTCACAGCCATAACTTGGAGATCATCCTTCAGCCTTTTAATCTCCTGAACTAAAGATGCTTGCGAGATCCTATCAGGACCAAGATGCTTACTTAAAATCTCGCAGACGCTGGATTTGACAGGATCAGCAGAAGTCTTTTTGGCATCATTCACGAGATCTGAAAGAACCTTAAAGGCCACATCTATCCCCTCCAAATTTTCTGCCGTTAGAGGAATTTGCTCAATCAAAGAAAACGAGTGATCCTTTGTCAAAGGAACCTCAGGAGAAGAAGAGGTTTCAGGAAGAGAAGTGATTGGAGAAATAGAAGGGGCATTGATAATAGGAGGAGGTGTAAGATTGTCTGCAGTAGGGCTATTATGAGGAACTTGGTCTATGAGGAGTTGAGGTATAGGAATGTTGCCGCGGGTAATGTTACCACAGGAAGGAGGTACAGAACTATCTTGCGAAGATTTCGCAGCAGGAGACGAAGGTTTGAAAGAAGGAAATGGAACGTCGGGAGTAACAGGCTTAGATTGGCGAAGCCTTTTAGGAGTTTTGTCAACATTTCCATCATCCTGCGAATAACAAATTAAATAAGAAACAGGGGCAACAATATATTGTTAATAAAAAACAAATGTTTCTTAAATACCTTGTCACTCCCAGACTGTCTTTTTGAAGCCATAGATTTTGCTCGCGAAGAGGGCTTTTGTTGCGTGAGGGGTTCTTGTTGCGAAGTAGGTTTCGGTGGCGAACCCAAAGAAAGAAGAGGGTCCTTCACGGTAAATTTAGTTCTGGATTGGTTCTTGCTAAACAACAATGGCAGAAAGAGAACTACAAAGTTAATCATACCAGTATGATTTCAACAAGAAAAGTTAATTTGATCAACCACAAAATCAGCTAGATATGGCAAAATTAACAAACCTGGACGCCATGAGAGTAACAACCGCTAAGGAATAGCAAAAATGGTGAAGAAGACGGTAAGAGACAATAACAGGCAAACACTTGCAGAACGATGAAGAAGAAGAACACTTGCAGACGATGAAGAAGACGAAAAGGAAAAGGAAAATTCTTCACAGGGGGTGCTCCTATAAATAGACGAGAAAAAATGTTATGACCGGTTAACATTAAATGCACCGGTAAAGGAGGTAAACATAGACACGTGTAAACGGTCACTACTAAATCCAAGGAAGCCAGACGAAAAGAACTTTAGTAGAATCCAAATATACAACGTATTTCCTAATAGGCGAGAATAGCTTGCGAAATTGATTATTTTCTGTAATTCATGAGGCAAGAAACGATACTTCGTATATGTATTACAAAGAAACTTCGGAACTTCGCAAAAGAATAGAGGCAAGTACGTACTTTTCAAGGAAAGTATTCTTTCGCTCGTTCCTTCACCAATTGAAACCAAGGAATATGACAACAATGAATTTTTCCTTCAAATCGCTCTTCAAGCGATATTCAAGGAAAAAGAGGCAAGATGTAGGATCATAATATCGCAATGTACAAGGTTCGCGGGATTAATAAACGACGGCGTCGCGAGGGAGTCGCAGAGAGCTAAAATAAACGACGCAATGGATAACGACAGGCTAAACATAAAGAAGACGTGAGAACTGGCGAGGGATAAGAAGTGTCGCGAGAGTGAATGTTTGTGCATCTGCGACACTTCGCGGGACATTCCCGAAAATAAAGGGGAGCTTAGCTGTCATCCACTATGTATTACCCTATATAAAGGGCTAAATGAGTCTGTAAGAGAGGGAGATCTTTTTAGAATTGTTAAGCAAGTCAATAGGAGAGAGAAAGTGAAAGAGCATTTTAATTTCTAAGTGTAATTCTATTATCCTGTGTAAACATTTCACGAATTCAATCAATAAATATTCTTGATCTTACATCTTTCAATGGATTAATTAAGCAAAATCGAGTAAGGGGTGTAGTGTGGGAAATCCTGCTACTACATCAGAAGGGTGAACTACAGCATGTTCACTATCAGGCATGGTTACCTTGTTGTCTACCACTCTACCACTCCTAAGGTTTTTAATAGCATTCACATGTTCTGATGGTCTTCCACCTACTTCATGAACTCCTCTAGGATTGGGTTGAGTTTGACTAGGAAACTTACCTTTTTCCCTCAAAGACTCATTTATCTGACTAACCTGGGTTTTCAACTCGGAAATAGCCTGAGAGTTAGCATAACCTATACTCTTACTTTCATCTATCCCTTGCGCAACCATTTGGTTGATCTTTTCAGAGCTTTTAATATACGAGGCGAGAGTATCCTCTAAACTTGTGATCTTTTTATCCAAATGGTTCTGAACCTGGGTTGACTCAAGAGTTCTTAGCATAACCAAAACATGGGGAGGCTGAGAATTACTAGACTGACCTTGATTCTGGCCCTTAGACCAAGAAAAATTAGGATGGTTTCTCCAACCAGAATTATAGGTCTCTGAGTATGGGTCAAACTTTTGACGGTTTTCAAACCTAGAGTTGTTATAGAAAGCATGGGCTTGCTCTTCACTAACCTGACCTTCCCAAAATGAGTTATCGGGCTCTATTCCACAACTAGAGACTTGAGAGGTTCTATTAGGTTCAACAAGGGACCTATTTTTAGACTGACCCATTTCCAAAGCTTCTAACCTTCTAGACAAAGCAACAAACTTCGCATCTGACGCAAAACTCGTATCTACCATATTGGTGCTACTTATATTAACCAAGAGTCTTTTAGGGGGTTCGACACAAGACTCCCACTGTTGGGATTTCTCAGCAACAACTCCTAAGAAGGTAAAGGCATCCTCAGCACTTTTATTAGTGAACTCACCAGCGCACATAGACTCGACCATGGCTTTGGTTGAATAGTCTAAACCATCATAAATAATCTTTACAAGTTTCATCTTATCAAATCCGTGGTGAGGACACTGGGATAGGAGATCATTGGATCTCTCTAAAAACCTATAAAGAGACTCTCCCTCTTGTTGCACACTAGCACTAATTTTCTGCCTAAAAGCTGCAGTTTTATGCTTAGGGTAGAATTTCATATAGAAAGCAGCAATAAGCTCCTGCCATGTTTCAATGGATTAAGATGGTAGGTTGTTAATCCATGTCTTGGCTTTATCTTTCAAGGAAAAGGGGAACATCTTAATTTTTAAAACTTCATCAGTAAGGTCTTTTATTCTAACTGTCCCACAAATTTCCTCAAAGTCCCTAATATGAAAATAAGGGTTCTCATCATCTTTTCCTAAGAATATAGGGATCATCTGAAGAATACTAGGTTTTATCTCGAAATTAGCCGTATTGGCTGGCAATTTAATGCACGAAGCTCGGTTGGTCCTAGCTGGGAACATGTAATCTTTCAAAGTTGCCATCGCTGGCACAGCTGAAGTACTAGGTGTACTTTCCTCACGAAGAGACAGATTCTCAAAATTGAAGTTTCCAAAAACGGGGCTCTCAAAAGAAGAGTCTTCGATTTCCCCGCCTTCACAAGAAGAACTACTAGGTTTGTCACTAATCAAACGACCTAGAGTGTTTCTTTTCCAATCCCGTTCTCTAATGACCTCGGGCATACACTAGAAAAAACAAAAGAAAAAGAAAAAGAAAAATCCTAAAAGGAAAGGAAGTTCTATGCAAACACAAACAAGGCTGACTCCACCACAACAAACCTACTGAAAACAAAAAGCATGATGTCTCCACTTAGATTGTTTCTAGACCAGCTTCTAATCTTTCGAAAAGGAACTCGTTACAATCTGAGCAAACCTCTCTGGAATCAATCTGAGTTAAAGTAATTTGAATAAAGGCGAGGGAAGCTGCGTGGAGCTTTGATACCCAAGGCCTCACCGTATTACGAGGCGGCGCAGTCACGCATTCAACTCACAGAAACCATCATGAACTTCGAAGTATGCTTAAAAGAGTAACCAATATTTTTCGAACGACTTTCCTATTAAGCTCGTTACCCTATCGGTCTCGTTCTATTCCAAATTTTAAAGCTTAGGTTCGCGTTAAGTATCGTTTTCCTAAGGCGGGCAAGAAGAGAACGGTGATAAAATCCGAACCCTTATCTTATATGGCCAGGCCTTGCCCTTTACTAGGAAATTAAAACATCCGTATTCAGTTCCTCGACATATATGCAAACTAAGGAATACAATAACTCGCTGACAGGGGATTCGCGAGTGTTTCGACAAACTTACCTCCCATTCCAGACGGGGGATGAACCGTTGTAGTCGACTCGGGCCACGACTCCTATGTCATGTATGAACCCAAGGGGCCAAAGCGATATCGTAATCGTCGTCCTTCTCTGCACACAGTTTATATTTAAACTACCCTTCTGTAGGGTTTAAAAATAAAAGAATGTCCAAATGTCCAAGTCCAAAGTCCAAAAAGTAAAGTGCAAAAGAAAAGGAAAGTCTAAAAAAAAAGAAAAATATCTAAAAAAAAAAAAATGTCTCTCTTTTTATAAAAAAAAATCTTCTTATTTCGCTCCTTTCGCTTTGCCTTTTACTCCAAGTCTTTAAGTATTCACCAAAAGCTTTGGCAAAATTTTCTTTCGCTCCAAATTCCAAATTCTGTAAGGAAAAGACAAAAACCCAAAAACGTAAAGAAGAACAAAAACAAATAAAAACCTAAAAAAAAAAAAAAAAAATCTAAAAACTCTAGCCTAAAGACAAGTCCGCGTCGGCGGTGCCATAAATTGATGTGATTTTCAATTGAGTTGTAGTAAATAGGTTCGTTGAGACTTGTGAAAGCAATAGATTTTATACTTACAAAACTTAAAAACAAACAAAACTTAGCTCAAAATTTGATTGCAAGATATTAAAATAACCAAGACACTGATTCCACTATTACACATGAATGAATGATGGTAAATAATCCAAAACTCTAATTATCTTTTAAGTCCCTTATTTCTTAATTCACAAATAATCAGGCGAATTCTCAAAAATTAATTGTATCCCCTAAGCATAGATTATCTAAACAAAGCATAACCTATCTAATTGAATCACAACTAATGAAGAAAATTTTGGAAACAATTAAAAACTCTGCAAAAGCAGTGATTGAGTGAATTATAAATTATAAATTAGAGAAAATAAGTAATTACCAATTATTCATGCGTAAATAGCTTCCTCATTGCCTTGGTTGTGAGAGAATTAGCCGCTCATCATGTTGGAAACACGCTCAAAAATCATTATTATTGCTCAAAGGGTGTTTACAAAGATGAAATGGAGAAAATGATGAAAATCGGGTGTTTGCAACGTTTATAATTTTTGCAAACACTGTTACAAAGAACGATAAAGATGAAATGCTGCTGTTTTTGTAGCTCTGCGACCCTCAGCTAATTGTCGTTAACACTGTAGCATGAACGACTGTCTTTTTGGGTCTAATGTTCTTCGTATGTTCTTCAAGCAGCAGTAGAAAACTCGTCTCTGCAACTCGATTAATCCTCACTCTGTTATGCTCTAAACTCTCCCAAACTCTCCGTCCCCCCTCTACTCGACCCCAGCAAACTATTTATACACCTTTGGACCAAGAATAACTCCTCATCAATCCAAAAAAATCTTCCCATTACTCGGAAATGAATGAAAATATTCTCGGGATGTAGTTGCAGGAAATCCTACACTACACCCCTCACTAGAATATACACAATTAAGTCATTTTAAGATCAATGATTATGATTTCTATTGATTGAATACTTGAATCTTTACAATGTGAAATAGAAACGAGTTGAAGAATTACAATCACTCTAAAATTTTCTCTCTCCTCAAAACTTGCTTAACAATTCAAAAAGAACTCTCTTACAACAGATTTACTCAACCCTTTATATAGGGTAGTACACAGTGGATGACAGCTAAGCTGTCCTTTATTTTCGGGAATGTCTTGCGAAATATCGCAAGTGCACATGTATCAATTCTCGCGATACTCCTAAATTTCGCTGAGTCTTCACATTCTTCCCATGTTCTGGCTGTCGTCATTCATTGCGTCATTTATTTTACTTCCCTGCGACTCCCTCGCAATGTCGTTATTTATTAATCCCGCGAAGTATTGATGTCGCGATATTCTGATCCTACATCTTGCCTCTTCTCATGTCTTCTCTGCGAAGGAGAGAATGTCATGAGAACCAATTTTTTGAAATGCCGCAATTGTTCATCTTTATCTGTTTCACTCCCGTACATTTACACGGAATTTATTACAAGTGTTTCTTCTTCCACTCTTTTCTTGACACGTCTCTTTCAACCGTTTATTCTTGACCATTCACGTCCCATCTCGCATTAAATGCATTTGTTTTCTCGAGGATTCTTCTCTCTATATATAGTTTTCTTACCCTTCTCTTCTTCTCTTTTATTTTCCCTCTGCAACTTCTCTTCTGCAACTTCTCTTCCTCCGCAATTTGCGTTTCTGCTGCTATAAATATTTCCTTCTTTCTTTCTCTTGATCTTCAATTTTCTAATCATTCCCATACTCTAAAAATGGCTTCACTTGGTCGCACATATAAACCCCTTTTTAATGAAGCTCAAAAGAATTTTCAAGAGAAGGGCTTCATCTTATCGACCATTCCTGATCAAGAATCTTCATCTATACTTTCTGCAAAGTTGTATTCTGATCATCAGTGTGATGATCAGAAAATCATAATCTCGCTGGGTCAAATTCTCGCAGGCCTTCCCATTCCACTCTACAATCCCGAGATACATTTATTCTATGAAATTCTTGCTCATGAGAAATTCTCGCGAGCTATTTATCAACTAAGTGGTGATTGCATCCGTCTAATGCTTGAATTCGCCAATCGTGGCGCTGGTAAGGGATCTTTATATCCTGATGATGTCAAAGATCCTAGATTCGCGGATTTAGAAATAGACGCTGAGAAATACCGTGGAAAACTTTTTTGAAAATTATGAAGTAATAATTATGAGAAATGATAAATCTCGCTGGGGTGCTCGATTGAAGAGAAAAGATAATATTTCCAGTGATAAGCTGCTCATGCAAGATATTGACCGCACTCGGGCAAAAATAACGTTCCTCGGTATTCCAAGGATGAGAAATGGTGGGTTGTTCCTCTGTTTTTGAGCGGACCTTATATTGCAGGTTCTCATACACTCCCTGCAAATCTCGCAAACTACCATCCTTGGGAATTTAAGTGGCCCGAGAAAGCAAAAGAGGTATACTTCTTATTTCAGGTTTGCTTTGCGATATTTCCTTCCTCTTATATTTACTAGACTTATAAAATTTTCAGATTGCCAAATTGAAAAGGAGTTATGAAAGACGTCCAAAGGCGAGTACTCTAGCGATACTCCGATCAATTACGGATGAAGTCAGAAATACTTTCTTTTGTTATTTTTAACAATATTGTTGCCTCTGTTTCTTATCTTCATTCGTGTGCGAAGGTTGTTGAAGAAATTAACATTCCCGAAGCTGCGAAGGTTAAGGGCAAGAATAAAATCACTCTTCGCAAGGATAAATCTTCCGCACCATCTTCTAAAAAACGGAAAATCCATCCTTCTTCTCGTTCAAGTTCCCAAACCAGCGAGAGTTCTGACGAAGATGGAGATGAGGTCGATACTTCTTCTGCAAAGGAATGTCATTCGGTCGCTTCTGCTATGGCGCAATTGTCTAGTGTTTTCTCCGATTCTGTGCAAGGATTGGGAGATGATCATTTATCTGCTACTTGCGAAGCTCTCGCTAAAATTTGCGATGCCCCCCTGTTAGAGGATAATGAATCTTTTCGCGGAGTTTCCCGAACAATGACTCCCAGTTGATGAGTGCCAAATAGTACATATTTATGCACCTTTTTATTGGCTTTTTACTCATCTTTTGCGCTTAGAAATCAGATATTATCCCAGATTCTGTGTTTTCTTTGTTTTCAAGAATAAATATTTGTATTAATTAATTTTGTGTTTTTAGGTAATAAATAAAGCTCGGAGAATCGAGGAGCCAAAGAGCGAAGAATTGGAGTCGAGCATCCAAGGAGCGCAGAAGCCAAAGCTCACAAGCGCAAACAGTTTGCAACCCAACAAGTAGCAACTCATCTCAAGACATGGGCTTGAGCTAGACCCGACCCGCGACCCGGATCCGAGCCCGTCCACTCCAAGCCGTCGAGATTTCTATCTTCTACATCCAACGGTCGCTGCCTCCACTCGCATCGAAGTTCGCTGCTCCCGTGCAACACCAGATCACTCCACATCATCCTCACCGTTCAGATCTTCTCCAGCTAAATCCAACGCTCGCTGAGGCCTCCTCATCTTCCCCTGATGCACATGCTTCACAACAAAACTCCTAAGCCTATACCCTATCGAGCAAATCCATTCTTTCTTCCTTCTTCTCTTTCTTCTCCACCCGCACCTGCAAAACCCATCACCCTCCTCTTCTCTTCCCACGCCTGATGCAGACATCATCACCACCACCACACCTTCATCTCTTGTCGCCATCACCACCATCTCTCTCCGCCACCCTAGGTTCACCCATCTCCACTTCTAGCTTCTTTCATAACCTAGAAGCTAGGGTTGAAGATGATTGAAGCTAGGGTTTCACCAAACCCATTGTGCGGGTCGATTCATAGGTCAGAGAAGCATGAGTAGAGCCAACAACCGATGCAGAGAGTATGGGTGAGAAGTTATTGCAATTAATTTCTGTTTTGGAAGAGAATTAGGGTTTGTGTTCTTGCATGTATAAATAGGGTTGAGATGTGTTGAAAAACTCATGCACAGGCTGCCGGTGCTTCAATTTAGGTTTAATTTGTAGTTTAATTTCATTTGATGTTTTAATTTAAGTTGTTGGGGTTTCAATGAAACCCTAATTCCAAATTGTGTTTAAACTGTGTTAAATTGTTCTTGAGTGCTTAATTGACAAGATAGCTTCAATTTTAACACCTCAATCCTTTTCTCTCACAGTGCATGCCAAGTATGCATTGTAGTTAGGTTAATACTGAGTTGAGAGTGTTTCAGCTCTTGCTTCTATTTTTAATACTAATTCCCCTGACTAGTTGTGCTTAATTAGACAACTAGTACTTAGGGTTAGTACTTTAGCTGATATTTGAAGTATCATTAGGTGAAACTCCGTAGACAAGCGGCGGAATTGACACATTGCCCTTGTCTGCCATAGGAACAAGACATTCAACTCAGTTGAACTCACAATAGGAGTTAGAGGTGAATTTGAAGACCTAGCAATCCCTTACCCTCACTGTTTACCTTAGTTTAGAGTCACTACATTTCATCTTAGCCGTATCGGCAACCAAAACCTCAATTTATGTTACATACTTCCTAGGAATTCAGTTTAGCATAGCCTTAGATCAATCAGAGCACCACAAGTCTCTGTGGTTCGACCCGTGCTTGCCGCGTCTCCGATAGACGCCGTGCACTTGCGGTTTATTACAAGTAGGCTTAAATTTATACACATCCCAAGGCCTACCAAGTTTTTGGCGCCGCTGCCGGGGACTTGGCGTGTGCCCTGTTG
This sequence comes from Papaver armeniacum, assembly GCA_023531295.1. Classification (NCBI taxonomy): domain Eukaryota; kingdom Viridiplantae; phylum Streptophyta; class Magnoliopsida; order Ranunculales; family Papaveraceae; genus Papaver; species Papaver armeniacum. Next base: position 258,386 of record JAJJWW010001088.1, on the reverse strand, counting down.
AACATTTGCTTGCTTTACTGATTTTCACCCCTGTATATATATGTTGCATTGAAGTTTTAGCCCTTAACTAGTATAACTTAGCTGTAACTTGCCTATTTCTGCATCTTTTATAGCTTTTCGTATTGTATTCTTGCATCTATCTTTTGTCAAGCCCTGCATATCTGCATTGCATTTTAGAGTTAGCTGTAACTTTCATCTTTCCCTTCTTAGTCTTTTCCCTGCATTGCACCCCTGTATATCCCATCAATCATTGCACTTCAGCTGTTAGTGTAACTTAGATGTAGTTAGCTCATATCTACTCCATCTGCATATTCATATTTGCTCATCTTCATCCATCTGTGCATCATCTAGTTAGTTACTTTGCCTTATAACTTAGCTGCAATATTCACTAGCCCTGTAACTTGTAGCTCAGCTGGAGCTTTGTCATTAGTTTACAAGGAGACTAAGCAGCCCTGTATCTAAGTGCTGCCTTGTAACTCTTGATCCCTTTCAGTCCAAGTAACTCTCAGTTGCATATTCCCATTAGTAAAACTGTGCAAATCTGAGAACTGAACCTTTCTGTTGAGCAACAGGTACATGCTGTGCTGCTGCTGAAACAAGGAAAAGCAATAGAGAAGCAAACACAGTTGCTATTTGGGCTAAACTCGGTTGGTATTTAAACTGTTGTTATTTGAATGAATGTTTGTTGAGAAATTATCTATGTGCATGCTGCTGACAAACTAGCTGCCCTGGTACCCTGCATGACCACCCCTGAATTGATTAGAAATCTCATGAGCATTACCTTGAATGCATGATAAACCTATGCTAGGTAGTCTACACACCTTGAGCATCTTTGTTTGTGCCTGTGTGATACCCTGCTGAGATTATTAGCTCCGTGTGTATTCTTCTCAATCCCTGAATTTCTGAGAGTTGAATGTGTACTTGCTGAGTATTGCTCATCCTCTGGATTTTTGATTAATTCTGTGGCTTTTGAATAGTTTGTTGCCATCTGAACTTGTATCTGTGTGATACCTGGTTGTGTGCCTTACCTTACATATCCCCCTAAAGCTGTGAGCTTGAGCAGCAACCCACATAACCAGCCCTGAGCATACCTCTGAGCTGTGCTCAATTCCACAGACCCTGTGAGTGCACCTTGACCTTGAGCTGCATCTTGTCTGTGCTTGTATGCTCCCTGAACTAATGCTAGATCAAACCCTGGCTCAACTGAGCTTGTTGAGCCATCAGCCCTGCACCATTTGCATGCTCTGTGAAAACTGGTAACCAATCTATCCTGTGCTGTGCTGTGTTTAAGTTTGAGAAATTATTTGTGCTATTCTGTGTTGGCATGCACTTAGAGCTGCACTTAGAGAGTTGCTGGCCTGTGCTGTGAATTACAGGGGCTGTGCTTAAGCTTTCCTGTACAATTTTCCCCTTTGTTATTGTTCTTGTGCTTGGCCTGACCAGGGATGCACATAGCTTACCAATGCTGTGCACAGCCTGTGCATAAGCTGCTCAGGTTTTCTTGTGCTGTCCTTGCTCTGGGCAACTCAATTTGTGTTTTAAACCCTGCACAAAAACTTGACCTATGCACACAACCCTCTCATAACCTGCATTGAGTATAAACCAGCCTAAACTGTGATGTGTAAACCACAACCTGGGCTGTACAAATTGAAGCCCACTGAGCACTGAGCTTGCATATAATCTGGGCTCTACTCCTTTGTGCAAAAACCAAAGCTTTCAGCCAACACCAGCTGGGCTAACTGAACCCAACCTGGGCTGATCACAAACCGAAACCCAGTTCCACTGGGCTAACTGAATCTGGGCCGTGCACTTACACACAACCTGGGCTTAGCATTCTGAACTTTCAGCCCACATAGAACCCACACTGTTGGGCTGTTTAACATCAGCTGGGCTGTACTTCCCAACAAACCAAAAGCCCAATAAACCAATTCCCATTTAAACCAAACAAAACCCATCAAAACCAAAATGAGCCCACTGCAATTGGGCTTTGAGTTCAATTTGAGTTGATAAATCATGTCAGGATTTTGGTTTGCAACTGGGGATGGAAGCCAATCCATCAGAGAGCTTGCTTACGGGCATGCTTCACATTATGAACCTCCAACAAACCATGATGTCAATAGTTATTGGGATTTTTATGGGCATTGTCACAGTCCTGAACCTCAATACATGGACCCTAATAACTATTCCCACATGTATCATCCACCACAGTGGGAAGTTGAACAATTTTGTACTTCTCAATCTGTGGAGGAAAATCTCAGACTCATCGAACAAAATAATGCTAGGAGTGTATTGCATGATAAACCATATAGCATTGATTATGAATTTTCTACTGTTGAAGACTCTCCTTTCATTGAACAACATAATGAAATTTTAGAATTCAATCAAAACCTTGTGCAATATCAAAAGTTAATCGACCAAAGGTTTGCGAGTTTAGAACTCAAAATGAGTCAAATCCTTGCTGCACTAAACGAGGAAAGGGAGGAATTTCGGGGTGAAATGAATGTTAGTCCTAATGAATTGCATGTTGAAAGTCCTACTCATGTAACTAATATTGAATATGAGCCTCACCTAGAAATAAATGAGTGGACTAGAAATACTACAATTTTGAATAGGGAAATGCATTTTTGCTATGATGATGATGATGATGATGAATATGATATGTTAGAAGAGCATGTATATACAGAAAATATGATGGAATCTTTTGGTTCAGAGACGTTAGGCGTCTCTTCTGTGAACCCTATGAATGATACTTCTTCTAACATTCATACATGTGATATTAACTTTGAGCTTGGGTTTGTGAAATTCTTCGGTGAATGTGAGCATGCTTTACCACCTGTTTGTGACCTAGGAATAGCTGAATTGTCCGTCTGTTGACACGGATGATTCAATGCATGTGCCTAATTCCATGCCTAGGTTACAGATGATATCTCTCCCCGGTTATTTTGAGCATGAGAATAATGATGAATATGACATGGAGATTGATGAATTGTTCTATGCAGGTGAACATGATTTACCCTCTTTTGACTTTAGGAAAGTATGTGACGGTGCAAATGATTTTATACATGAAAACAACTTAGATGTACCTAACCCCTATCCTGAGTCACAAATTGAAACTCCTCCACCAAACCTAGGTGTAGTTTGTCACAAAATTGCAAAACCAACTTTTCTAAAAATTCCTAACTTAGGCCTAGAGCTTTGTGCTTCCCAAGTCCTCTTGGACTATTTTGCATCAAAGTATAACACCTTTAGGGAACCACAGTTGGAATGTGTATATCTGCCTGTTATTAGTAAAACTCATTTTGAGTTAGACCTTTTGCATGATGTACCGTTAAAATTGCAAGATTTTGTGCTCCCAAACACACCCGTTCACAAGTTTAGGTTTGGGGGAAACTCATTCACATACACAGTCTTACTTGCACTCTCATATTATATTTGTGTAAGGCTGTTGATGTTTGTACATATTGTCTTTTGGGTTGATCATCAACTCTTTAGACTGTTGGTATATGGTGACTTTTCATTGTATATAATCCAGTAGGACTTGTTAAATTTTCTTTTCTTGAATCGGTTGAGTCTTCTTGTACATATTTTGTGCTAATCCGATATGATCTCCGCTGAGAATGTTGGATTCTAGCCTTGACTAATGAAGCTCCAACCTTGTTCCAGCCGACATCCGGTAATCTCTTCCCTTTTTCTCTATTCAACTTAGTTCTCATGGTATGTGACTGTTTAAATTTTTCCTATCTGTTGACACATTGAGGACAATGTTTGATTTAGGTTTGGGGGTGCATTTGCATATAGAGTTTTTAGTCTTTTTAATCTTTTATTAGTCTTTTTAATCTTTTATTTTCAAAAAAAAAAAAAAAAAAAAAAAAAAAAAAAAACTCTCTTTTTGTAAAAACCTCCAACTTTTAGAGATTTTAGAGTCACTAGCATGCTTCTAGCTATGTTTACATAGAGAATTTTTTTCTGACCGAAATAACAGAAGTTAGAAGTACCGGAGAACACAATCGGGTTCCTTAGTTGTTTAGAGCGTTAAAGTTGGATTTAACCATACCGGATGGCGAATTAGGTGCTGTTTAGATATTCGGTAGTAGAATTGTGATCACCCATAGTGGAGACTACCCATTTTACATCAAGTGAGGCACCAACCTTCAATTTTTTGCAACTTTCTAGAAAAGTCATTAGAGTGTGTGTCACCGTACGTCAATTCCGGGTAGGAATGGTGAGCTACCCAACTTCGCACCAATTTCAAGACTACTTTTGATCTCTTGAGTGCTAGTTTTTGTCAATCATGAGGGTGACGTCTAAAGATGAAAACTTCTTCTAAATATCGATTTGCAGTTAGCATCACTCTCTCTCTCAATCAGCAGACCCATAGAAACACATCATCGTCAGCAAACGGAGCATCATCATAATATTGAAAGAAAAGTTGAGATAGTCCAAGGTTTATATGCAACGAAACAAAGAAAAGAAAATAGGATGAGAATTAATGAAGTTTGTGAAAAAATTAAGTTTTATTGTTTTATTGTAAGTTCTTAAAAAAAAAAAAAAAAAAAAAAAAAATTTTTAAGTTTTTGTAAAGTTCAGAAGTTCGTCATCAATAGTTGAAGACCGAAGACCGAAGATTGAAGACGTTTCTATGGTTTCTTATGAGAGAGTGATATTAATTGCCGATCGGGTGAGAAGGTAAGTGAGTACTCCCATCCTTGCTAATGGTTGATTTCCTTTCTTAGAGATCATCATAAAAAGATTCTTTTTGTCCACACCTCTGTGGAGTCTCCATATTTTATTTCGGAAGGTTATCCTTCTTACCTACAACGTCTGCAGGATTTCTCTCTTTATTCCCGCCTGCACACATGAGAGACTAAAAAAGCGATCTTTTTGAGTGCAATTATCATAAAACCCTAATGGTGAGGCAGAAGTTGAGACTTATGATCACAATCGAATCCGAATTCTTTCATACGGTATGGTTACTTCTCGCTCAGCACTTAAGGATGAGAATGCGTTCTTTAGTAGTTCTAACTTCCTGTTACTAGCATGCAGAAACTCTATGTCCTCATAGCTTCTTGGATGCTTGAGACTCTTTTACACTCTGAAGTTGGAGAAGGTTTTGTGGGTACACCTCTGGTAAACCCTCACGAGACTACAACTCGTCCACTAGGGACACCTAGGGGTTTAAAGGCTTAGTGCATACGCTAAATGCATTTGAGAGACCTGCGACAGGGGTATAGTTAGGATTTCCTAATTTATGTTTCACTTGAGGACAAGTAAAATTCAGGTTTGGGGGTATTTGATGAGTGCCAAATAGTGCATATTTATACACCTTTTTATTGGCTTTTTACTCATCTTTTGCGCTTAGAAATCAGATATTATCCCAGATTCTGTATTTTCTTTGTTTTCAAGAATAAATATTTGTATTAATTAATTTTGTGTTTTTAGGTAATAAATAAAGCTCAGAGAATCTGAGGAGCCAAAGAGCGAAGAATTGGAGTCGAGCATCCAAGGAGCAGAAAGCCAAAGCCCGCGCGCGAAACAGTTGCAACCCAACAAGTAGCAACTCATCTCAAGACATGGGCTTGAGCTAGACCCGACCCGCGACCCGGATCCGAGCCCGTCCACTCCAAGCCGTCGAGATTTCTATCTTCTACATCCAACGGTCATCGCCTCCACTCGCATCGAAGTTCGCTGCTCCCGTGCAACACCGAGATCACTCCACATCATCCTCGGCCGTTCAGATCTTCTCCAGCTAAATCCAACGCTCGCTGAGGCCTCCTCATCTTCCCCTGATGCACATGCTTCACAACAAAAACTCCTAAGCCTATACCCTATCGAGCAAATCCATTCTTTCTTCCTTCTTCTCTTTCTTCTCCACCCGCACCTGCAAAACCCATCACCCTCCTCTTCTCTTCCCACGCCTGATGCAGAGACATCATCACCACCACCACACCTTCATCTCTTGTCGCCATCACCACCAGCTCTCTCCGCCACCCTAGGTTCACCCATCTCCACTTCTAGCTTCTTTCATAACCTAGAAGCTAGGGTTGAAGATGATTGAAGCTAGGGTTTCACCAAACCCATTGTGCGGGTCGATTCAGAGGTCAGAGAAGCATGAGTAGAGCCAACAACCGATGCAGAGAGTATGGGTGAGAAGTTATTGCAATTAATTTCTGTTTTGGAAGAGAATTAGGGTTTGTGTTCTTGCATGTATAAATAGGGTTGAGATGTGTTGAAAAACTCATGCCTGGGTTAGCCAGTGCTTCAATTTAGGTTTAATTTGTAGTTTAATTTCATTTGATGTTTTAATTTAAGTTGTTGGGGTTTCAATGAAACCCTAATTCCAAATTGTGTTTAAACTGTGTTAAATTGTTCTTGAGTGCTTAATTGACAAGATAGCTTCAATTTTAACACCTCAATCCTTTTCTCTCACAGAGTGCATGCCAAGTATGCATTGTAGTTAGGTTAATACTTGAGTTGAGAGTGTTTCAGCTCTTGCTTCTATTTTTAATACTAATTCCCCTGACTAGTTGTGCTTAATTAGACAACTAGTACTTAGGGTTAGTACCTTAGCTGATATTTGAAGTATCATTAGGTGAAACTCCGTAGACAAGCGGCGGAATTGACACATTGCCCTTGTCTGCCATAGGAACAAGACATTCAACTCAGTTGAACTCACAATAGGAGTTAGAGGTGAATTTGAAGACCTAGCAATCCCTTACCCTCACTGTTTACCTTAGTTTAGAGTCACTATATTTCATCTTAGCCGTATCGGCAACCAAAACCTCAATTTATGTTACATACTTCCTAGGAATTCAGTTTGGCATAGCCTTAGATCAATCAGAGCACCACAAGTCTCTGTGGTTCGACCCGTGCTTGCCGCGTCTCCGATAGACGCCGTGCACTTGCGGTTTATTACAAGTAGGCTTAAATTTATACACATCCCAAGGCCTACCACCAGTCTGTTAAACGCACTCAGTGCTTTGGTATGTTCATATTTCGTTATTTCTTTGCAATTTCGATTATAAGCCTTACCTTAACAATTTCTTTACTTTCCTTTATAGTCTGGGAGAGCTTCCTTTGTCGTTGCCTTAGACCTCGAGAAAAGACGCAACAATCTTGAGAAGAAAAATCTTCAACTTAAGGAGAAGATCAAAGAGCTAGAAATTGAAGTTGCGACATCTCGCAAGAAGGACGAAAGAATTCAACAATTGGGAGTTGAGTCTTCTTCCCAGAGAGATAAAATATCTACACTTCAAAGTGCTAATCAGCAACTTTACGGTATAACACCCTCCTTTTTTCTCCATTTCTACTTTGCCATTTATTTTCCTTTGCCGACTTATTATTTTCATGAGACATTTATAATCTTTACGACGAAGCCATCCTTCTCCATTCATTCCCTGAACCTATGGATGATAATGCTCTTCTCGCTCATCTCAATGAATCTTTAAGTAGTTCTTCAAACAAGACTAATTCTCTCTCATTAAATGAACTTCGAACCAAATTTCATCTTTTAGAAATTGAACATAGATCTAGTTTAGGTTTATCCAACCGATTTAAACGTTTATATCTTGACTCCCAGGAGAGTAATAGTATTCCAAGGAAAAAGATTAGCAGCCTCATAGATGATAAGGATCGCATTGCTAATCAAGGTGCACAAGCATTAGCAAAATTCCAAAAAATTATTATTGAAGTCCAAATTGAACGAGATGAATCCCTTCGCCAAAATGCCATACTTAATGAGCGAGAAAATCAAATTCGTTCACTTCTTGTCATAAATAATGATGATGAATTCGCTTGGCTGCGAAGGTTCTAGATAATGCCAGAAATAACTTAGGTGTTAACGTCAGTCTTCATGCTGAGCATAATGCCTTGGTTAAAGATATGATTTCTGACAGAGAAGGTTGTTTTACTATTCTTCATTATTTTTCCACTTCTTTTTCTTAAATCTGTTATTAAGCTGCTAACTCATTGTCATTTGTTTGCAGAATCGAGAAGAGGTTTCAAACTAGAATCAAGGAACTTGAATCTGAGAAAGCGCAACTTGCAAAAGACTTCTCTCTTCGCAATGACAAATATTCTAAGATGAAGAAGCAACTACAAACTACTGTGGCGAATTTCAATAATGATGATGTTCGTTTTCGCAACCAAACTATTGAACAGATTTGCAATGATCACGACATTCCTCTTTCTTCATATCCTTGTCTTCTCGATGAAATTCCTGATAATACGCCTTGCTCAGATGTCTCCGATAGTGATGTAAGCGAAGAAGAAAAATCTGATAAAGAAGAATAAGTTGCTAGATTGTTCCATTTTCCTTTCTCTTCTTGTGATATTTGTATATTTATCCTTTTAACCTTCCATTTTGTAATCTCTCATTGTAAATTTATCATATGAAAATAAATAACAAGTTTTTATTCTAATCATTCCCATACTTGCCTCTGTTATTTATTTTCATATGAGATAAATCAAGTCGATAATCTTTAAGTAATGATACTTCTTAATTTCGCAACTGCTGTTGCTGATTCTTCACAGATAAATGAAGAAATATAATCGTACTCGCAAGCTTGTTTGCTTACTTGATTTCTTGTGTTTATTTTATCATCATTTATGTTGAAATTCATCATTGCGACAAAATCGCAGGACGTCTTTACATTTTCATGTAATGACCCATTGGATCTTGTCTTATCATTGTTTTTGTGTGGTCTTATTTTGCCTTCCTAGGTAAAGGTCTTATTTTGCCACCCCTCCTTTTGCATCAATATGACAGGTTTAAATATTCTTGCGAATATAAAATCCCATGACATTGACGTCTTGCGACAAGATCGCAGGACGTCCTTACACTTTCATGTAATGACCCATTGATCTTGTCTTATCATTTCTTTAGTATTTTTGCCTCTGCAGGCTATTTCATTTGCGACAATATGACAGGCCTAAATGTTCTTGCGAATATAAAGCCCCATGACATTGCCGTCTTGTGACACTTATCAGCTCCCTAATGGAGGGTGCCGCCCTTATCATCTCCCTGGTTGCCCCTTCAAGGAGGCGTACATCGGCCATACAAGACTAGCTCCTCCCATCCGGTCTTAACAACAACCAGTTGTTTTCGCAGCCTCTTGTCCCTTATACCTATAGGGTTTATGGTTACGAGGCTGAACCCTAAATGGAGTTTTCTTTGGGCCGAGTGCAACATATGCCAAGACTTGCCAAGAATGGCCGAGACACTTCAAATGCCACAGGCACTCTTGGATCAACCGTGTACCCCGGCGCCTTGAGCATACACTGACTCCTTGGAAGAGACCCTCGGGCGTCCAACCAGGGTATAACCTTATATATATAGTTGGAAATCCAAGGTATCTCTCCCGGATAGGCTTTCATGGGCCCCAAATCTCCATGACTCAGGTTCCAGGAGCGGTGTAACCTTTTCCCTAAGCCATGTCAAGAGATGCCCCCTTATATGACGCACTTTAGGTCTTACATTTGCCTCTTGCGAAATATCATTCGCAAACTAGGGTGTACGCCATAAAGGTTCGTCCCATTCACTCACTCTTTCATTTTTGTTAATTCATTCAATCATTCATTTTTTGTTTTCTCTTGTTATTTTGTTTGCGAAGCTATCGCACAATCTTGCTTTATTTATTCATTTTTGTTTTTCAATTCTTCAATCAAATTTTCATACATTCTTGATGGAGAGATTCTCGCGTATTTCTTCTTCAATTACTGTTTATTCATTTCTTACACTTTTTGCTCCTGCTGCTCTCTGCCTCTGCACCATTCAAATCTCTTAATGATTCCTTTCCATCATAATTTTCAACTGTTTTCATGCACTTGCTTCGCAGTGTATCTTCACCTCTTGTATCTATGGTATCCACCATCAACCTTTCTCTTCTTTGTTCATCTTTTGTATTTTGCTTCCAGCCCTTTCTTTTTGCAGCTCTCTCCTCGCAACTCTCCACATCAATCTCATAGCATTTTTGTCCTTCCGTCCAATCTCCCTTTATAATTCCGACACCGCTAGGATGAGGAAACTTTATACACTGATGATAAGTCGACGCTACGCCCAGAATTTCGTGCAACCATGTCCTTCCGATCAATGCATTATAAGGGGACTCCACATCGACTACACAGAACAAAATTTCAGTTGATAATCCTTGCAAAGGTATTCTCATATGAACTTCTCCTTTAGGATTATTCGCTGTGCCATTGAAACCATATATTTTATACGTCGAAGGTATCAATTCTTCATCCTTCCCACCCATAGTCTTGTAAGTATGGTAAAAAAGAATGTTTACTGAGCTCCCCGTATCAATTAAGATTCTATTGATCGCCCAGGAATTCTCTGCTTCATCGTCTTCGCCATCTACAGGTTTTGGATTAATTTCCAATTTTACAACCAATGGGCTATCATGCGTCTCTCTACCTTCAGGAATCTCTTCTGCGGTGAAAAAAATAATCTGCATTTGCCATTCTTTTAACTGCGATGTCTTCGCGATGTTCATCACTTCTTTATTATCAGCATCCCTCGCGAAAACCCTACTGAGAACATTATCATGAAAATCTTCAATTGTTCGGTATGAATGTACAATGGAGTTGCAAAACAAATCTTTAGCTTTCGATCCAACTTCTATTACGAATGTTTCTTTCCCCTTTGTTGAGTTTGTTCTGTGCATTTCTGGCGGTGGTGGTAACGGTTGAACCTTCTCTTCACTTTTTAGAAAATGACTCAGCTTTCCTTGGTCAATCATTCTGAGAATGATTCTTTTTATATTTCTGCAGTCATTTGTTAAGTGTCCATGAAAGCGGTGGTAAGAACAGAACTCGTGACTTATATCACTTGGTGGTGGCTCATTCCCCATGTTCCATGGTGCAGGTATGTTTTCCATCAAGAGTATAGATTCCCATATTTTTTCAACACTAGTATTTAATGGTGGCATTTTGATTTCCTCCCACACTACTCTGTGACTTCGCTGCCCTCCATGATAATTCTGCCTTCGACTTCCATAAGTTTCTTGCGGATGATCAAGTCTTTGAATTTTGTTATTGCCGCCACGGTTGTAGTAGTTCCTTTCTCTTTCAAACTCTTCCTGATCACGGCTTCCCATAGATACTATCTTTGGCTGTCCATCATCTATTATCTTTTCTTGTTGCCCTTGCGAAGTGCTCGCTACTGTGTTTATCAACTTGGGTAATAAGCTTGCATTCGCAGCGTTTGAATTTGTATTCGTAACTGGGTATGATTCCATCTCGTTTTGCCTTTCCTCTAGAGCAATATATTCCTCCTGAAGTTCTCGCAACTCAGTCATTGTAATTTTATTCTTGACTCTAAAGATTTGAATATATAACAAATTGGTTGCGAACATAGCGTTTATGAATGATAAAATAAGATATCTTTCATCCACTCGTCCAGCCATTTCGCTACACATTGTCTTCCACCTCACAGTTAAGTGTCTTAAACTTTCGCCAACTCTTTGTTTCAGCCCAAATACATCTTCAATTCCTGGTCACGAGGAGTTGTTACTTATATATGCCCCTAAGAATATAGCTTGTAAATGGTTGAATGACGTGATTGTGTTTCTTGGTAAACCCTCAAACCATTTCGATGCTTCTCTGTTAAACTTGATGCGAAATATTTGCACAATATGGCGTCATGATTTTCCCACTGTAGCATACATCTCACATACGCTTTGATGTGTTGTATTGCGCAAGTTGTTCCATCAAAAATGCTGGTTAATGCGGGTAAATTGCACTTTGGGGGTATTCCTCCTAACTGCACCTCTAGTGTAAAGGGGGTTTTCGCAGCCTCTTCGATGGCCTCATCCAATTGTCTTCTTCCTCCTCCTCTTCTATTGTTCAACATTCCTCTCATCTCTGCCAACTCTCTTAAGATTTGTTCATTTACATCAGGGTTCGAATTTATTGGTCTTTTTAGCTCTGCCTCTCTCCTTCTGCGTTCATGTCTACCTTGATTTTCTTGTTCAACATTTTTTTCTCTTCTTTCTCTGCGACTTTCTCCTTCATCTCGTTCACGAATTCGCACACCATTGTATCTATGATTTTCTCTTCTTGGTTGTCTATCAGTTCTCCTTTGTATTCTTTCATATTCTTCATTGATATTTCCATTGTTGCGATTTTGCTCGCGCCTTCTTTCTCGATTGTCATGATTGTTCTGCCGAATTGCTTCCTCCAATTCCCGTTCTTCCATTTCTACTCTTAATCTTTCCCTTTCGCAAGCTAGACGCGCTTGTTCGATATAATGCTTTTCGATGTCATCTTCAATCTCCTTTTGTTTCCTCTGTGTTTCTCTCCCATGCGTATTCTTCTTCCTTCTTCCTGATTTTCTTCACCAATTGGACTATTCTGCTGCCTATTTCCTTGATTTCCGTCATTTTGGCCATTCTGTAAAATCTCAGGATGTGGAATACACACCACTTCCCTTCTTTCGCAGCATCCTTCACCGAGATTTGGCTCTCTTTCTAGATTTTCTTCATTAACATTTTCTACAGGTAATATTCTCCTCATATCATCTCTAACCGATCCTGATCTTGACCTGGTATTACTTCTCGACCTTCTATTCTGCAACCTCATATTTTCCATTCTTAACTCATGGTTTTGCCTTGTTAAATTTGCACGTTCTTCCGCTTCTAATCGCCTTTCTTCATGTATTGTTTGCCTCAATGCTTCTAATGCTGCGACTTCTTCATTTCTATGAGTTGTTTCTCCCATTTCTTCTCGATTTCTCTCCTCTTGTCCATTATTTATCAATTGTTGCACTTCTTCTCTTTCTTCCATAGAATCTGATCTCCATGTATGCACACTCACCCTATCATAATCTATTACTCTATTTGGTGCTGGTTGAATTGGTGGTTGAATTTGACCTTCTTCTCTATCTCTTGCGTTTATTCTTGATGGTTCACCTACTTCATTTCTCCTTTCTCCAGCTAATCTCCCGCTTCTTCTTACAATTGTTGGTTGTTCTGATGCATTCCTTCTTCTAGCCATTTCTCAATTTTAGTAAGTTGTTGAAAATTATGCGAAATTTCTTTCTTGTTACTCCTGATTCTTTCAATTCACAAGGTTGATCTCTACTCGAGTCCCACTGTTTCTAGCGCCATTATGTAGTTGCAGGAAATCCTACACTACACCCCTCACTAGAATATACACAATTAAGTCATTTTAAGATCAATGATTATGATTTCTATTGATTGAATACTTGAATCTTTACAATGTGAAATAGAAACGAGTTGAAGAATTACAATCACTCTAAAATTTTCTCTCTCCTCAAAACTTGCTTAACAATTCAAAAAGAACTCTCTTACAACAGATTTACTCAACCCTTTATATAGGGTAGTACACAGTGGATGACAGCTAAGTTGTCCTTTATTTTCGGGAATGTCTTGCGAAATATCGCAAGTGCACATGTATCAATTCTCGCGACACTCCTAAATTTCGCTGAGTCTTCACATTCTTCCCATGTTAAATTTGTCGTCATTCATTGCGTCATTTATTTTACTTCCCTGCGACTCCCTCGCAATGTCGTTATTTATTAATCCCGCGAAGTATTGATGTCGCGATATTCTGATCCTACACGGGATATAATCCTTCCTTTCTTGCCTTCTTACACTGTCAATCAGTGTCTACACGCTCCAAACATGCTTCCAGGTCATCAAGGAATGGGTCAAGACGTTCAGAACGCATGCAATCTTTTCATATCAGCATCAGCATAATCCCGAGTATCTTCCTCCTCTGTTTTGCAAGTCCACGCGAGATTGTAGCCAAATTTAAACGAAGAATAAACCCATACCAACCCTGTTAGGCCCAAAGGTAGCTACCCAAACAATCACAGCCATTTAGTCTCACGGTAACAGTGATGAGTGCCAAATATTGCATATTTCTACATCTTTTTATTGGCATTTAACTCATCTTTTGTGCTCAGAAATCAGATATTATCCCAAATTCTGTATTTTCTCTGTTTTCAAGAATAAATACTTGTACTAATTAATTTTGTGTTTTTAGGTAGTAAATAAAGCTCGGAGAAATTAAGGAGCCAAAAGAGCCGAAAATTGGAGACGAGCGTCTATGGAGCAGAAAGCCAAAACCCGCGCGCGCATCAGTTGCAACCCAACAAGTAGCAACCCATTTACAAGACATGGGCTTGAGCAATCCAAGACCCGGCTCATAACTCGAGTCCAAGCCCGATTCATCCTGAGCCGTGAGATCTCGCCCATCTGCATCCAACGCTCGCTCCACCCCGAGCATCGACTCTTGCTGCTTCCACCCAACACCGAAGCCACCTATACCTTCACCCAATCCAAACACTCCTCTCATTTTTCTTTTCTCTTCTCCCCCGACACTTACAGAGCTCCCCCATCCCTCTTCTCTTCTCCCGACCATGGCAGAGCCACCTTCTTCTTCCCCGACTCCACAGCCACCAACACAACCACCAGCAGCCGCCTTCACCGCCTTCTAATGTCTCTCTATCTCCCTCATAGCTTCTTCACCCTAGAAGCTAAGTTTGAGATAGAAAGAGTTAGGGTTAGGGTTTCGTAAACATTGGGGGAGCATCAAATTAATGGATATGCAGAGGCGAATTAGCGAGGGACAAACAATTCGAGGTTTTGGGTGAGAGGGTCTTCACTTAATTTCGATTTGAAGAGAGTTAAGGGTTTGCATGTATAAATAGGGATGAGCGGGGGTATGTAAATGCTTATGCCTGGATTAGCCAGTGCACCAAGCTATAGTTAATCTGTGTTTTAATTATCTTTAGTATGTTTTAATTCAATTTCTAGGGTGTAGATGAAACCCCTAATTTGATGTCAAGTTAATTAATCTTTGGTTTTGTTCTTGCTGTTTTATAATGTGTTAGGATTATTAGTTAACTGTTGAGCATATGAGCCTGTGATGAGTTGTACTGTAAGAAGACAACTCATACTAGGGGTGAGTTAGTGAAAAGTAGTTGATGAACATCCACCTGAGACCTTCAAGGGAAGGCACAAGAGCATAACCAGAGGTATATTGCCTTAGCATAAGATTAGAAGGTGAATTCAATCACCCTAGTACCCTTTAACTTTTGTTTACAGTCTATTCATCATACTTTCTGCCTTAGAATCACTACATAACAACATCTTGTCGTATCGACTCAAAACAAACCCTTGTGTGTTATACTTCTCACCTGAAATCAGTTAGTGAAGCTTTGAAATCAACCTTACACAACCCCAAATCTCTGTAGATCGACCTGTACTTGCCATGCCTCCAATAGGCACTGTGCACTTGCAGTTAACATTGTAGGCAAAAACTTTTCTCAGCCTACCAAGTTTTTGGCGCCGCTGCCGGGGATTTGGTAGTGTTGCTGTGTTGATAATTGCTTACTTCACTGATTTTCAGTTCACCATTGTATATATGTACTTTGAATCTTTGTGTTTAGTCATTATTAGTGTAACTCAGTTGTAATCACCTGTTAGTTTTTCATTTCTGCATCCTTTATTGCATTCTCTTATTGCATTGTTACATTGTTACATCTGTTAGTCTTCTTTTGTTCTTGTTTAACTCATCTGTAGCCCATATTCACAAGCTATGCATCTCTGCATCATTGCCTTGTAGTGTAGCTTAGTGTAATCATCTCATCAGCATCCTTGTATCACCATCATTATCATCTGTAGCTATTTCATTTGTTTTTTTTTAGTATAGGTTGTCTTTTGTTTACTTTCTCAGTTCAGTGAGTCTCTCATGCTGTAGCCTGCAGCTCAGTAGTTCACCAATCTTTGGGTTGTAGTCCATTTCTGAAGCTTGGTATAACAATGCAGCCTAGTTAATCCATCTGTCTACATGCCACCGCATCTCGCATTTTGTCCTCTAAACTCCAGTTGTTAACTTTCAAACTCTGAAACTCCTTGTTTCACCTGTGCATTCTAGAGAACTAAATCTCTCCTTTGAAGCTAACAGGTACCTGTGCTGCAAAAGCTGGAGCATAAGCCCAAGGAGGAGAAGAAAAAGCGCAGGATAATTGTGGAAGTGCCTAAACCCGATTTTTATTGGTGGTATCGTTCTCTAATTATGCTCTGTGTGATGAATATGTGTATGATACACCATGCCTGCATGATAAACTTGAGTTTTGCAAAACCCTGAGCAGCCCCTGCAATTTATAGTATTCATGTGAGTGCTTCCTTGATAGCTGAATTACATTCATGCTAGCTGAATTTGCTCTATCTGTGTGCTGACCTGTATGCATATTTCCACTTCCATGAGCCTTGCCCTGAATGTATACATAACTTGTTATTTGGCTAACCTGTGTTGAATGCTAGCCCTTGTTCACCTGATAAACTAGTTGTCCTGTGAATCTGTCAGCCATGATTTCATGATAAACCTCGCTACCTTGCTGAGTATTGCCCTGAAACCTGTGCCTTTGTGTAACCTGAGCATAACCTGTGAAAATTGAAGTCAACTGAACTAGTTGCCCCTTTCATTGTGACCTCTTGGCTTCAACAAAGCCTGAGCTCAGCTCCAGCCCCTGTAGCTGTTGAGCTTGAGCTGCAACTTGGTTAGCCAAGTTTGCTGCTAGCCCAGGTTGACATCAACTGAGTTAGTTGAGCCATCTGTCCTGTACCTTAGCATGCTTTATTCTGTCAACCAAGCCTGTCGACAGACTTATATGACCACCTGTGTCGCATACCCTTCCATAATCACTTGATATCAACTGAGTTGGTTGACATCAACTGACCCTGTTGAGCTTTCTGCATTGCAATTTTTGTGCATCAATCTGTGAAAAATTGGGGTTAACTGACCCTGTTGACATCAACTGTGCATCTGTGCATGTCAAGTGTGTTATAAAAGTGCTGGAATTTCATGTCTGAATAGCTTGCTCATCTATGCTTCTGTTGCATATGTGAGTCATAGTCACTTGCCACACACAATCACAGCACGTACTCCACCTTGAGTGAACATAACCTGGCTACCACTGTGCACATTTCCTGTCATGTGATCACCTGCCAAGCTAGTCACCCAATCCCTGTAACATCTTGGATCCATGCACATTCCCCTGATATTTTGAGCATCTGTGCTAAGCTTGTCTGTGAATCCCTGAATCCTGTTGCCATCTCTAGAAGCATTACTTTCTACCTTGGCGCATCACTGCTTATCTCCAGTGCAGCATCACATATCTGTGTACACTAATTCTAGGGCCAGCCTTACAAATCTCCTGAGCATATTCTACCTATATTGCCTGAGACTGAGGATCATTTTTAAGCATTAGTTCTCTGCGTGTGCATTTGTGTCTTGACTGAGCAGTAATACATCCTTGAATCTGTATGCAAAGGCAAAACCCTGTGACATTTGAGTTATACATTGGTTAACTGACGGTTGTTAGCTGTGCTGCATTTGAATGGCCATGAATCTCTGAATCTGTTCTCTAAGGTTCACCTGTGGCCTAGCTTGTGCACTTGTTGCTCATTTTTGGTGTTGTATAGTGTATGGCATGTATGTTAGGCTAATGTTGTTTTGTTTTGTGGCCAAATTGATTGCCTGGCATGATAGGATTTTGGGATGGCATTAGGGATGAAGAATCATCACATAGGTCAATTAGAGAGCTTGCTTATGGGCATGCTTCACAATATGAACCCCTCACAGACCATGATGTCAATGATTTTAGGGAGTATTATGAACCTTCTCAGAGTCATGAGCTTGACTACACATACCCTAGTCATTATTCGAACATGTGTCATCAACCGCCATGGGAGGTTGAACAATGCTATCCTCCAATGAACCCTTGTATGCAGTCAATAATGGAGAATATCAAACTCATTGAGCAAAACAATGCTAGTTTTGAAAGGAAAGCATTGCATGATCATCCATATAACAACATGTTTTAATTCTCCTTTGCCAGTGACCCTTGTGCACAGCCATGTACTGAATATCCATATGAAGCATGCATACCCACTAGTGAAGACTCTCCTTCCATTGAACATCTCAACATGATATTAAAAATGAACCTGATTCAATTACAAAGTGAAGAATGGAAGAAATCTCATGATAGGATGTTTGTTGTCCCTAATAAAATAAATTTTGAAAATAGTGTTTCTATTCCTACTCATGCAACTGACGTTGAAAATGAACCTAATCTAGAGGTAAATGAGTGCACTAGAAATGCTACAATTTTGAATAGGCAAATGCATTTTTGTTATGATGATGATGATGAATATGATATGTTAGAAGAGCATGTGTATGCTGAAAATATGGTGGAACCTTTGGGTTCAGGGACATTAAGCTTCTCTACTGTGAACCTTATGAATGATGCTTCTTCTAATATTCAACCCATACATACATGTGATGCTGAATTGGGGTTTGAACAATTGTTCACTGAAAATGAGCACGCTATACAACTTGCATCTGACCTAGGGATAGCTGAATTGTCTGTTGACACAGATGATTCAATGCATGTAATTAATGTGTCTAATTCTTGGCCTAGGTCACAATGTGAAGTTTCTTGTGATCTCCCTATGCATGAAACTGAAGTTGTAGATGATGATTATGGACTAGGTCTTGTCGAAATGTTTTATGAACATGAGCATGTTACAACACTTGCAGATGATTTGGGGGATATTGATGTGAGTGATAATGGTCCTCTTGAGCTCACACATATGCACAACTTAGACATGCCCAAAATTCTGCTGATGTCACAATCAGATGATCTTGCACCTAAACCAACTATTCTGAGAGTTCCTAATCTAGGCCTAGAGCTTTGTGCTTCCCAAGTCCTCTTGGACTATTTTGCATCAAAGTATAACACCTTTAAGGAGCCAAAAATGCAAGATTTTGTTGGAATGTGTATATCTCATGTTATATTTGTGTAAGTCTTCATGTTCTTAACAAAACTCATTTTGAATTAGACCTTGTGCATGATGTACCTTTAAAAATGCAAGATTTTGTGCTCAAAAACACATCATGTTGACAAGTTTAGGTTTGGGGGAAAATCGTTCACATATGCAATCTTACTTGCACTCTCATGTTATATTTGTGTATAAGAGAATTTTATAATTATTAAATACCTTTAAAATCACTATTAGAGATTTAATTGCATGTAGTCACCAGATTAATTTGTAGAAATTTCTTTGGATATGTAGCAATTGTGAGAAGTTTACACTTTGTTCATGTTTTAGATTTATCTGCATATCATCTTTTTTTGTCTTATATGATTTGGTTGATCCTCAACTCTTTAGATTGTTACTAATTAATAAAATACTTATACTAATTAATATTTAAGTTGAACAAATAACCACTGTATGGTAAATTTTTCTCCCATATAATCTTGACTTGAGTATTCAGGTCTTGTTAAATCTTCTATCTTGAATCGGTTGAGCCTTCTTTTGTATATATTGTGCTAATCCGATATGATCTCCACTCGAGAATGTTGGATTCTAGCTTGACTAATGAAGCTCTAACCTTGCTCTAATCCGCCAACATGTTGGATTCTAGCCTAATCTCTTCCATTTTCCCTTATTTTCCCTTATCATAGTTCTCATGGTATGTGAATATTTAAATTCTTATCATCTGTTGACACATTGAGGACAATGTTTGATTTAGGTTTGGGGGTGCATTTGCATTTGCATATAGAGTTTTTAGTCTTTTATTTCAAAAAAAAAATCAAAAATCAAAAATCAAAAATCAAAAATTTCAAAACTCTTTGTAAATACTTGCATAAAAACCTCCAACTTTTAGAGATCTTAGAGTCACTAGCATGCTTCTAGCTATGTTTACATAGAGAGTCTGACCGAAATAACTAAACTTGGAAGTACTGGAGAACACAATCGGGTTTCTTAGTTGATTAGAGCGTTAAAGTTGGATTTAACCATGCCGGAGGGCGAATTAGGTGTTGTATAGATATTCGGTAGTAGAATTGTGATCACCCATAGTGGAGACTACCCATTTTTACATCAAGCGAGGCACCGACCTTCATTTTTGTGACTTTCTAGAAAATCTGTTAGAGTGTGTGTCACCGTACGTCAATTCCGGGTAGGAATGGTGAGCTACCCAACTTCGCACCACTTTCAACACTATTTTTGATCTCTTGAGTGCTAATTTTGTCAATCATGAGGGTGACGTTTAAAGATGAAAACTCCTTCTTGTAGTTCGATTTGTAGTTAGCATCACTCTCTCTCTCTCTCAACAACATCAACAGATCTATAGAAACACATCATCATCAGCAAGCGGAGCATCATCAGAATACTTGAAGAAAAGTTGAATAGTCCAAGGTTTACATGCAACAATTCAAAGAAAAGAAGATAAGATGAGAATTAGTGAAGTTTATGAAATCAAGACAATACAAGTTGTGGAAAATTGAGTTTTATTGTTTTATTGTTATTTTCATCTCATGTTAAAAAAAAAAATATATATATATATATATATATATATATATTTGTCAAGTTTTTGTGAAATTCAGAAGTTCATCATCAACAGTTGAAGACCGAAGACCGAAGATTGAAGACGTTTCTATGGATGCTGAGAGAGTAATGTTAATTGCCGATCGGGTGAGAAGGTAAGTGAGTACTCCCATCCTTGCTAATGGTTGATTTCCTTTCTTAGAGATCATCAGAAAAAGATTCTTTTTGTCCACAACTCTGTGGAGTCTCGAGAAATTATTTCGGAAGGTTATCCTTCTCATCTTCAATGTGTGCAGGATTCCTCTCTTTATTCCTGCCTGCACACATGAGAGACTAAAAAAAGCGGTCTTTTTGAGTGCAATTATCATAAAACCCTATTGGTGAGGCAGAAGTCGAGGCTTGTGATCACTCTCGAACCCGAATTCTTTCATATGGTATGGTTACTTCTCGCTCAACTCTTTAGGATGAGAATGCGTTCTTTGGTAGTTCTAACTTCGTGTTACTAGCATGCAGAAACTCTATGTCCTCATAGCTCCTTGGATGCTTGAGACTCTTTTACGTTCTGAAGTTGGAGAAGGTTTTGTGGGTACACCTCTGGTAAACCCTCATGAGACTACAACTCGTCCACTAGGGACACCTAGGGGTTTAAAGGCTTAGTGCATACGCTAAATGCATTCGAGAGACCAGCGACAGTGGTATAGTTAGGATTTCTTAATTTCTGTTTCGCTTGAGGACAAGTAAAATTCAGGTTTGGGGGTATTTGATGAGTGCCAAATATTGCATATTTCTACATCTTTTTATTGGCATTTAACTCATCTTTTGTGCTCAGAAATCAGATATTATCCCAAATTCTGTATTTTCTCTGTTTTCAAGAATAAATACTTGTACTAATTAATTTTGTGTTTTTAGGTAGTAAATAAATCTCGGAGAAATTGAGGAGCCAAAAGAGCAGAAAATTGGAGACGAGCGTCTATGGAGCAGAAAGCCAAAACCCGCGCGCGCATCAGTTGCAACCCAACAAGTAGCAACCCATTTACAAGACATGGGCTTGAGCAATCCAAGACCCGGCCCATAACTCGAGTCCAAGCCCGATTCATCCTGAGCCGTGAGATCTCGCCCATCTGCATCCAACGCTCGCTCCACCCCGAGCATCGACTCTTGCTGCTTCTGCCCAACACCGAAGCCACCTATACCTTCACCCAATCCAAACACTCCTCTCATTTTTCTTTTCTCTTCTCTCCCGATACTTACAGAGCTCCCCCATCCCTCTTCTCTTCTCCCGACCATGGCAGAGCCACCTTCTTCTTCCCCGACACCACAGCCACCAACACAACCACCAGCAGCCGCCTTCACCGCCTCCTAATGTCTCTCTATCTCCCTCATAGCTTCTTCACCCTAGAAGCTAAGTTTGAGATAGAAAGAGTTAGGGTTAGGGTTTCGTAAACATTGGGGGAACATCAAATTAATGGAGATGCAGAGGCGAATTAGCAGAGGGGACAGCAATTCAGAGGTTTTGGGTGAGAGGGTCTTCACTTAATTTCTGATTTGAAGAGAGTTAAGGGTTTGCATGTATAAATAGGGATGAGCAGGGTATGTAAATGCTTATGCCTGGATTAGCCAGTGCACCATGCTATAGTTAATCTGTGTTTTAATTATCTTTAGTATGTTTTAATTCAATTGCTAGGGTGTAGATGAAACCCCTAATTTGATGTCAAGTTAATTAATCTTTGGTTTTGTTCTTGCTGTTTTATAATGTGTTAGGATTATTAGTTAACTATTGAGCATATGAGCCTGTGATGAGTTGTACTGTAAGAAGACAACTCATACTAGGGGTGAGTTAGTGAAAAGTAGTTGATGAACATCCACCTGAGACCTTCAAGGGAAGGCACAAGAGCATAACCAGAGGTATATTGCCTTAGCATAAGATTAGAAGGTGAATTCAATCACCCTAGTACCCTTTAACTTTTGTTTACAGTCTATTCATCATACTTTCGCCTTAGAATCACTACATAACAACATCTTGTCGTATCGACTCAAAACAAACCCTTGTGTGTTATACTTCTCACCTGAAATCAGTTAGTGAAGCTTTGAAATCAACCTTACACAACCCCAAATCTCTGTGGATCGACCTGTACTTTCCCTGCCTCCAATAGGCACTGTGCATTTGCATTTAACATTGTAGGCAAACACTTTTCTCAGCCTACTAAATAGCTTCAAAATCTTAACCCTAATTCTGGTTCTTTTGAAACCAGAATTTCCCACCAAAACCAAAATTCAAAATATAGAAGATGGGTGCGATGGATAAATGGGATATATATAGCCGTGGGTGCCCCTTAGCAAAAGTGAGGGTCCGTATAGCAATTGTCCTCCGGGGGTCCAAAAAGCACTTTTCGAGCAACTTTTTCCGCATAAGTGTAATTCTCCAATAACACCTAAACAAACATAAAAACACCAAAATTAGTACAAAAATCGAGACTAACAATAGAGACACTGAGGACAACTCAGACACAAAAATGTGTCTATCAAATACCCCCAAACTTATTATTTGCTAGTCCCGAGCAAATCTAATCTAGAAAATAAAATGACTACACTTAGCACGTGCAAAAGAAGTCCGTTAAACCGCTAGGTGGCCCTAGTGGCGGAGTGTTGTCTCCTGAGGGTTTACCGAGGTGTACCCACAAAACCTTTACTCCTGACCCTAGCTATCTACGCGAGAACCTTGGAAGGCACTAAAGAATCTCCTTGGTTGGCATACTTATTGACTACGGGAGGAAGTACCCTGATGCGAAATTCCAATTTTTGTACACGAGTTTGCACTCAAGCATACTAAAATTCATATAAAGTGACAGAGCTCTACTCAGATAGTTTCTGGACATCATAAACCGGAGTCAACCAATCACATGGATAGATTAAGAAGATGGATGTAGAGAAAAACGTGGATGATGTTGACTAAGGTGAACCTATCCTAATGGAATGAGATACGGGTCTAGACTAATATCAACACATTGGCATATACAAGGGAATCAGTGGTCGATAATCCTAACTCTAGGTCAACTCAGCTGGCATATACAAGGGTACCAGTGGTCGACTTTATTGTATTTATTCCGGTTGGTCTAGTGGTCTGGTCTGGTCTGGTTTTTTTTTTTTTTAATTTTTTTTATCTCAGTCACTCTATTTCACCCTAGCAATGGTAAAAAGAAAAAGAAAAAGAAGTGATCAGGATTCTCTCGATGTTTCCATCACGAGGATATGGCGAAACTACCATGTTTTCTTTTCTAACACCTGAGCTATGTGCTTTTATGAATAGACTCTTCTAGATGTTTCCATCTAATCAGATTGGTTCCTCAACTCCTACAACCAAAATGTTTCCATCCACTTAGATTGGTTATTGCCGACCTTAATAAACATAAATTTCAAGGCTCTGGAGTTTATTTATTGCAACTAAAAGCTAACAAAAAGTTTCTTCCCCACCCCCAAACTTAAAGCTAACATTGTCCTCAATGTTTCTAATGAAAGAGAAATACCAAAATGTAAAATAACAAGAGGAATCAGTAAAGAGAGAAGTCAGAAAGATAGTACCTGGGTGAAGAGAGAAATCAACCCTGTGAAAAGTAAATTTGTATCCAAATTTAAACGAAGAATAGACCCATACCAACCCTGTTAGGCCCAAAGGTAGCTACCCAAACAATCACATCCATTTAGTCTCACGGTAACATCTTCAAAATCTTAACCCTAATTCTGGTTCTTTTGAAACCAGAATTTCCCGCCAAAACCAAAATTCAAAATGTAAAAGATGGTTGCGATGGATAAATGGGCTATATATAACCGTGGGTGCCCCTTAGCAAAAGTGAGGGTCCGTATAGAAATTGTCCTCCGGGGTCCAAAAAGCACTTTTCGAGCAACTTTTTCCGCATAAGTGTAATTCTCCAATAACACCTAAACAAACATAAAAACACCAAAATTAGTACAAAAATCGAGACTAACAATAGAGACACTGAGGACAATTCAGACACAAAAATGTGTCTATCAGTATGCTTTTTCTTCGAGGTAGTAATTCTTCGTTTTGTTTTGTTGTAGTTACTTCAATAGCATAAGGAATTCTGTTAAGATGTCACATGGGAAGAGCCTTGCAACTGTACCGAAGAACGTTAGCAACTCCAAGCCAAATGCGGATGATGAATTTTTTACAATGTCTTCTTCACCTAGGAAAACCCATCCCAAGTATGTGGCGGTTCTTTTGACTGGTTCAGAAAATGAAGGAGAGGTCCAGTCGGTTCGGCCAGGGCGCATAATGCGATTTTGTCTGCAGAGGAAAGAATATCCTGCTTCTCCCATCGACTTCAAAATTTGTCAGAGCACGTTGCGTTCTTTTGATAAGTGGATGCAAATCATGATAGGTCAAGACCGTGTGAGGGCCAATTTGACCAAGGCGCAGATTGATGGAGCTGTCACGGCTTCTGCAACACTTCAAGTTAGGAAAGACATCCAGGGTTTGATCACGTTTGTCTCCAGATGGTGTCCAGATACTCATACTGCCATATGCAGGTGGGGAGAAATGACCATCTCTTTAGAGAGCGTAGCCGTCTTGCTGAACCTTCCCATAACAGGGAATCTTGATATCACGAGAAGTCAAAAGGGTTCATCTGAAAGGATCACGAGACGAAGTGCTTCTACAGCTGGTGGGTGTCTGAGTGGTTCCCTGATGAGCCGGAGGTGGACCTAGATTTAAGCCGGAGTGGTTCCCTGATGAGCCGCTGCCGAACACCGGTATGTGTACTGGGTACATGTACATGACCTAGAATTAGATGACACTCTCCATGTTGTCGCGTTTTTAGCTCTGTGGCTGTCCAGAGATATTTTTGATGACGGCTCTGGCAAGAAGGAAATAAGGCGATGGCTTATTAAATTTTCCATCAAACTGGCTAAAGGCGTCGTTCTTCCCATTGGGGGCTTGTTTCTTAGTTCTTTGTACACCCATTTGGATCATCTGGTTGCGGATATGTATGTTTCAAACGGTTATTTGAAGGAAGACTCGTATGTTCATGTTGCTTTACTCCAGGCATGGTTGTGGGAGCATTTCGCAAAGTACGCTCCTAAACCGTTGGCTCCGCTTCCTGACTCTTGCGGCGGATCTCGAATTCTGCGCTAGTCTAATAGGCGTCCAAGATCTGGAGTGAAGCTCATTGATTTTCTTGATAATTTCTATGCTGTTACTTTTCGTCCCTGGGTTCCAGTTCACGCGTCCATAGTTCAGCCGAACACCTTTGCCGCTGCTCCGAACTTGACTTTGCTTTCGTCCGGGGAGAATACAAGTGTTGGAGAAGTCGTATTTATGCGGAGTTGTATCCCTGGATACGTGCCATCTTTCTTTCGGGGATGTTGTAAGGCGGTCCCTTATAATATCGACAGGGCGGCTCGGCATATGGGTTTTGACCAATGGGTCCCATTTATTCGTCAGTCGGTTGCTTCGGAAGAACTGTTGCCAGCTGTTATTAACGCCAGTGTTCTCGCGCCAGGTAAGAGCCTTCCTTTCCCGCTCCCAGATCGAAGTCCAATGACAACCCCTAGGTACAACAAGTTCTGACATGATGAGTTTCTTGCCATCCAGGGTTTGCGGGCGATGTTGTGGAGAATACCCGCAGCATGCCTTCCTCTGTGACTTTAGCGGAACATCCACTGTTGAGGGAGCCTTCTACTGCTAAGCGAAAATCTCCCGACAGTTCTCAGAAAAATGAGCGAAGGTCTAAGAACCGTGCGGGTGGTTTCCAGTCGTATTCGTCGACTCTCGTGACTTTCAGTTCTTTCAACACACGGGTATGGTCAGCTCCTTCTTGATTTGACTGATTCACACAAATATTATGTTTCGTTGCTAAACATCTTTTCTTTTCTGATTCAGGGCCTTGACAGCGCAAACCCCTTTGCCAAACTCGCGCATAGTCAGAAATCGGCTACTAAGTCTCCTGAGGATGTAGAAGAATCCGAGGAAGAAGAAAGATCGGGATCCAGCAGTGATGATGAAAGTGCTTTCGAAGGTGACACCGAGTCTTCCTACGGCGAATCCGCAGATGAGTCGGTAAGTTTATGCGTTCCTTTTTTTTTTTTTTGCCCTCTCTTTTTTATTTTTAGTGAAAACTAAATCGTAATGTTGCAGGAGGGGATTGTTTCTGAAGAGGGTCTTAAGGTGGAGACTCGCCACAATGAAGGTCCAGCCGTGGAAGCCGCGCCTATAGGTGGCTCGGAGATGGACGTTGATAACGGTGAAACCCATATGGTGGAAAGTACTTCGGTGACCATTGGTGCGGTCGTGGTCAGGAATCCTTTGCCGGTCGCAGATTCAGTTGTGGGCGCCATTTTCGTGCCTCCATATTTGACTCCCCACGAAGACCATGTGTTGGTTGGAGGCTTCAGTGTGCCAGCCAAGCATGCGGAGTTTTATACCAGGATATGGGAAAATTACGGACATATCGCCACGACCAAGAAGCTCACTTGCCGATTTGCATTGGTCAAGCGTGTGGAAGAAGCTTTATCTTCAATTCACCATATGTGCAACGTGACTGGTCACACTATTTCCGGAGATGTGATCTCAAGCTGGAAGTTTCACCGGGATATGTGTGTAGACTTTGAGTTTAATGTCTCCTGGTTCTGCAAGGGCTTTTCTGAGATCCAAAGACTGCAGGCTGAAATGGTTGATGGTCCTTCTGCGGATTCGATTAATCGTCAGGCGGCAGAAGTAGATAGGTTATCCCAGGAGCTGGAGAAGTTATCTCAGGAGTTGAAACTGAAGCAGGCGGCCCTTCAAAGTATGAAGAACGTTTTCTCCAAGAAGAACGAGCCATTGTTGAGCGATTTTCCTTGAGCGTGTTACTTTTCTGAAACTCCTTTCCTTAGTTTTTTTTTTTGAAAGGCAAAGAAACGCCTAGTTTATGGTTCGTTTTTTTCTTCTTTTTGGATTGATAGATGATTGATTTTTATAAGAGTTTTTGGATTATTTTGGGATAATGTTCTTTTGATATGTTAAAGTCTGAGTTGCAAGTGTAGGTAGCAAATCATCTAGGATAATTGTGAAACCGTGAATGTTGCATGACGGGGGAAAGTATGGGATGAAACTTGGGAATAACATGGTGTTTGGTTTCAACGTGGAAACCTATAGTAATTGGTTATGTATCCTGGCCGGACTTACTTGTTTTTATTACCTACTTCAACAAAACGAATCCCAAACCGCAAGTCCGGGCGGCGTCGAATTGCCTGTGAGAAGTCCCCAATTGTTCCCCGTCGCGTGATTATTGATAACTGGGCCGTCGATCCTAAGCGAATCTTTTTTTTTTTTTTGAAGTCCCCAGTCGGCTCTTGTTGTATTACGCCTGGTTACTGCTACGACTGGTAACTGGGTCGTTGATCCCTAAGCGGATCATTTGTTGCTACCGTTCCGAGATCTAAGTCAAACGATGAGATTGAGAGTTGAAAATTGACAGCGTGACCGAAATATCAATCCTCTTGCTGTGGTCGCCAATTGTTTGAGGGTGAAAACAGTTTCGGCTAATTTCGGTAATTTCGCGTGAGTGGGTGAGAAACTGAGTCTAAACCCTAAACAATGTACTGTAAGGGACTACTTTAGATACGAGAGATAAATCTGTACAAATCCGGCCTAAACCAAGAAATGGCCGTTCCAGACTTGGTTCGGTCACAAAATGAAGGAGAAGGGTTGGTTTTAGGGAGGGAAGCGGAGAAAGTGTTGAGACCAGAATAGTTGATTCTGGAAGAGTAGTTGTTTGACTTGTATCAGAAAGTGAAAGCTAACAGATGGGAAAGCTAGCAAGTGATTTCTGAGTGTTGTATGCTCCTGACCCAAAACTTATTGTTTGGTGGAAATAGGTAGGACATATTTATACAAGTCCAAGTGAAACGTACTCTAGTCTTGTAAGAAATAGAAACGGATGAGTAAATGGGAGGAGGTGGTAACCCGATACTTTGGAATTGATGTTCCATAATGAAGGAAAGCGTTTTCACCATTACTCCCTGTATTTACTAACCGCCTTATTCTTATGACACTTTCATGTAACGGGCATAGTGTACGTCGCACGCTGTAAACCGCCAAACCAATACCCTTTATGAGCATCCCCCAGTTTGTGACATGTGTTAGATGTCTCGAGTGTTTTCATGGGAAAACGTGTAGCATGGTGTTACGTGTGGCATGGTGGCATGCCAGTGGCCATGGTAGAGTCGGTATGGCTTTGCCATAGAATAGGCGCGGCCAAAATTAGGGTTTGGGTGCAAACCGTGATGTTTTGGCTTTGGGCCGCAAGTTAAGTGGCGGACTTGAACGGTCGAGATCTGCATCTCAGAGGGAAGGATAGCCGTTGATTATTGCAACTCTCGTTTTAGCGACCAGAGTTGAGCATGGCTTTGCCATAGAGTAGGCGCGGCCAAAATTAGGGTTTAGGTGCAAACCGTGATGTTTTGGCTTTGGGGCGCAAGTTGCCATGCGTTAGGTGGCGAACTTGGATGGTCGAGATCTGCATCTCAAAGAGAAGGGTAGCCGTCGATTATTGCAATCCTTCGTTTGTAGCAGCCAGCGTTGAGCATGGCTTGGTCATAGAGTAGGCGCGGCCAAAATTAGGGTTTAGGTGCAAACTGTGGTGTTTGGCTTTGGGCTGCAAGTTGCCATGCGTCAGGTGGAGAACTAGTGTGGTCGAGATATAAATCTCAAAGAAAAGGGTAACCGTTGATTATTGCAACCCTTCATTTGTAGTAGCCAGCGTTGAGCATGGCTTGGTCATAGAGTAGGCGCGGCCAAAATTAGGGTTTAGGCGCAAACCGTGATGTTTGGCTTTGGGCCGCAAGTTGCCATGTGTCAGGTGGCGAACTTGTGTGGTCGAGATCTGCATCTCAAAGAGAAGGGTAACCGTTGATTATTGCAACCCTTCGTTTGTAGCAGCCAGCGTTGAGCATGGCTTGGTCATAGAGTAGGCGCGGCCAAAATTAGGGTTTAGGCGCAAACTGTGATGTTTGGCTTTGGGCCGCAAGTTGTCATGCGTCAGGTGGCAAACTTGTGTGGTCGAGATCTGCATCTCAAAGATAAGGGTAGTCGTTGATTATTGCAACCCTTCGTTTGGTAGCTGGCAGCATGAAAGTATGGCCGGCAAGCTAGGATTTTTGTGTAGTTAGGCGCGGCCAAATGCTGGGGTCTTGGCGTAGTTTGGGCGCGACCACAATTAAGGCTTGGTGTTGGGCCAGAAGTTTCCATGCATTAGCTGGTGACCTTTGACGGTTAAGATCTGCATCTTAGATGGAAAGGTGGCCGTTGATCATTGCAACCCTTTATTTTGGCAGCCAGTGACGTGAAGGAAAGGCTAGCATGGTATAGGCGCTGCCAAAACTAGGGTTTAGTGCAAATCGTGGTGTTTCGCTTTGGGCCGCAAGTTGCCATGCGTTAGGTGGCGAACTTTGATGGTCGAGATCTGCATCTCAAAGAAAAAGGTAGCCGTTGATTATTGCAACCCTTTGTTTTGGCGTGGAGAGTGGCTGGCATGGTTTGCCATTGGCACGGTGGTGCGGCTGACATGGTTGGCATGCCTTGGCGCGGAGACGTGGCTGGCATGGTTTGCCATTGGCACGGTGGTGCCGCTGGCATGGTTGGCATGCCTTGGCGCGAAGACGTGGATGGAATGGTTTTCCATTGGCACGGTGGTGCGGCTGGCATGGTTGGCATGCCTTGCCGCAGAGACATGGCTGGCATGGTTTTCCATTGGCACGGTGGTGCAGCTGGCATGGTTGGCATGCTTTGGCGTAGAGACGTGGCTGGCACGGTTTGCCATTGACACGGTGGTGCGGCTGGCATGGTTGGCATGCCTTGGCGCAGAGACGTGGTTGGCATGGTTTGCCATTGGCACGGTGGTGTGATAGACGCATTTATGTGTCTAATTTGTCCTCAATGTTTCGTATTGTTAGTCTCGATTTTTGTACTAATTTTGGTGTTTTTATGTGTGTGTAGGTGTTTTTGGAGAAATACACTTGTGTGGAAAAAGTTGCTCAAAAAGTGTTATTTGGACCCCGGGAGAAAAGTGATAAAGGCACCCTCATTTTGGATAAGGGCACCCCAGGCACCCCAGCTGATAAAGGCGCCCATGTTTTGGATCAGGGCACTTCATCTTCTCCATTTCAAAATTCAGTTTTGGCGGGAACTCATGCAAACTCACCGGCAGTTTTAGGGTTTGGATTTTGGAGGCGATTAAAGGAGACTAAAGGGCTGGAATTGTTTGGGTACTCTAATATGGGCTAGACAGGGATGATATAGGAGTTGGTTTCGATCCAGTTGGGCTAGAATTGCCGCGAGAAGCAAACAGAGCAAACTTACACGTGCACGGGTCTGCTTGGTTTTGAAGTTTTTGAACGTGTTATGTGCTTGATTATTGGCTCGAGCAACCACCGGGAGCGTGTAAGAGATAAACAAGGATATATTTCAAATTGGCGGCGCGTGCGAAACAAAAATAGAAAGAAAATATATTTTCTTCACTGCTGAAAGTGATGGGAGGATTATACGCAATTATAATGTGATATTTTGCCGTGTCGAGTATAAAAAGGTTGGGCTGGGACTCGGGGAAGGATTACGGAGAGTTTGGGAGAAAAAGGAACGCGAGAAGAGCAAGAAAATCAAAGTTGCGGAATCACCGTTTCTGCTGCTGCATCCACTGAAGATCGTGAAGAACAGACTATCCGGGACGATCGTTTTTCAACGGTGAAAAACGACTACGAGCGTGGGTCGCAAATTTGTCAGAATGCCGCACTTTATCTCTATCGTGATCAGTAACGGTGTTTGCAACACCTATAAGCTGTTGCAAACCCGGTTTTCATCATTCTCCTTTGTTCATCATTTGTAACCATATTTTTGAGCAATAAAAATGGATTTTGAGCGTGTTTCCAACATGATGAGCTAGAACCCATCACTGGGACGACGGAGGAAGACAAATTTCATACATGGGTAATTTTAATTAATTCTCTATTTGACTTTTGCACTAATTAAAATAGAATTATGATTTGATTAAATTGGTTGTTATTCAATTAGATAGGTTATGCTTTGTTTAGATAATCTATGCTTAGGGATACAATTAATCTTTTGAGAGTCTACCTTGGCAAAAATAAGAGTCGGTGTTATTTTGTTTATTGAGCTTTAATTGTTGAGAATAAATAAATTGAACCTTTTGTTATGAGTTTGGCGAATCCACGAGTCCCAAAGACATCTCTCCGTCTTGTGACATAAATTGTATATATTCTGTATTTTTATTATTTTCTTTTATTAATTCTTAAAAATCAATCTCATCAAGTCCGAGTGAACGACAACCTTACTACCACTTTCTACAACATTATTGAGTCACATCAATTTTTGGCGCCGCCGACGCGGACTTGTGTATAGATTTGTTTTTAGGTTTTATTTTTATTTTTATTTTATTTTTTGTTCTTTTTACGCGTTTTGGTATTTCTGTTTTCTTTCAGATTTGGAGTGGAGCGAAAGAAAAAGATAAAGTCTTTGAAAAGAAAAGCAAAGCCAAAATAGGAAAGAAAAGAGAGATCCGAACGGAGTGAAGACGAAAATTTTGTATATAGTGTAATTAATTTTTATTATTATTTTTTTTTTAGAAACTGTAATTAGGTAATTATCTTTGTAATTTTTATTTTTATTTTTTGGACTTCTTAATTTTGGACTTTAGTTTTGGACTTTTGGACATTTTTTTAAAACCCTAAGGAAGGGTTATTTAAATATAAACTGCACGAGGGAAGGACGACGATTACGATATCGTCTCGGCCTCGGGTTCGTACACGACATAGGAGTCGTGGCCCAGTCGACTTCAACGGTTCATCCCCCGTCTGGAGCGGGAGGTAAAATTCTAAACACCCGCGAATCCCCATCGCCGGCGGGTTTCTTGGATGATTTCGTGTGCATATATGTTGAGGTATTGAAAACGGCTTCTTTAAATTCCTAGTAAAGGGCAAGGACTGGCCATACAAGATAAGAGTTCGGATTTCATCACCGTTCTCTTCTTGCCCGCCTTAGGAAAACGAAACCAAACACGAACCTAAGCCTAAAATTTTGACTAGAACGAGACCTATAGGGTAACGAGCTTAATAGGAAAGTCGTTCGAAAAATATTGGTTACTCTTTTGAGCATACTTGAAGTTCATGATGGTTTACGTGAGTTGAATGCGTGACTGCGCCGCCTTGTAATGCGGTGAGGCCTTGGGTATCAAAGCTCCACGCGGCTTCCCTCGCCTCTATTCAACTTACTTAAACTCGGATTGATTCCGGAGGGTTTGCTCAGTTATTGTAACGAATTCCCTTTCGAAGGATTAGAAGCTGGTCTAGAAAGCAATCTAAGTGGAGCCATCATGCTTTTTGTTTGCTAGAAATCAGTAGGTTTGCTTTGTGGTCGAGTCGGCCTTGTTTGTGTTTGTGTAGAATTCCCTTGCGGTTAGGATGTCAAACTGGTATTATAATAGCCATCGCAATGAATATGAATATCCAAGCTGAACAATATGGACATCACTCTTTTTATGACCCGAGTGTGAATAGTGGTTGGGAACGCCAACCTTTTGAAGATTATGGCTCATACCATGGTGAGCCCAATTACTATTCACATGAATACCGGTCATACGAGCAAAATTCTTATAATTCCTCTTCTCTAGATGAAGCACGTAGGATTCTTGAGTCAACGTGTAAGTTAAGCCCGAGTCAACACGTGAGTTTTGCTTTGAGACAACACGTAGGTTAGAGTTAGAGACGGAAGAAAGAATTGCTCGAATTACTCTTGATTGCCAATACATTCTTTCCAATATCACCCGTGAAAATGAGGACAATTTTTATAATCAGGATGACGAGGTTAGAATTGGTGACACTAGACTAGATGAGGTTCAACCATTTTCATATTATTATAATGATGATGATGATGAGGATAGTGTTGATGAAGAATTTGAAATAAATAGGCATAGTGATCAGGAAATTGTTACCCCAATTGAACTTTATAACGATAATATTATTTCTAGTTCAAATCCAAATAATTTTAATAATTATTCACCTATTCAAAAGGACGAGGATTTGACTAGAGATACCCCCGTTTTAGACGATGTAGTATTTCCTTTTGGTTACGAAGCCAATGATGGTTTAGAGAAACGAGTATATTTTGAGTCTAGCGATTTAGAAACAATAGACTTAGAAAAAGAAAATGAACTCGTAGAGATGAGTGAGGATGTACCTGACTTAGAAGAACCAATTGACCATTTTCAGGAATCAGATGGCCTTGAAATTAGGGAAGTTGTGACTAGTCTTTCTAGAGACACTGAAAACTATAAGTTTGGGGGTGATTATCATTCTCCATGTGCTTTAACTCTTAGAAAAGTCCCTAACTTGGGACTTGACATATGTGCCTCAACCATTTTAAAAGATTATCTTCATACACTTTTTCCTGAACCTAGTTGTGTCCATAAAGAAGTTCAGTTGTTAGAAACCCATCCTCTGGTTGATGTGGTTAACCCAGGCTATGATACCACGATTGACTTTGTTTTCCCACCAAAAACCTTCCTTCCAATTGTGGGAACGTATAAGTTTCAGATGTGTCAATTATTAAGTTTTGAGATTAAACCTAATTACTTTAGGATATTAGGGTCGACACATTTGTTTAAGGAAGACCACCACTCTCTTTGTGGTCAGTTGTGTGAGTCAAATCTGATTGACTTAAAGGATCCCCAATTATTCGAGAGTTATTGTTATGTGCGTCTAAGTTCCTACTTGAGTATTTCCAGACTCTACAACCTGATCTTAAGAATCCTTCTTTTGAGGAAGTCCAGCCCATGAAAACATTTTATTTAGACCCGTTCATAGAGCTCCGAACCAGAACCACAACTAGATGTAGTTGTCTTAAACAAAAAAATATATAAGGCTATCTTCTGGTCTGTGGCGGTTTCCTCTTCTTGTGGTTAGCACTTTTTGATCCGAGATGACCCTTGATTATTCCATTGTTGCTATATGATTCTTCGAGGTGACTAATCCTTTCCAATGTCATTTGAAGACTTTAAACTTAGCACTTCTTGGGAGGTAACCCATGCTCTTGCAACACGGTAATATCTTTCCTTACTCTTCAAGTGGTAACAGTTTCTTCTTGTTCATGCTTTTAATTTCATCTTTAGAACATTGAGGACAATGTTAGATTTAAGTTTGGGGGTATGGGAGAAACATTTTAGTTGCATTGTTAAACTCCAGAGCCTAGAAATTTATGTTTATTAAGGATGGCACTAACCAATCTAAGTGGATGGAAGCATTTTGGTTGTAGGAGTTGAGGAACCAATCTGATTAGATGGCAACATCTAAAGAGTCTATTCATAAAAGCACAGAGTTTAGGTGTTAGAAATAACATGATAGTTTCACCATATCTCGTTGAGTCCTTTTCACTTCTGTTTTTATTTTTATTTTGTTTTTAAACTATGTTTCTCTAAGTGATTAGGTGGGGCCCACGAATCAAGTTGTTACCGATGCTAGGGTGAATTAGAGTGATTGAGATATTAAAAAAAAAAAAAAAAAAAAAAAAAAAGAAAAAAAAGTGAAAAAAAAAGTGAAAAAAAAAGTGGAAAAAAGTGGAAAAAAAAAAAGAAAAAGAAAAAAGAAAAGAAATTGAGACCAGACCATCAGACCAACCTAATAAATTCAATAAAGTCGACCCACTTTGGAACCCTTGTATATGCCGGTTGTGTTGACCTAGAGTTAGGATTATCGACCACTTTGGTTCCCTTGTATATGCCGGTGTGTTGATATTAGTCGGAACTAGTATCTCGGTCCATTAGGATAGGTTCATTTTGGCGGAGGCCTTGAGGGATATGGGAAACACATCACTTAGTAAACATCAAAGCCATCTATGTTTTTCTCTATATCCATCTTCTTGATCTATCCATGTGATTAGTTTTGACTCAGGGTATTGATGTCCATAGTGCAACTATACGAGTAGAGCTCTGTCACTTTATATGAATTTTAGTATGCTTGAGTGCAAACTCGTATACAAACAATTGGAATTTCGCATCGGGGTACTTCCTCCACGTAGTCAATAAGTATGCCAACCAAGGAGATTCTTTAGTGCCTTCCAAGGTTACGTGTAGATAGCTAGGGTGCAGGTAAAGGTTTTGTGGGTACACCTCTGGTAAACCCTCAGGAGACAACACTCACCTCTAGGGCCACCTAGGGGTTCAAATGATTTTATTTTCTAGAATAAATTTGCTCGAGGACTAGCAAATAATAAGTTTGGGGGTATTTGACAGACGCATTTATGTGTCTAATTTGTCCTCAATGTTTCGTATTGTTAGTCTCGATTTTTGTACTAATTTTGGTGTTTTTATGTGTGTGTGTAGGTGTTTTTGGAGAAATACACTTGTGTGGAAAAAGTTGCTCAAAAAGTGTTATTTGGACCCCGGGAGAAAAGTGATAAAGGCACCCTCATTTTGGATAAGGGCACCCCAGGCACCCCAGTGATAAAGGCGCCCATGTTTTGGATCAGGGCACTTCATCTTCTCCATTTCAAAATTCAGTTTTGGCGGGAACTCATGCAAACTCACCGGCCGTTTTAGGGTTTGGATTTTGGAGGCGATTAAAGGAGACTAAAGGGTTTGGAATTGTTTGGGTACTCTAATATGGGCTAGACGGGGATGATATAGGAGTTGGTTCCTATCCAGTTGGGCTAGAATTGCCGCGAGAAGCAAACAGAGCAAACTTACACGTACAGGTCTGCTTGGGTTTTGAAGTTTTTAGAACGTGTTATGTGCTTGATTATTGGCTCGAGCAACCACCAGGAGCGTGTAAGAGATAAACAAGGATATATTTCATTTGGCAGCGCGTGCGTGCGAAACAAAAATAGAAAGAAAATATATTTTCTTCAACTGCCGAGTGATGGGAGGATTATACGCAATTATAATGTGATATTTTGCCATTTGTCGAGTATAAAAAGGTTGGGCGGGACTCGGGGAAGGATTACGGAGAGTTTGGGAGAAAAAGAATGCGAGAAGAGCAAGAAAATCAAAGTTGCGAGAATCACCGTTTCTCTGCTGCATCCATCGAAGATCGTGAAGAACGGACTATCCGGGACGATCGTTTTCAACGGTGAAAACGACTACGAACGTGGGTCGCTGTTTGTCGTAACAGCCGCACTTTATCTCTATCGTAGTCTGTAACGGTGTTTGCAACACCTATAATCATTGCAAACCCGGTTTTCATCATTCTCCTTTGTTCATCATTTGTAACCATATTTTTGAGCAATAAAAATGGATTTTGAGCGTGTTTCCAACATGATGAGCTAGAACCCATCACTGGGACGACGGAGGAAGACAAATTTCATACATGGGTAATTTTAATTAATTCTCTATTTGACTTTTGCACTAATTAAAATAGAATTATGATTTGATTAAATTGGTTGTTATTCAATTAGATAGGTTATGCTTTGTTTAGATAATCTATGCTTAGGGATACAATTAATCTTTTGAGAGTCTACCTTGGCAAAAATAAGAGTCGGTGTTATTTTGTTTATTGAGCTTTAATTGTTGAGAATAAATAAATTGAACCTTTTGTTATGAGTTTGGCCGAATCCTGAGTCCCAGCACATCTCTCCGTCTTGTGACATAAATTGTATATATTCTGTATTTTTATTATTTTCTTTTATTAATTCTTAAAAATCAATCTCATCAAGTCCGAGTGAACGACAACCTTACTACCACTTTCTACAACATTATTGAGTCACATCATGGTGCGGCTGGCACGGTTGGCATGCCTTGGAGCGGAGACGTGGCTGGCATGGTTTGCCATTGGCACGGTGGTGCGGCTGGCACGGTTGGCATGCCTTGGCGCGAAGACGTGGCTGGCAGGATTTCCCATTGGCACGGTGGTGCAGCTGGCACGGTTGGCATGCCTTGGCGCGGAGACGTGGCTGGCAGGGTTTACCATTGGCACGATGGTGCGGCTGGCATGGTTGGCATGCCTTGGCGCAGAGACGTGGCTGGCATGGTGGTGCGGCTGGCATGGTTGGCATGCCTTGGCGCGGAGACGTGGCTGGCATGGTTGGCATGCCTTGGCGCGGAGACGTGGCTGGCATGGTTTGTCATTGGCACGGTGGTGCGGCTGGCATGGTTGGCATGCCTTGGCGCAGAGACGTGGCTGGCATGGTTTGCCATTGGCACGGTGGTGCGGCTGGCATGGTTGGCTTGCCTTGGCCCAAGGACGTGGCTGGCATGGTTTGCCATTGGCACGGTGGTGCGGCTGGCATAGTTGGCATGCCTTGGCGCGGAGACGTGGCTGGCATGGTTTGCCATTGTCACGGTGGTGCGGATGGCATGATTGGCATGCCTTGGCGTAGAGACGTGGCGGGCATGGTTTGCCATTGGCACGGTGGTGCGGCTGGCATGATTGGCATGCCTTGGCGCAGAGACGTGGCTGGCATGGTTTTCCATTGGCACGGTGGGAGAATGAGGGTTTGGCATATACAAAGGTGATGTCAGTTAATACTAAGGGTTCTGCCATGGAACATGACACACGTATAAAAAAAAGGGTACCCTGGTAATTCTTACGTAGGCATGCTGTTTGATTCAATAAGTGTGCTAGTGGTCATAGTGACGTCATGTCAGATGCATAGTTTTACGATTTTAACCCTAAGCTAAAAACCACCATCAACACCTACCTATTGGGGATATCTAGCAGAACCGATCCCCATGGGAAAACCTATTTTCTATCTCACGTACGCTTTAGTGTTTGTGTGAGTTTAGAAGTTGGGTTTGCAAAATAGGAAAGTTCAAAATGTCGACATTGTGAGTAATTTGAACATGTGTATAATTCTTTTATTGTTCAAAGATATTCCTTGATACTCAAGCTGAGATCCCAAACCGAAATGTTTGAGAATCATTTTTAAGATTTTGGAATGTATATGTTTTATTTTTCCATCAAGTAAAATATATCTCTGGAAGATATATTAGTTAAGTATCATGTATGATAGTTAATGTTAAGTTGTAATCCAAGAGGATTTTAGTATATCTGTGTGTGAGTTTTCCTTTTTACACCCCTCTTTTTATATTTTGGTTAATTAGCTCATTTTGAAAGATGCATAATTGTGAATGTTTATTGATTGATTTCATGAGTTATCTGCAGGGAAAATGGAATTACACTTAACAAAGTGACCTCTTAAACTTTCTCTCTCCTAATGACTTCGCCACAATTCCCAAAGATCTCTCCTACAACGAGACTCACTCGACGACCCTTTATATAGGGTAATACATAATGGATAGACTAAGCTTGTCTCTGCGAAGTGTCGCGAGCGACACTTCTTAGCCCTGTTTGTCTTTTCGAGTTTTGTGTGTCATTTCCATTAAATCATTTTTAGTTTCCTGCGTCTCCCTCGCTGAATTGATCTCGCGAGCCCATGCATTGCGATATTATGTCCTATTGAATATTTGCTTGAAGAGGCGATCTTGAAGGAAAAAAATCCATTATCTAGTAGTCTTTGATCTTTGTTGATGAAGGAGCAAGCGAGAAGAATATTGTACTTGAAAATCTTGTACTTGCCTCTATTCTTTTGCGAAGTTCCCGGATTTCTTTGAGATATATATGAAGTATCGTCTCTTATCTCTCGAGTACCATGAGATTTTACAATGTTGTTACCGCATGATCTTGAGTTTTGTACTTTTACAGTTTTGTTAAGACAACGTTTCTTCTAACCCTTTTTCTTGACCGTTCATGTCTCTTGCGTTAAATGACCTCGTTTTTCTCGAAAGTTTTCTTTTCCCCTCCTTTTCATTCTTTAGTTTCTCTCCCAATCTTTCTTTGACTCTCTCCTTAGGTCTTGCCAGGAATCGATGCAGGATTTCTTTTGAAAGTTCAAAACCCTCATCCATTCTTTACCAAATCTTTTCTCAATCATCGATGTAATGATCAAAAATTATGAGTCTCACTCGGTCGGCTTCTTGACCCATGAAAAAATTCTCTCATTGTGACCCTTGATTTTAAATGGTCCTTATATCGCTAGGCCCACATGTTCTTCCTGCAATTTGTTCAAATGGCTGAGAAGAAGAGGTATGTTTCAGTCATTTTCTTTCTATCTTTTTGCCGGTGAAAAAGCTTGATTCAACTCGACATTGCTTCGATTCCTTGTTGCCCTCACATTTCTTATCTTTACCGTATGCGAAGGTTGAAGTTGAAAAAATTATTCTTTGAAGACTACAAATAAGAGTAAAAGCGCTTAAACTTTGTTTGACCATGAATCATTTTATCTCGCTCGGGGACCAGATTTCTTCATGGAGTCGGATTGTCCGTATCTTCTACGATTCTTTCGAGAATGGGGAGATGCTCCCTACAGCTTTCTTTGCGGGACTCTTTCCCAATGCCACTGCGGAAACAATGATTCTTTCAATGGAGTCTCTGAACTATGTCTCTGACTTCTTGAATGCGCTTGGATCCTTGGTATGTATACAATCATGTCTCCCCAACTTTGGGTTGGAAAGATCTTCCTTTGTAGTTGCCTCGGAATGTTAATCTTGAAAGAAAGAATTTGCGGTTGAGCGAAAAAAAGTTAAACAGGAACTTTTCCCAAAAGGGATAAGGTGTCCTCTCTTTAAAAATGCCAATCGGCAACTTTATGGTATAAAAATTTTACTCCTTTTATTATTTTTATTTTAATGAAGTTATGCTTTCGAGATGTATATAATCTCTCAATGAGGCTATTCTTCTCCATTACAAACCTATTTTCTATCTCACGTACGCTTTAGTGTTTGTGTGAGTTTAGAAGTTGGGTTTGCAAAATAGGAAAGTTCAAAATGTCGACATTGTGAGTAATTTGAACATGTGTATAATTCTTTTATTGTTCAAAGATATTCCTTGATACTCAAGCTGAGATCCCAAACCGAAATGTTTGAGAATCATTTTTAAGATTTTGGAATGTATATGTTTTATTTTTCCATCAAGTAAAATATATCTCTGGAAGATATATTAGTTAAGTATCATGTATGATAGTTAATGTTAAGTTGTAATCCAAGAGGGATTTTGGTATGTCAGTTGGATATTAGTTGGAATTATACAAAACCGAAATTACGTGTTTATTGCATATCTTGAGAATATTTTCGGTTATGGAAATTCATTGGTGTTCAAACTACCTTGGTCTATAAATAATGAAGTTTGTTCTTCTTACAAACATATCCATAGGTAGGCACTTCATTTTGTAGTCACTGTTGTAGCCGACTAATAGTAGTACTTGTAATACTATTTTGGAGAGGCGGGTAACCAAATCAGGCGAAATCTCTTATGTCTGCTAGTTTAAAGACTTCTATGTGATCAAGAAGCGTCTAGATAGTACCTTTTATTGGAAATTAGAATTTTTATTATTATTTTAGTTTTGATTATTGATTTGATTTACTAACGGTTGTTAACCCTTAATTGCACATAGTTTGATTATTCTTGAGAGACTTCTCTTCTGACATAAGGTCACTCAAAAAAAATCAAGGGACTAATGGTTGTTCGGATCTGTTTTTAGATCTGACAGTGACTTGTGATCATCCATTATTAACAGACTCTGCTCAGTGTGATCGATCATAAGTTGGTATCAAGTTTGGATGTACAGGTATAGAAGAAAACATTGAAGATTTGAAGACAGGAATATTTCTTATTGGTTTCGTATCTTTGTGATTTAATTTCGTGCACAAACTTGATCGGCTGGGATCCAACTAAATCTTGTTTATCTTTGATAGACAATTGATTGACTAGTCGTAGTAGATCGGCAAACTATCATTTGGTGGTATTCTTTAGTATCCGAATCTGGAAGTTTGTATACCTAGATCTGGTTATCCCGATAATCAGATCTTACCCAACTAATGAGCTTATTAGATTAAACAGAAGAGCATTTGTTGAACTTGACATATAATATCTGATTTATTTATTAATATTGGAAGAGTTGTTACCGAATACATTAGTCCTTTACTGTTTCAGAAGACGATCCAAAGGAGTTGAGTACTTGAAGTCTTCACAGCGGCTGAAGCAACTTAAGATAGTGGACCATATCTTAGGAAACGGGTGTGTTGGCCAAATTGGTTGTAAGTGCAGGGATACTGAGGAAACTAGGTAACTAGGGTAGTTTATATGGTCTCAACTATACGAAGTTGGTAGTAGTCTTTGTATAATGACTTAATTCTAAGAGTATTCAAAACCGGACTAGGTCCTAGGGTTTTTCTGCATTTGCGGTTTCCTCGTTAAGAAAATCATATTGTGTGTTTTTACTTTACTTTCCACATTATAATTATCGTTTTAGTTATAATAAAGTAATTGCATTTGTATGTTAATCCAAATACTTGGGTTGATCCCTATAGTTTTATGGTTCGGTTTCGAACTTATACTATAAACCAAGTGTATCTTCTTGACAATCTCTGTCTATATTAAATCATACAAGGTATCAGACCATAGGTTTATATCGAAAAGATTGTGGTGTACTTGGTACCCTCGTCATTTCAGAAATAAAAGAAAACCTTTGTTACAAATCAATGATATATAATTGATGGATCTCTGAATATTATTATTTACTGTCGTCCTTAACAACCGAATGCAGTCGAAGTTACCCGACCACGTATCTAATTTGAATCCAAGTAAAAA
Source organism: Papaver armeniacum (assembly GCA_023531295.1). Taxonomy (NCBI): domain Eukaryota; kingdom Viridiplantae; phylum Streptophyta; class Magnoliopsida; order Ranunculales; family Papaveraceae; genus Papaver; species Papaver armeniacum. The sequence goes on along the minus strand of JAJJWW010001088.1, from coordinate 216,381 downwards.
TAGTAAATATATCTAATGCTAGGTTTAAATTATTAACTTTAGTTATTTACCTCTCTTATGGATGGTCAAGATAGTCAAATCTAGTCAATCCGAGACGGGGACACAAACACGACATTGTTAGTTGTCACTACATCATAAAGATATACTAAATGAGACCCAAAAGTCAAAATAACTCAATATATATATACAAAAAAAAGGTAATAATTTGGTGTTTGTGTCATATTAAAGTAACCATATTTACCATAGACTTTGGGGTCTCGGTAAAATAATTTATTATCCCTGACCCCATTGACCGTTTAAGACTCTGTAAAAATTTTATACATGAACAAGACCCAAAAAGTTAAGTAGTGAATGGCTTATATTTTTCCGAACGTGGCCCATTTGTCGTTTTTCTTCTTATGTGGTAATCGATACTTGACAACCAAACGTTAATTTCTATCTCTTCCCCTTTTAAGAGCTCTCCGAAACTCAATAATAATGGATAGCATAAGTAATGAAAACTCAACCTTAGTTATTTGTGAAAGAATAAGTGATTGTAATTGGTAGAGCACTGCTCGACTAAACCCACCAAGTGTTTGTATGTCAACATTGGTTGCCAAATTTTGTTACAAAACTCGAGTCGCCTGAGTCAATTGCTAAATTCAACTTCGTTAGGTAAGACTAGAAACATAAAAATATTGATACTCGCTTTAGTTAACCATGAAGACCTAAATACATATCGAAGACAATGAAAACATCATCCTTCAATTCAAGGTTAGTAACTACAGACTTGACTTGTTCCGTTTCCATGTTTTGTTATTTCAAGTTTTTATTCATGGAAAACATAACATGTTAATTGAAAACATGGGGGTACCAAAATACACCACCAACTTTTTCTTAGGCAACCAGTATAGACAAAACTTGAATACAATTCCGAGATTTCAACTTAATGAATCTCAATCAGGAATTATATGAAGAGCTTATATCTCTTTCTATCACAATCAGAATGTAAACAGAGACTAGCCTGCGAACCTGATTATTCCGTGAGAATACTTGGACAATTCCAAAAATCAATATCCAAGATCAATCAAGTCGTATCCAACAATTGCGATGGACTTATCTACTTGAATTGATTTTACATATAACCTGTGATATTTCAATTATAATGATAAACAATAAAATGCGGAAAAGAAATAACACAGAGACCAGAAATTTTGTTAACGAGGAAATCGCAAATGCAAAAAAAAACCGGGACCTAGTCCAGATTTGAACACCAAATTGTATTAAGCCGTTACAAACTCTAGGATACTATCAGAACTTCGGACTGGAATATAGCAGAGACTGAATCTACGGTCACAACGATTCAGTTACAGTCGTGCTCTTTACGCCTCTTGAATCCCAGAAGGACTCCGCGCAATTGATTCCCTTATTTGACGTCCTTTACATCCTAATATTTTCTTTAACTCAATTGAAGACTTTAAACCAATCTGCCTCCCACAGATAATCATATATGTGATTTCCGTTCTGATCAAAGATCAAGGTGAGGTAGGAGATCAATTGCAATAGACAAAGTCTAGCAAACCACAAAATCTGGTTTTATGATTCCCGAAGAGCATCCTAGATTATTATTCGACTCACAAGTAGATACTTATGGAATCATAGAGTATCAAATGAAGAAACTTTATGATTTCTATCTATCTTGTTTGTTGGAGCAAGGCTCAACAATCAAAGCAAGATCAGGATACACGAACTATCAAGATAAGATAGTTGGACCTGGCTTCACGAATCCCTAAGTGAAGTCTTTTTAGTCGCTAATCCTAAAAAGTTTTAAAGGAGACGACGACTCTAGTTTACAACTAAGACACACAAGAATATTGTCAGGGATTCAGAGATCACAGTTGTTTGAGGTTCTCCTTATATAGACTTTCAAGGTCAAGGTTGCTTTAGATTAAGCTAAGGTAGCTTTGGAATCAAGCAATCCATAATCACTATTAGATGAAAAAATTGACTTGAGATTAACATAACAAAATATACACTCTGGTTAGGATGAACCGTAACTGAACCGTGTATAATGACATGTTGAAGGTTAGCCGAAACTAGCCAATAGAACGATAAACTTAACCATTTTCATATAACACTTTAAGACTTTAACCTTGAGTCACAAATGTGATCAAACATGTATAAATAGTGTTTTTAGAGAGTTGTTCAAATGCCGACTATCTCATAGAAATAATTCTGATGCATCTGAAAATATTCGACATGGTAGGTACGTGTATTATACCTGTTTGTGAATATTTTTATCATGGTACGTGTACCGAGTATAAAATGGGTTCAGGAACTCACAGATATTTTATGGTTTGCATATTGGGTATGCGTACTTTTCGGTTTGGAAACCAACAGATCTTTTCCGGTTTGCATACTAGGTGTGTGTACCTTCCTGGTTCACGAGTCAACAGACTCTTTATGGTATGGATACCTGGTATGCTCACCAAAAAGTCGTTGCCGAACACCGGTATGTGTACTGGGTACATGTACTTCGGTATTAACAAATGTTCCATCAATGACACATATCACTGTTCCAGGCTATTTTCAAAGGATTAAATCTTGAATCATAATTTAGGTCATAAACAATAAATTGTTCTAAACCAAATTTATCAGTATGAACAAATGTTCTTAAGCTTAATCATATTTCGAGAACGTAATCAAGATAAACTTGACTCGAAATTTTTGTTATGCATGTAATGTCTAATTTAGTCATGCGACAATGTCTCATAGATGAAAATGTGAAAACTTGAGAAATAGGTGGTTCAGTCTTCACTTACCTTTTGTTGATAAAGTTCTCCAAAAGCTTCAGTTGATCTTCGCCTTCAAACGGTAGAACGCAGTGATGTCTGGTATTCAACTACACACTTCTATCCTAATCCGAGACTTGACTAATTGTAGACTAGAAATAAAGGTACAGTTTTGATCAAATAAATTTGACAACAAGCTTGAGATATCAACACTTGTGAGTTCGACCGAGAAATGCTCTAACATTGAGTTAAATTTGTTACAATGACTTTAGTATTGGTGTGTTGGTCATTATACTATCATCAAAGTATATTAAGGAATGATATATAATAGTTGTTTCTACAACGTATATAAAGTGACGAAATGTAGTTTATTCATGGACTTCGTGTTCTCGACACTGCATTAATTGGTAACTTGTAAATATTTATTGTGAACTTCCGGATGAACCCATACCTTGGTAACTATGTTTGAAAGCAATTTTATAAAGAAAATTTAAGGAAATAGACTTGTGAAACTTGTTTAGCTTTTCAAAAAATGATTCAGGACTGATTCTTGGATAGGACCGATCCCAAGCCAATTCGATACAGACTATGCATGATTATTTTTTTTATACTTTCGGTTGGCCTGTATCTTCGGATTTCTGCAGACATCGAGATGTATATCACTAAGATTGGGAATGTTCATAACTATCGACATAGTGTTTGAATATATGTTAAAACTCTAATATTATTTTTCAAGTATATTCCTTTAATACTAAAAGCAAGATCATGGAAACGCAAGATCCTGGAAACCGATTTTTCAATACTATTTTGGTATCGAAGTACATGCTTGCCAAATCCCAGAGGTTTGCATATCTCTAGTTGTTATATTAGTGAAGTGGATGTATGTGTGCCACCTAATACTAGTTTTTATTCTACAAGGGAAATCAGTTATGATTTGAAACACAATTGTATTTGTTTTTTTCGGAATATATTGCAACTACAAAGGATTTTCAAAATTGGTACATCTTGTTTCCAAACAAACCTTGGCCATAACTCTATAAAAGGGAGTCTTCAATCCTTATAAACTCATCCCTTGGACACACCTCTGTGGTGTGGGAAATTTCACTTGAAAAATATAGGAGTAATCTAATTAGGTAAAACATATTCATTTAAAAGTCTTTTTTGGATGAAGAAGCCTCTAAACTTACCGTTAGTGGAAGCTAGATTATTGTTTATTAGCCCTATTAAACAAATCAAAATATTAGGAGACCGGAAGAATATCCAAATCTACCTCTATTAAATTTTATATTATTACTAAAAATAAAAATAAACATGTGTAGTATATATGAATGTATAAAAAGATTATATCAATGGGTATAAACTTTATAAAGAATCTGACATTTGTAGTTATAAATATATTTTTTCTAAAAAGGAATGAAGATAAGTAGGAAAGATATTAAATGGATTTGTTTCTTTATTTACGGAGATACGGTTTAGGATTTTAGATTGTGTTGTATTAATAATAATTTTATAATTATAAAAAAATAAGGGTATATTTGACATTTTAATAAAAAATATCACTATAAACAGAAGCTGGCAATTATTTTAAGATAGACGAAAATAGAATAGAGGACTATTAAAAAAAGACAGAGGGAGTACTTGTTATGCACCAACAATATAGTTATCTTTCATAGATTAAACTTATTTATTTTATGGTTCTTTTCTTCTAATATAAGGCCACTCAAGTTTGTTTGAAGATTTGACTATCGCAGATTTAAAGAATTCTAGATATGTGAGATGGAATTTTTCATCAACCAAAGTTAATAGACTACGTCTTGTGTGTTTGGTCAATAGTGAAATCAAGTTTGTTTGCAGAAGTTACTTTGAAGATTGAAGGCTTTTCTTTTTGGCTTTGATCTTTGTGTTACTTCTTGTGAACTTGATTCTATGTAATCCACACATAAGACTTGTACAAGATCGAAAAAACTATCTAGTTGTATTAATATGCTTGGATAAATCTTGTTTGTCAAGATTGATTATTGCAAGGGGATATGTAGATTTTGGGTCCCAACTTTATGACCAGTGTTGCGTTTGGGTCCTAAAATGTTCGAGATTAGAGTTTGAGTCCCAAGACTCAAGTTGACCGTCTACAAATTTGTTACATATGGAAATGATCAACAAAAATTTGGTTTGTAATTATTTATTAATTGTACCATCAATTAAAAATAAGTTATTCTAGTGTTATACCGAAACTCGATTTTGGGGAACTAGGTCTCCCAGCTGGTGAAATTGATCGCAGTTGAATGATTGGTTCTGAATTTTTCAAAAGATGATTTTAATCATGATGAGTTGAATGTTGAACCATATTAATTAAAAAATACAAATTATTCTTCCACCACCATCGTTGCAATCAATTACATCGGAGTACTACTCCTCGATCGACCCCCACCACTTCCAACACCGACACATGTACAAATGAATCAGTTTAAAGAGATGATATCATCCACATTAAGAAATCAAATTATCAGTTCAATTATGAGTTTTTATTTATAATGCAAGATATGATCAACAAAGAAGTGAGGAATTATATGTCTTGATTAGAAAACAGTGGTGGGTTTTGTTTACAAGGTGGTAATAGTAGCTAGCATAAGAACTGATGGAAGTTAAAAGTAATATTGGTGTTAGCAAAATTATAGGAAGAGTAGAGTCAAATTTGAAGAAATAAAATAGTTAAGAGAATAAAAAAAAAACCGATTAGAGAAGATGGCATTTGGAAAATAAACAATTTGATACCTAGTTATTATATTCATATATAAATTACAAGTTAATTTAAGTTCGTATCAAATCCAAATAGCCATAAATTTATTTTCTTCAATATCTATACCAATAAGAATTTAATCACAATCAAAACCTAACCTAAGTCTAACCTTATCAGTATTCCACCTTTATTAGTATCAAATGAATTTTCATATTATATTTTGTGGGTTGTCAATTCAAAGACTTGAGCAAAAATTCAGTTGGAGTATTAGTTGTTTTAGTTTTGGGCGAAGTTGCAAGTCGGAAAAACACCAGAAATAGACATGTTGTGTTAATTTTAGGTGATAAATGTTTATGGAATAGTAAACATCTCGTATTTATGTGGGTTTAAAATTGTCGAGTACTTATCAGATTCCATTTTACAGGTAAAGAAAGTTATACATAAAGGCACAAAATACCAGCAGTTCATAACTCTTCACCATAAGTGAAAAAACGGGGGTACAACAACCACACCCAACAATTCGTTTGGCATTTTGAATAGACAAACTCCAATATACTTTCAAGAGAATCAACTAGACAGTTAGACTCAATCTAGAGAAAAGTATATCCAAGAGTTTCGTATCTCTATATCTCAATTCAATCTGCAATCAGCAAATAGAAATTTGCGAGCCCGATTGAATATATGGGAAATAACTTGAACGGTACCAAAGACCAATGTTCAAGGATCAATCAATTTCAATCAACAACCAAAGGTTGGATTTCCCAATTGATCGATTCAATGCACAACCTGTGATATTTCAATTATATAACAAAATATAATGCGGAAAAAAAATAACACAGACACCAGAAGTTTTGTTAACGAGGAAACCGCAAATGCAGAAAAACCCTGGGACCTAGTCCAGATTTGAACACCACACTGTATTAAGCCGCTGCAGGCACTAGCCTACTACCAATGAACTTCGGACTGGACTGTAGTTGCGCTCCTTACGTCTCTGATACCAACAGGATACTACGCACTTGATTCCCTTAGCTAATCTCACCCACAACTAAGAGTTGCTATGATCCAAAGTCGAAGACTTGATAAACAAATCTGTCTCACACTAGAAAAGTCTATTGGAATAGATAAATCTGTCTCCCACAGAAATACCTATGAGTTTTGTTCCGTATTTTGATAAATCAAGGTGAACAGGAATCAATTGATATACCGGACTTATATTCCCGAAGAACAGCCTAGAAATATCAATCACCTCACAATAATCTTAATCGTATGGTAGCGAAACAAGATATTGTGGAATCACAAACGATGAGACGAAGATGTTTGTGATTACTTTTTATCTTGCCTATTGGAGAATAAATCTCGAGCCAATCTTAAATAAGATCGTACCCAAACACGATAGAAGATGCAAGATCAAATCACGCAACTACAGAGAAAATAGTTGGGTCTGGCTTCACAATCCCAATGAAGTCTTCAAGTCATTAACCTACAGGGTTTCGTGAAAAACCTAAGGTTAAAGGAGAATCGAATCTAGCTTATGCAACTAGTATCACACAGGAGGTGTGGGGATTAGGTTTCCTAGTTGCTAGAGTTCTCCTTTATATAGTTTTCAAATCAGGGTTTGCAATCTAAGTTACCTTGGTAACAAAGCATTCAATATTCACTGTTAGATGAAAACCTGATTAGATTCAAGCTAATATCTTTCAACTGTTAGATCGAACTTAGCTTGTTACACACAAATGAAATGTACCTTCACTTAGGTTTATGTAACTGTACCTAAACGTGTACACCATGTTGGCTCAACAATAGTTAACCAAGGTTAGCCATATGAACACTCTCATATCAACCTTATTCATCTTAACCATAACTAGTTCAAATGACTCAAATGAAACTAGTTAAAGAGTTGTTCAATTGCTATATTCTCATAGAAGTATACAAGAACACAATTGAAGCAAAATCGGTTTGATTCACTCGAATCAATCATGAATATTATAGCCACGGTTTGCAAAGAATGCATCCCTTATTATATAAATGTCTTAGTTCATGTACATAACCGATTTTAGAACTTTAACCTTCAAGTACGCGAACATGTACGCATACTTGAAATACCCGGACTGAAATTGGATTTCGCCAGTATGCGAACGTGTACGCATACCACCAATCCCAGCAGAAAATCTCGGACATGAACCTTACGCTAGTACGCGTACGGGTGTGCATACTTAGGTTCCCGGACTTCTCAAACCAATAGTTACGCATACGTGTACGCATACTATGGTTCCCGGACATGGACAACATATGTGCAAGAGTACACAACATGTCACAATCCAATAATGGTTAAGTGTTCTAAACTCTTATTTCAATCATTGAAACTTTCTTAGAGGATGACAATAGCCATTTTCACACACTATTAGCATCAAAGAAATTTTCAAGTTATTGAAATAATCATAACGAAACATTCCAAGTTTACACCAAATGATTGTATCACACAAACCATGTAAGATGTTACTCGGTAATTTTCACATGATCATCTTTTGACTTTCGTCAAGAAGATAAGATGAACTTGGTCGAAGCGAAAGCTTACCAACACATATTCCGAGAAATATGTAAGCGAGTTAAACTCAGCTCGAAATCTCAAATGTGTATAATGTAAAACTATATCATAACACGACTTATGTCTCAATATAGGAGATAGAGTAGAAATAGACTTTCCAAGTGATAGATGAGTTTCAGTCTCCACATACCTTTTTGTTGATGAAGTTCCACAAGCTCTCCTTAGTAGTTCTTCGTCTTCAATGATGAATGCCGTGAAGTCTAATGCTCAACTACACAATCTATCCTAGTCCGAGACATCTATAAGTAGACTAGAAATCAAGGCTTATAGTTTTGATCACTAACATTGACAAACAAGCTTGAGATAGCAACGCTTGCGAGTTCGACCGAGCAGTGCTCTAACAATCTCCCCCTTTGTCAATTTTAGTGACAAAACTATCAATACATATGGATACAAAATAAATAAACTTTATAGCTTCTCATCCAAATGCTTGATCTCCTTGGTTCTTCAACATTACTTGAGATCTTCGTCACTTTCAAGTACTCCAATGATTCCAAATGTGTTCAACTCAGTAACATAGTTGTTGAAGATCCGTTGCTATAACAATGAGAAAACAGTTGCTCTCAATCATTATTATACAGTGTCATAGTATCATTATACAGCATCAAGGTTCAATTGTATCACAACTTTGACAACAATACTATGGTGATATGTATCACTCCCCCTTAGTCAATACTTTATCTCACAATGAAAACCACTCCCCCTTACATAATGATCCGTAAACCATATGTAATTCTCCCCATTTTTGTCAATAAAATTGGCAAAGGTACGAAAATTACTGGGATCCTCATGAAATTTCCATGGAGATACTTCATGACCAAAAGAGAACAACATATCAACTTGTTTAGACGCCATCATATAGCAGAAGCTATATGTATTCATCAAGGAGTTTATAAAGATATAAGATAACCCCTATAATATCCCACAGCCACACTCCCCACAAAGATTTGGCAATTAAGCACAAGTTCAAATAAGAACTCTCCCCCATAAAATGTTATCCCGAAAGAACAACAAGAGCGACCTTACTTTTCAAACAAAAGAAGGATTTCTTTGGACATTAACAAATCATAATAATATGAATTTGTATCCAAAAATCTCATTTGAATTAACCACAAGGAAAATGATCAATTCAATTGGCCATGCTCAGAGAACTTACGGAGCAACACAGTATGTACACAAAGATGTGGATCAGGGAAAGACCAATACTGCGGAATAAACAAAGATTCATTCTATTTTTCATCACTATTTGCACAATGACATACAATAGACTTAATCTTTGTAAACAAAAATTCATCCTTTCTTCCATCAATATTTGCATAATGACATAAAAGGCTTAACTTTTGTAGTCAAAAGTTCATTCTATCTTTTATCAATACTTTCATACCGACATATAATAGAGATAACTTTTGAACAAGTATGGGACAGTCAAGGTTCACGGACGTAAACAACATATCCCATAACAATTTGCAATATATAAAACCATAAAGATTAATACTTCAAAAAATAAATTTTAGAATTTAAACAAATAAATCTAAAAACATTGCAAGATGAAAACGTTGGCAATAACTATGTGTACTCACAATAATGGCTATTCCAAACCCTAGTTATCCTTATTATAACACAAGAATAAATTCTCATAAGTTTCCTAGACATTGAATCAAAACAGACTCTAAAACCAAAAACTGATAAAGCACGAAAAACTAATTATCATCTTCATCATCGGAGACCATAAGAGTGGCTTGAATCTTATCCATGTCATCTTTGATTTCTGGAAACTTAGTAGCAATCACAAGTAATTGTTCTTGCACACACCTTACCTTGGCACTAATCTTACAAACACCTTTGAGAATTCGATGAAGAAGATTCATGGAGGAGGAATCACACGAGCCATCAAAGGTGTCACATATTTGTCTCTTGCAAGCATTCTCCTGTATACGTTTGAAAGTACACGGACGAACAAGCTTGGGAGTTCCAATGGAGTTGCCAATCGGAGCTATAGAGAAGGTGCGACAAATTCGCTCAATCAAGCAAGGATATCCTAACTTCTTGTTGGAAGAAGTCATGGACAACATTTGATATATGATAAACCCACAAATGTCGAGACTTTGAGTTTCCAACTCAAGGAAATAGACCAACTCCGTAAACTCACGGCTCCAATGAGAATTCTCAATCGTGGAGGGACAAAGATTAGATATACCAAGTTTCCCAAAGGACATCAAAGAGAGACTAAGATTATTAGAAGGAAATTTTCCCATATTCCAATCAGCACTCTTACCACAGAGAACAATAGAGATGGTTTCATAAGAAGGTCTTTCATGACTAGGTCTTGGAAGGCGAAAACTCCCTAAGGGAATTTTAGTAATCCTTGAAATCAACTCTCTATTTACATGAATCCTTTGTCTATTTATCATGGTCTTGAATTTCATGTCATCATAATTAACATCATAGATGTTAGCATTGAAGATTCTTGTAAGAGTGTCAAAACCTTCACCAAGACCATCAAAGATATTTCCAAGATTGAATTTTTGAAAACATATCAAATCCTCTTTATGCCCACTAGTAAAATCCAACTTCTTTTCTAGAATAAACCCATTAGATGAAATCCTTTCATAAACCTTCCCACAAGAATCATTAACAAATCTAATTCTTATGGAACTTTGATCTATTGGTAAGTTCATGCTAGAAGAAGATGAAGAATCCAAGTTTTTTTGAAATCTCTTTTGAAACCTTGAAATTCTTCATGAGATCTAGAAATTAAGAGCTTAGAGGAAGAAAAGACTTACTTGATATGTTCCTTGTGTTGATGGGTGAAAACTACTCCTGCAGAATTTGGTAATTTGGGGTGTGGATGAGGAATGAATCTAAACCTTCAACAAATGCACTGCGCGGTGAGTGCTTGTAGATTCGAGAGATCAATCTGTGCAAGTCCGGCCTAAACCAAGAAATGGCCGTTCCAGACTTGTTTCGGTCACAAAGTGAAGGAGATGGGGTTGATCTTAGGGAGGGAAGCGAAGAAGGTGTTGAGATTGTGAAGGTGTTGGCTTGCTTATGACTTGTAACAGAAAGATGAGCAGGCTTGCGGTTGATGCAAACAGGCTCTGGGTGTTTGAACACGATTTGTATTAACACTTGGTTTTTTCTGTCTCGTCTGAACTTGTGTTGTTCTGTCTCCTGTTTGAAATAGGGCGGAGAACCTATTTATACAAGTCATTGAGCCTCATTCACGTTTCTCGTGGGAAGTGGAGGTAGTGGAATGATGGAGTAGTGGAGTTGTGTGTCGGTGATACACGACCAGTCTTGCCCACTTCTCCTGTTCATCTCTAACCGTCCATGACTTCCCCGACACGTTCTTGTGATGGCGCGTTGCACGCCGCACGCCGTAAACCGCCGGACCAATACCCCATATGTATCCCCAGTTTGTGACATGATTGATGTATGGAATGTGGATCGTGGATCCACGAAAGATAGCATGTAATGCTGAATTGAATAACTGCGTTATTCAGGAAGTCGATACTTGTGAAGTATCGTGTGTATTTTATGCAGGTACTGCATTGTGGTGTGGTAAGGTGATGGGTAATGACGCCTTACTGACCGATTGACTCCTGACCAGGGTTGTATAACCAAGCTGGTGAAGTTGGACGGATGATATGAGCTTTGAGACACTCATCTGCGGCCGTTAATGAATATTAGGGTTTTTGAAGAGGTGCGCAAGCATCACTCTCGGCTTGGTCGAAACCAAGCATGGGAAGGATTTTGGAGAGGACCGACCATACATGCGTGTTGACAAACATGATGGTGTAGGCGCCTGTATTCCGTTCCCTCATGAAAGCGCGATCTAGGCCACTCAATTTGACCGGCAAGAGAGGAGTGGTTGAGATCGGTTTGCGGCAAATCTCTTACCGCAAAGGAATTGGTAACCGCGTGATATTCCCGCACACGTTCCAAGACAACCGTCCTTGGTCGGTCTTGGTCGGTTACTCTAGCGTGTAGGTGGTGGGCTGGTGTTCACGCCCATGTCTCACCGTCCCATGAAAACGTGATCTAAGCCACTCAATTCGTCCGGTGAAGTTGAGTGGTCAAGATTAGTTTGCAATCTGGGAGGTGTAACCACACAAGTTTGTGGGCGTTTTGGGGTTAACCAGGCATGATATGCTTTGGCCGATTGCATGAGGGGGTATATGGGCCCACGGTGGTCATGCTGGTATGACCGGACCTGCTCGATCTGATCTGTGACCCTCCATTCGTGCCGGAGAAGATGGACGCGCGTGATGGCTTGAACCCTAATTTTGGCTTTCAAAGCCGTGCGACCATGCTCTTTCAGGCGGACGAATGTGTTGTAACCAATCATGGTTGGTTTTGACCGATTGGTCAAGTGTGTAGGCGGTCACATGGTGATTGTGTCGACATGCTCGGGGCCCTTTGAGTCTACATCTACACCCTCCATCTATACCTGCGAAGATGGATGGTTGAGACCGTTTTGCGGCACATGTAATATGCCGCAAACCTAATTTAGGGTTTTCCATCCATAATGCTTGGTATGGACGGTTTCTTGGCAGGCAAAGGCCAATGGTCGACCATGCGGGGTCGGCCGTGTGTATTCCATACCTGCTTGGGGGTGATGGAATTGATCTGGGTCATCCAATCATGCTTGTGGAGTTGGATGATGCGATCGAATCATATCCGGGACCGATATGGTCGGTCTGATGCTCAATCGGGCTAGTATAACACACTGGGAGGGGCTCAATCGGGCTAGTATAACACACCGAGAGGGCTCGGGCTAGTATAACACACCGAGAATCAGCCTGTACGGGTATTTCGTACATGGTTTCATTATAGTGCTTGGAGGTTCGTGTTACTCTGTAAGAGTAACACTCAGTCGTCATGCCACACTGATAATGATTCATTATAGTGCTTGGAGGTTCGTGTTACTCTGTAAGAGTAACACTCGGTCGTCATGCCACACCGATAATGAGTACTTGGAAATACAAGGCTGATATGAAATTCACGGGAAGGGATTGTTGCTACATGCTCCAACAGCAGGAGGAATTTCATGTATTCACGAGAAAGGGATTGTTGCTACATGCTCCATTCTTGGTGAATTAAGTGAGGGAGTATCAACACTTTATAAATGGCTTTATCTTTTACAAGATGTCAGGCGCATGAGTTTTCCTAGGTTATTTACAAATTTAACCTTAAACGAAAATCCATCATCAACATTAAGTCCCTGCCTAGCACATAATGGTTACACTATTGTGTGGTAGGCATGAGATGGTGACATACGAAATGACCAAGCTAGAGTGAATACATATTTCTGGGATAGTTTCACATTGTCGGGCGTTTCCACAGGCTGGTCGGTCTTGATTAAGGATGCGAAGGAAGCAGGACTTGATCCGGTGAGTCGCTTTGGTTCCTCTTGTACATGTATGAGCTCGGCCGTTCCTTCAGGTGTACTTCCTTAGTTATACACGGCTTTCCTCAGGTATATTTGATAAGCCTCGTTGATTGTTATCCCGAATTAGTAGCCTTCATAGGTGGTAAGTAGAGACTTCTCTTCCTTAAGGATTACGTCGACTTGTGAGATTATAAAGAATCATCTCAACGTGGTCGTTTATTCTATATCCCAGGTATCTCGAGTGCTTTCTCGATTTTACGATTAACTGATCAATTGACTTGATTTTTTTTTTTTTTTTTTTGTGCGTGTGCATGACCTCCTCTCCTTTGTAGTTTATCATGGAAGCAGTGGACGCTCATTCTGTTGCTTCCCTAGAAAGAAGTTTTGAAGTCGACAAGCCCGAAAACCATACGCACGAAGAAGTAATGGCTAGGATTGATCTTCCACTTCGCGAAGTCGGCCGTGCTATACAGGGGATGTCTATCTCCCACCTTCGTATTGTCAGAGGACGTATCTGCGCACTTTCAGATGCAATTGACATGGAGGAGCGGCGGAGGCGCGAGGAAACGCTGCAGACACTAGTAAGCGCAAGGGCAGAGAGATTTGCAGCGCGGTTGAAGAGGCGGAGAGTTGAATATGAACGACCTCCGAATGAAGGCAAGTGTGATTACCCGGTTCAGGACGGCGTGATAATTCTTGACTCCGACACAGAGGAACCTGAAAACCTGAAAGCAATTGGTACGGCTCCTAATGTTGATGCGCTTTTAAATGCTCCGTGATGATGTTGGAATGGAATGCGCTGCTGCTGCGTAGATGTCTGATGAAGCAGCTGAGGTAGATTCGAAGGGAGGAGCATCAACAGGTGACGGCGCTGAAGCATAACCTGACAGTGGTGCAGGCGATGTCGATCCTCTTGACGGCTAAAACTTTTTTTATTCTTTCTTCTTATTTTGTACGCTTGAACATCTTCCTTGTACTCGGTGGCGGCGGGTTCAAGGTTTTTTCCTCCATTTGATTATTTGAATAAAGTTTTATAATCCTTTGTCAAGACTGCAACCGAACTTTCTCAGGCGCAAGGGTGCGCCTTCACACGTAACCCTTAGTGATAAAAGAAGTTATACTATAACGAAATATCCACGGACCTGTGATGCAATATCTTCCTGGCTTTGCTGGGCAGATGGCTCAAATCATTTTCCGCACGCGTTCTGTTTCCTTCTTCCCGTGAGATGTTTGCTTAGGGTTTCCTTTCTTGCTCCAGTAGGTTGATTTAGGCTGACTCAGGACTTTACGTTTTTAGGAGTAAAGAGGTTCTCAGATGAAAATAATGCTTCAATTGAAAATTGAAAATTGAAACCCTAACTATGAATGCAAGTATTGCAATCATTTTTACGGAGGAATTACAAATATGACATGAAACTATAAAAGGAAACACGCTGGAAAAATAGAGCACAACGTTTTAAGGTGTGGAGGATGCTGGAAAGTGGTAGCACAGTATCTTAAGTTCGGTAAGGTTTGAGACATCGTGAGTGAACTGTTATGCCCTCTAGTTTATCAGCGTTGATGAGTTTGCAGTAGCCGCCTAGGATAACATCTGCTACCGGGTATGGTTCATCTTCTCTCTCGGTGGGTGGCGGGTGGAGTGGTCATCTTCACCGTCATGCTCCCAACATTGAACGCGATCATCTTCGTCACCGGGTCTCCAATTCCAAACGGGTTTGGACGTGCGAGATACTTGGACATTCTTCTCATCGCCTTTGACCAAGGCAGCCTCTATACTCTTGATAAAACGTTTGAAAGGGCCGGCTTCCCATTCACATCTCTTAGTCGAGGTTGGTCCGTTGGTTGGAGTCAGTCCCCAGGACTTGTCAGAATGAAGGGCGGTAGGTTGTAAGGAAGGTTGCGTGATGAGACTTACTTGAGATCGGAACCTTTTAATGTATGCCGACAGGCTTTCTCCGGGAAGTTGTGTCATATTGGCAAGTTGCTAGTGCGGCAGCGTGACAGTCGGGGAGATCCCGAAGGCGTGTTGGAGATTCTTTCGGGTGTCGAAACCGGTAGAGGACAGACTTCCGGTATGGCTTTGTTATCATGCATCCAAGAGCTCCTAGGATCATGTCGTAGTTGGGATGATTTTTGACTATGTAGAACTTTGCTTGCGTCGAGGCATCACCCAATTTGACTTCAAGATCGATGTATCCATATGTATCTCTGCGCTCTCTGCCGAATCTTCAATCGCGGTTGGGTGACGAGTAGCTTCACGCTTAGAAATCTTTGCCGCTCTCAAGGTCTTGACAGTAATGATGTTAAATTCGGAAGCCGTATCGATTAACACGTTGTCGAACTCAACGTTTCTCAAACGAGTGACAGGTTAGAAGTCCCCGGTTTCCAATGCTCGTGTCCTTCGGGAAAGACGGGGTTCTGGACTCTTCTTCTGGATGCGAGACGTCTACGACACAACGTGGTTGAGGGCTGCAAATATGTCTTGACGATGTCCCTTGGAGAAGTACAAGATTTCACATATGTGCTCCATCATAGATTGCACGGTCTTGCGAACAATCCCCGAGAAATCATGCGGTTCTGATAGGTAGAGGTCTCTGTGAACACCTTCGTTTCCAAGCCGGGAGCTCGCCGATCTCTACCTTTTCCACTGAATATTTGTTTCAACTTTGTTACAATCTTTGGTTGGATGATGGACAAACCTGTGGTAGCAACAATATCTGGGATCTTCCATTTCTTCCTCGGTTGGAGGACGTCTGATAGGGGGTAGCTTTACGGCGTCGTCTTGGACCCACGCTTCCAAGAGCTCTATCACTTCATTCATGGGAAAAGGAAAACCTGTGTCCTTAGTGTTTTGTGCAGGAGTTTTGTCTGTCCTTTTCGAGACAAAGTCTTGTGTCTGCGGGAATGTTCGCTTTGTTTGTGGCTCTGTCACTGAAGCTTTCCTTTTCTCTCCTCCGCCCACCAGCTTACAGAAGGACAGGTGTTGTATTGCTTGTTCGTGAGACGCCTGCTTCCTCGACTTTCACGGGAATCTTCGCTCCGAACAACTCTGGTTCTTTCTAGAAGCGCCGATGCAGTTGTTGTTGAGCGTTTTGCAGCTTCGTGGAGTTCAGAGAACGTTTGAAAGCCCAGATTCTCTAACAGAGCGCGGTATATGGGTATCATCCCATTGATGCATGATTCCACCAATTGCCGTTCGGTGACAATCAAGTGCTTGGGTCCTGAATCTTTTAACGAAGTCGTTGGGATGCTCATTGTTCCGCTGGAGAATTCTTCCCAGGTCTGAAAACGTGATTTGTTCAGATACGAAGAAATACTTCTGTAGAAAGCACCGACCATCTCGCTCCAATTGGGTATCTTTGTTAGGCGCAATGTTATTGTACCCGGTGTATGCCCTCCCGTAAGTGATTTTGAGAATTCTTTTAGGCGTAAAACATGATTGTATTCATGTTCCCCAAGGCTTCAAGAATCGAGAAATGTGTTCACGAGCATTACCGGTTCCGTCGTAGAGGAGAACGGGGAGAGGTGTAACCTCTTGGAAGAGGATTATCTGCATATCTTGAGGGTATGGCGGTTGGTGTTGGTGCGCATCAGTCAGATTTCCTTTGCTTCGGCTCTGGAGGAGTCGCTCCAGATCCTCACGTGTGATGAAGTTGGGTGGTTGGTCCCTTTCTCTCGAGCATTCAGGAGCAGCACGAACTCCCTCACTCATGTGGGTCCGAGTGGAAACGCTTGCTCCGGGTGAATTGAATGCATCTCTTGTTGTCTCCAAAGATCGGCATGAATCCTGCGGTAATCGTTCAGTCAAGGTCTTGAGGAAAGTGAGTACCTCTTTCTGGGTTGCGGCCATGTCTGTTTGAGTCCTGGCAAGAACTTCCTGTTTCTCCATCAAGTCTGAAAAGGTAATAGACGGTGGCCCTCCTCTTGCGCCTCCCAGGCTCCTCGTCTGATGGGGGAGTGAAAGTTCTTTGCTCTGGTGACTACTGGAGGCGTTACACTTGAGGAGATGCCGGGATTTGCGGCTGCTCTGGCTCTGGTGATGGGAGGCGTTACACCTACTGGAATGTCTCCTGCTCCGCTAGTGTTGGTGATAGAAGTGACAGCTCCACGAGATGTGTTGACCACGGTAGCTCCACTGACAGGTACTTCAACACCGGGATTGTTATCCACACCTAGCTCCATCGGAATTGATTGTGACCCGACCTTAATTCCACCATAATGAATTTTTGATTGAATTGATTCTAAGATCTACCCTTTTGAACTGACGAAATTGAATTTCGGAGAAATTGACTTTACGGACCGAGAGATTAATCTCCCACTGTGGTCGCCAATTGTTGATGGGTGAAAACTACTCCTGCAGAAATTGGTAATTTGGGGTGTGGATGAGGAATGAATCTAAACCTTCAAAAAATGCACTACGCGGTGAGTGCTTGTAGATTCGAGAGATCAATGCAGTGCAAGTCCGGCCTAAACCAAGAAATGGCCGTTCCGGACTTGTTTCGGTCACAAAGTGAAGGAGATGGGGTTGATCTTAGGGAGGGAAGCGAAGAAGGTGTTGAGATTGTGAAGGTGTTGGCTTGCTTATGACTTGTAACAGAAATATGAGCAGGCTTGCGGTTGATGCAAATAGGCTCTGGGTGTTTGAATACGATTTGTATTAACACTTGGTTTTTTTCTGTCTCAAATCGAACTTGTGTTGTTACTGTCTCTGTTTGAAATAGGGCGGAGAACCTATTTATACAAGTCATTGAGCCTCATTCACGTTTCTCGTGGGAAGTGGAGGTAGTGGAATGATGGAGTAGTGGAGTTGTGTGTCGGTGATACACGACCAGTCTTGCCCACTTCTCCTGTTCATCTCTAACCGTCCATGACTTCCTGACACGTTCTTGTGATGGCGCGTTGCACGCTGCACGCTGTAAACCGCCAGACCAATACCCCAGTATGTATCCCCCAGTTTGTGACATGATTGATTGATGCGTGTCGTAGGTGCAATCAAATTAATTCAATATTTCCACTCAATTAAAAATAATATGATGGAAGTCAAGTTCGTTCCCACGAGGAGCAAGAGATCTTAGTTGTAAAAGTTGTCACGAAAGGGGGGTGTAAAAAGCAAAATAAAAAATAAACAAAGCAATTAAAATCGAAAGTTGAAAGATGAAAGCAATAAGAGAGACAAGATCAAGGAATCCTTCTTCGTTACGAAACAATGATTAAAGTTATGTTCTTTTCTACTTGTTATTAGTCACAGATTATCACCAACCGTAGGATAGCAGGTCCGCTTAGCTAGCCCCAAAATCCCTAATTTCACTGAGTAACAGTCCGCTTAGTTATCGATTCTATTCAAAAGAACCACCTTGAGGTCCGCTTACAAGATGTAATTCCCGGAATGCATTAAGATTTATGAATTTAGGTTTAGTACTAGTAGTTAAACTCGGTTCGCTTGGTCCACTTTCTAGCGTTGTTTCTACACACAATTGCTCCACGGAATCCCTCCGCAAGGTCTCGTGTTTTCTACTTATGTAAAGTGTCGAGAACGATTACGTATTCCCTAACTTATACTAGATATAGATCAATTAACAAATTAATTTAGCGTGCACTCCAAACAATCTATCAATCAATCATGAATGTCTTTAAGATCACTCCTATTAGTAAAAACAATCGATAATCATGTGAAAAATCTCAAGATAGAATTGAAAACAAAACTCAAATCATGTTAAGAACTAGGAATTCATCCTCAATCAATAAGAAAATTAGCTACTCATGTTTTTTGAAATTCACACAAATATAATAATAATTAAAAGAAGAATTTTCAAATTCACACAAGTAATTAAAAAGAAGAATCTTAGAAAAGCAAGCAAAAACACAAGTGATGTGTGTGTAGAGAGGTGTGTAGAAGTTGTAGAAAACTTCTCTATTTATAGGCTTCAACATTCTCCAAATCTTCCAAGGAGTAGAATCCTTTTCCTTTTGCAATTCAATTTCCAATTCCAAGCTTTTCTCAACTCTTCCACCTTCTCTTTCCAAATTTTGAGTCCAATTCTCCATCCAATTCCTAGCCCAAGTCTTCACACCCATGAGAGGAGTCCATAGAAAATTCTGGAATTTTGGCTCGCCGGAAAACTGGGATTGTGGCCGGAACCCGGCCGGAATAAGTCACCGCCGGCCACCTGAGAATTTCTCCCGTCGAGAGAATATTCCGTTTAGATTCTGTTATTTATAACGGTTGACTAACAGTCGTTAACTGTTGACCGGGTCAAAGTCTAAGTCAGGAGTCGAGGCAGAGTCGAACAGAGTCGAAATCTTTGAGTCGGTGGCCCAGTCCTAGCCCGAGCCACTTTCCGGCCATCTTGTGTTGCACCAAGATGGTGCATCGATCTCAACCCATCCATGATGGCTAATCAGTCTCTTCTCATCTGTAGCTCACTTCTGCCATATTCTCAGCTCCTTGAAGCATCACACTACTCAACCCATTCTCTGTAACCACCTAGACTCAGCTGCAACCTTCTTCTCAGTCTTCTAATTCTCTAACTCAAAACACAACATCACCAGTTCACTGCAGCATATAACACCTGCAACACCCAAATTCAATTTCACCATCTCCATTGCCTATGCACCTCCACCAGGCTTAGGCCATCTCATTGCATTCCTTCCATCAGCGGCATTGCCATCTCCTTCTCTGTTCAAACATCAGAGCCACATTACCTGCAATAACTCCACCAGACACAGCACCATCATTGTCTTGCAAGCCCTGCCACTGATGCACCAGCCAACACCACCAGCCTGCTAACTTGTAGCCACAATAGCTCAAACAGCCTGTCACAGCTCTGCCAGACTCACACTTCACCACCAAAACCCTGGCAATCACCTCTTCCCCGCAAGTCACAAGACCATCACAATCACCGGCTCAAGGCTATTTCGGTTCTGCAGTTCACGTAACAACTTATGCATACATCTATTTAACTTGTACTTGAACTTCTGTCATCCCTGCTATAGCCTCCTCTGCAAACTCAGGCATCACATGAACCTTCTCTGCAACTCAGTGCACTAACTTCACCAGCACCAACACCTCCATTTGTGACAGAGCATCTCAACCAGTTGCAGTACCACCTGCAACCACAACTCACTACACGGCCCGCGACTCCACCGGTCCTCACTGCGACTTCAACGACATTAGTCTCACCACCTCGAGCCTCAATCCCCGCAATCATCACAATCCCCTTAATCCATCCTAAGATGCAACCTCACCAAGACTACACTGCAATTTGCCCGGACCACTTGATAGCTCAGCCTTGCCCATAGGATTTCCACTGCCATTCCATTGTAGCACCTACACAAGCTCCGGCCCAACCATAGCTCCACCTTCCAGTCCTGCATCTGCAATGAGCTCCAATTCATTCTTGGCTTCAGCTCAATCAAACAGCAAACCAAACTAGCCATCACAGCAACATAGTTCTCATTGCCTTCCGCTGCTCAAGACCTAATTCACCACCATCAATACCCAGACCAGCTCATAACTCAGCCAATCCATAAACCCCCATTTAATATTTATAAATCTATCAAACCCTTAATTCCATCTCTGGGTTATTGAACACCAACAAACCCATCTCTTCAATTGTACGAATTGATTCATCACTGAGACGTTGCTTCTCTTTTATCTCTACGAATCCAAACTATTAACATCGCCTCCATCTCTGCCTCTCTCGATTTCGATCTCTCCTTTCACTGAGCTTCCATGGTTTTCTTCTCTCAATCATGGCACAACCTCTCGATCTCTCTGTGTTCTTCGATCTTCAACAGCGAAACCCATCTCTTCCGTTTTCAATTTTTTTTCTCGATTAACAGCAGCCATGACTGCTCGATTAGTTTCAGGTGGAAGAAAAGAATGATTGAGAAAGAGAGCTCTTCTTCTCGATTTAGGTTAAGTATTGGGTTGGTTATTTAGTGTCTGGTCACTGTGATAAGGGCTAACCTGATGGCAGCCCCTTAACCTGGACTAGACTGCGTTTAGTATTCCTCCCAAAAGTGGTTGCCCCTTAACCTCAACTGGGCTCCATATATATTTCGCCGGTAAAATGACCTTTTTGCCCTTTTGGCTCAAATTGGGTGATTTCTTCTTCTTTTCTTCCGTGCGACTCCAAAGTAGCTATAACACTCAAAACAAGCGTAAAATACATAATTTACAAGAAAAATAGCAAAGAAAGCATAAACTACTAGATAGTAAATTAGGTGTATTCTACACCTATCAAATTCCCCCACACTTAGACTTTGCTAGTCCTCGAGCAAATCAAACTAAAAACTCACAACTTCAAAGCGTTCAAGCGTCCCAAGCATCCAAAGAGTTATGAGGACATAGAGTTTCTGCATGCTAGTAATAAGAAGTTAGAAATACTAAAGAACATATTCTCGTTCTTAAATGTTGAGTGAGAAATAACCATCCCATAATGAGAGACTGCGTGTTTGAGAAACGATCAATAAGCATTTCGCCTCGACTTCTGCCTCACCAAATAGGATTTTATGATAATTGCACTCAAAAAGACGGCTTTTTTATGGTTCTCACATGTGTGCAGGTAGGAATGAAGAGAGAATTCCTGCAACACGTTGAATGGTGGGAAGGACAACTTCCGAAATATTTTTAAAAACCCACATCTTTTAATATTTTGAAAAACTATTTTTCTGACGATCTCTAAGAAAGGAAATCAACCATTATTATCGAGGATGAGATTACTTACTTACCTTCACATCCGATCGCCAATTATGATAACACCACTCTCACGGCATCCAATAGAAACATCTTCCGCTCCTCGTCTTGATTCTTGGTCTTCGTCTTCGGTTTCAACTATTGATGATAAACCCTCGAATTTCATAAATCCTTGACATTTTATAACTCTTTACCTTGAAATCCTTGTCGCTTGAAACTTCCTTATAAATTTTCCTTCCCCATGGCTCATTAAATAAGAACAAATATTTCTCTTGTTTTTCTCTCTCTTTTTTTTTTTTTTTTTTTTTTTTTTTTTTTTTTTTTTTAATTAAAATTGAAACAAGAGAAATTAAATACAAAAATAGACCATGGCCGTGGGAGAAGTATTTTACCGCTTGATTCTTCACAACTTGTATTGTCTTGGAATCATAAACTTCAAAAATTCTCACCTTTTAATTTTCTTCGCTTTCATGAATAAGTCTTCATACTTGAATATAAAATTACCTCATTATATTGTAAGTCTTCAACATATATGTAAAAATCCGCTCTTTGTATGTTGCTTTACTTGTATTTGAAATTTGCTCTTTTTCTCGTTCCGTTGCTTTGTAAACCTTAAACTTTTCCAACTTTCCTTGTAGATTTTGATGTCGCTCCTTGTTGATGATGAATGTGTTTCTATGGATCCGTTGTTGTCGCGAGAGAGAATGGTGCTAACTGCAAATCGAACTACAAGAAGGAAGCTTTCATCCATGGACGTCACCCTCATGATTGACAAAATTAGCACTCAAGAGATCAAAGAGTAGTGCTTCTATTGGTGGGAGGTTGGGTAGCTCACCATTCTACCGGAATTAACGTACGGTGACACACACTCAAAAGAAGCTCTTTAGTAAATGGAAGAATTCTGGTCGGTGCCTCTCATGATATGAATACGGGTAGTCTCCACTAATGATTGATCAGCAACTCTAATAACGCCTTTCTCCCTGCACCAAATTCGCATCACCGGCATGATTAAATCCATTATTTAACACTCAAACAAACAAGAAATCCGAATGTAATTCTCTAACATTTCCAAGTTCAATTATGTCGGTCAAAATCTCTATGTAAACATACCTAGAAATATGCTAGGGACTCTAAAATCTTTAAAAGTTGGAATTTTTAAGTAAAACTTTTTTTTTTTTTTTTTTTTTTTTTTTTCAAAATTTTATTCATTTTTTTGTAATTTTTGTTTTAAAAACATGCTTAACCACTCCCCCACACTTAAACCTTACATTGTCCTCAATGTAATTGAATCCTCCTAGTAAAGTCAAGGTGGGAAATTTTAACATGATAAGAAACAATGAAAAAGAAAAAAAACAAAAAGCAAAAGGATAAGAAATACAAAACCGATGGGTTGCCTCCCATTAAGCGCTTGTTTTAAAGTCGACGGCCCGACTTAGCTCTTGCAAGATTCATTAGCCCGGATCAATCTCTTTCACGGAAAACATGATTTCACATCACTAGGGTATCGCGTTGTCTCAAAGATATTGAAGTGGATGAGTGTACCATCAAACTCCATGGTCAAGGTGCCATTTTGGACATCAATCTTTGTTCCGGCGGTGCTTAAGAATGGTCTACCCAAAAGCAAAGGTGTAGACTTGGAAGAATTCTCATCATTCATGTCTAAGACATAGAAATCGGCCGGAAATACAAGCTTATTAACCTGCACCAAAACATTCTCAACAATCCCTTTCGGGTAAACATTAGATCGGTTAGCAAGTTCAAGAACTACCCCGGTCTCCTTAAGAGGACCGAGATTCAAAGAATCATAAATCGAGGAAGGCATAACATTAACCGACGCTCCCAAATCTAGCAAAGCTCGAGTAAACCTTGTTTTACCAATTGTGCAAGGTATATTGAAACTACCGGGGTCCTTTAATTTTGGTGGGAGTTTCTTGAGAATAAACGCCGAAGCATTCTCCACCACACTCATGACTTCATTCCCTTTCAACCTTTTCTTCTTCATGCACAACTCCTTTAAGAACTTTGCACAACGAGGAATTTGACGAAGAGCTTCTATGAGTGGAATATTGACTTGTACTTTCTTAAAGATCTCCCAAATATCCATGTATTCCAAGTCTCTCTTTGATTTAGCAAATCGGCTAGGGAACGGAGGTGGAGTTGTGAAAGTAGGAACCGTCTCCTCGGGTTGGTTGGTTGGAGATGTTTTCTCCTTTGGTGCGGTTTCAATTTCCTCTTTCTCATCATACACCTTATCTTGTTGATTTGGTTGCTCCACTTGTTTCCCACTCCTCAAGGTAATCGCATTAACGCTCTCTCTTGGATTAACAATTGGTTGTGAAGGAAGTTTTGTGGACGCTTGCGCTTTCAATAAGTTCACATCGGTCGCTAATTGCCCCACTTGAATTTGTAACTCCTTGATTGCCGAATCGGTCTTTTGTTGGTGTTGTTGGCTTTGTTGGAACATAGAAGTAAGACCTTGCATACCTTGCATTAACACATTGAGCTTGTCATCATTCAAAGAATCACGCTCCTTGACTTGTTGTGGTTGAAATTGTTGTTGAGGTTGAAAGCGTGATTGTTGAAAACCACCTTGTTGCTCATACGGATTGGAAACCGCCGCTTGCTTGTTTGCATAACTAAAGTTGGGATGATCCTTCCACCCGGGATTGTAAGTATTCGAGTATGGATCGTACCTTGGCCTTTGATTCGGATATAAAGCATTCACTTGTTCGGTCTCATTATCCGGAATAATTACCGCGGCAATCCTTTGCATCATTATCTCCATGTTACTCATCCTTTGATCAAGATGTGATGACGAATCACTAACTTCATGCACTCGCCTAACCATTGGTTCATCCCTTGTGTAGAATTGTTGCGAGTTTGCCGCCATACTTTCAATCAACTCGGTAGCTTGGGCCACCGTCTTATTCATTAATGCACCACCACCCGCGGCGTCAAGTAGAGACCTATCACTTGGGTGAAGAGCTTCATAGAAGTATTGGAGTATCATAGCATCACTAAATTGATGGTGTGGACAGCTTGCCACCAACCTCTTGTATCGCTCCCAACATTCATACAATGATTCTCCCACTTGTTGTTTCAATCCACAAATCTCCTTGCGAATTTGAGTAGCTTTGGATGCGGGAAAATATCTCTCGAGGAAAAGTTTCTTCATCCCATTCCATGTTGTGATACTTCCGGAAGGCAAATAATATAACCATTCCTTAGCATTGCCCGCCAAAGAAAACGGAAAGCTTTCAACATTGCTCCATCCGCATTAGTCTCCTGGGTGGAAGCATAGCCATAACTATGGTGTAGAAGTCCATAAGATGTTTGTTTGGGTCCTCATTCACCATGCCATGGAACTTTGGTAACTCTCTAATCAACCCCGGCTTGATCTCGAAGGTTGAGTTAGTTTGGATACACCATTGTTGTGTGTCAAGCTTGTGAGAAGCTAGGTCCTTTAGTGTACGATCAGCCATCGTTTCTTCCTCTCTGTCCGAATCACTTGATGAAGAAGGAGGAAGTGGAGTGTTAATCGCTCGAATGAAATCCTTTAGTTGAGTGCCGGATCGAAGACGTATTGGACTCGGTCTACCCCTTTAAGCATTCACCAAAGGTATAACACCAAACAAGATTCTCACAAACTAAGTTAGATACGGTAAAGAATCTAACAAAGCAAGAATAAAGCAAAAAGAAAAACAACTAAAAATCGCCCGTTGCTCCCGGCAGACGGCGCCAAAATTTGATGCGTGTCGTAGGTGCAATCAAATTAATTCAATATTTCCACTCAATTAAAAATAATATAATGGAAGTCAAGTTCGTTCCCACGAGGAGCAAGAGATCTTAGTTGTAAAAGTTGTCACGAAAGGGGGGTGTAAAAAGCAAAATAAAAAATAAACAAAGCAATTAAAATCGAAAGTTGAAAGATGAAAGCAATAAGAGAGACAAGATCAAGGAATCCTTCTTCGTTACGAAACAATGATTAAAGTTATGTTCTTTTCTACTTGTTATTAGTCACAGATTATCACCAACCGTAGGATAGCAGGTCCGCTTAGCTAGCCCCAAAATCCCTAATTTCACTGAGGTCCGCTTACAAGATGTAATTCCCAGAATGCATTAAGATTTATGAATTTAGGTTTAGTACTAGTAGTTAAACTCGGTTTGCTTGGTCCACTTTCTAGCGTTGTTTCTACACACAATTGCTCCACGGAATCCCTTCGCAAGGTCTCGTGTTTTCTACTTATGTAAAGTGTCGAGAACGATTACGTATTCCCTAACTTATACTAGATATAGATCAATTAACAAATTAATTTAGCGTGCACTCCAAACAATCTATCAATCAATCATGAATGTCTTTAAGATCACTCCTATTAGTAAAAACAATCGATAATCATGTGAAAAATCTCAAGATAGAATTGAAAACAAAACTCAAATCATGTTAAGAACTAGGAATTCATCCTCAATCAATAAGAAAATTAGCTACTCATGTTTTTTGAAATTCACACAAATAATAATAATTAAAAGAAGAATTTTCAAATTCACACAAGTAATTAAAAAGAAGAATCTTAGAAAAGCAAGCAAAAACACAAGTGATGTGTGTGTAGAGAGGTGTGTAGAAGTTGTAGAAAACTTCTCTATTTATAGGCTTCAACATTCTCCAAATCTTCCAAGGAGTAGAATCCTTTTCCTTTTGCAATTCAATTTCCAATTCCAAGCTTTTCTCAACTCTTCCACCTTCTCTTTCCAAATTTTGAGTCCAATTCTCCATCCAATTCCTAGCCCAAGTCTTCACACCCATGAGAGGAGTCCATAGAAAATTCTGGAATTTTGGCTCACGGAAAAGCGGGATTGTGGCGGAACCCGTGAATAAGTCACCGCCGCCACCGAGAATTTCTCCCGTCGAGAGAATATTCCGTTTAGATTCTCGTTATTTATAACGGTTGACTAACATCGTTAACTGTTGACCGGGTCAAAGTCTAAGTCACCGAGTCGAACCAGAGTCGAGAATCTTGAGTCGGCTGACCGGTCCTAGCCGTGCCACTTTCCGGCCATCTTGTGTTGCACCAAGATGGTGCATCGATGTCTTCGGCCCGACCATGATGGCTAATCAGTCTCTTCTCATCCGTAGCTCACTTCGCCATATTCTCGGCTCCTTGAAGCATCACACTACTCAACCCATTCTCTCGTAACCACCTAGACTCAATTTGCAACCTTCTTCTCGGTCTTCTAATTCTCTAACTCAAAACACAACATCACCAGTTCAACTGCAAAGATATAACACCCGCAACACCCAAATTCAATTTCACCATCTCCATTGCCTATGCACCTCCACCAGGCTTAGGCCATCTCATTGCATTCCTTCCATCAGCGGCATTGCCATCTCCTTCTCTGTTCAAACATCAGAGCCACATTACCTGCAATAACTCCACCAGACACAGCACCATCATTGTCTTGCAAGCCCTGCCACCGATGCACCAAACAACACCACCACCGCTAACTTGTAGCCACAATAGCTCAAACAGCTGACTGTCACGGCTCTCGCCGGACTCACACTTCACCACCGAACCACGGCAATCACCTCTTCCCGCAAGTCACAAGACCATCACAATCACCAGCTCAAGGCTATTTCAGTTCCTGCAGTTCACAGAACAACCTATGCATACATCTATTTAACTTGTACTTGAACTTCTGTCATCCCTGCTATAGCCTCCTCTGCAAACTCAGGCATCACATGAACCTTCTCTGCAACTCAGTGCACTAACTTCACCAGCACCAACACCTCCATTTGTGACAGAGCATCTCAACCAGTTGCAGTACCACCTGCAACCACAACTCACTACACAGCCGCGACTCCACCAGTCCTCACTGCAGCTTCAACAGCATCAGTCTCACCACCCGAGCCTCAATCCCTGCAATCATCACAATCCCCAGAATCCATCCTAAGCTGCAACCTCACCAAGACTACCTGCAATTTGCCAGACCACTTGATAGCTCAGCCTTGCCCATAGGATTTCCACCTGCCATTCCATTGTAGCACCTACACAAGCTCGGGCGAACCATAGCTCCACCTTCCAGTCCTGCATCTGCAATGAGCTCCAATTCATTCTTGGCTTCAGCTCAATCAAACAGCAAACCAAACTAGCCATCACAGCAGCATAGTTCTCATTGCCTTCCGCTGCTCAAGACCTAATTCACCACCATCAATACCCAGACCAGCTCATAACTCAGCCAATCCATAAACCCCCATTTAATATTTATAAATCTATCAAACCCTTAATTCCATCTCTGGGTTATTGAACACCAACAAACCCATCTCTTCAATTGTACGAATTGATTCATCACTGAGACGTTGCTTCTCTTTTATCTCTGAATCCAAACTATTAACATCGCCTCCATCTCTGCCTCTCTCGATTTCGATCTCTCCTTTCACTGAGCTTCCATGGTTTTCTTCTCTCAATCATGGCACAACCTCTCGATCTCTCTGTGTTCTTCGATCTTCAACAGCGAAACCCATCTCTTCCGTTTTCAATTTTTTTCTCGATTAACAGCAGCCATGACTGCTCGATTAGTTTCAGGTGGAAGAAAAGAATGATTGAGAAAGAGAGCTCTTCTTCTCGATTTAGGTTAAGTATTGGGTTGGTTATTTAGTGTCTGGTCACTGTGATAAGGGCTAACCTGATGGCAGCCCCTTAACCTGGACTAGACTGCGTTTAGTATTCCTCCCAAAAGTGGTTGCCCCTTAACCTCAACTGGGCTCCATATATATTTCGCCGGTAAAATGACCTTTTTGCCCTTTTGGCTCAAATTGGGTGATTTCTTCTTCTTTTCTTCCGTGCGACTCCAAAGTAGCTATAACACTCAAAACAAGCGTAAAATACATAATTTACAAGAAAAATAGCAAAGAAAGCATAAACTACTAGATAGTAAATTAGGTGTATTCTACACCTATCATTGATGTCTGGAATGTGGATCGTGGATCCACGAAAGATAGCATGTAATGTTGAATTGAATAATGCGTTATTCGGAAGTCGATACTTGTGAAGTATCGTGTGTATTTTATGCAGTGCTTTGCATTGTGGTGTGGTAAGGTGATGGGTAATGACGCCTTTTCTCGACCGATTGACTCTGACCAGGGTTGTATAACCAAGCTGGTGAATTTGGACGGATGATATGAGCTTTGAGACACTCATCTGCGACCGTTAATGAATATTAGGGTTTTTGAAGAGGTGCGCAAGCATCACTCTCCAGCTTGGTCGAAACCAAGCATGGGAAGGATTTTGGAGGGACCGACCATACATGCGTGTTGACAAACATGATGGTGTAGGCGCCCGTATTCCGTTCCCTCATGAAAGCGCGATCTAGGCCACTCAATTTGACCAGGCAAAGAGGAGTGGTTGAGATCGGTTTGCGGCAGAAATCTCTTACCGCAAAGGAATTGGTAACCGCGTGATATTCCCGCACACGTTCCAAGACAACCGTCCTTGGTCGGTCTTGGTCGGTCACTCTAGCGTGTAGGTGGTGGGGGCTGGTGTTCACGCCCATGTCTCACCGTCCCATGAAAACGTGATCTATGCCACTCAATTCGTCCTAAGTGAAGTTGAGTGGTCAAGATTAGTTTGCAATCTGGGAGGTGTAACCACACAAGTTTGACGGGCGTTTTGGGGTTAACCAGGCATGATATGCTTTGGCCGATTACATGAGGGGGTAGATGGGCCCACGGTGGTCATGCTGGTATGACCGGACCTGCTCGATCTGATCTGTGACCCTCCATTCGTGCCGGAGAAGATGGACGCGCGTGATGGCTTGAACCCTAATTTTGGCTTTCAAAGCCGTGCGACCATGCTCTTTCAGGCGGACGAATGTGTTGTAACCAATCATGGTTGGTTTTGACCGATTGGTCAAGTGTGTAGGCGGTCACATGGTGATTGTGTCGACATGCTCTGGGCCCTTTGAGTCTACGTCTACACCCTCCATCTATACCTGCGAAGATGGATGGTTGAGACCGTTTTGCGGCACATGTAATATGCCGCAAACCCTAATTTAGGGTTTTCCGTCCATAATGCTTGGTATGAACGGTTTCTTGGCAGGCAAAGGCCAATGGTCGACCATGCGGGGTCGGCCGTGTGTATTCCATACCGCTTGGGGTGGTGGAATTGATCCGGGGTCATCCAATCATGCTTGTGGAGTTGGATGACTGCGATCAGATCATATCCGGACTGATATGGTCAGTGCCGGATGCTCAATCGGGCTAGTATAACACACCGAGAGGGCTCAATCGGGCTAGTATAACACACCGAGAGGGCTCGGGCTAGTATAACACACCGAGAATCAGCCTGTACGGGTATTTCGTACATGGTTTCATTATAGTGCTTGGAGGTTCGTGTTACTCTGTAAGAGTAACACTCAGTCGTCATGCCACATTGATAATGATTCATTATAGTGCTTGGAGGTTCGTGTTACTCTGTAAGAGTAACACTCAGTCGTCATGCCACACTGATAATGAGTACTGGAAATACAAGGCTGATATGAAATTCACAGGAAGGGATTGTTGC
Organism: Papaver armeniacum; assembly: GCA_023531295.1. Lineage (NCBI taxonomy): Eukaryota > Viridiplantae > Streptophyta > Magnoliopsida > Ranunculales > Papaveraceae > Papaver > Papaver armeniacum. Next base: position 185,623 of record JAJJWW010001088.1, on the reverse strand, counting down.
TACATGCTCCAACCTGGAGGAATTTCATGTATTCATAGAATGGGATTGTTGCTACATGATACATTCTTGGTGAATTAAGTGAGGGAGTATCCAACACTTTATAAATGGCTTTATCTTTTACAAGATGTCAGCGCATGAGTTTTCCGGTTATTTACAAATTTAACCTTAAACGAAAATCCACCATCAACACCTTGAAAACCCCTTTTTCACTTTTTGATCTCCAAAGATGATTAATGGAGAAAACTCATGAACCCTGGAGCGTTCACGTACGCGGACAAGATGGGAAGAAGAAGAAGGTACGCGTACCACTCCTTTTGTATACCCAAAGTTGGGCTTGCACCCATTTCTGAACCGCGACCCACTAAAGAAATGTAGGATTTATTAGGTGATCAACCACCAAGGTTATGCAACACGCGAAAGCACACAGACGTGCGAAAAGACGGTGCAGTAGAAAGCTATTTCAAAATTATCCTGACGCGGAGAAAAGAAATTAACCCAAGTACAGACAAATCAAACCATTTTCTTGCCCCATCTCAAGATATATAAAAATGGGGTAGTGCCAAACAAGTTACCAAGTGGAAAGATGTGCAGAGAGATCCTCATGCACCATTTGCGGTTAATATTTGTGAACTGTACCAGTGATATAATCATAGTAATGATGATAATCAGGATTAACAGAGCTTTCTAACTTGTTTTTCATATGACCAGAAAGGAGTTTTTTCTGATAACTTGAACCTGTATCAAAAACACAAGAACTCATTTCATTGTGCCCACTTGTGTTCACCACAGGTTTAGTTCGTACATCATGATATACAGAACTTTTATCAGAGCGATTCTTATTCTTAATCGAATTAAGTTTTTCTAAGAATCTAAAAATGTTTTCAAATGCTCTAAATAGATCTTTGTCAATTGATCCATCATGATAGTATTCCTCAAAAAGATTAAGAGTTAATCTAGTGAGATTCCATATCTTTGAGCGTAAAGAACGTTTTCTCAACCTTCCTTTCTTAGAAGAATTCTTTCCTTTAGATTGTTTCTCATCATCTAAGTTTTCCAAAGCCTTAGATGAAATGATATTATCATGAGAACCCAATGGTCTAGTCCATAATAATCTCTGAACAATCTTTAAGGAGTTCTGGCGTGCGTTACAGATGCCAAGAGCAAGTTTCCCAAAGAAATTTCCCATGAGGACAAACTTTAGGGATCAGTCAAACACAAACTTATTAGGTTTATAGTGTTTGCCTGCTCTGATACCAATTGAAAAAGCGGGGGTACAATAATCACACCCAACAATTCGTTTGGCAATCTGAATAGACAAACTCCAATATACTTTCAAGAGAATCAACTAGACAGTTAGACTCAATCTATAGAAAAGTATATCCAAGAGTTTTGTATCTCTATATCTCAATTCAATATGCAATCAACAAATAGAAATTTGCGAGCCCAATTGAATATACGAGAAATAACTTGAACGGTACCAAAGACCAATGTCCAAGGATCAATCAATTTCAATCAACAACCAAAGGTTGGATTTCCTAATTGATCGATTCAACACACAACCTGTGATATTTCAATTATATAACAAAATATAATGCGGAAAAGAAATAACACATACACCAGAAGTTTTGTTAACGAGGAAACAACAAATGCAGAAAAACACGGGGACCTAATCTACATTTGAACACCACACTGTATTAAGCCGCTACAGACACTAGCCTACTACCAATTAACTTCGGACTGGACTATAGTCGAACCCTAATCAATCTCACACTAATTCAAGGTACAGTTGCGCTCCTTACGTCTCTGATCCCAACAGGATACTACGCACTTGATTCCCTTAGTTGATCTCACCCACAACTAAGAGTTGCTACGACCCAAAGTCGAAGACTTGATAAACAAATCTGTCTCACACAGAAAAGTCTATTGGAATAGATAAATCTGTCTCTCACAAAAATACCTATGAGTTTTGTTCTGTCTTTTGATAAATCAAGGTGAACAGGAACCAATTGATATACCGGACTTATATTCCCGAAGAACAGCCTAGAAATATAAATCTCCTCACAATAATCTTAATCGTATGGTAGCGAAATAAGATATTGTGGAATCACAAACGATGAGACGAAGATGTTTGTGATTACTTTTTATCTTTCCTATCGGAGAATAAATCTCGAGCCAATCTTAAAGAAGATCGTACCCAAACACGATAGAAGATGCAAGATCAGATCACGCAACTATAGAGAAAATAGTTGGGTTTGGCTTTGGTAGGCCTGGAAAAGGGTTTATATTTTAGCCTACGAATTATACCGCAAGTGCACGGCGTCTATCGGAGACGTGGCAAATACGGGTCGAACCACAGAGACTTGTGGTGCTAGCTGGTTGATTTCTAGGCTTACTTACTGAATTCTAGCAAAGTGTAACACAATTCAGGGTTTGTCGATACGACCGAGTGTTTTGTGACTCTAAGCTAAAAGGCGAAAAACAAGTTATAACTAATTGGAAGCTACCAGGGTTGTTAGACTTCACCTCATAACCCTATGCTAAGGCAAAACACACTCCATTCACGTCTTGTGCCTCCCTTTGAAGGCCTCAGGTAGAGAAATTCTTTAGCAAACTCTCCTAATTTACTCCTAGTATAGCTTGTCTTTTCACAGTACAAACTATCACAAGCTTATTTGGTTTGTTAGCTAACTAATTACTTCTAAGGTAATTCAACTGATTTCACTAACTTACTCCTAGCATAGCTTGTCTTCTTACAGTACAAACTATCACAAGTTTGTTAGATTCACACAGCATACAATCACTCAATTCAATTCATAACAGCAAGAACACAAATTTTGATATGAGTTACTCAACATAGGAACAGGGGTTTCATCAAACACCCTGGCTGATAGAATTAAAACATAATTAAGATACTACAAACTACACTAAAATGATGCTCTGGCTAGCCCAGGCATGCTTTTCTACACACCCTCACAACTCTATTTATACATGCAAAAATTCTCCAAATACCAAACCCTAATTTAATTCAAAAATGTAATTTAATCATACCCAAACGCCCATACCGTCTGAAACGCCTCTCCTCTTGTCATGCGGCTCGAGAGCTCCCTCAATTGATTGATTGATCAAAACCCTAACCTAACTCTGTCTATTTCTCTCTTAGCTCCTAGGAAAGAAGCTACGAAAGAACTAGAGAGCGATTAGGTAAGGTGGTGCGGTCATGGGGTGTCGGAGATGATGGAGTTGGTGGCGAAGGCTGCTGGTCGGGTGAAGGAGGAAAAGAGCAGAGCTCTGCTCTGTCATGGAGATGGGAGAGGAAGAAAGAGAAAGATGGAAGAGAAATGGGTATGGCTCGAGAGGGTATAGGGTTAGGTCGTTTCGTTGTGAGGCAGGGACAGCAAGAATTGATGGAACGGGAAGAGCGAGCGTTGGATGAAGCTGGTACGATCTGAACGGCTGAGGAAGACTTGGAGTGATCTGGTGTTGCACGGGAGCAGCGAACTTCGATGCGAGTGGAGGCAGCGACCGTTAGATGCAACTGGGGAAGATCTGAACGGCTCAGGATGGACGGTCTCGGATCCGGGTCGCGGGTCACGGGTCTAGCTCAAGCCCATGTCTTGTAGATGAGTTGCTACTTGTTGGGTTGCAACTGTTGCGCGTGCGGGCTTTGGCTTTCTGCTCCATAGACGCTCGACTCCAATTCTTCGCTCCTTGGCTCCTCAGTTTCTCCGAGCTTTATTTATTACCTAAAAACACAAAATTAATTAATACAAATATTTATTCTTGAAAACAAAGAAAACACGGAATGCTGGATAATATCTCGATTTCTAAGCGCAAAAGATGAGTAAAATGTCAATAAAAAGGTGTATAAATATGCACTATTTGGCACTCATCAAATACCCCCAAACCTCGAATTTTACTTGTCCTCAAGTGAAACAAAAATTAAGAAATCCTAACTATACCCCTGTCAGCAGTCTCTCGAATGCATTTAGCGTATGCACTAAGCCTTTAAACCCCTAGGTGTCCCTAGTGGACGAGTTGTAGTCTCGTGAGGGTTTACCAGAGGTGTACCCACAAAACCTTCTCCAACTTCAGAATGTAAAAGAGTCTCAAGCATCCAAGGAGCTATGAGGACATAGAGTATCTGCATGCTAGTAACAGAAGTTAGAACTACTCAAGAACGCATTCTCATCCTTAAGTGCAGAGCGAGAAGTAACCATACCATATGAAAGAATTCGGATTCGATTGTGATCATAAGCCTCGACTTCTGCCTCACCATTAGGGTTTTATGATAATTGCACTCAAAAAGATCGCTTTTTAGTCTCTCATGTGTGCAGGGAGGAAATAAGAGAGAAATCCTGCACACGTTGTAGGTAAGAAGGATAACCTTCCGAAATAATTTCTGGAGACTCCACAAAAGTGTGGACAAAAAGAATCTTTTTCTGATGATCTCTAAGAAAGGAAATCAACCATTAGCAAGGGTGGGAGTACTCACTCACTTCTCACCCGATCGGCAATTAACATCATTCTCTCATAGGAACCATAGAAACGTCTTCAATCTTCGGTCTTCGGTCTTCAATTGTTGATGACGAACTTCTAAACTTCACAAAACTTGACAATTTTTGACTTTTCTACTCAAATTCCATGTTGTTTGGATTTTTTCTTCTTGAACTCTTCTTTACCATGGTGGTAGCAAAAATAAACTACAATATTTTTTTATTTTATTTTTTTTTTTAGTTTACAAAAAGTGAAAATAAAAATACAAATAATGAAACAACTAACTCCATGGACAAAGGACTTTATCACTCAATTTTTCCACAACTTGTATTGTCTTGATTTTATAAATTTCATTAATTCTCATCCTATTTTTCTTTTCTTTGTTGCACATAAACCTTGGACTATATCAATTTTTCTTTCAATATTCTGATGATGCTCCGTTTGTTGACGATGATGTGTTTCTATGGGTCTTGCTGATTGAGAGAGAGTGATGCTAACTGCAAATCGATATTTAGAAGGAGTTTTCATCTTTAGACGTCACCCTCATGATTGACAAAAACTAGCACTCAAGAGATCAAAAGTAGTGCTGAAATTGGTGCGAAGTTGGGTAGCTCACCATTCCTACCCGGAATTGATGTACGGTGACACACACTCTAACAGCTTTTCTAGAAAGTTGCAAAAAATTGAAGGTTGGTGCCTCACTTGATGTAAAATGGGTAGTCTCCACTATGGGTGATCACAATTCTACTACCGAATATCTAACAAAGACCTAATTCGCTCTCCGGTATGGTTAAATCCAACTTTAACGCTCTAATCAACTAAGAAACCCGATTGTGTTCTCCGGTACTTCTAAGTTCTGTTATTTCGGTCAGAATCTCTATGTAAACATAGCTAGAAGCATGCTAGTGACTCTAAAATCTCTAAAAGTTGGAGGTTTTTATTTGCAAAAAGTTTTGAATTTTTTTTTTTTTTTTTTTTTTTTTTTTTTTGTAAAATTAAAAGATAAAATAAAAGACTAAAAACTCTAAATGCAAATGCACCCCCAAACCTAAATCAAACATTGTCCTCAATGTGTCGACATATAGAAAAATTTTAAACAGTCACATACCGAGAGAACTATGCTGATAGGAGAAAAGGGAAGAGATTACTGGATGTCGGCGGAGCACGGTTAGAGCTTCATTCGTTAAGGCTAGAATCCAACATATCATATCGGATTAGCATCATATATGCGCAAGAAGACTCAACCGAATCAAGAAAGAAAAATTAAAAAGTCCTACGGGATTATATACAAAAATTCACCATACACTAACAATCTAAAGAGTTGCGGGTCAACCCAAAAGATAATGTACAGAAACATTAACATTCTTACAAATATAACATAAAAATGGGCTTTGGTTTCAATGGGTTTTGGTTTATGTGGGCTTAAAGTTTGGTTTAAATGGGATTTGGTTTATTTGGGATGTAAAGCCCAGTTGCTGAACGGCCCAGCTATGCAGGCCAAGTTATGTGGGCTGAAGGTTGTGTGCAGAGCCCAGGTTGGTTTTTAAACGTTCCCGAGACTATGGGCTCGGTTTGGTTTAAGCCCGGAGTTATGCAAAACTCGGTGGTTTGCACAATGGGTTGTGGGCTTCAGTGCAGAGTTTCACAGATGCACAGATGAGCTGTGAGGTTGGTCATGTGCGAGAACACGGCCACGGGTTATGTCTTTGGTTGTGTGCGGAGTTATGCTGTTAGCGGGGTTATGTGAATGCTGGCCAATGAACACAGCACAGGGTTGGCAAATGATACAACACAGAATAGCACAACTCACATAAGGTGACACTCAATTCGCAAGAACTTGCTTGGTAGTTCTTTGGTTTTCACAAAGACGCTTTAGCAAGTGAGAGCTTATGCACAGGCACATCAACTCACAGAAAAATAGCACAGCCCAGGATAGATTGACAGCACAGCCTGGTCTAGGTGCAGCTCTCAACCAGCTCTAAGTGCAGCTCAGCACAGAGTAGCACAAATAATTTCTCAAACTTAAACACAAAGACAGTCAATTAGCCCAGTTATACTACATTATAGCCAATGATGCTAACACATGTTATGTCAACTGGGTTAGTTGACCTCAGTTCTCAGAGATGTATGCACGGGGATTTCAGGGCAGATTGCTCAATAAGCTCAGTCTCACAGCTGCAGGGGTTTGAGCAGAGCACAGGGTATGTTGAGGTTGAGCACAAGTACAGGTTTCAAAGTATCCCCGTTGTGATTTCTTAGCAAGGTGGCTAGTGCATGATGTAAGCACAGATTAAAGATGCAGCATAGCAAGGTTATGCTCAGGGTTATGCTTAGGCTACGGCTAACCTAGGCTAACCGGGTTGCACTCAAGCTCTACAGGTGCGGGGCCGGAGTGGTCTTTGTTAAAGCAATGAATGCACTCACAAACCACGATGCAAAAGATCACTCAAACACACATACTTCGGGGTGGCGGGGTCAACGGGTGTGTGCACTTCAGCCAAGGCAAGGCAAGGTATGCAAAGGTCTCACAACGTGTTTGCACAACAGATTTAATAAAGAAAAGATGGCTAGTTCAACCAATTGTCAATGCACGTAACACACTAAAGCATGCTTTTCAGATTATGAGCATCACTCAGCAAGAATTTTTATGCAAAGGCACCAGGGCAGAAGTACAGAGCACAGGAGAGTCCAAGGGGTTTGGCAAATAATTGGCTCAAGAGCTCACACAAGGTATAGTGCAGATAAGGTGAGATGTCTCACTTGGTTCCTAGGGCTGCAGCTTACCCCACAGCTTCAGGGGCTAGAGTTTGGCTCAAAGCGAGACAGCGGGTAATTCAAAAGATCATGGAACACTCACAATTGCAGAGGTTCACAGATTCAAGATGCATTGCAGGGTCAAAAGGTTGGCTCACAGGCTTATGCTCAGGTCTTGGGTGCACAAGTTGCAGATGATAACAGGGTCATGTATAGAGAGCCCAGGGGAATAAGCATGCAAGGGGTGTGGCAGACACTTGGCTCAATTGCTCACTCTAGAGTGTAGATGGCTCATACAAATTCTTAAGCAAGGTTTAGCATGCACCAGGTTAGCAGGTCTAAACGGCAGGGCTTTTCAAAGTTTAAAAATACAGCTACAGGGGCTGATAAAGAGTTATGCTCAGGTGATGGCAGCCTTACAAGGCTTCCCATTAGGTACACAGGTGCGCAAACAAGACATACACCTCATAAAACTCATGTATAGATGCTAGTCTAACATGGGTTACAAGTCATGCTCATACAACTCAGGTGTATTCACTCATGGAGCCACTTACCTGAATTGCAGTCTGCTCAGAGCTTTGTGAGCTCACGTTCTGCGCCTTCTCCTTCTCTTCCTTGGGTTGTGGTAGGGCTCGGAATATGTATAAAATTAAGCCTACGGTGATACCGCAAGTGCACGGCGTCTATCGGAGACGCGGCAAGTACGGGTCGATCCCACAAGGACTTGTGGTGCTCTAATTTTGATCTAAGGTTTGCTAGACTGAGTTTCAAGTGGCAATGTGTAACACAGATGTTTTTGTTGCCGATACGGCTGAGTTTGAACTAAAGTGATTCTAAACTAAAGCAAAGAAGTAATACCAGGGTGATGAATCCACCACCTGACCTTATGCTAAGGCAGTTCCTAGCCTAATTATGGTCTTGATTCATTCCAGGGATGAACACCATAATATTGTCTTGCTAATCTCACACACTCCCCCTAGTATGGAGTGTCTTCTTACAGTACACTCCATCACAGGGTCATGTACTTAACTAGCTAATTCAATCAAACAATGAAGCTTACAAGAACAATAACAAGAAAATGAACATGCTTCACATAAACATCAGGGTTTTCCTCAAACACCCTGGAAATAGGGGTGTTCATGGTTACTGGTTAACCGAGAAACCGAACCAAACCAAACCAGTTAGGGGGAAACCAAACCGAACCATTAACTAATGGTTGGTTTTGGTTTAGAAATGATGAAAACCGAGATTAATGGTTTGGTTTTGGTATGATAGAGAAACCGAACCAATAACCAATGGTTAACCGAATATTGATAAAAAAAAATCATTGATTAAATTTTCATTAGAGATGTCTCTGCCATTAGTTAAATCTTCTTTTGATCTCTAGATTTAGAGTAAGCTTTAACTACTCTTGATATTCTTTTTATTTATTTTTTGTTTGTAAATTTTTGTAAACCAATACTATACTTTTCTGTAAATTAGTGTAACTTTTTTTCTTGGTTTAACATAATTATTGGTTAACTAAAAACCACTGGGAAAAACCGAAACCGGCTGGAACCATTTGGAAACCTAACCAATGGTTAATGGATTGGTTTGGTTTCAATTTTTAGAAACCGATAGTATTGGTTTCGGTTTTGGTTTGGCTTGAAACCGAACCAAAACCGACCATGAACACCCCTACCTGGAAATGTAATTAGAACATAACAAGACAATTAAAACACAAATACAACTAAATTGACACTCTGGCTAGCCCAGGCATACCTTTCTACACACCCATCAAGTTCTATTTATACATGCAAAGGAAGAACAAAATACCAAACCCTAATTCTTCAAAATCGAGAATAAAATAGAAAATAAATCAAACCCATGCTCTAATCGGCTCTGAATCGCTGTCTTCTCTGCTCCTCTGGATGTTGATTGATGTTTGCTTCTTCTCTTCCAACTGTGAACCCTAACCCTAGTTTTCTCTATCTCGATCTTAGCTCCTAGAGAAGAAGCTATGAACTAGGTAGAGAGACGTTAGGGGATGGTGGTTGTGGCTAGTGTCGAGGAGGTGATGGAGGTGGTGAGGCTCTGGCATGGCTCTGCTCAGAGCTTGGTCGGGGAGAGGAGATGGGGGAGAACAGAGGAGAAGAAAGAGAAAGTGAGGAAGGGAAATGAGGCTAGCTCGAGTGGGTATAGGGTATTGATCATTTTGCTGCAGAGCGGACGTAGCAAAAGATGATATGAGGTGAGCAGCGAGCGTCGGATGCGCTAAGAGAGATCTGAACGGCTGAGAGAGAACTGAGAGAGATCTGGTGTTGAGCGGAGCATCGAGAAATAGATGTGAGTGAAGGAGCGACCGTGTGATGCATTTGGGCGAGATCTCAACGGCTCGGGATGAGCGGGTTCGGATCCGGGTCGTGGGTAGCTCTAGCCCATGTCTTCCTTGTTGGGTTGCAATTGATTCGCGCGTGGGCTTTGGCTATCTGCTCCATAGATGCTCGTCTCCAATTCTTCTCGCTCTTTTGGCTCCTCGATTCTCCGAGCTCTACTTATTACCTAAAAACACAAAATTAATTAATACAAATATTTATTCTTGAAAACAAAGAAAACACAGAATGCTGGGATAATATCTGATTTCTAAGCGCAAAAGATGAGTAAAATGCCAATAAAAAGGTGTATAAATATGCACTATTTGGCACTCATCAAATACCCCCAAACCTGAATTTTACTTGTCCTCAAGTGAAACAGAAATTAAGAAATCCTAACTATACCCCTGTCGCAGTCTCTCGAATGCATTTAGCGTATGCACTAAGCCTTTAAACCCCTAGGTGTCCCTAGTGGACGAGTTGTAGTCTCGTGAGGGTTTACCAGAGGTGTACCCACAAAACCTTCTCCAACTTCAGAGTGTAAAAGAGTCTCAAGCCTCCAAGAAGCTATGAGGACATAGAGTTTCGCATGCTAGTAACAGGAAGTTAGAACTATCAAAGAACGCATTCTCATCCTTAAGTCTTTGAGCGAGAAGTAACCATACCATATGAAAGAATTCGGATTCGATTGTGATCATAAGTCTCAAATTCCTGCCTCACCATTAGGGTTTTATGATAATTGCACTCAAAAAGATCGCTTTTTTAGTCTCTCATGTGTGCGCAGCGCAGGAGTAAAGAGAGAAATCCCGCACACGTTGTAGGTAAGAAGGATAACCTTCCGAAATAAAATCTGAGACTCCACGAAGTGTGGACAAAAGAATCTTTTCTCGATGATCTCTAAGAAAGGAAATCAACCATTAGCAAGGGGTGGGAGTACTCACTCACTTCTCACCCGATCGGCAATTAATATCACTCTCTCATAAGAACCATAGAAACGTCTTCAATCTTCGGTCTTCGGTCTTCAAATGTTGATGACGAACTTCTAAACTTCACAAAACTTGACAATTTTTAACTTTTCTACTCAAATTCCTTGTTGTTTGGATTTTTCTTTTTAAATTCTTCTTTACCATGGTGGTAGCAAAAATAAACTACAATATATATATTTTTTTTGATTTTTTTTTTTTTTTTTTTTTTTTTTTTTTTTTTAAAATAAGTGAATAAAAATACAAATAATGAAACAACTAACTCCATGGACAAAGGACTTTATCACTCAATTTTTCCACAACTTCTATTGTCTTGATTTTATAAATTTTATTAATTCTCATCCTATTTTCTTTTCTTTTTCTTTGTTGTACATAAACCTTGGACTATATCAATTTTTCTTTCCATATTCGATGATGCTCCGTTTCTTGTGATGATGTGTTTCTATTGGTTCATTGATTGAGAGAGAGATGCTAACTGCAAATCGGTATTTAGAAGGAGTTTTCATCTTTAGACGTCACCCTCATGATTGACAAAAACTAGCACTCAAGAGATCAAAAGTAGTGCTTTAAATTGGTGCGAAGTTGGGTAGCTCACCATTCCTACCCTAATTGATGTACGGTGACACACACTCTAACACTTTTCTAGAAAGTTGCAAAAAATTGAAGGTTGGTGCCTCACTTGATGTAAATTGGGTAGTCTCCACTATGGGTGATCACAATTCTACTACCGAATATCTAAACAAAGACCTAATTCGCCCTCCCATGGTTAAATCCAACTTTAACGCTCTAATCAACTAAGGAACCCGATTGTGTTCTCCTAAGTACTTCCAAGTTCTGTTATTTCGGTCAGAATCCCTATGTAAACATAGCTAGAAGCATGCTAGTGACTCTAAAATCTCTAAGAGTTGGAGGTTTTTACAAAAAGAGTTTTTGAATTTTTTTTTTTTTTTGAAAATAAAAGATTAAAAAGACTAAAAACTCTATATGCAAATGCACCCCCAAACCTAAATCAAACATTGTCCTCAATGTGTCACAGATAGGAAAAATTTAAACAGTCACGTACCACGAGAACTATGCTGATAAGAGAAAAGGGAAGAGATTACCGGATGTCGGCAGGAGAAAGGTTGAGCTTCATTCGTTAAGGCTAGACTCCAACATTCTCAGTGGGGATCATATCGGATTAGCACAATATATGCACAAGAAGACTCAACCGATTCAAGAAAAGAAAAATTTAACAAGTCCTACTGGATATATACAATGAAAATTCACCATAAACCAACAGTCTAAAGAGTTGAGGATCAACCCAATAGAAAATATGTACACACATTAACAGCCTTACACAAATATAATATGAGAGTGCAAGTAAGACTGCAAATGAGAATGAGTTTCCCCCAAACCTAAACTTGTGAACATGTGTGTTTGTGAGAACAAAATCTTGCAATTTTAAAGGTACATCATGCAAAAGGTCTAACTCGAAATGAGTTTTGCTAATTACAGGCAGACATACACATTCCAACTGTGGCTCCTTAAGAGTGTTATACTTTGATGCAAAATAGTCCAAGAGGACTTGGGAAGCACAAAGCTCTAGGCCTAAGTTAGGCATTTTTAGAAAAGTTGGTATTGCAATTTTGTTACAAACTACACCTAGGTCTGGTGGAGGAGTATCAATTTGTGACTCAGGAGAGAGGTTAGGTACATCTAAGTTATTTTCATGTATAAAATCATTTGTACCATCACACACTTTCCTAAGGTCGAGAAGAGGGTAAATCATGTTCACTTTCACAGATAATTGCACAGGTTCCACATCATCATCACATATATGAATATTAGAAGAAGCATCATTCATGGGGTTCACGAAGAGACACTTAATGTCTCCGAACCTAAAGATTCTACTACATTTTCAAAATACACATGCTCTTCATATTCATCATCATCATCATAGCAAAGAATTCATTTCTCCATTCAAAATTGTAGTATTTTTAGTATACTCATCTACCTCTGGATTAGGTTCATATTCAATGTTAGTTGCATGAGTAAGACTAGAAACACTATTTTCAATCATATCATTTTGTAACTCAATCGGGTTCCTTTGAAGAATCATTTTGAGTTGTTCTATTGAAGGAGAGTCTTCACTAGTGGGTATGCATTCCTCATATGGATATTCATTGTATGGTTGTGCATGAGATTCACTAGAGAAGGGAAGTTCAAACATGTTGCTATGTGGATGGTCATGCATTGCATTCATTTCAAGCCTAGCATTTTGCTCCATGAGTGTTTCCATTATTGATTGCAAACTAGGAGTTGGGGAGTATGAAATTGTTCATCCCCCACTTTGTGGTGAATGATGCATGTGTGCGGGTTGATTATGGTCCCAATAGTTGCCAGCATAGTCACTTCTAGACACTTCGTACATTGGATTATCATGGTTTTCCCTAGACTGTCTATAAGCATGCAAAATATAACAGTACTCAGCAGGGTGGTCTAAGCCACCACATAAGGTGCAAGCATAAATTTCATATTGCCTAGAGGAATTAGATTCGACAGATTGCCTTTCTAAAACAGATTGTCTGACTAAAGCAGATAGTCGAGCTTCTAATTGATCTAAAAGTGATGACTGGGTATGAGAAAATTGTTCATTTCCAACTTTGTGGTGGATGATGTATGTGATCATAATGATTAGGGTATGTGAGATCCGGGCCTTGAGAAGGCTCATAAAATTCCCTAAAATCACTATGGTATGTGGGAGTTCATCCCGTGAAACATGCCCGTAAGCAAGTTCTCTAATGGATTTGGTTCCATCCCCAGATGCAGACCAAAATCCTGACATGATTTATCAACTCAAATTGAACTCAAAGCCCAGTTGAAGTGGACTAAGTTTGGTTTTAGTGGGATTGGTTTGGTTTATTGGGTTTCATTTGGTTTGTTGGGTTTTGGTTTGTTGTGGGCTAGTTGTTTGGTTTTTGAGGGAATTTGGTTTGTTTGGGATTTGCTGTTTGAAACCCAAGATTTGTGAAACTGCACAGCCCAGTTGTGTGCACAGCCCAACAGATGTGGGCTTCAGTTTAGTTTAAGCCCAGGTTATGGGTTTAGTTAGCCCAGCAGTGTAGGTTATGTGGGCTCAGCCTATGCAGTGTAGGTTATGTGGGCTCAGCCTATGCAGCCCAGCTGCTCAGTTTGAAACAGCAGCCCAGGTTAATGTACAGCCCAGGTTAGTGGTTCTCAGCCCAGGTTATGATTCGATTAGGTGGGCTAGCCGTGTGTGGAGCTCGGCTTTGGGGTCGATCGGCCCGGCTTTGATTGTGGGCTCGGTTATGCGAGTGCAAGCCCGGTGGTTGGGCTTGCGGTTGTTAATCTTAGCTTGGCGGGGTTATGCAACAAAAATAACTCCTAACCGGTTTAGCTAGGATGCTTTGGCTCAAGCTCAGCAGCCTTCAGAGAGGCTGGAGCTAAGCCAAGAGTATACTCATGGTTCACACAAAGACAGGCGAGGCCTAGTTTTGGTCTCGACTCGTTGCACAGGCAGCAGAAACTCACACTTTCTATCACAGGCAAGGTACAGATTTCAAATGAGCACTACACAGGTTAGCAACTCTCTAAGTGCGGCTCTGAGTGCAGGCCAGCACTTACAGCACAGGCCAGCAATTCGCAACACGACCTCACGGCCTGGGGCTGGAGGTTGCACAGGCGCGATAATAATGCTCAGGCCACACAATAACTTGGTTTTCACAGGGTACAGGGCAATCATTCAGTGCTCCACAGACTCACAAAATACAGTATTTGGTGAGCTTACCTTATCCACATGGCAATGAGTAGCACAGCCTCACAGCATAGCAAGTACCTCAAGTCTGCAAAGACTTGTGGTCTCGCCTTGGGTTTGCTCCACAGTTTCACAGTGTACCGCTAGCTCCAAATGAGAGTTTAGTTTCAAAAATGTGGATGTTACAAAGAAGATCAAGATGGATACCAACCCAAGCCTGAGAATCAATTGGACTGACACAGGGATCAAGAGTTACAAGGCACTAAGATACAGGGCTGCTTAGTCCCCTTGTAAACTGATGACAAAGCTCAGCTGAGCTAATAGAAAGAAGCACTACAATGCAAGATCATACTAAGTAAAGAGCTAAAAACAGCAAAAACAGGCTAAAGAAAGACAAAGTAAATCTGCACAGGGATGAGATACAAGAAAACAATGATGAACTGAGAACAACTAAATTAACACAGTGAAGATGCAAAAGAGAGAACAACTAAATTACACTAACACAGGGTTAAAGATAACAATGCAAGGTGAGTATGTACAGGGTGAAATGAGATTTCAGTGAAGCTAAGTTATACTAGCAGAAGGGTAATGAAACAACGATGCAGATAAAACTAAGTTGCACTAATGCAGGCTAAGTTATACTAAAAACAGGACTTAAAAGCAAAAATTGTAAAGTGAATATATACAGAGATAGATGAAAACTCAGTGAAACATGCCAACAATCATAGGGCACACGCCAAGTCCCCGGCAACGGCGCCAAAAACTTGGTAGGGCTCGGAATATGTATAAAATTAAGCCTACGGTGATACCGCAAGTGCACGGCGTCTATCGGAGACGCGGCAAGTACGGGTCGATCCCACAAGGACTTGTGGTGCTCTGATTTTGATCTAAGGTTTGCTAGACTGAGTTTCAAGTGGCAATGTGTAACACAGATGTTTTTGTTGCCGATACGGCTGAGTTTGAACTAAAGTGATTCTTAACTAAAGCAAAGAAGTAATACACCACCACCCGACCTGAGTTTGAACTAAAGTGATTCTAAACTAAAGCAAAACATGCTTCACATAAACATCGAAAACACCTGTAATACCAATTAAAACACAAATACAACTAAATTGGGGTGATGAATCCACCACTCCTCACTTAATTCACCAAGAATGGAGCATGACCTTATGCTAAGGCAGTTCCTAGCCTAATTATGGTCTTGATTCATTCCCCGAGGGATGAACACCATAATATTGTCTTGCTAATCTCACACACTCCCCCTAGTATGGAGTGTCTTCTTGGCCTTTGCTTGCCAAACCGTCCATACCAAGCATTACACTCCATCACGGGGTCATGTACTTAACTAGCTAATTCAATCAAAAATTAGGTTCAATGAAGCTTACAAGAACAATAACAAGAAAATGAACATGCTTCACATAAACATCGGGTTTTCCTCAAACACCTCCTTTGCGAAGGGAAATGTAATTAGAACATAACAAGACAATTAAAACACAAATACAACTAAATTGGCGCTTGGTTATACAACCCTGGTCAGGAGTTATTTGGTTAGTGAGCTAGCCTAAAATACACACGGCATACCTTTATCTTTCGTGGACACACCCATCAAGTTCTATTTATACATGCAAAGGAAGAACAAAATACCAAACCCTAATTCTTCAAAATCGAGAATAAAATAGAAAATAAATCAAACCCATGCTCTAATCGGCTCTGAATCGCTGTCTTCTCTGCTCCTCTGGCTGTTGATTGATGTTTGCTTCTTCTCTTCCAACTGTGAACCCTAACCCTAGTTTTCTCTATCTCGATCTTAGCTCCTAGAGAAGAAGCTATTAACTAGGTAGAGAGACGTTAGGGGATGGTGGTTGTGGCTAGTGTCAGGAGGTGATGGAGGTGGTGAGGCTCTGGCATGGCTCGCTCGAGCTTGGTCGGGGAGAGGAGATGGGGGAGAACAGAGGAGAAGAAAGAGAAAGTGAGGAAGGGAAATGAGGCTAGCTCGAGTGGGTATAGGGTATTGATCATTTTGCTGCAAAACGGACGTAGCAAAAGATGATATGAGGTGAGCAGCGAGCGTCGGATGCGCTAAGAGAGATCTGAACAGGCCGAGAGAGAACTGAGAGAGATCTGGTGTTGAGCGGAGCATCGAGAAATAGATGTGAGTGAAGGAGCGACCGTGTGATGCATTTGGGCGAGATCTCAACGGCTCGGGATGAGCGGGTTCGGATCCGGGTCGTGGGTAGCTCTAGCCCATGTCTTCCTTGTTGGGTTGCAATTGATTCGCGCGTGGGCTTTGGCTATCTGCTCCATAGATGCTCGTCTCCAATTCTTCTGCTCTTTTGGCTCCTCAGATTCTCCGAGCTCTACTTATTACCTAAAAACACAAAATTAATTAATACAAATATTTATTCTTGAAAACAAAGAAAACACAGAATCTGGGATAATATCTGATTTCTAAACGCAAAAGATGAGTAAAATGCCAATAAAAAGGTGTATAAATATGCACTATTTGGCACTCATCAGGTTGGATCAACAGCTCACAGGTACCTGTAGGCTCAAAGGAGGGTTTTAGTTCCCAAAATGTGCAACTTAAAGCTAAGAGAGTACAACACACTGCAAAGAGAGTATATGCTGAGAGCTGTGAGTAAGCAAACAGGACTACAACAATGTAGTTTAAATGATACCAACCACTGCAAGTTCAGCTATGATGCAGCTGAGTTGTGACAGGGGGATCAGCTAAGTGCAATGAAGATGCAAACAATATACAAATTAAAATGCAAGCAAAATAGAACAGCTAAGTTACAAACTTCCGATAAAAATGCGAGATGATAAAAGTTACACTAACAAATTGACTAATCACTAAAGAAGTATTGATGCATAGAAGCAAATGTTGTGAATGTAAACTATGGATGATGTAAACAAGATTAAATGAAAAACTAGCAGGTGTATGATGCAATAACAGATGTAGATATATAGCTAAGATTAACACTAGCAGAAAAAGATATGAAGAAAAAGGGAAAAAAAATACTAGCAGCTAAGTTATACTGACACAAGGCTAAAAATAACAATGCAGAGAGAATATATACAGGGTTGGAAATCAGTGAAGCAAGGCCAATAGTCAACAGGGCACACGCCAAGTCCCCGGCAACGACGCCAAAAACTTGGTAGGCCTGGAAAAGGGTTTATATTTTAGCCTACGAATTATACCGCAAGTGCACGGCGTCTATCGGAGACGTGGCAAATACGGGTTCGAACCACGAGACTTGTGGTGCTAGCTGGTTGATTTCTAGGCTTACTTATCGAATTCTAGCAAATTGTAACACAATTCAGGGTTTGTCGATACGACCGAGTGTTTTGTGACTCTAAGCTAAGGCAAAAAAACAAGTTATAACTAATTGGAAGCTACCAGGGTTGTTAGACTTCACCTCATAACCCTATGCTAAGGCAAAACACACTCCATTCACGTCTTGTGCCTCCCTTTGAAGGCCTCAGGTAGAGAAATTCTTTAGCAAACTCTCAATTTACTCCTAGTATAGCTTGTCTTTTCACAGTACAAACTATCACAAGCTTATTTGGTTTGTTAGCTAACTAATTACTTCTAAGGTAATTCAACTTATTTCACTAACTTACTCCTAGCATAGCTTGTCTTCTTACAAAGACAAACTATCACAAGTTTGTTAGATTCATACTGAGAGATACAATCACTCAATTCAATTCATAACAAAAAGAACACAAATTTTGATATGAGTTACTCAACATAGGAACAGGGGTTTCATCAAACACCCTGGCTGATAGAATTAAAACATAATTAAGATACTACAAACTACACTAAAATGATGCTCTGGCTAGCCCAGGCATGCTTTTCTACACACCCTCACAACTCTATTTATACATGCGAAAATTCTCCAAATACCAAACCCTAATTTAATTCAAAAATTGTAATTTAATCATACCCAAACGCCCATACCGTCTGAAACGCCTCTCCTCTTGTCATGCGGCTCTGAGAGCTCCCTCAATTGATTGATTGATCAAAACCCTAACCTAACTCTGTCTATTTCTCTCTTAGCTCCTAGGAAAGAAGCTACGAAAGAACTAGAGAGCGATTAGGTAAGGTGGTGCGGCTGTTGGGGTGTCAGGAGATGATTGAGTTGGTGGCGAAGGCTGCTGGTCGGGTGAAGGAGGAAAGAGCAGAGCTCGCTTCTGTGATGGAGATGGGAGAGGAAGAAAGAGAAAGATGGAAGAGAAATGGGTATGGCTCGAGAGGGTATAGGGTTAGGTCGTTTCGTTGTGAGGCGGGGACAAAGCAAGAATTGATGGAACGGGCCGAGCGAGCGTTGGATGAAGTCGGTACGATCTGAACGGGCCGAGGAAGACTTGGAGTGATCTCGGTGTTGCACGGAGCAATAACTTCGATGCGAGTGGAGGCAGCGACAGTTAGATGCAAGGGGAAGATC
The DNA here is from genome assembly GCA_023531295.1 of Papaver armeniacum. Classification (NCBI taxonomy): domain Eukaryota; kingdom Viridiplantae; phylum Streptophyta; class Magnoliopsida; order Ranunculales; family Papaveraceae; genus Papaver; species Papaver armeniacum. The sequence continues at coordinate 166,836 of JAJJWW010001088.1, read as the reverse complement.
TGAACGGCTCGGGATGGACGGTCTCGGATCCGGTCGCGGTCACGGGTCTAGCTCAAGCCCATGTCTTGTAGATGAGTTGCTACTTGTTGGGTTGCAACTGTTGCGCGTGCGGGCTTTGGCTTTCTGCTCCATAGACGCTCGACTCCAATTCTTCGCTCCTTGGCTCCTCAGTTTCTCCGAGCTTTATTTATTACCTAAAAACACAAAATTAATTAATACAAATATTTATTCTTGAAAACAAAGAAAACACAGAATCTGGGATAATATCTGATTTCTAAGCGCAAAAGATGAGTAAAATGCCAATAAAAATGTGTATAAATATGCACTATTTGGCACTCATCATGCTTCACAATCCCAATGAAGTCTTCAAGTCGTTAACCTACAGGGTTTCGTGAAAAACCTAAGGTTAAAGGAGAATCGACTCTAGCTTATGAAACTAGTAGCACTAAAATTCCATTAGGCCGGCAGGTTGACTGATTATTGTGCTTCATAGACGACAACTCACAGACAATAAAAATCTTTTGAAAAATCTATGATGAAGCTTTTGTTTAAACTAAATCAAAATATGTGCTTATATATAGTCATTGGATCTACGATGTGTCTTTTTCACCCATGGGTGACTTTCCATATCTTATGGTAACTCTCTGTAACACATGTGTACCAATTTTCTAAGGTTTTTCTAAAGGGTGACTAGGCATGACCCAAACACAACAATTGTACTTTTAAATTAAATATTTTTTCACTTATACAAAAATAAGTATGCTCATCAAAGCAAACTACAAAAAATTGTACATTGTCTAGTTGCGTGCCGAACTTTTGGAATAAAAACACAATACAAAATATTTAGTTAGATGGATTCCTTATAAGTGAGACCAATTTTTTCTAATTATAGGACTAATAATTTGTAATCTGGTGGCTGGAATCATATCTAAATATGCAAAATTATATTGTATCAAATCTTGAATAGTGGTCTACTCTTCCACCCTTTAAAAATCTAAGCTACATGCTAATGTAATTAATTTACCTATTTAGTGTAATACATGCATGTCTTGTGTTAAAATAGAATTAAAAACTTAAGATGTTCCATTTTTTTTCCATTTTCACGTCTGGTTTTTTTCTTTCTTTTTTGCTAGAATATAAGCAATCAAAATAATTGGATTTACCACCTGTAATTAGTTTTTACTTATCAACTTAAGCAAACATGATATCATGGATAGAGCAAGGACTATGAGATAGTATGTTTCAACACACCATTCCTTTCATAATAGAGTAGAGAGAAAGTGAAATATGATCAAACCCACAATGGAATTTTTTTTTTTCTTTTTTTTTTTTAAGCAACACACAAACACAAAACTAACTAATTAGCCTAACATTTTTCACATAAGCTCTTCCTCTATTATCATCAGCAAGATGACGAGTAATCGCATCAGGAGGATGAGAAAACCACACCCCCTCAATTTCTTTAGCTGCACTAGCCTTTGCAAGGTAGTCTGCAACTGAATTAGCCTCTTTGTATCGCTGAGCTATCTTCAATATCCTTGATCAGTCCTCTCATGGCCCATGGTGTATTCGTCTCTTTCTTGCATAGGTAAAATTAGTTTATACTTCAATTCTCCTTATGCTAATCTCTTTCGCCAACATTAATTTATCTTTTCATTATAGTCCACACCTCAGCTACATTATTATCATTCTTGTAGATATATTTAGCAAAATGCGCTTGAAAAACACCATTTTCTCCTCTTATAACTGCACCAACTCCTGCATCCTTGAAAATATTTGAGGCTCTATCACAATTTAGTTTTCTTAACCCTTGCCTTGGAAAGATCCATGGAACAGTAATCTCCACAGTCCTGGCTTCTCGTTTCTCAAGTCTGCCGCAAGAACTGAAATACTCCTTTGAGATTGTTATGGATCTAGATGGAAGGAACACCTTCTTGTTGAAAACCAGTCATTCCTGCCAATCCAAATGTGCAACAAAATGAAAGTAAATATATCCTGCCAATCCACTCCACCAATCTTCCTTGCAAACCTGCAATAATTTTTTAAAGTTGTGGGATTCATGTAATCCGTGTTAGGATGGAAACCAATCCAGTCTTAATCTTTTTCCATAGAGGTGAGACAGAAATGCATCCAAAAAACAAATGGTAAGTAGTTTCAAAATCCTTATTACAAAGGGTGAAGACTAATATGTTTGTGATAGAGAGACTCATTAAGATTAAGTCTGTTATGGCACAACTTCACCCATAGGAATTAAGTTTGTGGGCAATTAAGTCTCCGTAGGAACCTCTAATTAAGATTAGATATAGCCTCACCCATCTTATTAGAGATAAGAAATTGATATGCATGACTGGACAAGCCGGTCATCACAATTCATACTACCAATCGGTATGGCCTTAATTTTCCCAGTCACCTGGTCAGAAATAAACCTATCAATGGCAGTCAAGTCCCATGTCCTCTCATCAGAATTTACGGTATCCCTAACCATCAAATCAGGTATATTCAGGTTAGAAACATCGGCAATTACAGAAAGAGGAAGGTTCGTCACCCACAAGTCATTCCACAACTCACATTATGTCCATTCTCAATACTCCACCTAAGGAAAGACTTCACAAAATCTCAACCTTTGAGGATACTCCTTCAACTCACCAAACACCTTTTCTTTTGAGCACAAGTCAAAAAATCAGTATCAGGGTAATACTTTGCTTTAAGTAACTTAGTGACCTCAGAATTAGGACCCTCCAAGCCATTTTGGCAAGTAAAGCTAAATTGTTAAGCTCTAAGTCCCTCACGCCCAAACCTCCAAAATCCAAGGGTCTACAAACCTTTTCCCAACTAGCCTTGTTAAAACTACTTTTATCCTTGTCACCTCCCCACAAAAAATTCCTCTTATACCTTTCTAACTAAGAAGTCCGACTTTTAGGGAGTTTAAGCATGTTCGTAATGTAATTAGAGATGGGATCTAAAATAAATTTGATCAAAGTTTTTGACCCCAACCCTGTAATCTATTAGCAATCATTTCAGCAATATGCAGATAAGTATTTGAAATAATCCTACCCCACTGCAAGGGGATTCCAAAATACTTACCTGGGTCCTTCCTGATTTGAACATTAAGAGCAATTGTCATTCCCCTAGAGAAACTTTTTCCCAGATTTACAGACGTAAGAAGAGTTGATTTAGCGCTACTAATTAACTGTCCTGAGCACCTGCATTATCAAGAATTCTTCTAAGATTACACGCATTCTTATAAGTAGCTATAAGAAAATCAGGGTTAACTATTGGTGTTGTTAACTTTCATCATGGGTCATTTGAACTTGGATTTAGCCTAACAACACCATAAGTTATTCCATAGAACTTAACTTTCAGGGTCGTAGGCAGTCTATGCGATTGTCTAGAGCCAGAATTATCGGGGGCCCAACTTCTTTTCTAATAATAATCAATTTATGACATTTATAAGTGTTATGAAAGCATTTTGTCACACTAATTTACATTACACACAATTGTGACAGTTGTAACTATTATTGAATATTTTATAATGCTTTAAGCATCACTAATTTTTAATGTTTGAATCAGTAATCAATAATCAATTTCACATTATGTCAAATTACAAACGTAGAACCCATAATTTAACCAAAGACACTGAAAACATTTGGCCGGCCTTCGGCCTCATGGCCAGTTCCAGGTTATCTAAACTAACATTCTACCTTTATCCCTAATCGGGTAACCTGTAAGACAATCCCACATATTAAGTTCGCCTAGAGCACCCTAACTCGGAAGACGACCCGTTAACTTCGATAACACTTCTCCGACATATACATGTCACCCTAGTTAATAACCTACACTGATCAATCAAAATTAGTTTCGATAGTGGGGGGTGGTAATGGTATTTGGTGTAGCTATTGTCGTTTAAAACTTATCATGGAGACACTGTTTGTACTTTGTTGTTGCTTCCCTTAATGCGGGTCTAACATAATAGAAGCACAAAAAAACAAAAACTAACAGCATGTTGGTTTCAAGTAATTGGATTCCGGGGAATCCAATTCCTTAAACCGAACGGTGCAAATGAACTTTTTGTAATTAAGAATTTTGATTCCTAGGAATCCAATTCCCTCCAAAATAGTAGGATTCCATTGCATTGGCCCAATAGTGCAATGAAATTGGATTCCAGAATAAAAACAAAGATAATTGAATTACCTCAACCGAACATGAATTTTTAGGATTTGAATTGTATCCCTTGGAATCCAATTCCAAGAATTGGATTACCCTATAATTGAATTCCTAGGTTTCCAATTCTCCCAACCGAACGGGCTATAAAGGAAAAACTAAAGAAAAACTTGTTTCAAAGGGTTTTCAACAAAAGAATTATTGAATTATAAGCACAAAAAAGTAGTGTTGTCAATGGGTACCCATTACCCGAAATCGGAATCGGACCCGGTAGATTCGGGTCTGGTTCTGGGTCCTAAAGTTGGATCCATTAATAACTTAGGACCCGATTGGACCCGAATCTTAACGGGTCCAAATGGATAATATGCTTCGGATACCCAGTTATTCATCCATTAATTTTAGAGAGATTTCCTGTTTAGTCCACTAAACCCGACCCGGATTAGTGGCTAGTCCAGCGGGAAACAACATTTACTCCCTAGTCCAAAAAAGATTTGAAAAGAGTAAAATTACTCTACTAACCCTAACATATAATATAATATGTATGTAATTAGTAACATATGTAATATGTAGCAACATATATACTAGTATTAATACTAGTTTACTAGTATTAATATGTAGTATGTAGTAAAATATGTAATAACATATATAGAACAAATGTAGTATGTAGTAACATACTAGTAACTAGTAGTATACTAGTATTAATATGTAGTATGTAGTAACATATATATAAAACAAATGTAGTATGTAGTAACATATGTTACTAGTAGCAATATGTTATATGTTGATACTACATATTAATATGTAGTATGTTATATATTGACACTACATATTAATATGTAGTGTCATATTAGTATGTAGTATGTTATATATTGATATGATACTAGGATATGACCCGTGCCGTGAAGGCACGGGCTTTGGTTTGTTAATGTTGTTGCATATCCCAGTGTAACTTGAAACATTCATCGAATATGCTTCTTGATGGATCGTAGTTGGAAATGTTTTATTTGATTGTATTCAGATCATGTCGTTGTCCATAATACCAAAATCAAAAACATCTAAGATGCAACTATTGAACCCCAATGCAATATCAAAAACACCATAGAATTTGTTTACATTTCGGAATTACATTCACGTTTCTATCTCCTTTATACTCTCAATACACAAACGATTTTCGGGAAGAGAAATGAGCTTTGTCAGCATGTGTTAGCTGCTCAGATTTGTTACTCTTGGAGTAGATATGGGCAGTACTGGTGTTTATTTACTGCATTTTACTATTTTTCACATATTAGAAGGTTATGGTTAGATTTATTTTAGGTTTTTAGTTTTCCGGCGTCGTCTCCGACGATGTCTTCTCTATGTTGTTAGGTTTTTTGGCTGCGACGTCGTGGCATTTCTTTATGCGTGTTTCTCACAATTCTTCATCGCATTCATGGCAATTCTAATTTGATTTCTTGGTGTTTTAAGTACTACGGCATCGAGCTCCAGTCAAGATTTAAACAAAAAACTTCTTATTTGAAGTATTTCTTTTCAAAGAAGATGCAATATCAAATGGTCAGACTATGTCTAGAATTCCATCCTCTTCTGATTTAATCGTTTCTTTCATACTTATAATTTGTCGTTTTGGGTATTCTTCTCTTTCTCTTGTCGGAATATTCACCCATGTACTTTTTTTTTTTTAATAAAAAGAGAGAATTTTATATTAGATAAAGGGAACCCATGTACTCTTTATGGAGTGTTCTTCTTGGTCTACAATGGTTCTTGATGTATCTCTTGTAATCATAGTTTACTATTAATGAAATGAAATCCATTTATAAAAAAGAAAAGAAAAAAAGAAAATACAATATCGAACTTAAAATACACACTGACAGGGACAACTCGAATATGTTAGAAGCCAACATTTGCCATCTTGAGAATGGATGGTATTAAGTCCTTTTGCTTTATTAAGAACCTTCAGTTTGCAACACGTGATGGAAGGAACCAATTAGACCACCCAAGGATTCGCTACTATGTGCCTCAAGATCTGCTTGGGTCTATTTATAAATTAGATGAAGAAGCCAGTATCAAATCACTCAAGAATTAGCAGGATACTCTTTAAAGTGAGTATAATGTCCATGACATTTCTGATCTACAAATATATTAATTAACTGTAGTGAAACCAACTAAAAAAGCTAACCGAATGGTCAAGAAGCTTACTCAATGTATTATAAGCATTGATTAAAACTTTTCATGGAGAAGGTAATACCCTTGCGGGCCTAGCCGAACACTATGTAAAGAGAAATGACTATCTTTATGCAGGTACACATTTGTATGTTTTGTGTCAATTTTTCTAAAAAACATTAGTACTTGTCAAGGGTTGACGAATGATTCAAGGACTATTGGGAAATAAATGACTTTCCCCAATGGAGAGAATTATGCGGGGATTTGATACGACGATTAATGACTATCTTTTTTGTGGGGTGTTTTTGGTTGACTTTCTTTTTGTAGGGTCCTTCAAGCAACAACGTGGGCTCAAAAATAAAACTCGAGCGTATGTGAAAGTTTATTCAACTATCTTAAAGGAAAGTTTTCATAAATTACTTGGCGAAGTAAAGCTCTCCTGAAAGAAGCCGAGAAAGTAGCAAGGAATTGTGTTTATTTTGTTGCTAGATTAGAAAATATTGTGCAGACTCATTAGCTTGCAAAATCTTTCAGTTCAGTTACGGATTGGGATGATACTCCCTCTCATTGTATTAAGCACAAACTTAGGAGATAAATCTAATATCCGGAGAGTCCTGTCTCAAGCCTCCATATTAATTCAGATTCCCTCTGAGTTTTAGAACATGTTTGTTTTCTCCCGACTCACCTGACTCGGGATTAATGAAAAGCCTTATTCACAAAAAAGAAAAAGAAAAGAAAATCTTTTTGTGGGGGGTCTTGGTTCCTTTGGCCATTTTTTTTCTTCTCATCGATACTATTGTTTTGAGATCAGATGAATCTGGTCGGTAGGTGGTTAACTATTGCCGTTCGGATTATGATGGACACTTACCTGGATTATTATGGACACTTACCTAGCAGGCTTGAATTTCAAAGGTATTTATTTATTTTGTCAAGAGTCTAAAGTTGGGGTGGAGCTAGGAAACCATCTCGTGAAGGATAGTAGTGCAAGGTTAAGTTCTCAACTCTGTATGTGAAAACAATCAACTGACCTTATGTTCTTTTTAATAGGAAAAGTTAATCACTTGATGATTTCACAATTTTATCTTAGTTACATCTAATTCTGGTTTTATAATCCTACTCGGTCGAATTCCCTATTTGGAGACACCAATTAAATGTTACGGAGCAAATAGTGCGACTACTCCCTTGGGCCTTGGCTATTCAATCAATATTTAGCAACATAATCTGTAGGAATTAAAATGGATGTATGTGCTAATAACCAAGGAGAAACACAAAATAACCAAGGAGAAACACAAAACAATTTTAGAATCTTAGTACAGCCTCTCTCTTCATTTTTATTACAAATCTATGTGCTAATATGATTTCGGAGAGCCATCCCTATAACTATTGTAGGACATTCCATGTGATGTATCCAACATCACTTTGTTGAGAAATCCAAATAGTAACAACAAAAGTCTAACAAACAAAAAATGATGTGAACTTGCAAATCTAATCGTTATCCTCAATTAAGAACTTCTGGCCATCAATATCAGCAAATGCTCATTGCCTAAGAAGATATTTCTATTTAAAATATAAAGAGGCTTTCTAAGTTGCTAGGAAATCTGTAGCGTCAGATGAGATTATCAGACAGTACACAAAAACATTGAAGTTAAAAATGCCATAATAGTAATAAAATTGAAGAGCCGGTTTTCAATTACGGTATGAAATTATGAATAAACAAAAGAAAGCAGTACGTACAATGGACATACTCAATATAGCCTAGCATAACCTCCCGAAATCTCATGCTAACGGTTTAATGTGATAAGTTACAAATAAATTTCTAAATCAAGGGGAAAAGAAATGTTCCGTAATTTTTTTCTTAAAAGTTAAAATGAAATAGAAATATGAAGCACAACTGATTCAAAAAAACCCAAGCACAACTAACCTACAGCAGAAAGAACAATTAAATCCATAAAGTTGATACATGATATGGAAACAAACCTGAATTAACATGTTTGCCACCTAAAAAATGAGAGTTGAAATTGATGGTTCCTGTAAGAAAAATACATGATGTCATCCTTCACAAAATAAAGTTGTACTACACAGTTACTATATAACAAAATGTTTTTGGAGTTGGTGAGTTCCAGTTCCAGAAAATACATAGGCCAGTTTTTGGCATCCAGTCTTTCTCTTTATGCCATGAGGATATGTCTACATGAAAAGTTATTATAATTGCTCTGAGGCTTGGGATAATATGTAGTCTAATCTGACTACATGATGCAAAAGTGCGGAATAATATAGAAGAGGATTTTGGTGATGATGATTGAAACTTTCTTAAAGGAATGCCCAACAATCTGATAATCACCTAAGACATTTACATTCTTCCATAAGGACACAAAGATGAGGCCTCTCACATTCTCTGTTCCACTCTCTTCAAATTGATAATCCATCTGCAGTAAGATAGCTAACAAACCATGTATTAACCAATCTCAGTACACACAGGTGAGTGATAGAGAGAAAAGGCCACAATACAGATGGGAGCTGAGGGAAGTATGTAGTGCACCTCTGACATGAAACCATGTCTACTGCTGCAGTGTTGGAAATTTGTATTGCTTCAATTATCATGAAAATGAAGATCACTGTAGTAAAATTCCAACCTCATTTCTCCGCGAGAGTTCCTAGTTTTTTAAAATGTGAGATATTTCTTCACATCTTACTGATAGTGTATTCTTTACGAAACTCTTGCGCAAACATGCACAAAAGGTTAGATGTTTTTGAAATGCATTGCTGCAATTGCTACCAAAGCCTAAACTGTAGGATCAGAATATCGCGACATCAATACTTCGCGAGATTAATAAATGACGACATTGCGAGCGAGTCGCAGGGAAGTAAAATAAATGACGCAATGAATAACGACAGTCAAAACATGAGAAAGATATGAAGATTCAGCGAAATTTAGGATTGTCGCGAGAATTGATACATGTACACTTGCGATGTTTCGCAAGATATTCCCGAAAATAAAGGACAGCTAAGCTGTCATCCACTGTGTACTACCCTATATAAAGGGTTGAGTAAATCTGTTGTAGGGAGAGTTCTTTTTGAATTGTTAAGCAAGTTTTGAGGAGAGAGAAAATTTTAGAGTGATTGTAATTCATTAACTCATTTCTATATCATATTGTAAAGATTCAAGTATTCAATCAATAGAAATCATAATCATTGATCTTAAAATGACTTAATTGTGTAAATTCTAGTGAGGGGTGTAGTGTAGGATTTCCTGCAACTACATAATGGCGCTAGAAACATGGATTGAGTAGAGATCAACCTTGTGAATTGAAAGAATCAGGAGTAACAAGAAAGAAATTTCGTATAATTTTCAACAATTTACTAAAATTTAGAAATGGCTAGAAGAAGGAATGCATCAGAACAACCAACAATTGTAAGAAGAAGCGGGAGATTAGCTGGAGAAAGGAGAAATGAAATAGGTGAACCATCAAGAATAAACGTAAGAGATGGAGAAGAAGGTCAAATTCAACCACCAATTCAACCAGCACCGAATAGAGTAATAGATTATGATAGGGTGAGTGTGCATACATGGAGATCAGACTCTATGGAAGAAAGAGAAGAAGTGCAACAATTGATAAATAATGGACAAGAGGAGAGAAATCGAGAAGAGATGGGAGAAACAATTCATATAAATGAAGAAGTCGCAGCATTAGAAGCATTGAGGCAAACAATACATGAGGAAAGACGATTAGAAGCGGAAGAACGTGCAAATTTAACAAGGCAAAACCATGAGTTAAGAATGGAAAATATGAGGTTGCAGAATAGAAGGTCGAGAAGTAATACCAGATCAAGATCAGGATCGGTTAGAGAAGATATGAGGAGAATATTACCTGTAGAAAATGTTAATGAAGAAAATCTAGAAAGAGAGCCAAATCTCGGTGAAGGATGCTGCGAAAGAAGGGAAGTGGTGTGTATTCCACGTCCTGAGATTTTACAGAATGGCCAAAATGACGGAAATCAAGGAAATAGGCAGCAAAATAGTCCAATTGGTGAAGAAAATCAGGAAGATGGAAGAAGAATACTGCATGGGAGAGAAACACATAGGAAACAAAAGGAGATTGAAGATGACATCGAAAAGCATTATATTGAACAAGCACGTCTAGCTTGCGAAAGGGAAAGATTAAGAGTAGAAATGGAAGAACGGGAATTGGAGGAAGCAATTCGGCAGAATTCGTGAACAATCGAGAAAGAAGGCGCGAGCAAAATCGTAACAATGGAAATATCAATGAAGAATATGAAAGAATACAAAGGAGAACTGATAGACAACCAAGAAGAGAAAATGATAGATATAATGGTGTGCGAATTCGTGAACGAGATGAAGGAGAAAGTCGCAGAGAAGGAAGAGAAGAAAATGCTGAACAAGAAAATCAAAGTAGACATGAACGCGAAGGAGAGAGGCGAGCTAAAAAGACCAATAAATTCGAACCACGATGTAAATGAACAAATCTTAAGAGAGTTGGCAGAGATGAGAGGAATGTTGAACAATAGAAGAGGAGGAGGAAGAAGACAATTGGATGAGGCCATCGAAGAGGCTGCGAAAACCCCCTTTACACTAGAGGTGCAGTTAGGAGGAATACCCCCAAAGTGCAATTTACCCGCGTTAACCAGCATTTTTGATGGAACAACTTGCGCAATACAACACATCAAAGCGTATGTGAGATGTATGCTACAGTGGGAAAATCATGACGCCATATTGTGCAAATATTTCGCATCAAGTCTAACAGGAGAAACACTGAAATGGTTTGAAGGTTTACCAAGAAACACAATCACGTCATTCAATCATTTACAAGCTATATTCTTAGGGGCATATATAAGTAACAACTCCTCGCGACCAGGAATTGAAGATGTATTTGGGCTGAAACAAAGAATTGGCGAAAGTTTGAGACACTTAACTGTGAGGTGGAAGACAATGTGTAGCGAAATGGCTGGGCGAGTGGATGAAATATATTTTATTTTATCATTCATAAACGCTATGTTCGCAACCAATTTGTTATATATTCAAATTTTTAGAATCAAGAATACAATTACAATGACTGAATTACGAGAACTTCAGGAGGAATATATTGCTCTAGAGGAAAGGCAAAATGAAATGGAGTCATACCCAGTCGCGAATACAAATTCAAATGATGCGAATGCAAGCTTATTACCCAAGTTGATAAACACAGTAGCGAGCACTTCGCAAGGGCAACAAGAAAAGATAATAGATGATGGACAACCAAAGATAATAGCTATGGGAAGCCGTGACCAAGAAGAATTTGAAAGAGAAAGGAACTACTACAATCGTGGCGGTAATAACAAAATTCAAAGGCTTGATCATCCACAAGAAACTTATGGAGGTCGAAGCGGAATTATCATGGAGGACAACAAGTCACGAGTAGTATGGGAGGAAATCAAAATGCCACCATTAAATACTAGTGTGGAAAAAATATGGGAAGCTATACTCTTGATGGAAAACATACCCGCACCATGGAACATGGGGAATGAGCCACCACCAAGTGATAAAAGTCACGAGTTCTGTTCTTACCACCGCTTTCATGGACACCTAACAAATGAATGAAGAAATATAAAAAGAATTATCCTCAGAATGATTGACCAAGGAAAGCTGAGTCATTTTCTAAAAAGTGAAGAGAAGGTTCAACCGTTACCACCACCGCCAGAGATGCACAGAACAAACTCAGCAAAGGGGAAAGAAACATTCGTAATAGAAGTTGGAACGAAAGCTAAAAATTTGTTTTGAAACTCCATTGTACATTCATACCGAACAATTGAAGATTTTCATGATAATATTCTCAGTAGGGTTTTCACGAGGGATGCTGATAATAAAGAAGTGATGAACATCGCGAAGACATCGCAGTTAAAAGAATGGCAAATGCAGTTATTTCTTTCACCTGCGAAGAGATTCCCGAAGGCGAGAGAGACACATGATAGCCCATTGGTTGTAAAATTGGAAATTAACCCAAAACCTGTAGATGGCGAAGATGATGAAGCGAGAGAATTCACGGGCGATCAATAGAATCTTAATTGATACGGGAGCTCGGTAAATATTCTTTTTACCATACTTACAAGACTATGGGTGGGAAGGATGAAGAGTTGATACCTTCGACGTATAAAATGTACGGTTTCAATGGCACAAATGAATAAGCCTAAAGGAGAAGTTCATATGAGAATACCCTTGCAAGGATTATCAACTGAAATTTTGTTACGTGTAGTCGATGTGGAGTCCCCTTATAATGCATTGATCGGAAGGCCATGGTTGCACGAAATGCAGGTGTAGCGTCGACTTATCATCGGTGTATAAAGTTTCCTCATCCCAGGCGGTGTTGGAGTTATAAAGGGAGACTGGATGGAAGGACAAAAATGCTATGAGATTGATGTGGAGAGTTGCGAGGAAAGAGCTGCAAAAAGAAAGGGCTGGAAGCAAAATATAAAAGATGAACAAAGAAAAGAAAGGTTGATGGTGGATACCATAGATACAAGAAGTGAAGATACATTGCGAAGCAAGTGCATGAAAACAGCTGAAAATTATGATGGACAGGAATCATTAAGAAGTTTGAATGGTGCAGAGGCAGAGAGCAGCAGGAGCAAAAAATATAGGAAATGAATAATCATCATTATCAAAAGCAATGACAAAGGCATATTATTGATAAGAAGAAGAAACAATAATTGAAGAAGAAATACGCGAGAATCTCGCCATCGAGAATGTATGAAAATTTGATTGAAGAATTGAAAAACAAAAATGAACAAACAATGCAAGATTGTGCGATAGCTTCGCAAACAAAATAACAAGAGAAAACCAAAAATGAATGATTGAATGAATTAACAAAAATGAAAGAGTGAGTGATTGGGACGAACCTTTATGGCGTACACCCTAGTTCGCGAATGATATTTCGTAAGAGGCAAATGTAAGACCTAAAGTGCGTCATATAAGGGGGTATCTCTTGACATGGCTCAGTGAAAAGGTTACACCGCTCCTGGAACCTGAGTCATGGAGATTTGAGGCCCATGAAAGCCTATCCTGGAGAGATACCTTGGATTTCCAACTATATATATAAGGTTATACCCTGGTTGGGCCCGAGGGTCTCTTCCAAGGAGTCGATGTATGCTCAAGGCGCCAGGGTACACGGTTGAGCCAAGAGTGCCTGGGGCATTTGAAGTGTCTCGGCAAGTCTTGGCATATGTTGCACTCGGCCCGAAGAAAACTCCACTTAGGGTGCAGCCTCGCAACCATAAACCCTATAGGTATAAGGGATAAGAGGCTGCGAAAACAACTGGTTGTTGTTAAGACCGGATGGGAGGAGCTAGTCTTGTATGGCCGATGTACGCCTCCTTGAAGGGGCAACCAGGGAGATGATAAGGGCGGCACCCTCCATTAGGGAGCTGATAAGTGTCACAAGACAGCAATGTCATGGGGCTTTATATTCACAAGAACATTTAGGCCTGTCATATTGTCGCAAATGAAATATCCTGCAGAGGCAAAAATACTAAAGAAATGATAAGACAAGATCAATGGGTCATTACATGAAAGTGTAAGGACGTCCTGCGATCTTGTCGCAAGACGTCAATGTCATGGGATTTTATATTCGCAAGAATATTTAGACCTGTCATATTGATGCAAAATGAGGGGTGGCAAAATAAGACCTTTACTTAGGAAGGCAAAATAAGACCACACAAAAACAAAGATAAGACAAGATCAATGGGTCATTACATGAAAATGTAAAGACGTCCTGCGATTTTGTCGCAATGATGAATTTCAACATAAATGATGATAAAATAACACAAGAAATCGAGTAAGCAAACAAGCTTGCGAGTACGATTATATTTCTTCATTTATCTCAGAAGAATCAAACAACAAAGATTCTTGAAATTAAGAAGTATCATTACTTAAAGATTATCGACTTGATTTATCTCATATGAAAATAAATAACGAGAGGCAAGTATGGGAATGATTAGAATAAAAACTTGTTATTTATTTTCATATGATAAATTTACAATAAGAGATTACAAAATGGAAGGATAAAAGGATAAATATACAAATATCACAAGAAGAGAAAGGAAAATGGAACAGTCTAGCAGCTTATTCTTCTTTATCAGATTCTTTATCAGATTCTTCTTCTTCGCTTGCATCACTATCGAGACATCCGAGCAAGGCATATTATCGAATTTCATCGAGAAGACAAGGATATGAAGAAAGAGGAATGTTGTGATCATTGCAAATCTGTTCAATAGTTTGGTTGCAAAAACGAACAGCATCATTATTGAAATTCGCCACAGTAGTTTGTAATTGCTTCTTCATCTTAGAATATTTGTCATTGCGAAGAGATAAGTCTTTTGCAAGTTGCGCTTTCTCAGATTCAAGTTCCTTGATTCTAGTTTGAAACCTCTTCTCAGATTCTGCGAACAAATGACAATGAGTTAGCGACTTAATAACATTTAAGTAAAAAGAAGTGGAAAAATAATGAAGAATAGTAAAACAACCTTCTCTCGTCGAAATCATATCTTTAACCAAGGCATTATGCTCAAGCATGAAGACCGGCGTTAACACCTAAGTTATTTCGGCATTATCTAGAACCTTCGCAGCCCAAGCGAATTCATCATCATTATTTATGACAAGAAGTGAACGAATTTGATTTTCTCGCTCAATAAGTATGGCATTTTGGCGAAGGGATTCATCTCGTTCAATTTGGACTTCAAGAATAGTTTTTGGAATTTTGCTAATGCTTGTGCACCTTGATTAGCAATGCGATCCTTATCATCTATGAGGCTGCTAATCTTTTTCCTTAGAATACTATTACTCTCATGGGAGTCAAGATATAAACGTTTAAATCGGTTGGATAAACCTAAACTAGATCTATGTTCAAATTCTAAAAGGTGAAATTTGGTTCAAGTTCATTTAATGAGAGAGAATTAGTCTTGTTTGAAGAACTACTTAAAGATTCATTGAAATGAGCGAGAAGAGCATCATCATCCATAGGTTCGGGAATGAATGGAGAAGGATGGCTTCGTCGGAAAGATTATAAATGTCTGCGAAAATAATAAGTCGAGCAAAGGAAAATAAATGGCAAAGTAGAAATAGAGAAAGAAGGAGGTGTTATACCATAAAGTTCTTTGATTAGCACTTTGAAGTGTAGATATTTTGTCTTTACGGGAAGAAGACTCAACTTCCAACTGTTGAATTTTAGCATCCTTCTTGCGAGATGTCGCAACTTCAATTTCTAGCTCTTTGTTCTTCTCCTTAAGTTGAAAATTTTTCTTCTCAAGATTGTTGCGTCTTTTCTCGAGGTCCGAGGCAACAACAAAGGAAGCTCTCCCGGACTATAAAGGAAAGTAAAGAAATTGTTAAGATAAGGTTTATAATCGAAATCGCAAAGAAATAACGAAATATGAACATACCAAAGCACCGAGTGCATTTAAGAGACCTGGAGTCATTGTTCGGGAAACTCCGCGAAAAGATTCATTATCCTCTAACGAGGGGCATCGCAAATTTTAGCGAGAGATTCGCAAGTAGCAGATAAATGATCATCTCCCAATCCTTACATAGAATCGGAGAAGACACTAGACAATTGCGCCATAGCATAAGCGACCGAATGATTCTCCTTCGCAGAGGAAGTACCAACCTCATTTTCATCTTCGTCAGAACTCTCGCTGGTTTGGGAACTAGAACGAGAAGAGGGATGGATTTTCCGTTTTTTAGAAGATGGAGCAGAAGATTTACCCTTGCGAAGAGTGATTTTATTCTTGCCCTTAACCTTCGCAGCTTCGGGAATGTTAATTTCTTCAACAACCTTCGCACACGAATGAAGATAAGAAACAGAGGCAACAATATTGTTAAAAATAGCAAAAGAAAGTATTTCTTACTTCATCCGTGATTGATCGGAGTATCACTAGAGTAGCAAGTATAAGAGGAAGGAAATATCGTCTTTGCATTTTATACATCTATTTTTATTGGCATTTTACTCATTTCAATTTGGCTTTGTTTTCAAGAATAAATATTTGTTTTAATTAATTTTATTTTTAGGTATTAAATAAAGTCCGGAGAATCCGAAAAAGAGCGAGGTTTCGAGCATCTACAAGTCTGGTAGCAACTAAGTATAAGAGGAAGGAAATCTTCATCGTCGCTCCTCCCTAAAGCAAACAGACAAATCGCTTCCAGGAAGTATACTCCCCCTTTGCCAAAACCCTTCTCTTTCTTCTCTTCCCTTTCCTTTCTTCTTCCTCTCCTGCCACTCCACCTCCTCTTCCCGAAAACTAACCATCTCCCCGGTTGACCTAGTTCATAGCTTCTTCCTAGAGCTAAGATCGAGATAGAGAAAGTTAGGAGGGGTTTCATGAAAGGATAGGCAGGAGTGTATGGGTAAATGGGTATGAATTTAATTGTTATTTTAAAGCAAATTTAGGGTTTGATATTTTGGGGGATTTTTCATGTATAAATAGAAGGTGTATTTGGATGTTTTGAGGTATGCCCTGGTGATCTTAAGGTTTATTTTGTATCTTAACGTTCTGATTTCTTCAAAAAATCATAATCATTTGAGGAACAACCCACCACTTCTCATCTTTGGAATGCTTTGATCCTCGAACCACGAACATTATTTTTGCCCGATAAGTTTGATCACAAATGAACCGAATATCTGACAAGGCTGACTGCATTGATAGCCATCCATTGAGACCGGATAAATTTATCAAGAACTCAAAGTTGACTGGAAATATTATCTTTTCTCTTCAATTTAGTGTCGAAAGCATACATTGCCCCGAGCAAGCCTTAGATCATACAAAGCACCCCTTATCGACCAGATCATTTAAGTGTGGTATAACTCCATTAAAAATAACCCATCTTCTCGGGCCTTATTACTTCTTGTTGTTCTTCGGCTTTTCTTTATAATTTTCAAAAACTTAGCGTTTTATATCCAATTTTTGGCTTAATCATTTACGGTGTAACTATTTCTTATAACTTTGCATCTATCGACATATCATCGGCATTGTTAATTTGCATCTCGAAGATATCTATTTCTAAAACCGAGAATTTGGTCTAGGATCTTTTATTTAGTCATTTAATCATTTGCTAGTATAGTTTAGTCATCTTGTATAAAGATCCCTTTGTTGAGTAACAGTGCTCATTTGTAGCTAGGAAGAGGAGAAAGGAGCGGACATCGACCTTGCTTGAATGAATGTTATAACCATGAGCATCTTTTTAAGTTAAAAGCATGCTTATACTAAGAACCCTTGGCCTTGATAAGGCTTGTGACCAACTCCGGCCCTCTGCTGCTGTGAGTTTGAGCCACAACAAGTACAAACATCTTGTAACCCTTGCTGGCCCATCTGGGCTAACCACTTCCTTTGAGTGTGCAACTGAGACCTCGTTGTGAGCATATCCTCGTGAAAAAGTAGAGGCAGCCGAGCTAGTTGCCTTCCCATTTGTTGGGAGTCTGCCCGGCAGACTTCCCGAGTAGTTGTCATTCCCCGTGACCTTAGCTTTCATTTGCTCACAAAACTCCAGCCCCCCGAAGGCATGAGTTGACAACTACTGCTATCTGTGTGCCACGAGACCAAGGAAAAGCACATTGTTATCCTGAACTGTGTGGAAACCTTGATTGCCCTTTTACGCTGGTGCCACAGAGCTTGAGTAAAGGCGAGTTTTGATTGCATGATAAAAATGTGTTAGGCGTTTTTCACACTGTGTTGCATGAGCCACAAAGTTCAAAATTTGGTGAGCCATTTGCTCAGTAAATTGCAACTTGTTGAGCAATTGGTGTATGAATCATGGTGCATAAATGTTCCCTGATATTCCCATAGCCTTTCTCACAGTGAGCTAGAAACCTTCCGCCATCACCATAACGTTTGACAAGGCCCGTGCTATATCACCTTTGAGCCATTGTCTGTCTTTGTGAATTTTTCTTGTCTTTGTTGATTGGGTCATTTATCTTGTTATTTTTTAAATGCTTGGCCTAACCAGCTGTATCTTCTTTGTGCAAGCATTACTTCATCTTTAATTTCACTAAGCACCCCGATTCATTGTGTGTGAATTTGTGTGCCGCGGGTGTTACCCGAGCTTAAACTCGTATAGTTACTGTCGCCGGCTACAAACACCTCTGGGCTTAACAATTTCAAAGCAAGCCAATTTGAACATTCCCAAATAAACAAAACTCCAAATAAAACCAAACTTTCCCATTTAAACCAAACAAACCCACATAAACCAAATTAGATTGTGAGTTCAATTTGATAAATCATGTCAGATATTGGTCCGCATCTGGGATGGAACAAATAAATCCCTTAGAGAGCTACGGGCACCTTTCACAAGATGAACTACCATAGTGACTTTTGCCTTCTCAAGGCCACGACCTCTATACCCTAATTAAATTCATACCATCCACAGGTTGAAAATGAACATTTTCTCATACCCAGTCATCATTTTTAGATCAATTAGAGGCTCGACTATACCGCATAGGCAATCTGCTTTAGAAAGGCAATCATTTAACCTAGTTTTCTAGGCAATATGAAATGCATGCTTGCACCTTATGTGGTGGCTTGGACCATCTGCTGAGTCAAGTATATTTTTGCATGCTTTTAGACAAATCTAGGGGAAAACCATGATAATCCAATATCGAAGTGTCTAGAAGTGACTATTAGGACCATAATCAACCCGCACACATGCATCATTCACAAACAGTGGGGGAGATGAACAATTTTATACTCCCCCAACTCTAGTTTGCAATCACTAATGGACACACTCATGGATGCTAGGCTTTGAATGCAATGCATGACCATCCACATAGCAACATGTCTCGAGCATCCCTTCTCTAGTGAACCTTTTGCACATCCATATACTATGAACCTAATCTAGAGGTAAATGAGCCTTTGGACGTCTTTTATAACTCATTTTCAATTTGGCAATCTGAAAATTTTACAAGTCTAGTAAGTATAAGAGGAAGGAAATATCGCAAAGCAAACCCGAAATAGGAAGTATACCTCTTTTGCCTTCTCGGGCACTTAAATTCCCAAGGTTGATAGTTTGCGAGATTTGCGAGGAGTGTATGAGAACCTGCAATAAGGTCCGCTCAAAAACGAGGAACAACCCACCACTTCTCATCTTTGGAATACCGAGGAACATTATTTTTGCCCGAATGTGCCAGTAAATATCTTGCATGAGCAGTTTATCACTGGAAATATTATCTTTTCTCTTCAATCGAGCACCCCAGCGAGATTTATCATTTCTCATATTTATTACTTCATAATTTTCAAAAACGTTTTCCACGGTATATTTCTCAGCGTCTATTTCTAAACCCGAGAATCTAGGATCTTTTACATCATCAGGATATAAAGATCCCTTACCAGCGCCATGGTTGGCGAATTCAAGCATTAGACGGATGCAATCACCACTTAGTTGGTAAATAGCTCGCGAGAATTTCTCATGAGCAAGAATTTCATAGAATAAAGGTATCTCGGGATTGTAGAGAGGAATGGGAAGGCCTGCGAGAATTTGACCTAGCGAGATTATGATTTTCTGATCATCACACTGATGATCAGAAAACAACTTTGCAGAAAGTATAGATGAAGATTCTTGATCAGGAATGGTCGATAAGATGAAGCCCTTCTCTTGAAAATTCTTTTGAGCTTCATTAAAAAGGGGTTTATATATGCGACCAAGTGAAGCCATTTTTGGAGTATGGGAATGATTAGAAAATTGAAGATCAAGAGAAAGAAAGAAGGAAAGATTTACTGAGCAGAAAAACGCGGTTGCGGAGGAAGAGAAGTTGCAGAAGAGAAGTTGCAGAGGGAAAATAAAAGAGAAGAAGAGAAGGGTAAGAAAACTATATATAGAGAGAAGAATCCTCGAGAAAACAAATGCATTTAATGCGAGATGGGACGTGAATGGTCAAGAATAAACGGTTGAAAGAGACGTGTCAAGAAAAGAGTGGAAGAAGAAACATCTGTAATAAATTCCGTGTAAAAGTACGGGATTGAAACAGATAAAGATGAACAGTTGCGGCATTTCAAAATATTGGTTCTCATGACATTCTCTCCTTCGCAGAGAAGACATGAGAAGAGGCAAGATGTAGGATCAGAATATCGCGACATCAATACTTCGCGAGATTAATAAATGACGACATTGCGAAGGAGTCGCAGGGAAATTAAATAAATGACGCAATGAATGATGACAGCCAAAACATGAGAAAGATATGAAGATTCAACGAAATTTAGGATTGGCGCGAAAATTGATACATGTACACTTGCGATGTTTCGCAAGATATTCCCGAAAATAAAGGACAGCTTAGCTGTCATCCACTGTGTACTACCCTATATAAAGGGTTGAGTAAATCTGTTGTAAGGAGAGTTCTTTTTGAATTGTTAAGCAAGTTTTGAGGAGAGAGAAAATTTTAGAGTGATTGTAATTCTTTAACTCATTTTTATTTCATATTGTAAAGATTCAAGTATTCAATCAATAGAAATCATAATCATTGATCTTAAAATGACTTAATTGTGTAAATTTTAGTGAGGGGTGTAGTGTAGGATTTCCTGCAACTACATAAACAGTTATCACCAACTTTAAAAGCCAAAATCTCATTATTGTATGAAAAATTTAAGATCCTCTTTATGTAAAACAACCCATCACTAATTAGACCATTAACCTAAAATAGTGGATTTCAGGTTACCTTGGCAGCTATCGTGCTGCTGGGAATTATGTTGAATAGAGCAGATCCTCCACCACTCATGTCCTTGCTGGATGGCCCATTAGCCTTCTGGGTGGCAGTGATGGAGTGGGAGGCAGTCATAATACCTTCATTAAATCTGTATCTGTTGTCGTTGATAACCTTGTCCTATGGAGGGCCTAAGGAGGAAGGCAGTTTGCACTTTCTACCGGTATTAGACACAATCCAATGTCAGATTTGTATTCCTTCTCATTGTCTCCCACAACAAACATTGGTATTCGGTATACCTAACATATGGAAAATATTGATAAAATAAGAGAGCACAAAGAAAGTAAGAGTCCTCCCTGCATTAGTAAGGAAAAAGAGAGTAAGATGCTAAGAGTACACGTGGAAGAGCCATAGTATTGCGGTAGAAAGTGCCGAAATCCATGGGATGAAAAAATTGGAATTACAATGAACAAAAATAATAGCGAGACATGATATTTTGGGTCTCTATGGGCAAAAGCTGATTCAACCAACAAAGATCAAAACATTACCAAGATTATAGAACTCCAAATGTGGATCAGGAATATTGGAAACAAAAAGCGGAAAAAATAAACAACAATTTAATCAACCTGGGATAATAGAGTCGTGCAATGGACTGACGTCTAAAAGGATTTTGGTTATGATATTGATTTCTTATTTGGTTGCACTGAATACCTTGAAAATGGTAGAGCTACGGCTCCGGTGAATGAAATGGAAAGTCAACACTGAAAGTGAGAAACATAAATAACAATGAATAGAAACCCCATGATCAACCAAAGAAAAATCAAATTTATCTTGGTAAATAGTTACTTACAAACTCAAATCTTCTACACTTTCTACCTGGAGATGTCGAATATTAGGTAGAAAACCCTATGATGAACAAACGAAAATTAAATTTAGAATTGGGGAAAGAAGAATCCTAATCTGAATCAACCAAAATCAGAGTGCAAATTACCTTTTAAAATGGCTTGAATCATCATGGTCTTTGTTTTTCGGTTCTTAAAAGATTTATGATTAGACATTCACTACCTGAACGTAACGCCTATGACATTGAATGGAAGAAAATTTGAAATGAATTCCAAAAGCAACGAAAGAGGAGTAATGGCAAGAAAGAGTAAGAGATGAGAGCGAGCTTGATAGGGTCAATAATAAAAGAAGCTGAGCCGACCTGTCATAATAATAAGCGAGCTTGATAGGGTCAATTAGTGGGTGAAGCAAGACCGTCGTTTATGTGTCTAAATTGTGGATCGCCCGTTCAATTTGGAAAACCGTAGAAGAGACTAAAAACACATAATATTGATTTGATCTTGACCGTCCTTTATATGTCCGAACTATAAATAACCGTTGATGTAGAAAAACACCATTGTTCCTTATAATATAGATATTTATATTGATACTACATATTAATATGTAGTATGTTATATATTGATACTACATACTAATATGTAGTGTCATATTAGTATGTAGTATGTTATATATTGATATTACATATTAATATGTTACTAGTACTAGTGGTACTAGTAGTAACTAAACTAGTATACTAGTATAGTATTAGTTACTATTAGTATATTACTAGTTACTACTAGTATACTAGTAAACTAGTTTACTAGTCTACTAGTACACATGTTACTACTAGTATAGTAGAGTAGTTACTTAATTTACGAGTAACATATTCTTTTTTACTATTAATATAGTACATATTGATATGTAGTATGACCATATTGATACTACTAGTATGTAGTAACATATTACTAGTAATATTTGCATGTGTTGATACTAATTAGATCTGTAAGGGTGTTTTAGGCATTTAGAAAACACACTTTATAATCTCCACAAAGTTTTTGGACTAGCGAGTAAATAATTGGACTAACGAGTAAATAATTGGACTAACGAGTAAATAATTGGACTACCGAGTAAATGTTTTTCATGGGTGGACTAGCCATTAACTGAGTCATGAAAATTGGACTAAATAGTAATTCCTACTTAATTTTATTCATCTTTTTAGTAAAATTATACGCATTTTGCTAGTTTTAGCTTTGATTTTTTTTCATTTTTCACTTTTTCCTTACGTTTAATCTTTTTTCCATCGTATACACTAATAAAGAATTAATAATAAATTCTTATAAAAATAATTTAGATTCAAGCTAAAAAGAGAAAAATTAAGTTTTTAAACCTTTCTTTATAGTTTTCTTAATACCCATCGGGGTACCCGGAACCGACAGATACCCAGACTTTAAACGGATCCGGTTCTGGGTCCATAAATTTAGGAACCGGACCCGGTTTTTATAAGTAGGGTTCGAGTCCGGATCTAGTGGTACCCGGGAAGACCCGAGCCCATTGACAACCCTACAAAAAAGACTAACAATATGGGTCCTTGTTTGGGCAAGAATTTTAGTCCCTACAACAATTCAATCTTGATTTTATTTATGTTTTTCGGAAGTCTTTGACATTCATTCATCACGTAGGGTTTTCAAAAGGAAATGGGATCTAACAAGACACCGTATAGTTTGGATTCAACATATACATCATGCGATTTATGATGATTCTTTTTTCCCCTACAGTAGTATTAATTAACTTCTATCTTATCTCTTTTTGAAAGAGATGTGACAATATTATGGTTGTGTTATAACCATTAGATTAAGTTATTAAATGAACCAATTAATCCATAATAATGACCTTCTAAAAGTACTTATAACTTAACCGTTTACCTTGCTAATATACAAATCATCCCTTGCTCTTCCAGGGAACTACTACTAGTCTACCAGATACCGTTGTTTAAGTTAATTTGTTTATACAAAGTTAATTTGTTTATACGAAAATATCAAATTTAGTCCTAATCATGACAAGTGGGCTACGTAATAACTAATACGTCCTTAAATAGACATCGCCAAACCAATGTGAACCTTGATTGTTTCGACTCAATTCTCATTTACTATAAACACATGTTGCAAGCCTGGATTCAATGCATGTATATTTCTGATTCTTGTTTTAAAAAAGTGCTAGATTTGTGCCCGAACTACGCACCATGAATTTTTTCTTTTTCTTTTTGATTTGGTGTGCGCGGGGCTTCATCCCGTCCCATGACGATGTATTTTTGAAATATGTGGATTTTGTTTTCCTATTTTATATATATTTTTATGTATTAACTAGTATGTAACCCGTGCTACGCACCGGGTTCGGGGGAATCGTCGATTGGTGTGGCGGGGCTTCGCCCCGCTCCCGTTGCCTCGCCCCGCTCCCGTTGCCTAAATGCATTAAAACATCTTCGAAACATTCTTGATTTGTATGATTATTTTTAATGGATAGGAAAGTTTGATACCTTTAAGTAATCAAACTATTTTCTTAGCAATCAAACTAATCAAACTATATTATATGCATGGTTTAAAAGGACTTGGACATTACAGAAGTATAAATGAAATTTTAAGTTACCAACAAAATAATTTAGTGTTAGAAAAGCTTCATCTCAATGGAATATCAACTCTAGATAGTCCACTGTATGAAAATATTTCCAAAACTATGTTCAAATCGTACCCTAGCTCAAATGTTGCGGGTTGATCAATCAACATCCTATTAACCACCGTTGATAACGAACCATCAAGACAGATAATTACAAAGGACCTAATTTCTTGTATGTTGATAACGATCACGAAAAATATTCGTTCTCTTAATGGAAAACAATAAAAGATGACTTTTGCTTAACTAAAGATGACATAAGTTTATAACAGGAGACAACTTTTACATACGTCGGAAAACTACCATACTCTGATCAGTCAAAAGACTACAAATATATTCTTCTATTTGAAGTTTTTGACTTTCTAGTGCATTCGATAGTATTCGATGGTATTCTGAAAACATCTACATCCTCGGTCCGAATAAAAAATCTAAAGAAAAACATGTACTTTAATAAAGTTGAACAGTTGCACCATTTATACTCCTCTAACGCAAAAGAAGGTTCTATTAGACACTTCCCCGAGCTTGGAACACACATTAAGCATGGCTCCATTATTGCTCAAAATGATTTTATCGACTGATAATATTTATGGCCAAAAACCGTCCTGACATATATAGTAAATTTATGTTCCCACTTCCCACCAATAAAGCTTTTAGGGAAAACGTTAAAAAAATATGGTTTACTGGCTTATGAAAGTGATAAAGTTCCACATAGCGCTGCTAATAATGACGTGAAGAGGAGGCCAAACCTCGATCTATGAGCGGCCTTCTCTTTTGATGGTGACCATTTTTTTAATATCCAACTGGGTACACCAGCCGGGAAAGCTACCAAAAAGAATTTAAAATATCAAAGGTATCAATCACTGAATGGTAGTAAATAAAAGCCAAAAATTGACTTCATGCATGTTTTAGCATGTATAGTGCAACATTTAATATTTGACACTAACAAAAAAAATGCAATAACTGATATTTTCTTATTTCACCTTCAAGCATAGCTATTCAGTGTTTGACATCTTATGGCATGAAAGGGTAAGTACCAGGAAGGAGTTAAGGAGTTAACTGAATATCCTTTCAAGCAGTCCATCATACAATTCATACCATCAAAGTTTAATAAGCTTATTAATGGAAAAGAATATGCAAACATGAAGGCGTTATCAAATATTTATAAAAAAAAACCTCATGTAAAGCTCCCTTGGTTAGCTCTTCTACCTTAGCTTGAAGAATGAAAACATAACACAATTTAACGCCACCATTAAGTGCTTAAAGTGGCTGCAAGTAATTATAAAAAAGCATGGAATATACAATAAGAAGATTGTTTGATAAGAAATTTAGATAAGAAAAAGTCATGTTTTAAGAAATAAAAGAACAATGAGACGCAAGTGCCCTAGTAGAAAAGAAAATTGTACTAAGACAGACGCTAAAGATTCAAAACTATCGCATGAGCGTACACCATAATAAGTTTTCAAAGTATGAAGTATCCATATATCTGGCTCATCTTGTATCAGGGAAGACATATTCTAATAAGACTAATGCATTAGATCCCATCCAAAGAGCAGGCACATGGCGATTGATGATTTTTAAGAGAAAAACAATGCGTGAAGATTCAAGTATATCTTTGGAAACCAAAGAATAATTGCATATGCAATGGTATCCTCACTTGTTGTACCGTTGTACCCTGAATGACCTTACCACCTTTCCATGGGACATGATTGTAAATGTATAATAATCATATAGTCTCGAACTGAAAGTTTGTATTTGTTACACTTGCAAAGAAGCTTATAATATATCTTGACTTGCATCTAGCCTTATCACAGCAAATAGCACACTGGAGTAAGTTCATTAATTGGGATACATAGGCTCTGTCATTATCTATACATCTTTCAATTCAAATTTAGCAGTGAAATAACAGATTTCCATATTGAGCTAACAGTATGTACAGAGCATATAAATTGATTCCAACTAAGCTGCATATAAGCAGAAATATGACAGTTCTTTTGTTCATGGTTCATTGGCTTCATAGGCTTCATACAAAGTGATTTCAAATGAAGTCTGAAACACCTGGTGTCACATGAAATCAGAGAGATATCGGTACACTAACAGTAATCCAGTAAAGATCAATAACGACACTCAAATATAATTACGGAATTATAAAGAAGGGAATATTAGAATAATGGGAAAAATTAAGTGGTACAACATAATATCATAAATAAAAACCACATAAGAAAACCTTAAAAAATAGTATAAGGACGTATCCAAACAGATCTCAGATCTACGGTCATTTTTTTTAACATTAATATAATTTATATAAGGTCAAACAAATCCATTAAATACTCTCTAGACCAAAGTGAATGATTTTGTATATCAACATCAATTTATAACTCAAATGTGTAGATTCCAAGGAGCACAACCAACTTTGTCCAATATTCAATAGTATTTTACAGCATATGAGATATCTACATTTACTAAATAAAGTTTTATACTAACATAAAGGGTGAAACTTAATGTTGCTTACCCTTGCTACGCACCGGGACCGATGGGATCAGCTAATTTAGTGTGGTGGGGCTTCGCTCCGCACCCATGGTTAAATGCATCTGATTTTCTTTGAACAGTCTTTGATTAGTTTGATTTTTTAAAAGTATAAGGAACTCTGATACCCTTTAGGTATCTAATGATTTGATGATTTAATTTTAATATTGTAAATCTAAATTCATGTACTAATTTATAGGCAGATACTAAAATAATTAAAAAGAAGTTGACTCCATAAATTTTGAATTTAAAGTAATTAAATTTTATATGCCAAGAACTATTTGCAATTGAACATAATTACATGTTTTCTTTTTGTCCTATTAACAAATTTTCCTATCCAACAACTTTATTTGTAAAAGTTTTGGAAGATATATATATATATATATCTTACGTAAATCTGTGAAATGTAATTTTTAAAAGTAAATAAAAAGAAATGTAAAATGCAAGAAGTGTGCATGCAGTGTTACTGCAGAGATAGATTTATTTATATCGAGATTTGAAAGTCGATCAATGTAACAATACTATATTGAATCTATTTGAAAAATACTTAAGCGTAGTTCCATGATACAACTTAATAGGTCTTATCCAACCAAGATGGACATTGGTCCCCAAATAAGAGCGACATGGTAGTTATGTTAATTATAAGATTCACATCCATTTAGTTTAAAATTTCCACGATTGGTTTTTGGTTTAAATTTTTTTAAACAATATACTGTTGGAGAATAATAATATGTTTCAAAAGTGTTGTGTCTAAAAATAAATACTCATGCTAATAAGTATTTTATGTTAGGAGTTGTACTTACACATACGTTTTTGTTTAATAGAATTGCTTTCACCAAAGAATTTAATGAAATATGTCATGTGATTTTAGAGTAAGATATACGAAGCTTCTTTCTTCAAGTATAAATGTAAAGACCACTGATTTCCCCATTGCAATTAATATTTCTTCTATGCAGTCTGCCCGGTTTTTCTGCAACAAAATTATTATTTTTTTCTCGGAAATTATGCTTATCATAAACATTATGGTTACCTATACATCCACCGTTGGTAATGCCATCATTTTTGTTACTCTAATATTGTTATTTATAACCACTTCAGTCATTGTCCCATTGTTGTGAACATACCGTTGTCGATTCCGTCGTGAACTATAAGTTGAAGAATGTAATTGTCACAAAGCATGTGTTAGTTTAGTAGCATTTTTTTTGTAATTATTGGAAATTAAGAAATCATTTTAAAAAATATGTTTAAATATCTAAATTAAAATAGATTGCAATTGAATGAATAAATAAAACCCTTAATTCTATATTAGGATATAGTTAAAGTAGACGTTGAGTTCGTTGAATATAAATTATCTTGAAATTGTTAAAAGAGTCTGGATTTTCATCTCACTACCTATCATAAATTATCAACATTTTCTTTTTCTGAAGGATGAATTATCAAGATGATTCACTTATATAGAAGTCTTTCGACTACCAATATTATCCAATACACTGTATCTTCAATTGTAATTAATTCATATTAGTAGGTGTTTGCTTCAATAATTTCAAGAAGGACAGACTCTAAATAAGAGTTCTCACAAACATGTAATATAATTTTCACTTTGACAAATCAAATGAAGCTTCTCTTGGTTTTCCACGGTAGCTTGTCATTGACGACATCCAAGAAAAAGGCTATCAATTTGAAGTTCACCTTATTATTTACCATTGGGGTATACCATGAAATTATATGCGCTACGTGTTTGCCTACTGATTCTTAAATTCAACATTAATTGCAAGACTGTCGCATGCCACATTATGGATATTACTTTTCCGAACTCTGCCCACTTAGTTTAAAATTTCCACGATTGGTTTTTGATTTAAATTCTTTTAAACAATATATTGTTGGAGAATAATAATATGTTTCAAAAGCGGTTTATCTAAAAATAAATACTCATGCTAATAAGTAAACACTTCATTGCTTTCTTCATCTATCTCGACTAACGGTGGCATGTCAGGACCCCCTCCATAATCGTGTTAATTTCATCATCATGTTCATCCTGTTCGATCAACGTTTGCATGTCATCGTCGTTTCTATATGATCATACTTTCGTTTTTTAACAGGTATTTCATAGTAGGTATCTGGAGTTATTCTTTCTTAGGAGATGCACTTACACATACGTTTTTGTTTAATAGAATTGCTTTCACCAAAGCATTATCATAATGAAATATGTCATGTGATTTTAGAATAAGATATACGAAGCTTCTTTCTTCAAGTATAAATGTAAAGACCACTGATTTCCCCATTGCAGTTAATATTTTTTCTATGCAGTCTGCCCGGTTTTTCTCCAAAAAAAAAATTACTTTTTTTTTTCTCGGAAATTATGTTTATCATAAACATTATGGTTACGTGTACATCCACCGTTGTTAATGCCATCATTTTTGTTACTCTAATATTGGTATCTATAACCGCTTTAGTCATTTGTCCCATTGTTGTGAACATACCGTTGTCGATTCCGTCATGAACTATAAGTTGAAGAATGTAATTGTCACAAAGCATGTGTTAGTTTAGTAGCACTTTTTTGTAATTATTGGAAATTAAGAAATCATTTTAAAAAATATGTTTAAATATCTAAATTAAAATAGATTGCAATTGAAATAAAACCCTTAACTTTATATTAGGATATAGTTAAAGTAGACGTTGAATTTGTTGAATATAAATTATCTTTAAATTGTTAAAAGAGTCTGGATTTTCATCCTCACTACCCATCAGAACTTATCAACATTTTCTTTTTTTTTTAAGCATGAATTATCAAGATGATTCACATATATAGAAGTCTTTCGACTACCAATATTATCCAATACACTGTTCTTCAATTGTAATTAATTAATATTAGTTGGTGTTTATTTCATTACTTTCAAGAAGGACAGACTCTAAATAAGATTTCTCACAAACAGGTAATATAATTTTCATTTTGAGAAATCAAATGAAGCTTCTCTTGGTTTTCCACGGTAGCTTGTCATTGAGGACATCCAAGAAAAATGTTTTCAATTTGAAGTACACCTTATTATTTACCATCGGGGTATGCCATGAAATTATATACGCTACGTGTTTGCCTTCTGATTCTTAAATTCAATATTAATTGCAAGACTGCCGCATGCCACATTATGGATATTACTTTTCCGAACTCTGCCCACTTAGTTTAAAATTTCCATGATTCGCTTTTGATTTAATTTTTTTTAAACAATATACTGTCGAAGAGTAATAATATGTTTCAACAGCAGTGTGTCTAAAAATAAATACTCATGCTAATAAGTAAACACTTTATTGCTTTTTTCTTCTATCTCGACTAACGGTGGCATGGCAGGACCCCCCTCCATAATCGTGTTAATTTCATCATCATGTTCATCCAGTTCGATCAACGTTTGTATGTTATCGTTGTTTCTATATGATCATACTTTCGTTTTTTAACAGGTATTTCTTAGTAGGTATTTGGAGTTATTCTTTGATAGGAGTTGGTTGCACTTACACATACGTTTTTGTTTAATAGAATTGCTTTCACCAAAGCATTATCATAATGAAATATGTCATGTGATTTTAGAGTAAGATATACAAAGCTTCTTTCTTCAAGTATAAATGTAAAGACCACTGATTTCCCCATTGCAATTAATATTTCTTTTATGCAGTCTGCCCGGTTTTTCTGCAACAAAATTATTATTTTTTTCTCGAAAATTATGCTTATCATAAACATTATAGTTACGTGTACATCCACCGTTGATAATGCCATCATTTTTGTTACTCTAATATTGTTATCTATAACCACTTCAGTCATTTGTCCTATTGTTGTGAACATACCGTTGTCGATTACGTCATGAACTATAAGTTGAAGAATGTAATTGTCACAAAGCATGTGTTAGTTTAGTAGAATTTTTTTCTTCTAATTATTTGAAATTAAGAAATCATTTTAAAAAATATGTTTAAAAATCTAAAATAAAATAGATTGCAATTGAATGAATAAATAAAACCCTTAACTCTATATGAGGATATCATTAAAGTAGACGTTGAATATAAATTATCTTGAAATTGTTAAAATAAAGTAGACGTTGAATTCGTTGAATATAAATCATCTTAAAATTGTTAACAGAGTCTGGATTTTCATCCTCGCTACCCATCATAAATTATCAACATTTTCTTTTTTTGAAGCATGAATTATCAACATGATTCACTTATATAGAAGTCTTTCGACTACCAATATTATCCAATACACTGTATCTTCAATTTCAATTAATTCATATTAGTAGGTGTTTGCTTCATTACTTTCAAGATGGACAGACTCTAAATCAGAGTTCTCACAAACAGGTAATATAATTTTCACTTTGAGAAATCAAATGAAGCTTCTCTTGGTTTTCCACGGTAGCTTGTCATTGAGGACATCCAAGAAAAATGTTTTCAATTTGAAGTACACCTTATTATTTACCATCGGGGTATGCCATGAAATTATATGCGCTACGTGTTTGCCTTCTTATTCTTAAATTCAACATTAATTGCAAGACTACCGCATGCCACATTGTTATCACAGATGGATATTACTTTGGTTTGAGAAACATATTATTGCATTATGCATGCCGTGAGAACTATCCTGGGTTCTCCCAGGGCACTAAGGTGGACCCCTGCATATTTTTTAGGGTGGGGCCCATACACTATTAGTGCCCCGAGAGAACCCACGGTAGTTCTCCCGGTCAACCTAGAACTACTGATTTAACAACTAAAAACACACAATTTATCCGTACAATTTGAGCATAATTGTACAAAAAATAATAAAATCCAGTACATTTGAAGATGAGAGAAGGACTTTATATCCACACAAATTAGCTAGATTGATAATTAAACACATTGTAAAACAACAACAAAACCCAAAGACCCTGTGATTTTTTTGAGCCTAGTAGCCAGTTTGGATTGCATATCAGAAGTAGCTTTTCGAAAAGTCAAAAATCAGTTTGGCCGTCAAATGTCAAAATGATTTCTAGAAGTCGAAAAGTTAATTTTTTTGTGAAGCAAAATAGTTTTTCTTCCGACTTCTTGACTTCTGGAGAAGTAGAAGTCAGAAGCAGATTTGTATCCAAACGCGCTATAAGTACCAGCATAGTTTTGAAGAACTATCTGTTCCCAATCAGTGTAGAGGATTAGTTTAACAGTTCTAAAGAACTATTGTTTTAGTTTTAATAGTTTCGCAAATCTAATCCGGCAACAAAAGACAAAGATAAAAGAAGATTAGCAATGCGACAAAGCATCCGAAAAAAGATAACTAACTGGGAACTAAAAAATAAAGATTTTGGTTATAGGGAAAGCTAAAAAAGATACGGGGAAACCTGACTTTGGTCTAATAAGGTTGACCTAGAGTTAATATGGGGGTGAATAGAGAACGGTTAATGAGATTATCCTATCGAATTATTTTTTCTGTAAAATTAATTTTTCCCTGATAACGAAGTAATTCGTTGATTAAGCACTTCTTGAAATTAGAGAAACGAAAGAAATCCCAGCGTCTCCATTAGGGGTTAGATAAAACACTTAATCTTATTCAATGTCTAAAGGCTCTAACTTACTCTGTGCGGTGATTATTTTATTTTCCCTTCACAACTTGCGAAATTTTCATATTTTACTTTCTTGTATAGGATTCCTTTCTTGTATAGGACATAATCAACCTATAGATCAGTAAGTATATAGCTTAATCAAGCGTGATTGCCTTCATCTTGATTGCAACCAAAGGATAGTTTGATTTTTTATTCTATTTTTTTTCCTAAATAAATGACGAATTAGAAATCTTTATTTGATTATCGTTTGGATATTAGGTTATGGGTAATGACTGATTAAAAAACTTCCTTGACATACTTTTTATTTACACCCCATTTGACCTACAGTCAACTTTGTCTGACCCAAAATCAGCTTTCCCCAAGTAATATTAGCTTTCCCTAAAACAAAAATCAAAAGAAACATCAGCATTTATCTATCTCGTGTCAGAGAGCATTCCTAGTTTAGTTAAGAGAAAGTGAAGGTATATAAAAACCTCTAATTCTGAGTTTCTTCTCCATATTTAACATAACTCAACATCTTTTTGTCGTGCCAACCATCAAGTGGTCTGATGGTTGGTATGCTCCCTCCCACTGCGGAGGTAGGGGTTCGAACCCCGTAATTTCCAGAAATAACTCCTTATAAGGAGTTAAGGATGTAGCCCAAGACCACTCTTCCAAACTATCAAAAAAAAAACATCCTTTTCCTTATGCTTATATTATATGAGCAGAAACTTAATCCGAGCTTTTGAATTTGTTTATTCTCAGTGATTTCCTTATCTTCACTCTACAAATTAATATAAATTAAATCACACAAATGTACAATACCAAAATGAATTGTTTACACACACAAATCCTCGATAACATCAGACCTCTGTAATAGTTATCTTCGATAAAACTAAGTGTCTATCATCCGTCTCATGGCAACATCTTCAGGATCCACCATGCATCGCTACCACATAGAAAAGCATAGTTGTATTTACTTGAAGCTAGGCAAGTAGCATATGACAAATTGGAAGAGTAATATCAGTTTTCCTAGTTTGAATCTATATAACAGGGGATATGCTTTACAAAGACTTCTTTATTCAAATATTTACATAGATTAGAAGCCATAATTCATTACAAACAAAAACAACACCAAGAAAAAAAAATGTTCCCATGCAAGTACAAAAACTTTTTTTTTATCCTTTTATTACAATATTATTAAAAAACATCGCAAACCTGTCTCCTAATCATGTTCATTTTTCCCTACACTTTACACCAACAATCAACTGAATTATTAGAAGTAAGCAAACCCTCAAAGTACAATACCCCGGGGGTATAACTACTGTCGAAGAGAAATTTCTTGCTGTAGATTCAATTAAGCATTGTTGCGAATACTTAAAATCAAAGATTTCGCATATGCTTTTCAGAATTCGTATTTTAATATGAAAATCCTCTAAAAACCATGTGTTACCTAAAAAATTAAACTGAACATGTATTACTAATTAAGCCTAAAGCTGATCTATGATACCATCGTAACTTCCTCCATTAGTAAGGACAGTGAGAATAAGATTAGACGGGGATAGGCATAATATTGTAGGAAAATTTGATATCAGCTTCCTTTTGTTATCCCTGTTCTGAATGGTGGTTTGAGCATCCGAAGAAACACCATGCTCGCAATGGGGAATAAAACATTATTTTGCGCAACAGCGCAACAATCTAAAGATCAACAGATTTCATGCACATGGAAGCTGAAGCAAAAGAAGCGAAGCAACACGCAACACCAGTAGGAGAAAATAGACAATCGACAAAAATATCAACGGAATCCACCCTACATATGAGACACCAAAATCCTAGTATTTTGAAAAATAAAATAAGCAAAACAATGGGGTTGCATTTTGCTTGGACGGAACCGCAAAAACTCCAAATACAATATTTTCGAAGATTTTTGAAGATAATGTTAATCAAAATCTAAAAGTATCTAGAATTTCATAATTTGGAATTTTCTATATTCGTCCATATATTTTTCCATTTTTCTTCAATATAAACCATAAATTTTGAATCATAATTTTTCTTTCTCCGGACTGTGGGTATGTTAAAGAACAGAAGCCTGCACTTAGTTTTATACCAAAAATTTCCAGTCAAAAGTATTCAAATTTCATGGCCCAAATGTATTAATATCACTTCAATTCAAGCGGATAGAAAAGAATACTCACTTGTTTAGAATTACTGCAACCGAGATATCATTGCAGAAAGCGATACTGGGCATGTCATGTATATAATCTGTAAGGTGCAATCACTTGTAACTAATTTCGGTAACTGAAAGTGAAGAATAAACCACCAAGGCTTACAGAAAAGATCAGATTTTGAGAACAACCATGAAGATGGTAATAAATAAAATATTTGTTGCACAAACCAAGTCGATTCAATTAATCTCCGGAAAAAATACATAAATGGTACTTACAGGTATTGTCTAGAGAAAGAAACACTACCAAGCAATGGCGGCTTAATTAAATTTTTTATCCAAGGAATCTAAAGATGCATCAAAACTCTTGTCCAGAATGAAGCAAGAAAAAAACAGAACATCCTTTATTATAAGAAGACACGTTGCCAGACGAATGACAGTAAAGACAGAAGTATATGATATTTACAATGCAGCAATGCAGCTATCAATGTTATCCACAACTTTCTAACAACGGGCAACTCTCTAAAATATCAGCCTTAAACTTCACTTCCACCCAACCCTGAACCACCACCTGGGCAGAAGGCACATCAAGGTACAGATGTATTGGGATCGAAGAACTTGAATGTAAATAACCGGATAGATAATTCATAGAAGAATATAGCATAAGTGAACCTACTTTCTTTCTCGGACGACTTTGTCGTGCATTTTAATGATGTTGATCAAGTCTGTGAAGGGCCTACAATATTATAGTGAAATCAAGTTATTCTCAATCTATAAGGATTAACAAAAAAAAAGTCAAACAGTCGGAAATGCACTTGCTAAATCATGTACTAAATAAAATAAAAATTAGTTTTTAAACTACGCTTGTAATGCATCTTCCTCCAAATCCAAACATAGATACAACAGCTGCTATGACACTAAGTACCGGTGAATGCACAAACCTATATATGCTTTCTGGCCAGAAAAGCTCTAGAGAAATGCAAGATGACTTATTGGACTTAATGGTTTCCAAAAACAAAAACAAAAACAAAAAATCCTTCTCACTTTGGTATCAGTATCATAGACCACAGACACTTGCCTATCCAATTCAATCACATATTTTCAGTCAATCATTGTGTCCAATCCAAATCATATATTTCAGCAAACCAAATAAAGAAGCTATATAAGAAAGGAATAAAGAAGTGACATGGAAAAAAAATAAAGGAAGAAGAGCATAACTTGAGAAGAGTTGACAAACATGGTCTAATGTTTCCCAAAAGAAATTAATGATCTAATGTTTCCCAGAAGAAATTAAGAACAAAGTACTTAATAGGCATCTTGTTTTTTTCCAATGCAAGCAGATAGGTGCTGGAGGACCATTATATAGTCAAAATCATGTTATCATGCCATGTTCCCAGAAACCAAAGCATATTCCGCCATTAAATATCTGGCGTGTTCCTGCCACCTTATCAGTCGGATGAGATTCTCCATACAAAGCATATTCTGCCGTTAAATATCCGCAGTGTTCTCGCCACCTTACCAGTCGGATGAGATTATCGTTCTATGCTTGTTCTTCAAAATATAAGGAGAAAGATAAAAGATTAGCTGGCTTTACAAAGCAGTAGAAACTCAGCAGCTTGAGCTTTCTTAGCGATTTCCTTTTTGAAGCTAAACTGTACGTGCAGATTAATCATCAAAACTTTTGTTCAAAGAGAACAACATTAAACGTCATAATTAAATAAAAACAGTTGCATATCCATAAAATCATACATAGAATCGAAGCTTCCGTTCAGATAGAAAATTAAACGGCGATTCAGTTGGCAATCCTAAGAAGCCTTATAAACCCTAAAACTGATGGCCAATCATTAAACATAAAATAACAACACAAACAAAAAGCGCCACCAACCTTGTTCTTGAATCTTCATTGTTCACCAATTCTTAGATGAACTGTATGGAACGTGCAAATCCTAAAGCACTGCGTATTTTGTATATACCCTTTAACTTAATCTCCACGAAATTGCATTGAATTAGCGCACACACTTGCTAAACCTAGCATCAACTGCCAATGATAGAATCACTAAAACTATCAACAAAATATTTCTGAAAGTTCCTAGATTTTTCATCCAAAATATATATTTTAATTCCAGTATTAACTGCCTATGTATGGAAATAAATTATCTTAAAAAGTTTAAGAATTTTATATAGATCCAACGAATATTGAAATTCCAAAATATTGTCGAAACATTCTAAATATCTACCAAATCTGCGGCACAATTTTCTCCTATACTAATCGTTATTTTTTAAGCTAATTAAAATCGAAAATCCAACGGCTTATATTTTATTTTAAACATGTTAACGCGGTGTAAAAATATAGAGAGATATCATAATGCTATCGTTAAATCTGGAGCATCAAACTGAAACAAATTAACGGTCACGAAATGTAAGGGGGCTAACTTGTTTTTCAGCCAATCAGGAGCGAGGGTTTCGTTCACCGGCCAATGGGAGGGGAGGTAAGCGCAACTCTCAACGTGGTGTGAGAGATGTGGTTGGGTGTTTAGGTTGTTGATTTGGAAAAAAAAAGTCATGTGGTAGGCACTCGACTTCTAAATTGAATTTGGACTTCCATAAAATTCTAAACAAGGTAAGTTAACTTTTCTTTTTGTAATTTTTAAACCAATCATAAATTGCCAAGTGTCCTCACCATTCGAACGTTGTTTTCGGGGAGTTGGAAAAAAGAAGGAAGATCATCATAGCTATCTCTTTAGCTGATGAGTTGAGAACCAAGTGGCGAACGGGTGTGTAACACGTGGGAATCACAGCTCATATCCGCGTGTCACACTCCGAATAACGCTTAGGTGAAATGACTACTAACTCTGAATCGAGGTGAATACCCCACCTTGGTTATTGCCACTATACTTGACCAGCCCTTAGCTTTAAGTATTATATTTTTTTATGCTACTGCCCTTCAAACCAGGCTCACTTTAATGTAACTTCTTGGCAACACATCAACTAAAGAACATCTTCTAAGATCACATCCAATTTAAGTAAACTGCTGTCAGAGCACCTATTCCGCTTTGCATCCACAAGGAAGGGAGAGGCTCTTTAGAGACTCGAGCGTATGCGAGAGGCTCAAACTTCAGGGGCTTCTGTAGCGTATAATGTCAATCCCGTAGCGGATCAATTCCAACCTATGATGGTGGCCACATCTGCTGGCATGTGATGTTTGGACATAGAATCGAGTCCTTGTGAATGGGTAGAACCGATGGCTATAAGGAGAAAAACAAGCGATCAGTGAACCTCCAGAAAAATCTTATATTTAAAAAGGTCTTGCTTCTTGCAAGCTTCGGCTTGCAGAAATGCATTGACTAAATTGGAGGCAAGGGAGAAGAAGCGGAAGAGAGACAGTACCCGATCCTGAAACTTTGTTTAACATACTTGTGTTAACATTAACATATTGCTTGCATACTGCTTGAGCCAGGATCAAACCTTTCGGGGCAAGCTGAAAGACGAGCGATCCTTTCTGTTCATGAGCAGTAAGAACAAAGGCGAGCGTTGAAAGGAAATCGAATAGGGGATTTCTTTTGACTCTTGAGAGATATGCCAGTCTAGTGTTAGCATCCGTTCTTCACATCTTTCGTCAGGTGGATCAGATCTATCTATTCCATTCGGTAGGTCAGTATACGAATCACTCTCTTGTTCGGTTGCTTATGATACTAGGGCCCATGAGTTAAAAGGCCAATCTAGTTCGGTCAATCTAGTACCCGTACCAGAATCTGGAGAAGGTTACATTCCACTCATGCCGGATGCGGTCAGGCGTCAAGATAAGTGCATAATTCATATGATTTTAGTGTTCATTCCATACTTGTTTAAGCTATTATTCTTGCATGTATTTGTATTATTACTTCTGTTTTCTCTTATTTGCCTCTATTAAGTGAATCATCCAAAAATGATCTACAAAGTGCTAAAAAGATCTAAGAAGATAAGTATTCCAAGTATCCAAGTGCCCAAGTCAAAGAGAAGTGGAAGAAGTGCGAAGAAAAGGAGCAAAGATGCTCAAAATCAAGAGACGGGCCAAAGACCTAGATTAATTCATTCAAATTCAGGATTTCTTATCACCATCTTAAATATAATTGAAAGAGTAAAAGAATGCAAAAGGAATGAGGTCATTCCGAGTTCGGACGAAGAAGTTGTGGGCAAAACAAACTTTTTACCGAATACCGAAGACAGGCAAGTATGCATACCAATTTTCAGTATGCATACTATTCCCCTGGATTTTAACTGAAATTTAGGTATGCATACCATGGAAGGCCAAAACTCACGGTTAGGGTCCTTATTTCGTAATTTCGGGTCGGGTTCTTGAACAGAACTAGATACTTGATGGCCAAGCAATGTAAACCTATAAAAATAGGTATTAGGCCTTTCACATATCATCGATCATCTCATATCATAAGCTAGGGTTTACCCCTATAGGGGGGAAACAACATTCTTCATCTTCTTTGTAATATGAGTACCTAAATCCTTTGTTGATTAAGGATGAATTCAATGTTCGAAGCATGAAGCTTTATTATTAATACAAACCTATTGAGAGTTTTAATCATCATCGTTTGTTTTCACTATATTTAGGGTTTATGATTGATTTATAGACTGTTCAAGTGTACAATTGGATTAATCTATTGATCATTCTATTGCTAGTAAAGGGTTAAGATATCCGTGTAATTGTTGAATAACCCTTACACAAGTAGAGAACGTGAGACCTCGTAGATGGATTCTATGGAGGAATCATGTGTGAAGATAACACTAGTAAGTGGACCTTGCACTAAGAGTCTAACTGCTAGGATCAATCTAAGTTCACATAACTTAAAGCTTTCGATTGGGTTACACCTTGATTGCGCTACTACTTGCTGGTTCGGTTGGATAGAACTTGATATGCAAGCGCTTCGGTATCCGTTTACATAAGAAACTTTGGGGATAACACTGCTCTAGCTGTTATTCTACGGTTGATGATGAATGGTTCTAACGAAAGATAGATAAGTATATTAATCCAGTTATCGCTTGGTAACGGCGAAGGATTCCTTAATCATCCCTTTCTTCTTTATTGTCTTTATATTTATCTTAAAACCAATCCCCCTTTGTTATTTACTTTATTTTGCTGATCAAATAACATATCAATTACACACTCTCTGTGGGAACAATCTCTTACTACCACTATATTACCAGTTAATTAGTGGGAAATATCTTGATTAATTTATTGTGCCTACGATAGCCCCTACAAATTTTGGCGTCGCTGCCGGGGAACAGTTGCTAATTGATTTGTTATTTGTTTAGCTTGTTTTTATTTTTGTTTTTATATTTTCGTTTTGATTTTCTCCTTCTTGTGAGTCGTCATGTTTCCTTACGGAAATAGCATGTACGGAGCACAAGATTACACATACAAAAGTGGTAATCAACATGGTTTTCAATCTCATTCATATGACAACTACCAACCATCCTATGAGTATAATCAAAACCAATCTTTTGGCTATGATCAATATCCCACGGAACCTTATGGATATTCACATGCATATCAACAACCTTATGACGGGTATGTAAGTGGGCAATCACAAGGATGGGAGGATAGTTATGCTTCTAATCGTTTATCTCCTGAACTTGGGCAGAAATTTGATTAGATTATGCTTCAGTTAAAGGCCAATATGTCCATGCTGGAATCATTCAATGAACAACTAAGCGTGGAGAGTAACACATCAACCGGATCTTACTAAAATATATCTAACCAAACTCCTGATCGTTTTTATGATCATTCACCTATTCAAAAAGGGGAGACTTGGTCTGGAAATCTTGTGGTAAGTGAAAGTGTAGGTTTTGAAGAACGTCTTGACTAACTGATCCAAGAGATGACGCAACATCAACAAGGGTTGGACTAACACATTCAAAATTTGGATGAGGACAACAAAAAGATGGAAGAATCACGCCAAGAATTTCAAAGGAATATGGAAAAGATAAAGATACAAACGGCTCAACTCATTGAGAATAGGAATGAGGAAGAAGTTTGGCCTCAAAACCAAACCAATTCTGAAATTTTTGAGGATGAAAATAAATATTTTGGAGATGAGCAACCTTTGGAAATTTCTTGTAACAACGATTAAGTTATACCAGCTTCGGATCGTAATTATGATCATTGGCCTATTCAAAAGGAGGAGCCTTGGTATGACCGAACCATTGTTATGAACGGTGTGACATACTCAAATGCATATCAATGTTACAATGAATATCTGGATTACAATGTTTTTGGGCCGGTTGATTTGCAAGAAGCAGACCCGATTGTCCCCTTAACGGAGACTCATACATAATACCCCAAAATTTATACCGAAGAAGAGTTCATGAGAGCGGAATTTGATTCGGATGACGAGAGTGTTGAAGAGATTGAGAATGAAACAAAATTGATTAAAGTCGTGGAAGACCCAATTGAGCTTTCCAAGGATTATAATGATGCAAAGATTACGGTTGAAGCAGACTAAGAATGGCTAAATAGTTTGATAGAGGACCACGATACAAATGAGGTAAATAGTTCATTGAAATTCTTTAAGAATGACGAGGATCCCGTAATACAAGATATTGTGAAAGGTTTGTCTAATCCTTTGCATGATTCTATATCTTTTGATTCTCCTCTCCCAAATGAAATAGTTTCCGAAAGAGTCGTTAACCCGATTTATAAGGAGCTACCTCACTTAGGTTTGGGTATATGTGCTATTAATATTCTTAAGAATTATTTTGCTTCTAAGCATCCACCACTTGATGTGTTTGAATCGAGTATTGTGCAGGTTCACCAAGCTGGGGAACCTTTTGAAGTTCCCGAATGTTATGTTCTCTATACACTTTCCAGTGTTGAAAGGACCAAGTATGGGGGAAACTTCAACAAAGTGATAGCTACAATATTTATATTTTGTGCTAATGGTTTTGTGAAGCTTTTACTAGAACTGCAGATTATTATTTGGAAGGATTACCAAATTTTCAGATTATTGGTGTACGGACGATAACATTAACGTCGGGCTGATGACGTTAAACCAAGCGCTACATGGGAGGCAACCCATCGGTTTGGTATCTCTATCCCTTTTGTTTTTAGTTTTCTTAGTTTTTCATATCATATCTTTCATTCCCATCTTAGATTTTACAAAGTCGTATATATATAATGAAAGTTTTGACGAAAACTATTTTCGTCAGAAAAATTCTGACTGCGCAGTTGTCACGAAAACAACTCTCGAGACTTCATACGGAGTCCGATTTGAGTGGTTGACCCCAAATTTTAAAGAGTACAGACTCATATTTATTTTAAAAAAATAAAATCTTAATTTGGAGTCTGTTAAGTTGTACTGATTGTCCTGGACATTTGAGTTTCGGTATTTTTACAGAACTTTTTCAGATTACATGTCTG
The DNA here is from genome assembly GCA_023531295.1 of Papaver armeniacum. NCBI lineage: Eukaryota > Viridiplantae > Streptophyta > Magnoliopsida > Ranunculales > Papaveraceae > Papaver > Papaver armeniacum. Next base: position 124,719 of record JAJJWW010001088.1, on the reverse strand, counting down.
TCAGTCCGGAGGCCATAACGTTTAGACCTTTTATCGAAACACTGTGAACTTTTGACACCTCATAGAAAAGACGTAGGCGAACAACTTTTTTTTATGATGTTTTTGCTAGTTCCCTACTCATTTGTACAGTTTTCGAGTTTTTCAGGGCTGGTATGTCAGAAATCAGAATTTCGGTTTTGAACATTAAGGACAATGTTGAGTTTAAGTGTGGGGGAGTAGTTAAGCATGTTTGGCTTGCATATAAAATAAATAAATAATACTCTTTGATTTCTTGCGTTCTTGAGACTTCATCTTTTGGAGTTAATTATGAGCTATTTAGGATGACACTCTAAACCTTTTTAGGTTGAAACAGTTCTTACAACTATAGATTGAGTTTCACTTTATCATTCTACAATCCTTATATATACGTTCATAATTGAATGCGAAACTTACATGCTAGAAATGGCATGGTAGTCGTTTGAAAGATTCATCCTCGCAATTAATCATTACTAATTCACTTTCTTTATATTTTTGCAGTTATATGTTTCTCTAAAGTGATTTGGTGGGATCCTGATACTGCCATGGATGTTGTAGCAAAAAGGTAATCATTGGTTGAGTATATAAAATCCCCATAGACAATTGTCTTACACTCATAAAGAGTGAGTCGGGAAAAAAAGTAATTGCTTATGTGTGATGATTGGAATTTATGTGGGATGTTTGCAGCTAAAGAACATATGCAGGCTGATTATTTTATTAGCTACTATTTTGTGTCTATCCTTAGTAGTACTTCCAAGGTGAGAAATTGGAGTAGGTTTTGTGGGTATACCTCTTGTAAACCCTCACGAGACTATAACTCGTCCACTAGGGACACCTAGGGGTTTAAAGGCATGTTACATTAGCTAAGTGTAACCGTTTTCTCAACGACGTAGAGTTGTTGTATTTAGGATTAGTTTTATTTAGTTTTCTCGAGGACTAGCAAAAGCTAAGTGTGGGGGAATTCGATAAGTGCATAATTCATATGATTTTAGTGTCCATTTCATACTTGTTTAAGCTATTATTCTTGCATGTATTCGTATTATTACTCTTGTTTTCTCTTATTTGCCTCTATTAGGTGAATCATCCAAAAAGGATCTACAAAGTGCTAAAAAGATCTAAGAAGAGAAGTATTCCAAGTATCCAAGTGCCCAAGTCCAAGAGAAGTGGAAGAAGTGCGACGAAAAGAAGCAAAGATGCTCAAAATCAAGAGACGGGCCAAAGACCGAGATTAATTCATTCAAATTCAGGATTTCTTATCACCATATTGAAGAGAATTGAAATAGGAAAAGAATGCAAAAAGAATGAGGTCATTCCGAGTTCAGACGAAGAAGTTGTGGGCAAAACAAACTTTTTACCAAATACCGAAGACAAGCAAGAATGAGGTCATTCCTAGTTCGGAGAGTTGGAAAAAGAAGGAAGATCAGCTCATAGCTACCTCTTTAGCTGATGAGTTGAGAACAAAGTGGCGAACGGGTGCGTAATGCGTGGGAATCGCAGCTCATATCCGTGTGTCACACTCCGAATAACGCTTAGGTGAAATTGTAACACCCCGAGTTTCGGACCAGGGTCAAACCCATATGGAGATCCGAACTCGAAGCGTTACGGGTCGGAAAGAGACTTATGCATATATTTATTCTTGTTAACTTACTTTTATACAAAACATAATTGGAACTTTTATACATGAATTGAAGCATATGAATACATTAAACATCGTTCAAAACATTTTCAACTAAGCATTCTTTTAATTCAATTTACATTTCAAACAATACAAGAAAACAATGCAATTAATCACTAAGCTACTCATTTCTAGCTTCCACTTCCAACTTCCACAAATCTGCAAGGAATGTCAATTGGGTGAGATGACAGCTCAATAGAATGCATTCCCTTTCTCAAAATACATGAAAACATGCCAACTAATCAAAGAGAATATGTACAACCAGAATATACGGTGCAAATTCAAGGGTTTAACTATATATATGTTCATCAACTCAACTCATAATTTATCAAATCCTCTTAAATGCACGAGTATCCTCGGTTCGTGCCCCGCCTATCCGTGTATCCTCGGCACGGGACCGCCAACCTCACTTGCACGAGTATCCTTGGGTCGTGCCCACCTATCCGTGTATCCTCGGTACGGGCACCGCCATTCAAACAAATATATTCATTCATTTATAAATTCACACTACAGTTTCACGAGTATCCTTGGATCATGCCCTACCTATCCGTATATCCTCGGTACGGGCACCGCCATTCAAACAAATATATTCATTCGTCTATAAATTCACAGTACAGTTGCACGCAAGGACGGAGCTATGTGTATTATAGGGGTGGCTCCCACCTCCCCTAAAATTTTGAAAATCTTTGTTAGTGGTAACTGATCTCCCTTGTTTTAGGACGAATATCCAATAGCAGCCCCCCTAAAATTAATTGTAAATATAATTAAAGATGGTTTTACCTATTTCCCATCCTCATTTCTCCTAAATCCCATCCAAAATAGATATGTTAGTTTTGCTTAACTTTCTTTTAGGTTGGGTAATTAAAACTCACTCTCTTTATGGATAACCAATCATAAATCTAATCACCATCTTCTTTCTTCAACCACCATCTTCTTTCTTCCTCTCTTTTTAATCTAATTCAAAGTAGTCCATCAAAAAAAAAAAAAAATCTAATAGTCTACCACTACTGTATGTATTGCCATCATAGTAGCCCCTGGATTGATCATAGACGTGACCTAATGGTGGTTTTGTACCCAAAATTAGAACGACCAGAACTATAGTTAATGGCAAAATAGCTAATTAACTTTACTTTTTTATTAAACATTTAATTTTTGTATTGATGCAGTTCAAACAAAACGCACGTGAACCCAAATTGATTTACCAATCATCAAGGAAACATAAAATTTTCACCAACATATCACTATTTCTAATTAGGTTTTCAGTGTATTCAATTGTTCTCGAAATGAACAATTTTATACGAACGGATTGAAGAAAAAGTAGGTTTCGCTATTCGATCTTCATATATGATGATTTGAGAATTTTGGAAATTAATTTTCAGACCTAATCAATTTGGTGGGTGCACTGTTCAGGTTATAAATGGAAAACAATAGAGCGGGTTTTGTTTACCCAATCTCAATAGGTTTTACAAAATCTGATACGAATGGTTGGGATTGGATTTAGGGAAAGTAGGGATGGGATATAGGTAAAACCTTAAAGATCACTTAGAGATTTTTTTCCAAGTTCGTTAGAATTTTAGCAACTACGTGGGAAGTGGGGATTACTCTTGTTACGGAAACACGTATTCGAGTTGGTTTGTTAAACCACCACTTTTCTTAACCAAAACACATAAGCCAGTTATGGTTTATTAATCACGTGTTTAAGTTTAGTACTAGTATCTAACCCGTGCTACGCACCGGGGCTGGTGGGGTCGGCCAATTTAGTGTGGCGGGGCTTCGCCCCGCACCCGCAGACAAATGCATTAATTATTATTATTTTTGAATAATAATTTTAAGCAAAACTGTTATTTGTAGAGACAATTTTCTTTTATTTTGGGTCATTTTTGGGAAGAGTAGAAGATATACATCATCGACTGTTAATTTCCTTGAACTGAATAAAGCGAACACGAATGTAGAAAAGGCTAAACATACTTTATGTCAATTGAATCCATTTAGTTTAAATTTTCACGATTGGTTTTTGGTTTAAAGAAATTTAAATAATATACTATAGTAGAATAACAATCATGTTATCCATAATTCCTATTAATAAGTTAACACTTCATTGCCATCTTCATCTATCTCGACCAATGCTGGCATGTTAGGATCTCTCTCCATGATATCGGCCACTTCACTATCATGTTCATCAATGTTGACATGTCACTGTACTTCCTTTTGTTTTTCAGATCCTTTTTAGGAGGTGTTTAGATTTGTTCTTTGCCAGGAATAAATACATCGCCAGTTGTTTGTTTTCCGTAGAGATCTTTCTCCAGTGATATGTATGGATTTTCAGGTCCTTCTTGGGAGGTGTTTAGAGTTGTTCTTTTCCAGGAATAAATACATCGCAAGTTGTTTGTTTTTCGTAGAGATCTTACTCCAGTGATATGTATGGACATAATGATTGGTCTCCAATTGTATTTATATCCTACGAAACATATAATGTTAACATGTAGATGTAGTTACCTTTTGTTTCTTCTATTAAATAAATATGCTTTCTATAAAGCATTATCATAATGAAATATGTCATGTGCTGTGAGACTGTGATAGAGAAAGCTACTTTCCTCAATAATGAGTCTAAAGACCATTGTTTTCCCTATTGCATCTAATATTTCTTCAACACAGTCTTCCCTGTTTTTCCGAAAAATAAAATCATTATTCTTGAGTTACCTTGACCGTAAATTTTGCTTATTAAAGAAATTTTAGTTAACTTTACATCGACCGTTGGAAATGACTTCATTTTTGTTACTCTAATATTGTCTACAACCATTTCAGCCATTCGTCCCATTATTGCGATTACACCACTGCCGTTATATATTATTAGTTGGAGAATGTAAGTGTCACAAAGCTTGAGTTAGTTTTTCATTTTTTTATTTTATTTAAACGCAATAAGATATATATGAACTTTTATTACCGTGGCATTGGTGCATTTACTACGACTATACATGTATTGCACCATGGTTTCTTTACCATGTATATATGTTTTTCTCTACACACTGGACATACTGTATAGTACCAAGGAGATCCTGACTGAATTCCAATTATTGTTGCTTTTATGGTAAAAGTTGCGCTCTGCATTGTATTTGATTCATTCATAATATATTTTTGGTAGCGAAATATAATTTAAATTGAATTACTTTTTAGATCTCACCATAAAATTTTCCTCGTCATGTAACATTTTCAGTGCTTCGTTGAGTGGTATACTATTTTCAAACATTAATTTTTCCTTTGCCAAGTTTGAATACTTAGTTCTTCCTCATATGCATATTTATTGTTGCCAATGTGCCAGTGTTAAAATTATAAACAATTTATTACACATTAAGTTGATTAATTCAAACATGCATGTCTCATGACGTACATTTCTTTATAAATTTCCAAATCCGGTACATCGAGATTTATGTAAATTCTCGTAGCTTTACTGGACTGCAAATAGATCTCCCCTGTGATCAATCACATTTATCTCAATGTTTAGCTCAATTCAAAAATTCAGTTAATGTCCATCCAATAATGTTGTCCTATCCTACATTTCTTTCAATCTATGCTAAAATATGATCCTCAGCTCCAACATATAATCACTTAGTTGGCTGGTAAGATTATCTCATATAGTTTCCTTTATTGAAATTCCACCGCGGCTTTGTATCAAGACATCATGTGCGGGTGCATCAGTTTCGTTTGTTTTAATGATTTATCCGACTCTTTGAAAGACCCCTTAGCATCCCAACAACATCTGTAAAAATAATTATTCAGTTTGGATATTCTTATCATATACATACAATCGAGTGCCATGGTTATTGAAAAGCATTCTCAACATTTAGTATTACCTATTAGATCTGTTTTATTATCTGTTTTTTCTCCAAGTGTTGTAAAATATGATATCGAAAATTTGTATCTTGGTATTTGTTGATCCTTTTCAGTCAGAAAAACCACGCTCGTGTATGTATTCACCCAAATTTTTCTTGCGCTAGGTACTGGTCGATAACCTCCATGGTATGGTTGTAGGTTAAAATATTGGATTCGAATGATTTGTTGATCTTTAATTATGTCCTTGAAGTAAGGAATATCCTTTAGATTAATATAAGCATGTATCTGGTTTCCCTGTTTACATTGTTTTATTAGATAATAACTGCTATAATAGGAGGTTTTTTCAAATAATAACTGTTATAATACCTTGCTAAAGATGTCTTACCTCCGCATCTATGAGAATCATCTCCAAGCTATACACCTGTCCCGTCTTATTGTTGATTCCATTCCATGTTCTTTCGATTCTTGCTATAACCGGCCGTGAACATATCCCTTCTCCTATCATTGTGAATATGAGATTTTGTTGGTTTTCATTTTTTTTTCACCCATTATGTCTGTTCTTTTATGTCTGCCACAATTCTGGATGTTTTTCCTCCTTTTGAAGGTGTTTGGTATACTGATGATATAACATGTATATAAATCACTTATAAACAACTTAAATATCATTATCCAAAGTATCTTTATATTTTTTTTTTTCCTTAAATTACCTGTTGAGATCCAAACACAACTTCTTGTTGCTGAATTAGAGTATTTTGTGATCCTTGCCTGGTAAGTCCGAAATTATCTGTTCTTCTTTCTCTTTTTCTATTCATCTTCGTTGTGCAGCGATCATTGCCTGTTGTATATTTTCTTAAATCATCACCGCAAATATAGTTAAATACAAACATAACCGTTAAGATAGTAACCTTATTTTGCAATCCGTACCTCAGATGCCACTTTTTTTTTTTTCGTTGTATTTTATCTGGCTGGATTTCAGTCTCAATTTCCCGTGCTTCTCCCTGTGTAGATGTTTGGTATGCATGTTGCACCTTCTGCTACACAATCAGATTATCTGGGAAACCGTGTTATATTTTTGTAATTTGTGATTCCTGTGATGAACTTATTTGTTCTTCTTTCTCTATTTCTCTCCATCTCCTTTGTGCAACGATCATAGCATGTTGCATATTTTCTTAAAACATTACCTCCAACATAGTGAAACACAGACATGATCATTAAGATAGTAAGTTTCTTGGTTTATAATACTTACCTCGGATGCCACCTTTTTTGTTTGCTGTCTTTTATCTTGCTTGAATTTGAGACTGAGTTTCTGTGTTATTCCTTGTGCAAATTGTTTAGTATGCCTGTTGCACTTTTTTTGTTCTTTGAATCGATTATCGGCAAACCGTGTTGCATAGTTTATAATCCTTGTACTGAACCTATCTGTTCTTCTTTCTCTCTTTCTCTTCGTCTTCTTTGTGCAGCAATCATAGCATGTTGACCATCATTGTCAACGCGGTTATTTGTTTGTACTTCTTACCTCTGATGCCACCCTTTTTGGTAGTTCTTTTTTGTATGTCTGAATCTCTGACTTGTTAGGTTGAACGTTTCCTTTGGATGAATTTGTAGATGTCCTTAATATATATATATATATAAAAAGAAAAAAACAGGAATTCAACATAAATCATATATGCAAACTTCTATAAGCAAAACACAGTACTGGTAGGACATATTTTAATTCATACTCCATATTGATCTGATTTGAAGATGATATTATATATCCTATGTAGCTGCTAAAACCCAGGATTTTTTGTCGTAAAGAAATCTGCAATGGAGAAATCGAAAGAGTTTTTAAAAAAATCAGAAAGGTATCGAAGGAAAGGTACTTATGTTCCAATGAATATTTTAATGTGCAGTGCTGATTTTGTTCTCACCTGTTGCATTATTTTTTGGAGAAAGAAGTAGTGTGAGAAAAGTTCTCTATTTATAACTGTATCTTGAGAAATCGAAAGAGTTTTTAAAAAAATCAGAAAGGTATCGAAGGAAAGGTACGTATGTTCCAATGAATATTTTAATGTGCAGTGCTGATTTTGTTCTCACATGTTGCATTGTTTTTTGGAGAAAGAAGTAGTGTGAGAAAAGTTCTCTATTTGTAACTGTATCTTGCAATGTTAACCTCATTAGCATTTGTAAATCGTGACCACTCGATTGCGTGAGACGCTCGTTGTTTTCTTATACGTTTGACACACAATAAGAAAGAATAAGATTTGACATAACTGGACTCAAATAAAATGTACTCCATGTTTAAAGAGTGTCAGTTGGTTTGTGTTAATTCCATGAACACCAAGCTATAATAATCTAAATCTTAATCCTACTTTTAAGTTGTACCCACTATGGTCACTATAAAAGTCGTTGTTTCATCGTTGTAAGCCTGATTTGCAATAAGCGGGTTTTATATCTTATATTACGGGTTTTATATCTTATATTACAAATGATGCAACCAACCTAAAAATCGGTAACCGTTAGCCTAATCATTATACAAATGATATCACCATGTTAAGCATATCGTAATCGAAAAATAGCAAAATAGACAGTTAAATCATATTTTTTTTTGTATAAGCCAACACTCGATTTATCAAATTTACACAAATCATAAGATTAAAGCTCTGTATCACTTTTGCAAAGCTAGAAATACACAATACTTCTACACACTGAAAAATTCGTTTCTCGAGACTAAAGTGGCAGAACAAAGGAAATTGGAATTTTTTTTTGACAAATTTACGTATCAAACTATGCACAATTTTAGTTTCGTGAAATGTAATCTATAATCAAACCTCCATAACCCAAAATTAAAAAATAATAGATAACCAACACTAAATCAATTGAAGCCTATATAACAAATAAAGAAGTAGCCTTTCCCCCCAAAATAGAAAAGCAATACATTGAAGAAAGTAGACTAATGAAGAAGATACCTAGCAGGAAGATGGGAAAAAATAAAACAAAGTAGACTATTCTCTATCAAATATATACTCATGGAAGTGGGTGCATTTAATTAAAGATAAACGCAATAAAATACCATTACACATATCCCTGCTAAACTATGATCAAGACCTTCAAAGTGCAAATCCCTACTTAAATTCAAAATGTCTCTATTACATTTTTGCAGTTATTAACTATTTTGGGGCTACTCATTGTTACAATGACTGAACTATTCTTATGCTAAACATTTTTTTGTTACAACGACTGAACTAGTCTTACGCTAAACATTTTTTTACTATTAGAATGATTAGAAACCTGAACCATGTTGAATAGGGTTCGATAAACAAAATATATTTTCTTATTCAGCATGCACTACTTCAGGTATGGTGAGAAGCAGAAGCTATTGGGAGGCTATCTTCTCCGGTAAAACATAATTATCTTCTCTTTTTTTTTAACATGAAGAAACATTGTCATATAATATATATATGATTGACATACCAATGTCTCTTGAGGCTTAGGGATCTATTATGACTCTTATAATCGTGATGAATTAACCAAATTCATGGGGGATAAGTACTAATGTTCTCACATAAATTAGGCATTATATATAATCAAACCACAGCTTAAATCCCTCACCGAGGACACAATTTTATGGTTACTAATAAATGGAAAAGGCCATGATGGGAAATTACACCTCACCTACCATAGATATCCACTGACAACTGATAATTAATTCAGCAGATGGTTTAGGTCCTAAGTAATCGTATGTCAATAGAGTTAAAACAAAACATAAAAATTTTTGTCGCATAAAAGTTACACCTAAACTACATATAAACTTGAGGAACAATAAGTACACTACACCTAAAAATCATCGGTCGCAATTGGATATTCAATTACTCAGATCTGCAAATATACTGAATACTTTACCTGCAGATGTTTCTCTCAATTGAGTAAGTAGCTAGGTTACCACCGTCTTCTTAAAAGTAGCATGTCTCCCAAACCACATGCCGGATTTTTGGCATATAAGCGAAGAAGCCAATGGTACTGACGAATTCTATTCAAAAACCCGATTGCCTCAACTAATGGAAAATCTTCTTCGTATTATGACTATCACATTATAACCACAATAGAGTTAAAATCTATTTGTAGCCTTCAACACAATCTTTTTCATTTCCTCCTACATTGACAATAACAAAGCTAATGAGACTACAAAACTTAACTCGAAATCAGTATTATGATCATTTTTCGTAATTCCTTACTTGGTCCTATTTAAACATAGGTTTAAGCTTTTTTATTGTAACCAAATGATTGGCTGCATAAGTGCATGTTCCAACACTTACATGGCCCTGCATGACACAATTCTATAGTACAGATAAAAAATGCAACATTTGTACTCCATTTTTTTCCCTGGCACAAAGGACTCAACCTTTACACCATTTGCTATGTGAAATTTGTTATGAAGATACAAAATGTTATGGAAAACCCACCTGAACCATAAGAAGCTTCTGCAAATGCAAGATGTTTGTTCCAAAAACTGACATAGGACTAATGATAGGTGCACAGGAATTCATACCTCTATAATTAATGATCACTTAGTATCTTGGAGATGTGTCTCCCTTGTCATCTTGTTTTATTATAGTCATCTCTTTCAGTCAGCTATATTTTCCTAGTATTATTCAAGTAGAAAATCTATTCACAGCTCAAGTACTTTATTTATAACCGCTTATATATTACAGCCTATGCCGCTACGTACTCTCATTTATAGGGTTACATGTTTATTATAGGCTTCAAGAAAGCAACAAACGTCAATATCAAGTACTAAGAATGATCATGCAATTTATAATTCTAATTACTCTTGTACATAATGTCCTGAACTTTGTATATACATACTCTTTGCAATCCACGAAAATGTAATCACATCCAGAGAAATAGCTTGTCTTTCAGATTCATGCGGAAGTTTGGTTTGCTGGTCCATACCCATGAAAATCGTATGTATTTTTCTAATTATAAAGGCCTCAAGGGCAACAATCTTAAACAAAAGCACACTAACAAAATGCAGCCATGTTATGTCATGGTCATTGTAGTAGTGATGCCACGATGGGACTGCAAGACCAACAGTAGTACGTACCCGAATTAATAACTGAGTAGGTAAATGGTGTGCATCGTTTTTTCATTTCTTTGATATTACAAAGAGAAAAAAATCATTTTCAAGTACCCAGATAACATTTACCTTAAAAAATATGTTCAAGTACCCAGATAACATTTACCTTAAAAATATGTAGTAGACAACAGATCACCGTAGACCGATGTTATTGACCCAATTAAGGATTTGTTCAGTCCCTAGAGATTCTGATGCTTAGTTATAACAATACCAATCCTAAAAGTAGAATGATCATATTTAACTTGACTGGTATCTATCCTGTGATATCAACACTATAATCACCGTCACCACCACAGCTAACCACCAACCGCCACCAAAATAAATCTCTCTGAGACAACCATAAAGATAACAGAAAATTGAATTGGAGCAAAAAATCTATTTTCTTTAGAAAAACACTAAAATATGAAAAATTGGTAAGCATGAATGGATGAGTTATATTACCTTGTTGTTCGAAGTGAATGGACAATCACATCCAGGTATCTAATATAGGCATTTTGAATAATCAAATAGATGAGGCATGTGGTGAGTACAGTATGAACATGATAACCCTTTTTAACTAATCAATTAATGACTCATTACCTTCCCGACACAAATATACATTTACATACTGATAATCAATTAATGACTCATTAGTGACTTAAGCATAATCATAGCTACTATATAAAGAGAAACCACCAGTCATCTACTGCTAAAAATAACAAAAATTTCAACAAAAAATTAGAATTACAATTTTCAAATTTATACAATTGAAACATAGCAAAAAGAATCAAAATCAAAATGAGATGAAGTCAAAAATTAAAATGAGATGAAGTCTAACGGCAATTTGATAACAATGATAACAAAAATGTAAGTGTGTAACTGCTTAAAATGCCTTTGATGACATCGCGGGAGGTTCTATTGAAAATGAAAACATAATCTTATGCTTCGAATATGAGTCGAATAGACTTGTTAGAAATATCTTCAAAATGGCATCGACGACCGGTGCTGATTAAAACTTGTAACCATTTCAAGAAATAAAATAGGAATACTATATCTCAATGTATATATCCCACGCTGGGCAATAATAAATGACAAAATAAAAAAAGCCTAGACCACACATCAGAATAACATGAATTACCCCCTGACTCAATATGCATGAAATACGATACGGGTGGGCACCTCAATTGCAAGCAATTACTTCATCGGGCAGGTACTCTAAATCTAACAGAAAACAACTAAGCGGAAATTGCGAATTAATATTTTTTTTCATAATATATTAGGCTGTGTGAAACACCATATTTTAAATTAAGAAATACCCCTTGAAATTAATAACCTTTGGCCTCAACCATCCACATCCATTTTGCATACCCTAAACGTTTATGGAACCCATAAGTAAAGATAATATCTGTAGAAGTAACTCAACATAAGTTACTTTTTATGTCAGTCTCAGAACCGAGAATAACATTAATTTTAAACCACAACTTATATACAGACTATATAAAATATTGATTACAAACCCTACTTGCATAGGCAATTATATGAATGCTTACTCCAGCATCGACCTTAAACAACATGCTTCAACTCCAGCACTGACTACAAAAGACGTCTATTTGCTATTCTTTATTTCTTTATATCGTGATTTAGTAAGTACTTCCCCCATACCTCTCTCAAGCCGCACAGTCTCATGGCTTGTCAAAATGCGTGGTGTAATACTCATTCTCAAAAGTGCGGGGTGTTAGTGTCTCACACTTAATATAAAACAGAAACCAAATATCAAAAAAAGATACATAAAGAAAAAAAAAAAAGATAGAACGCTCTTAAACTACTTATTGCAGGATATGTAATTTACCGGTGCTGAAATCTAATAAGGTTCAAGTCAACAATATTACTGTGTCCTCCTGAAGTTCAATTCGGCTCTTTGTCCCATAATCCTCGTTTGCAAGTTGTTCTTTGGCCACCTCAAGTTCTTTCATGTTTTTCTTCGCACCTCTTCTAATTCCATGCCAGCATATAGGGATCATCGATTCTTCGACACATTTAGAAGACATTGCTCCAACCTAAAATAAGTAATAAGATAACAAATCGACTAAACATATTTAAGAACTATAAATTGAGTTAATTAGTTCCCTTAGAAGGCCAGGATGAGCAAAAGGCTTAAATCACTAAATCCAATAGAATTAGCATGGTTGTTAATCATGTACCCAATCTACAACTCTATGAAGTACCCAAATGGTTGTTAGAATTACCTTATTTGGTTGTTAATCATTTAATGAAAAACCTTGAATTCAACTCAAAGAATTAAAAAAACAAAGGAATTTTTTTTTTATCTAAGGACTTCGCAAGATAGACAACCGTACTGCATCCATAACATTTCTGTAATAAAATATATCACTTAACATCTACATGTACTTTAGTTTTACAACTGGGGAGCAGCTTCTGTAACAGTTGTTAATCTCATTTACAAAATATATCTCCCCTCTTGCCATTGCAGTATCAATGGACATAAGAAAATAAAGAGAGAATAGTGTAGAAAATGGTAAAGGTGGAGATACTCTATGCGATAAATTGATAAATTTAATTTATCGGTAGATGGATACTATCGCTTTCTCTATTAATTTTTACATTGGTGCCTTTGAAGTTCGATAAATAATACTAAGGGAGGCAGTGCCGAATCCCCATCCATGGCCAAGGTCAACTCCACAAACTCTGTCATTGGATCCAAATACAACAACAATCAAACTCAACTAATGTATTAAAAAGCAATCTTATTTTCCGCAAGTAAAAGCAACTACTGAGTGTGTACCTGCTCAGAGACCCAAGAAACCCAACTGCACACCCGCAGTAAAAAACATTGCTAATTAGTAAAGACGAATTAATACAATATAAACTATCTGAGGTTAAAAGAAATAATTAAATAATTAGTGAGCACTTTTCCTAGTATCTGTATCAGCAAGACAACTGAGTTTCATGGGTCATATTGAGCCCGCACAGGGGTGCATGTCTCGCGCAATAGCCTATTCCTGGAGCATGACACATTTAGTTAATTTTTAAGAGATAAAATTAAGCACATACACTCAATTATCATGCTGTAATACATCCCATTTCCCATTGAAATACCTAAATTGCTCGAATTGATCTGATAACCGACTGCAATCTAATAGTTTCGATTAAGCAAGAAATTTAGAAGATTTTTTTTTTCGAAAAGAAAACGTTTATATTAAAGAGAAAAGATTCAGCCAAAGGCATTACAGAAAGTCACCAGAGATAAGTTTCCAGAAGACAACGAAGGAGCTGAAACATTATACAAAAAAAAAAAAAAAAATGAAACAGACCTATCTTCTGATTAGTTATGCAAAAGTAGCTCCCAATTATAAATGATTTGGCTACTGTCTGCATACTTAAAAATGTTGGTATCGCAACTCCAAATGACCAAATCTTGCTTGACCTAAAAAATGACTTCCTCCACATCTTTAGGCCTTCCACCAAAAACCCTGTGATTCCTTTCGTTCCACACGTTCCAAAATAAATTTAGAAGAATGATAAAAGAATGAAGAGTTTGATTTTAACCTAACCTCTACTTCGTGGTGCTCTTTTTATCACTGTTTCAAATCACCCAGCTTCGCTTCTATGGAATTCCCCAGAGATATAACTGGGTTAATAAAGGATCTTGTCAATGTATTCTTATATAAGAAGATTATAAAAGGATGGTATTCTAGCTGGTTTTTCAATTAGACACAATTTAGACACATGATGTTACAGTTGCTGGGAGAATTATGTAAGCGATAGAGTTAATAAGACCTGAGAAAAGACTAAATATGTACATTACCAAAAGAAGAAAAGTAGTTTAATTTATGTTTCATTTTAAAGTGAAATTGAAAGTAGAGTATTGGTTGTTAAGGGCAGAGTGCATAAATTTCGAGTTTGGCATCCATTCGCCGTAATTATATTCGATGTTAGCGATATCCTAAAAAAGCACATGTTTACAACAAAGTATAAAATAACTCATCACTTGGAAAAACATAGCGACTGGGTTTTACCCTCGCTGCAGCTATAAGTGTAGAAAATGCCAGATCCAAGTCCAGCTCAAAGATGATCAGCTTTGAGCACTCTCCTAGAGGTCCGGTTGCAGCACTGCAACCATCTCCAAGAGAAGAATGCATGCTAAAAACTTATATTGATGGTGTTACTTGAACTCTGGAACATAAATAGTTTCATCTTAGGTATGCACCACGAAATGAAAATGCAGGTATGCATCACGAAATGAAACGCAAACAAATACTTTATTTATAGACAGTTGACCCGTCGAACTCGTAACCTTCGGACGCGAAGTCAGACGCGCTACCATTGCGCCACAAATCATCTAGTGCTAGTCTTTAAAATAGAAACGTAACAGTGGTACTGCAGCTGTATTTATTATGGCAGAGCCAAGCCTGGTAAAAGAAAAAAAAACTAATTATTTATTAGTGCTAGTCTTTAAACTAATTTTCAGGATTATCATGCAAATTGAGAAGCTAACACAAATAGATAAAATCTAACTACATTCTTGTAACCTCTCATTATTTATAAGTGTGGTCAAGAGATATATATAGGTGAGCAATACCCAATACAACCTTTAGCGGAAGGCATGTTTAATTTTCATGCTTGATTACCTGTCCTGACCATCGCCAACACTAATTGCAAAAGTACAATGTTAAAGGATCTTTGACGTTTTGTGAAGAAGAACCCACATACTGCAAAAGCCAAATTTTAAATGACCAAATGTTAAAGACAATGTTAAATGACCTAAAAGCCATAATTCAATCAAAAGATAAAAACCCACAGAAAATTGGAGTTGAGTTTATTCAACTCGATAGTGTAAATCGTTACCGTTGTTATTGATATAGTACTGAATCTTTTGTCTCATTGTCTGTATTTGCGCCACAGATAAGCAACATCGGGTACGTCTACTCCACGCTCTGTTTGGACAACAACTGTTGATTCGATATTACAGTTCTCTTTCTTCCTGTGATAGCAAATTAGCTTTGTAACTGAGCAACAACAAAAGTTTGAAAATCATGGCAAAGATGACGTTGACGATGATGATGATTATAAGAACCATCACGTAGAAAAAACAAAATTTCCCACAGATCACTAACGGAGTCATCAACAACATGGATTTATACCTATTGCAACACCAGTAAGAATCATATTATTTGCAGGGGAGTTTAGCAGCGGATATCAATTGAATCTCTCTAGATTCTCATAAACTAAAAAGCAGTATATTACTCGATGGAAAGTGTAAACTCATTCAGTAATTCCTCGCATTGTCATCCCATATATAGCAGTATATATATTGTTTGGGATCAATAAAACTGCTAATTTCTCTATACTCATACTGTGTGTACAACTTCAACCCAAGGAATTCCTTCTAGTCACCTTATGCTGCTTAGGATTAAAATTCATTAAAATTTAAAACGTTAAACATACAATCCAAAAGAATTTGACAAACGATAGTTCTAGCAAAAACCTAAACAACTTGAACCATGATGAAAGCATGAGACAGATACAGAAAAGGGATACAAACACTCCAATAGAAATATGATCTCGTTCTCGATTGATCGAACATGAAACTAACAATGTAAGTGGAACATTAGAAAGATCCAACTTTAGAGCTGTCAAAGGATCCAACTTTAGAGTTGTGGTGTATCAGGGTCTACATGAAAGAGAAATCAAGTGATGCATCAAATATACACAACGTTCTCTTTATGTTCTAATGTTCTAATGCATGACTTAAACTCACTAATAACAACAATGCAGTTGGGTTTAATAAAAACAAATAGGGATGGAGTTGTATGATTGAGTTAACTATATAATATCCTCAATTACATTGTTGTATCCATGAGAAAAAAGAAAAAGATCAAAGAGAATAATACCCCAGGAAAAAGATAACGGAGAGCACCAACTTACCATAGAAAAACTTCGCGATTATTTCATATTTGTTTCCCTCTTTCTCAACCAATGGTGGGATATATATATATATATATGTTGCAGATCGATAGAAAATCTTGAATGAGAAAGTAAGAAAATGTACCTGATCTCATTCAAGGATGATGCTCTTGCACGTCTTGATTTGTTGATGCCGTGTGAATATTAGGGCTAGGAAAAGTATAGCAGAAATCGAAATCAGAAAAAAAAGAACAAATAAACATCAGATAAATTTCACAATCAAATAAGAGAAATTGACACCAGTAATAGACGAAAAAAAATACGGCTGGTGATGAATAACTTCTCATCAATTTCATAAAAAGGTCAGGGTTAGGAGAAATCAAATAAAAACAAACCAAAACAAAAAGAGATTGGTTGACTGATACTCTCTGTCTGAACGTGCAAAGCTTATATATATATCTAACCTAAAATCCACTCCACGAAATTGAACAGACGTACAATCCTAAACTTAGCATTAACTGCCAATAATATAATCGCCTAAACTTGGTCCACATGAAACTTCCATCCTTTCCCATTAATTGCCGATGAAAGAATCCCATCAAAACTTAATTTTTCTTTTAACATGGAAATTCTCGGATATTTTCTATAAAAAAAATTTGTTCCGACTTTTCCCTCGAACATCTTCTAAGATTACTTTTCCATTAATTGCCGATAAAATAATCTCATAAAAACTTATTTGAGTTGATTTTTTCTTTTTATATGAAAATTCTCATATTTTTTCCAAAAAAAAAAATCGTATTTTTACACGAAACTATGAATAAGATTCCATACTTCTGAAGCCTAAATTAGGAGCTTAAGATTTGTTTCTCAAAGTAGATTTAACAGGAATGGTAAACACCTACGTTTATTTAAGAGTTTTAGATTTGAAAATCTTGGTTCCAAGACATATTTAGCCTAATTTGGGATATGATTATATTCTTGCCGAGAATATATCAAACCCTATAAATACATAGCCGTGCAATTATATTCTTTCCAAAAATGTATCAAACTAACTTTAAAAATATGTTTTCGGCTAAAATCTCTATTTTTAGCAGTTAGCGTACTGCAAATCGGACGGTCTCGATTTTACTAAAATTATGTAAACTTGGTGTAAGAAAATTTCAACACTGCCGACCAATATGGAGCATCCGATCAAGCCAATTCTATTAAAAATTAACGGCCACAAAATGTAAGGGGGCTAACTTTGATTTCGGCCAATCAGGAGCGAGGGTTCCGTTGACCGGCCAATGAGAGAGGAGGTTAGCGCAACTCTCGACGTGGTGTGAGAGATGTGATTGGGTGTTTAGGTTGTTGATATGTGCTTTAGGGATTTGGGTATGTTACCATGCATGTTTTATTTACATAGGAGAATAGCCAAAGAAAGTGAACAAGAGATTAACGTAGAAACATTTACAATCTTTCCATCTTATCGGACGAGATCAAGAAGAAAGTGATCATATTGAAAGTATTTTTTTTACTTTTTTTTGTTGTTGTTATTTTTACATTTAAAATCCAGGGTTTGTTGCTTGTTTGTTGTTTGTTTGTTTAGTTATAATAGTTGATTGATTTCTTTATCTAAAAAGAACTACTAATCTAATTTGTTGATAACAGTATATAAGAACTATTCCATTCCAATTTATGATAATACAAAAAGAAATTAAATTGTTGCATACATATGGATAGGGATAGAGATGAAAATGAGCGACGTATTCGTAGGAGACTCCTTGGTAGTGAATATTGAAAAAGAAATGGGCGATGAATTCCTTAGAGGACTCTTTAATAGTGAATATGAAAAAGAAATTGTTAAAAAGTTAAGCACAGATTCAACTACATATTGATGATTTTCGAGACTTAAAAAAACATCGTGTAACATTTTGATTATTATTAAAATGAATCTATTGTTGTAATAGTTGTGGTTAGATTTTTCCAACTTTGCCCCCCTTGTGAAAAAATTCTGGCTTCGTCCCTGGTTGCACGAGTATCCTTGGGTCGTGCCCCACCTATCCGTATATCCTCGGTACGGGCACCGCCATCCAAACAAGCATCTCCAATTATTTATAAAATAATTTTATCATACAATATAAATTTTGATATTCTAAACCACTTCATCAACAAGTCATAAGATCACAACCCAACTAACGATGTAATTCTTTCAACCATTTAAGCAAACACACTAACTGCAGAATTGTTACTTTATAGGTTTCGTAATGATAACTTTGTCCGATCTACCTAAAAAGTTTAGTAAACATTCCTGACACCATCATGTAAAACATAACCAAATTTCACATGAAACTAATGGCTCAATCAAAAGATATTGATTTTACAAACGCATTACAAAATATAGGCAGATAACATCATTTCACCCAAAATATTCACCATAAATTCATGTTAGTCTCAAATTAATCAATCCCAAAGCACAATGAAAGATAATACATTCATCTAAAACTTTTGTTAAGATCTCAAATAATTTTAACATCATTAATACTGCCTAAGAACATCAAAACCACAACAAAACGAAACTGTCCAGAATTTCAGAAATCACAATCCAAATTACAAGGAACATTCAACAGTGAATTTGCATAGGAAAATTATCAAATTTTAACAAGAGATACCTAATCATGTTATAAATCAATAGGATAATCCTGATCATCAATAATAGATATATATTTATTCAATTAAATTTCAGAAACCTAAGAATACAAAGGTGTGGATGGGGAAAACGGTTTGCTGGTTTTTTAGGAAAATGAAGAATCGAGCGTGTTGTCGAGACTCCTTGACCGAGCAAACTGCTGAACCTCAGACAGATGCACTGCAAAGGGAGTGCTTATATTCGAGAGATCAATCTGTAGGACTCCGGCCTAAATCAAGACAATGGTCGTTCCAGAGTCATTTCGGTCACAAAGAAGGAGATGGGTTGATCTGTAGGAGGGAAGCTGAGAATTGTGTGGGATCAATGATGATCAAGGATTGTGGATGTGTTGAAGGTTTTTGCAAATTGATAAACTGCTGAAGTTGAGTTCTGTGAATAAGTTTTAATCGAGTTGTTAACGAATGATGATCCTCTGTTGTCCTCGATCGGGACTTATTTATATTGCAAGAATGATGAACACCCTGATCCCTGTAAGTGTGAAGGTTTCTTGAGTGAAAGAGTGGGAAAGTGGAATATCGTGGTGAAACCAGTTCCAGGTCGTGTGGAGACTTGGTTAACCGTTCACCCACTACTTTGCTAACTTCTTCAACCGTTGCACGACTTACTCACATTCTCATCGTGGATGAATCCACGTGCCGTAGGCCGCCAGACCAAAACCCTAATTGATATCCCCTATTTGTGACGTGATTGATGTCTCACGATCGTGGAGTCTGCAGAGAAGACGTGTATTTAATTAGTCAGTTGTTGACTGATTAGACAATGAGTCTAGGTTTTGCTGAATTGAGCATTATTGGCGAATGCTCAATGATTCATGAATTTGGACGTGTTAGTCCTTATGTTGATATTGCTCGTGTATAGTTATTGTAAATTTTGGCGTATGATCAAGTATTGCTCGATTCAACGAATTACTGATAGTTGGATGAGCAATTGAGCAAGTATTGCTCAATTCGACGAATTACTGATAAATTACTGAATATTGATAGTGGATCAATATTCAAGCAACTGAGCAAGTATTGCTCAATTTGACGAATTACTGATAATTTACTGAATATTGATAGTGGATCAATATTCGAGCAACTGAGCAAGTATTGCTCAATTCGACGAATTATTTATTTATTGGTGACGCGACCCAATAAAATATTAATTAAAATATTGGTAAATTACCGAATATTATATAATTAATCCGCGTGTTGTTTGCTGGATCAACATAAATTTATTTAGTGTTTGAACTTGCTAGAATGATGATTTGTTGAGCGTTTGTTCGAAACCCTAATTTTTGATCAATTGCTCATTAATTGACGAATTGCTGAAAATAGGTCATGAGCGAAGGAGGGACCGACCACATGGGACTATGGACGTCCATGTGATGCCCAATTGCTCGAGTGAGCGTACACCAGGATACTGAGTTGACCGGTTGGTGAAGGAAGCATGCCCGTGTCTCCATAATGAGTTTCACCGGCTAAGTTGGAGATAGATTATCTTGGATCGGTTGGTGAAGCCTTAGAATCTTCCATACGAATGACGTGTGGGACCGGATCATTGCAAGCCTTAGAATCGCCCTTGGTCGGTCAAGGGAGCATGCACGTGTCTCCATAATGAGTTTCTGTATTTTTTTGATGCGCGTTTGAGCAATATCTTGGATTTTCAGAAGAGTTCGGTCTTTGACTGAAATCCTCGATTTTGCTCGAATGAGCAAGTATGCCCGTTTGATCAATATTTCATGAATATAAAATAATAATATTTTAACATATTTTTCGTGAGTAGCCTAGTCGGTCATGTGACCATGTTGACTTTTGGCTTTTTCGTGGTTTGAGCAATATTTGAGAAGATATGGAGAAACCATGATTTTTGCTGAAACAGGGAAGTTTCCTAAGATGAGAGAAATAAAAATTTATAAAAGATTAGGGATTGCAAGGTGTGGGACCGGCCACGGCTAGGGCATGGCCGGCCGGCTAAGTTGCCCGGTCCCGCAACATCTTTCCCTATTTTATATTATTATTTTTTGTGAAACCACGAAAATTTGGAGAAACCATGAAAATATGGAGAAACCATGAGTTTTGCTCAAACAAGGAAAGTTGTTAAAATGGAGGAGTCTTCATGAGTTCATGAAAATAATAAAAATAAGGAAGATAATGGAGGAAGCATGGGACCGGCCACGGCTAAGACACGGCTGGCTGGCCGGTGGGCCCGGCCCATGGGCGCTTCTCCATTATTTTAATGTTATTATTTCCTCTCTCCTATTTTATGCAAGATTCCTCATTTGTCCATATTTTCGCATGCTCGTTCGTGCATTTGGGTGCTCGTTCGTGCATCATTGTCGAGTACACTTGCACTATTTTATGGGGCTTACTCAGTGGTAGTCCAGATGCCCGATTGTTAAGTATTTATTACTAATTTATGAAATTCAGTGGAGAATGATTCATGAAATTGAGCAATAAAAGTGAGTCGTTTATTATTATCAATCCATAGGATCAGCCGTGGATTCGACCATGAATTCGGAATAATAATTAAATAAGTATTACCATTCCATGGGATCGTGGATTCAACCACAGAATCGGAGTAATGAAAGTAGTTATTACCATCCCATGAGATCAGCCGTGGATTCGATCATGGAATCGGAGTAATGAGATTATCTATTACCATTCCGTGAGATCAGCCGTGGATTCGATCATGAAATCGGAGTAATGAGATAAAATAGATTATCTTCTAGGAATTCAGTGGTGAATGTCACAGTAGAATTAATCTATTGCATAAGGGATATTAGCCAGTTAAAGCGTCGTACCCATTCTGAGGTGCATAGTCAAGAAACAGCGAGAGTTTCCGAAGTCCTGAAGGCGTTATTGCTATCAATCTTACGGAGAACCGCCTAGATCTATACACGGTCTCTCTACATAGCCAGGGAACAGTGAGTGTCACCGACGTCCTGAAGGCGTTATTGCTCTCAATCTTACGGAGAACCTCCCAATCGTTCTTCTATGTAGAGGTGGGTCTCTCTCATGTAGTCAAGGAACAATGAGTATCACCGACGTCCTGAAGGCATTAAGTCCTCAATCTTACGGAGGACCGCCCAATTATGTTATTCTACATAGAGGTCATGGTGAAATGCAAGGTATCGAATGCTCAACTAGTGAAGGTCTTTCGAAAACAAATTCACCATGGATCATAAAATATGAATCATCACACGCCTGAAAGCCGTGTCAGAACCATGCAGTATTTTGATTTTACGATTTTGTACTTTGTTGAAAATCCACCATCTACAAAAGGAATACGAAATAAACACCAAAGATAAACACCAAAAGAAAAAGGGTTTCACATATTACCTTAATTCCATTAAGCCTCTACTAATTTTCTTAATCCTTCTTCTCCAAAAATCTCTAACTCCATCTTCCTCTCTTAGCTTTCTCTCTAATTTATGTTTGTAACTCCTATTTCTTTTCTCCCTCTTTCCTTTATAAACCATACACTAACTCCCATATTAATACTATTCTTATTTTTTATTTTATTTTTGAAGCATGAATATTATTAAACTACTAACGGACAATTACACGAGGGTATAAAATACCCCAAAAATTCATCCATTACAATTAGAATGGTAAGCCATGAATCTAAATCAATATGATAGTGGATCTGTATAGCAGTCTTCAGATCGTAGTTGCATCGGGGGAGGATGTAGGTGTCGAAGGTCCAAATTCCTTCGGTCAATGCTTTCCACAAGAAAAGGTGTATATTTGGTAGACACGACAATGTCCACGAGAACTTAGTTGGTGATGGAAGTGTTTGATGCAATTGATTGAAGTTGCTAGTTAGGCCTCTATATCTTGATGTTGTGGTGAACTGCCCGAGTGATATCTGTATGCTCCTTTGTTGTGCGAATTGATCCATAACTTCACCTTAAGTCTTTAACCGGGATTTTTTCTTGAAGTAGAATCCAATCTCCGCCCTTGAATGATTAGAGCTAATAGAGCTATTACAAGTGTTACTAATAACTGAAATACCACAGACTTAACTATATTAAACTAGGGTGATTAAAACTAGTAAACAAGAATACAAATTCACTTGAAAAGTAACTAGAAAGAAATTATATGACCGACTAACGCAAGAGAATACAAAAACAAAGGAAACTAGGAATGCGCTAAGAGAAGAAGCTCTAGAAATAGATAATTTGACTGTCTACCGGCCCAAATGACAACAATCGAGCATTGCTACAAACACTTGACATGAGAGGATTTGTTCCGTGTACGAAAATTGTTGAAGTTGATGTTGCGAATCTTGAGAGGTAGTTGCTGGAATTTAGAAATCTGGAGATAAATCTTCATTATGATACCCATAGAACTTAAGGCACCCCTTCCAACGTCAAAAGAGTCTCAGGATATAAAATTTTTTATTGCAATAATCCAAATATAGATTGGCTTGGAGAATCAAATGAGGCAAACTTCCCTGACAAAATATCTGGCCTTGTTTCCCAAAACTTTACCACGATAATACACCTAAAACTACTATTGATTCACGGTGAGAAAAAACTCTGGCTAGATCAAAGTATAATTAAAGCCTGATTAAGAACTACTAAAATCCTCATAGATGACCTATCTCTATTTCATCACAACACTGACAAGGGTTTTTCAATTTTCTTTTTAAAACTTTTGTTTTGTTTTTTTTTTTTAAATTAAAATTTTTAAAACTGCCAAAGGTGAAGAATGGCATACAGACGAACGGATGAAACTGCAGGCTAAAACAAACGCCTTCAAAGACGCAGTTTATAGTTAATTTAGTACAAACAACAAACGGACTTTATACAGAGCCCATATGTGGAAAAAAAGATGAAATAAAACCAACATCTAAATCAAAGAGTGAGAACCAAGGTCAGATAATAACAAGTTGGAATAAAACCTCTTGCGATTCCAAATAAAAGGTTATTGACCAAATCCAAGTAGCCGATCCAATTGCGATAAGGAATCAGAAGAGGTTGAGAAGTAATTGAAGAAATCAACCGTCGTCTCTGGGACATCAACTGAAAAAAAAAAACCTTGAACATCTTTCGCAACAACAATTTCAAAGGAGAACCCATGGAATCTAGAACAATAAGGAGAAATCAAGTTGTAGCTAGCAAGCATTAATTGTGAACATTCAGGCCGATAAACCTAAGATTAGCCGATAATTTTGATCAACAACATGAATCTGTTGTTAGGGTTTATAAGGAAAAGAGGGGGTCTTGTCTTTTTGGTTTTAGATTGAAGTTGGCTGCGATGAAACGAGATGAATCCTGCTTAGATCCGACCAACAAAGGCCCGATCTAAGCGAGGAGATTTGACGGCGAGAGGAGGCTTTTCTAGGGTTTGTGGGTTTGTGGCGTCTCTATAAAAAAATCTATCCTACTCCTATTAATAATAATACATTATATTTATTATTTATTTCTTTCTTTTTATTTGTCTTTTCATTTTCTATTAATCAAAATGTTTATTTTATTATTTATTAGCTATTATATTTTCACCCTAATTTGTAGCTTTTCTAGTTCAAATAACCTAGCTAGGCTAAGGCAAAAATGGTCCAAAAAGATTAAAACAATGGACCTAAACCATGGTTAGCTAATTTGGGTATAACTTCTAAATGTGAGGTTATTCCTTAAAAATATAGCTAGAAAATGGTAAACCACTTGAAATGCCAATAGACTAATTAAAAATATAACGAAATATGTGAGACGATATTAATTTGGTCACTGTTGATACTTGCAATCACTACTAACTTTAGACATTAGAATCGAATAGGTTATTATCGAATATCCCACCTTGGTTATTGCCACTATACTTGACCATCCCTTAGCTTTAAGTAGTATTATGTTTTTTATGCTACTGCCCTTCAAACCAAGCTCACTTTAATGTAACTTCTTGGCAACACATCAACTAAAGAACATCTTCTAAGATCAAACGCCACCAATTTTAAGTAATTGGATAAAAAAATTTAAAATTATTATGTTTCTTAATTAACAAATTTATTATTTATTTAATGAAGTATATTTATTAAGACAATTATAAGACATTTATGATAAGAGATTAATTAAGTATTTATTCTAAAAATTAATGACACAATAATGATGTAAACACCTATTCCCCAAGCTTTGTATCCACAAGGCAGGGAGAGGCTCTTTAGAAACTCAAGCGTATACGATAGGCTCAAACTTCAGGGGCTTCTGTAGCGTATAATGTCAATCCCGTAGCGGATCAATTCCAACCTATGATGGTGACCACATCTGCTGGCATGTGATGTTTGGACATAGAATCGAGTCCTTGTGAATGGGCAGAACAGATGGCTATAAGGCAGAAAAAGAAGCGATCAGTAAACCTCCAGAAAAATCTTATATTTAAAAAGGTCTTGCTTCTTGCAAGCTCCGGCTTGCAGAATTGCATTGACTAAATTGGAGGCAAGGGAGAAGAAGCGGAAGAGAGACAGTACCCGATCCCGAAACTTTGTTCAACATACTTGTGTTAACATTAACATATTGCTTGCATACTGCTTGAGCCATAATCAAACCTTTAGGGGCAAGACGAAAGACGAGCGATCCTTTCTGTTCATGAGCAGTAAGAACGAAGGCGAGCGTTGAAAGGAAATCGAATAGGGGATTTCTTTTGATTCTTGAGAGATATGCCAGTCTAGTGTTAGCATCCGTTGTTTACGTCTTTCATCAGGCGGATCAGATCTATCTAGTTCATTCGGTAGGTCAGTATACGAAACTCTCTCTTCGTTCTGTTGCCTATGATACTAGGGCCCATGATTCAAAAGGCCAATCTAGTTCGGTCAATCTAGTACCAGTACCGGAAGCTGGAGAAGGTTACATTCCACTCATGCCGGATGCGGTCAGGCGTCATGATAAGTGCATAATTCATATGATTTTAGTGTCCATTCTATACTTGTTTAAGCTATTATTCTTGCATTTATTTGTATTGTTACTCCTGTTTTCTCTTATTTGCCTCTGTTAAGTGAATCATCCAAAAAGGAGCCACAAAGTGCTAAAAATAGCTAATAAGAGAAGTATTCCAAGTATCCAAGTGCCCAAGTCCAAGAGAAGTGGAAGAAGTGCGACGAAAAGGAGCAAAGATGTTCAAAATCAAGAGACGGGCCAAAGACCGAGATTAATTCATTCAAATTCAGGATTTCTTATCACCATCTTGAAGAGAATTGAAATAGGAAAAGAATGCAAAAAGAATGAGGTCATTCCGAGTTCAGACGAATAAGTTGTGGGCAAAACAAACTTTTTACCAAATACCGAAGACAAGCAAGTATGCATACTTATTCCCCTGGATTTTAACTGAAATTCAAGTATGCATACGGGTATGCATACCATGGAAGGCTAAAACTCACGGTTAGGGTCCTTATTTCGTAATTTCGGGTCGGGTTCTTGAACCAAACTATATACTTGATGGCCAAGCAATGTAAACCTATAAATACAGGTATTAGGCCTTTCACATATCATCGATCATCTCATATCATAAGCTAGGGTTTACCCCTATAGGGGGGAACCACCATTCTTCATCTTGTTTGTAATATGAGTAGATAAATCCTTTGTTGATTAAGGATGAATTCAATGTTCTAAGCATGAAGCTTTATTATTAATACAAACCTATTGAGAGTTTTAATTATCATCATTTGTTTTCACTATATTTAGGGTTTATGATTGATTTATAGATTGTTCAAGTGTACAATTGGATTAATCTATTGATCATTTTATTTCTAGTAAAGGGTTAGGATATCCGTGTAATCGTTGAATAACCCTTACACAAGTAGAGAACGTGAGACCTCGTAGAGGGATTCTATGGAGGAATCGTGTGTGAAGATAACACTAGTAAGTGGACCTTGCGCTAAGAGTCTAACTGCTAGGATCAATATAAGTTCACATAACTTAAAGCTTTCGATTGGGTTACACCTTGAGTGTGTTACTACTTGGTGGTTCGGTTGGATAGAACTTGATATGAAAGCTCTTCGGTATCCGGTTACATAAGGAACTTTGGGGATAACACTGCTCTAGTTGTTATTCTACGGTTGATGATGAATGGTTCTAACGAAAGATAGATAAGTATATTAATCCAGTTATCGCTTGGTAACAACGAAGGATTCATTAATCATCCCTTTCTTCTTTATTGTCTTTATATTTATCTTAAAACCAATCTCCCTTTGTTATTTACTTTATTTTGCTGATCAAATAACATATCAATTACACAACTCTGGGAATGATCTCTTACTACCGCTATATTACCAGTTAATTAGTGGAAAATATCTTGATTAATTTATTGTGCCTACGACAGCCCCAACATGTCAGGAATTTGAAGAGCCGTGATCATAGATATAAGCCAAATAAGTCTTCTAAATCCTTTTCCCATACTTTCCGTTGGTCAAACCAATGGCCCATATCATTGAGACAGGAGAGTTATGAAATTCTTCTTTTTGGCCGAAGATGACTAGTTGAAACGAAGAAGTATGCACCATATCGGATCTTTTGCTAAAGTAGACGATGCTGCGGTTTGCTTTCTTTTTGGTGGAATAGAAGCGAATGGCGTCTTTAGCAGGGCTGCTTCGAGTACTTTCAGTACCTCTACGGGAAAGAAAGCTATACTCTACCGAGAGCCAAAAGTGGACGGTAGAGCTTGTGTTCGCTCGAGACACTTGAATCAATGTAACTCAGTGATTCTAAGAAGGGATTGGAAGAAGTAACCCGGCCAAGACTCACCAGTAAGGTAACTCCACTGTGTGTTTTTTGTATCAAATCTGGTGATAATTCTCTACCTACTATAGGGCTGGCCCAACTAATCAATGTAATATTTGTAGAGTCCACTTTGAAAGCTTCGCTTTACTCAATTTTGTGTAGGGCATTAAAGTAACAAGAGGCAGCCACCTTAGTTTTTCACACTCAGTTCTTCGAGCCTTCAATAGTTAGAAAGTCTAGCAGTCAAACAACGGGTAAGAGCTTCACATCCTTGGGCAATATGCCATAGTGCCGGTATCAAAAACCGGTACCTTGCCACTTGGCTATACTCCAAGTTAAGGTCTGAATTCCATGAATCATAGAAAAATGGCTGGAGGAACCGGTCCATGACTTGACATCGGTGGAATGCTACCTCCAATTCCTTGTATGTTCAGATTAAACATATCAATAGTCACCAGATTTATATGAGCTATAGGGGAGTCGGGTTAACTCAAAAATGAAGAGAGTTCGCATCGAATAAGCCAATTGAGACTATCGTCTGTTTACATCAATCAAGTTTAGATGGATAAAGAGAGCTTCAGTCAACACAGTCCTAGAAGCTAAGCTCGCCATCAAAGGCTTTCTAAAAATTGAGATTTGGCCGTATAAGGATCGAATTATATCCAAGGAACAGGGGGATAGCCAAGCATTTGGCACTGAAGAGTGCTAGAAGCTTCACCAGAAATAAGCAAGACGAGGAAACCTAGGGGTACTCGACAAGTCAAAGATGAGCGCCCATTTCCAATACAATAGGCATATCTACTACTGAATACCGTGATTGATGAGTGGGTAGGTGTGACGTTCTTCGTGAAGTTGAAAAATGGCTACTACGTTATGTGGGTCAAGAGCTGGAGAATGTGCAGATCTTGCGGATGATGGGTTATCTGGTCCTTAAGCATCAGCTGGTGATTCAGAAAAGGTTCATTTCGTTGGTAGTTGTTCTTCTATAATTATGCTTCCTTCCCTATTAAAGAAACCAAACTCGCACCTTAGATTAAAACTGATGGAAGTGGGCTCTCGAGATGACGGAAGTGGTAGCTGTTTGTTAGATCGTTTACTCTGTCTGATGTTCATGGATAGACGAAACTCTCTCTTTGTAATCTATGATACTAGGGCCCATGTCCCATCTTTAATACCTTCATGTATAAGATAATAACAATAGCGTAATCTATCATATACTCTTTTACTTTGAAATTGAATCCCACTTTGCTTGCTAAGCACGTGACGTTGGCCCTTTCTTCAAGAAGGATGAGATCCATGGAGTAATTCTTAGATAACAAGCACTAGCTCCCAGTGCAATCGCATGATGAACCAATAAGTCTCCAGCCAGGTCCTAGCCATTGCTTGTTGGCACGTCCTTTTATGACAAGTGATGGGGCGCAGAAGTACTTGCAGACGGCTCGCCTGGGTTGCATTTCCCTCGTACCTAATTCTCTAGAAACTTCATGATACGTGGGTGACCCGCAATCTGTCCAGGTCCTTCTTGTTTCACTTTTAGGCATGACCCAAATCTCTCATTCGCTTATGATAAGGAGTTGGTCACGTTCCCAAGGAATCCGAATCTAGTCCGCTGGTACAACACAATACAAAGTTGCCATTAGAGATTCCATCGGTAGGGAAGCCTCCTACGGGTCCCCATATAGACATATGAAACTAGTGTCACTTCAATGATCAGTTCAAATAAACAGACTAAGGCAAATATAAAATCGACATGAACGTAGTCCGTTTTAGTTGACCCCGAGTTGGCGGTGCACTTGATGCAGGTGCTAGAGATGGAGCAGGTGGCAAATTAAATAGCTGAGATAAAAGTGCAGTATTCTCAAGTTTGAGCTTCCAAAAAAAAGAAGCATCACTGATCTACAAACGAGACATTGGGGAAGGGGAAAGACCTAAAGACTAGGAAGACTCTATCTATATCTAATTCAAGCGAGAGCCGCCCGATAGTTGGCACGGTATAGTGGTACGTAGTGGTGGTCGTACTACTGCCACCAAATGGCTTCGAAAGAATCCTTTTGTTTTATCCATTTTATAAGTCTGCTTGTGCATCTGTTCCTTCTGGAGACTCTGTTTATACTATACTTTTTGGTGGTACTAGATCGGGTGAAAGGTACTCTTCCTTTGTTGGATGCTCCTCCTGGATTTAGGGACTCTTTTTTATTATGTACCTTATGTGGCATTCATTCTCATTCGACTCTTGGAATTACATCTATAGATAGAGTCAGCGAGACATGGAATGATATGCCGTGAGTGATACCGAGAAATATCATAAGAAAGAAGAAAGCCAGTTTTCCCCTTCATGGGTATCCGATTCTCAGCCCGGGTGATTAGGTTTCCGCATAGCCCAATGCTTTATGATTCTTATTTTTACTAATTTTAAAATGAGAACATATGGTGGGGATTTGGGTCCCTAGCTAGTATCTGTTTAGTCATTCAGATAGTGACCGACATCTTCTTAGCGATGTATTACACGCCTCATGTCTTGTTATCTTAATCTTGGTTTCTCAAGCCGGATGAAAAAGTCAAAGCCAGCAACTAATAGGCAACTCCCCCACTTCGAGTCATTAGGCAGGAGGTTTACGCATAGCCCAATGCTTTATGATTCTTATTTTTACTAATTTTAAAATGAGAACATATGGTGGGGCTTCGGGTCCCTAGCTGGTATATGTTTTAGTCATTCAGATAGTGACTGACATCTTCCTAGCGATGTATTACACGCCTCATGTCTTGTTATCTCAATCTTGGTTTCTCAAGCCGGACGAAAAAGTCAAAGCCAGGAACTAATAGGCAACTCCCCCACTTCGAGTCACTGGGCAGGAGGTTGTAAGGTCTTTCTCTCGGTCCTACTCTAATCATAGCATTTCTGGTCGAACCCGACCAACCCAACTAAGAAGAACCGAACCTGACAGACACATCTTTTTTGGGAGGGTACCATATGTCCTACTGTTTGTGGTTGAAAACCGTTTCTGTTGATTTTGGTAATTTTGGGTGTGTGGGTGAGAAACGAATCTAAACCCTAAACTATGTACTGCATGCGAGTACTTTTTGATTCGAGAGATCAATATGTACAATCATGGCCTAAACCAAGAAATGGTCGTTCTAGGCTTGCTTCGGTCACAAAGTGAAGGAGAAGGGTTGGTATTAGGGAGGGAAGCGAAGAGAGTGTTGAGACCAGAATCGTTGATTCTCAAGGTGTGGTTTGTTTTATGACTTGTATCGGAAGTAGAACTGGTTAGCAGAATGGAAAGCTACCAGGTGATTTCTAGATATTGTATTGTTGCCGACCAAAACTTGTTGTTTGGTGAAAATAGGTGAAGCCTATTTATACAAGTCATATTGAAACGTACCCTAGTCTCGTAGGAAGTGGAAATGATTGAGTGGTGGAAGAATAGAGTAACGTGTAACCGTCAGACATTATGCTTCCATGATGAGGGAAGTGAATTCGTGTAACCGTCAGTCATTACGCTTCCATGATGAAGGAAATAAATTGTTTACACCATTACTTTTCACCACCACTAATTGTCCTACTTCATGACACTTTCTTGTAACGAGCGCATTGCACGCCGCACGCTATAAACCGCCAGACCAATACCCTGATGAGTATCCCCCAGTTTGTGACATGTTTGATGTCTCGAGTATTTTCGTGGAAAACGTGTAGCAGGTTGCTATGTGTGGCAAGTCAAAGTCAAGAGACTTTGCCATAGGAAAATAGCATGTGATGCTATTAGGCTTGCCTTGGTCGGCCGCCTACAACTTGCCACAAGTCCGTCAGTTTGGTGGCGAACTTGAATGACTGAGATTACATCTCATGAGGAAGGGTAGCCATTGATTATGGCCACATCTTTGTTGTGTAACAAAGTGGAGCCATTAGCATAGTGGCGCCTGGCGTAGTCGTGGCATAACGTGTTGCCTGGGACTTGCCGCAAGTCCGTCAGTTCAGTGGCAAACTTGGATGGCTGAGATTGCATCTCATGAGGAAGAGTGGCCATCGATTATGGTCGCGTCTTGTTGTATAGAGAAGTGGCGCCATTGGAATAGTAGCACCTGGTAGAGCCATGGCATAACGACATGCTAGTGGCATGCCAGTGGCGTAGCCATGGCATAGCGGCATGCTAATGGCGTAGCCGCGGCATAGCGGCATGCTAGTAGCCGTGGCATAGCGGCATGCTAGTGGCATGCCAGTGGCGTAGCCATGGCACAATGGCATGCTAATGGCGTAGCCGCAGCATAGCGGCATGCTAGTAGCCCTGGCATAGCGGCATGCCAGTGGAGCGGCATAGCGGCATGCTTGTAGCCGTGGCATAGCGGCATGCTTGTAGCCGTGGCATGACGGCATGCCAGTGGCATTGTGGCATTGCAAAAACTAAGATTTGGCGTCGTGGTAAGAATTAGGGCTTGGCGACGTGGCCAAGGCTAGGATTTGGCGTCGTGGTAAGAATTAGGGCTTGGCGGCGTGGCCAAGGCTAGGTTTTGGCGTCGTGGTAAGAATTAGGGCTTGGCGGTGTGGCCAAGGCTAGGTTTTGGCGCCGTGGTAAGAATTAGGGCTTGGCGGCATGGCCAAGGCTATGTTTTGGCGTCGTGGTAAGAATTAGGGCTTGGCGGCGTGGCCAAGGCTAGGATTTGGCGACGTGGTAAGAATTAGGGCTTGACGGCGTGGCCAAGGCTAGGTTTTGGCGTCGTGGCCGAGGCTAGGTTTTGGCGTCGTGGTAAGAATTAGGGCTTGGCGGCGTGGCCAAGGCTAGGTTTTGGCGTCGTGGTAAGAATTAGGGTTTGGCGGCGTGGCCAAGGCTAAAGTGGCATCTACCGCGGCAGAGTGGCATGTTAGCATGCCGATCAATATGTTATTGTGGTAAGGCGCGTTTGGCTTGCCAGTTAGTATGGTGGCGCGTCAGGGTGCGTTTGGCCTTTAATGTATGGTGGCAAGTTTGGAGCGACTTGATTGGCCGAGGAAAGGGGTCGGCCAAACATAAGGCGCGGCTACACTTCTGGTGAAAGTGTGGCGGCTTTAGAGCGACCTGATTGATCGATTAAAAGAGGGTCGGCCAAGCATGGGTGTGGCTACACTTCTGGTGAGAGTGTGGCGGATTTAGAGCGACCTGATTGGTCGATGAGAAGTGGGGCCGCGAGTATGGGCCCAGCCACAACTTATGTGCGCGTGGCTAATTTGAGGCGGCACGATTGGTCGAGAGAAATAGGGCCGGTTTAGGAAGGGGCGTGGCCAATGGCAAGTGGCGCCAGTTGGCCTAAGGCATGGCCACGCCTCCCTTTGCTGCTGCGGCTCCCTGTTTTCTGATTCTGGGCAAGGTTTTGCACCTGCTAATCCATGGTGGATTGATTACCTAGTTCTCCTAGGCTTAATTTTGATAATCAAGGTCTGATATACTGCGCGAGGCGCAAAACCATGACTTCTGCAAGTTAGTCAGGGCAATTTATTAAACTCTATGTGTTGACACAGAGTTCTTTTAAGTTCATTTCCAGAGAGCAAAGATGCTTTTACATTTGAATACATTATGCAAAGACCTTATCCTTGATATTTGGAAATTCGTGCTACTCTACTGCGAGCGAACACAAATCGTCATGCCATATCAACATTAAGGGTTCAGCCGGAGAACATAACATTAGAAGGCATTCAACGGAACTTATATTAAGTGAATATAGGTGAGGCACCGAAATTTACAGAACATCTGGGATGGTTGCTATATTCGCCAGTCTGGATAAATTTAATGTAAGTATATTGAACGGCTCAATAAATATGCCGGTGGAGAGGTTAGCACTCACGACACCGTTTCCTTACAGAGTGACGTCACACGCAAGGTTTTACGATTTCAACCTTAAGCTAAAAACCACCATCAACATTAAGTCCCCTGCTTAGCACGTAAGAGTAGCATTGTTGCGGGGTAAGCATGAGATGGTGACAGACAAGAGTAAAATCGAAAGGGCAAGACGTGAAGAGATTGTCGAGGAGATTTAACTAACCTGTAACGGAAGGCATGAGGAATTCGTGATCCTGTGTTGGCAGCTCTACGTAATTATGACTTGGCCATAAGGTGTTGGCATCAGAGCTGCAAATTTGGCTACTGATTGGCAGAGGTGGCACTGCAACTTGGTCCGCGGAACGGGCGCTGGCTTGCTAGGAAAGGTATATGGCGCTGCTTTGGCTACGAAAAGGTGAATGGCGCTGCTTTGGCGAGATAGGAGCAAGCGGATATGGCGCATTTCAACACTAAGATGAAGATGTGTTGAGGCAGTGATGTCTGACAACACAGTAGTGAGTGTTGAGGAATTTGCACGTCTCAACACTAAGAGAAAGGATGTGTTGAGGCAGCATGCCTGGCAACACAATACTGGTGTTGAGGAATTTGCACGTCTCAACACCAAGAAGAGGGTGTGTTGAGGAAGCATGCCTAGCAACACAGTGGTGAGTGTTGAGGAATTTGCACGTCTCAACACTAAGAGAAAGGATGTGTTGAGGCAGCATGCCTGGCAACACAATAGTGGTGTTGAGGAACTTGCACGTCTCAACACCAAGAAGAGGGTGTGTTGAGGAAGCATGCCTAGCAACACAGTGGTGAGTGTTGAGGAATTTACGCGTCTCAACACAAAGAGAAAGGATGTGTTGAGGCAGCATGCCTGGCAACATAATAGTGGTGTTGAGGAATTTGCACGTCTCAACACAAAGAAGAGGGTGTGTTGAGGAAGCATGCCTAGCAACACAGTGGTGAGTGTTGAGGAATTTGCACGTCTCAACACTAAGAGAAAGGATGTGTTGAGGTAGCATGCCTGGCAACACAATAGTGGTGTTGAGGAATTTGCACGTCTCAACACCAAGAAGATGGTGTGTTGAGGAAGCATGCCTAGTAACACAATGGTGAGTGTTGAGGAATTTGCACGTCTCAACACTAAGAGAAAGGATGTGTTGAGCCAGCATGCCTGGCAAAAAAATAGTGGTGTGGAGGAATTTGCACGTCTCAAAACCAAGAAGATGGTGTGTTGAGGAAGCATGCCTAGCAACACAGTGGTGAGTGTTGAGGAATTTGCACGTCTCAACACTAAGAGAAAGGATGTGTTGAGGCAGCATGCCCAGCAACACAATAGTGGTGTTGAGGAATTTGCACGTCTCAACACCAAGAAGAGGGTGTGTTGAGGAAGCATGCCTAGCAACACAGTGGTGAGTGTTGAGGAATTTGCACGTCTTAACACTAAGAGAAAGGATGTGTTGAGGCAGCATGCCAGATAACACAATAGTGGTGTTGAGGAATTTGCACGTCTCAACACCAAGAAGAGGGTGTGTTGAGGAAGTATGCCTAGCAACACAATGGTGAGTGTTGAGGTATTTGCACGTCTCAACACTAAGAGAAAGGATGTGTTGAGGCAGCATGCCTGGCAACACAGTGGTGAGTGTTGAGGAATTTGCACGTCTCAACACTAAGAGAAAGGATGTGTTGTGGCAACATGCCTGGCAACACAATAGTGGTGTTGAGGAATTTGCACGTCTCAACACCAAGAAGAGGGTGTGTTGAGGAAGCATGCCTAGCAACACAGTGGTGAGTGTTGAGGAATTTGCACGTCTCAACACTAAGAGAAAGGATGTGTTGAGGCAGCATGCCTGGCAACACAATAGTGGTGTCGATGAATTTGCACGTCTCAACACCAAGAAGAGGGTGTGTTGAAGAAGCATGCCTAGCAACACAGTGGTGAGTGTTGAGGAATTTGCACGTCTCAACACTAAGAGAAAGGATGTGTTGAGGCAGCATGCCTGGCAACACAATAGTGGTGTAAAGGAATTTGCACGTCTCAACACCAAGAAGAGGGTGTGTTGAGGAAGCATGCCTAGCAACACAGTGGTGAGTGTTGAGGAATTTGCACGTCTTAACACTAAGAGAAAGGATGTGTTGAGGCAGCATTCCAGACAACACAATAGTGGTGTTGAGGAATTTGCACGTCTCAACACCAAGAAGAGGGTGTGTTGAGGAAGCATGCCTAGCAACACAGTGGTGAGTGTTGAGGAATTTGCACGTCTTAACACTAAGAGAAAGGATGTGTTGAGGCAGCATGCCAGACAACACAATAGTGGTGTTGAGGAATTTGCACGTCTCAACACCAAGAAGAGGGTGTGTTGAGGAAGTATGCCTAGCAACACAATGGTGAGTGTTGAGGTATTTGCACGTCTCAACACTAAGAGAAAGGATGTGTTGAGGCAGCATGCATGGCAACACAGTGGTGAGTGTTGAGGAATTTGCACGTCTCAACACTAAGAGAAAGGATGTGTTGTGGCAACATGCCTGGCAACACAATAGTGGTGTTGAGGAATTTGCATGTCTCAACACCAAGAAGAGGGTGTGTTGAGGAAGCATGCCTAGCAACACAGTGGTGAGTGTTGAGGAATTTGCACGTCTCAACACTAAGAGAAAGGATGTGTTGAGGCAGCATGCCTGGCAACACAATAGTGGTGTCGATGAATTTGCACGTCTCAACACCAAGAAGAGGGTGTGTTGAAGAAGCATGCCTAGCAACACAGTGGTGAGTGTTGAGGAATTTGCACGTCTCAACACTAAGAGAAAGGATGTGTTGAGGCAGCATGCCTGGCAACACAATAATGGTGTCGAGGAATTTGCACGTCTCAACACCAAGAATATGGTGTGTTGAGGAAGCATCCCTAGCAACACAGTGGTGAGTGTTGAGGAATTTGCACGTCTCAACACTAAGAGAAAGGATGTGTTGAGGCAGTATGCCTGGCAACACAATAGTGGTGTTGAGGAATTTGCACGTCTCAACACCAAAAAGAGGGTGTGTTGAGGAAGCATGCCTAGCAACACAGTGGTGAGTGTTGAGGAATTTGCACGTCTCAACACTAAGAGAAAGGATGTGTTGAGGCAGTACGCCTGGCAACACAATAGTGGTGTTGAGGAATTTGCATGTCTCAACAACAAGAAGAGGGTGTGTTGAGGAAGCATGCCTAGCAACATAGTGGTGAGTGTTGAGGAATTTGCACGTCTCAACACTAAGAGAAAGGATGTGTTGATGCAGTATGCCTGGCCACACAATAGTGGTGTTGAGGAATTTGCACGTCTCAACACCAAGAAGAGGGTGTGTTGAGGAAGCATGCCTAGCAACATAGTGGTGAGTGTTGAGGAATTTGCACGTCTCAACACTAAGAGAAAGGATGTGTTGATGCAGTATGCCTGGCAACACAATAGTGGTGTTGAAGAATTTGCACGTCTCAACACCAAGAAAAGGGTGTGTTTAGGAAGCATGCCTAGCAATACAGTGGTTAGTGTTGAGGAATTTGAACGTCTCAACACTAAGAGGAAAAATGTGTTGAGGCAGTTTGCCTGGCAACATAGTGGTGAGTGTTGAGGAATTTGAACGTCTCAACATTAAGAGGGAAAATGTGTTGAGGCAGTTTGCCTGGCAACACAGTAGTGAGTGTTGAGGGATTTGCACGTCTCAACACTAAGAGAAAGAATGTGTTGAGGCAGTATGCCTGGCAACACAATAGTGGTGTTGTTAGAGCATTGCTCGGTCGAACTCGCATGCGTTGTTATCTCAAGCATGTTTGTCAATGTTAGTGATCAAAATTATAAGTCTTGATTTCTAGCCTACTATAGCTAAAGGTCTCGGACTAGGATATAAAGTGTAGTTGAGCTCAAGAACTCCATGGCAATCATCATACAAGACGAAAGACTACTCAAGAAACTGGTGGAACTTCATCGACTAAAAGGTATGTGGAGACTTGAACTTATCTGTCACTCAAAAGTCTATTTACTCTATCTCCTATTCTTGAGACAAAAGTCGTTTTGACATATAGACTTTCATTATACACATTTACTATTTCGAGTCGAGTTTATCTCACCTATCTATTTCTCGAAATATGTGTTGGTAAGCTTTCGCTTTAGCCAAATTCATCTTTACCTAGTGACGAATGTCATGTTATGTTTCAATCACTTTGAAAATTGCTCTGACGAAAAATGGTCTGTGAATAACGGCTATATAACGTTCTCTGAGAATGTTTCAATGATTGAAATGAGAGTTTAGATTACATAACCATTGGTAGGATATAAGCATTGTTGTGGAAACACATATATGTATAAGTCCTTATTCCTTGAACCAAAGTTTGTGAACTTTGTTGATCAAGAGAAACGGAATGTGGCGTGAGCCAAGTCCGCGAACTGGCGGAAGTTCTCGACCCGAGAATTTCTGCTGGAGTTTGTGAACTCCTTCCGTGAGCTTAAGACCGCGAACCCAGTCCGCGAACTTGAGTAGGTTATATCTAAAACCGGTTATTCTTGAACTCATGTTTATATAAACTAAGGAATGCTTTTGCAAACCGTGGCTATAAAGTTCATGAACCGATTCGAGTGAATCAAACCGTTTTTACTTCGATTGTGTCTTGTGTAGTTATATAAGATCTAAGCAATTGAACAACTCTCTAACTGGTTCATTTGAGTCATTTGAACTAGTTATGGTGAAGAAGAATATGGTTGATATGAGAGTGATCATATGGCTAACCATTTGGTGAACTATTGTTGAACCAACAAATGTTAATGTCTGGGAACGGTTACATAAACCCAAAATTGGACATTTCATTTGTGTGTAACAAGCTAAGGTTACGATCCAACGGTTGAGAAATATTAGCTTGAATCTAATCAGGTTTTCATCTAACAGTGAATATTGAATGCTTTGTTACCAAGCTAACATTGATTGCAAACCCTGATTTGAAAGACTATATAAGGGAGAACTTTAGCAACTGGGAAACCTAATCCCCACACCTTACGTGTGATACTAGTTGCATAAGCTAGAGTCGTTTCTCCTTTAACCTTGGGTTTTCTTCTCTAAACCAGGTTAACGACTTAAAGACTTCATTGAGATTGTGAAGCCATATCGGTACTACTTTTCATGTAGTTGTGTGATCTGATCTTGCTGTTTCTATCATACGAGTACAATTTTAATAATTGGCTTGATATTTCTATCTCCGATAGGCAAGATAAAAAGAAATCACAAACACTTCGTCTCATCGTTTGTGATTCCGCAATATCTTTTTTCGCTGCGTCGATTAAGATTATTGTGAGGTGATTGATAATACTAGGATATTCTTCGGGAATATAAGTCTGGGTTATCAATTGGTTCCTGTTCACCTTGATTTATCAAAATACGGAACTAAAACTTGTAGGTATATTCGTGGGAGACGGATTATCTATTACCGTAGACTTTTATGTGTGATACAGATTTGTTTATTAAAGTCTTCGACTTTGGGTCGTAGCAACTCTTAGTTGTGGGTGAGATCAGCTAAGGGAATCAAGTACGTAGCATCCTGCTGGGATCAGAGGCTTAGGAGCATAATTGTACCTTGGATCAGTGTGAGATTGATTGGGGTTCAACTACAATCCAGACCGAAGTTAATTTGGAGTAGGCTAGTGTTTGTAGCGGTGTGTGTTCAATCTGGACTAGGTCCCGGGGTTTTTCTGCATTTGCGGTTTCCTCGTTAACAAAATTCTGGTGTCTGTGTTATTTCTATTCCGTATTATATTTGTTTATATAATTGAAATATCACAGGTTGTGCGTTGTTCAATCAATTAGAATATCCGACCTCTTGGTTGTTGATTTAAATTGATTGAAACTTGGATATTGGTCTTTGGTACCATCCAAGTTATCTCTCTTTGATAAAGACTCGCATATTTATATTTGCTTGAGTATATATCAAATCGAGAGATTGAGATATAAACTCTTTGATATACTTTTTGTCTAGATTGAGTCTGGCTGTCTTGTTGATTCTCTAGAAAGTATATTGGAGTTTGTCCATACAGAATGCTAAGTGAAATATTGGGTGTGGTTGTTGTACCCTCGCTTTTTCAATTGGTATCAGAGCAGGCAAACGCGTTTAAAAGACCTTACAAGTCTGTGTTTGTGGCAATCTGATTCTGAGGACAGTATCTCTAGCATCTACGCATACCAAGATGTCTTCTAAAGCTTTTAATTATGCCAAATGTCTTGGGAATACCTCAAAGGATTACTCCTTAGCAGATTCTTCTGAATCCCGAGGTAGAAAGGTTGTCCCATGTATAGACATCTCTCTCTCCGATGAGACATTAGGCACTATGGCAAAAGCTGAAATGAAGCTCACCAGAATCTCAAAAAACACTGCTGAGTTTATTGATTTTCAGGATCATGATCAGCTTATTGATGAATTCGGAAAGTCTCTTGATCGAGAGCATGAACTCTACAGCATCATTGAGTCCTTCTCTACGAATATTGATAAACTTCTCCAAGAAACTACTCAACAGCGTGAAAAGATTAGTGTTCTTGAAGATATTGTTAAGAAAGACTCAATTAGAGAGAAACGGTTGATCGAGACTCATTCATTAGATCTTAACAGACTTCGTGCCGAGAAAGAGAAACTAGAAGCATCTCTTATTCTAGCCCATGAACAGTGCAGATCCTTGGAAAAGGAAAACTCTGTCTTAAGGAGAAATTCTTTTGTACAAACTAATTCTCATGAGTTACTGGTAGGCCTCGGAATGTGTATATATTTATGACCTACATGTTATACCGCAAGTGCACGGCGTCTATCGGAGACGCGGCAAGTACGGGTCGATCCCACAAGGACTTGTGGTGCTCTAAGGTTGATTAAGGCTTTGCTAGACTGAGTTTCAAGTGGCAATGGGTAACACAGATGTTTTTGTTGCCGATACGGCTGAGTTTGAACTGAAGTGACGCTAAACTAAGGTAAAAGATACAAATTAAAGAGCCCTAGGGTCTTTGAATCCACCACTAACCTACACTTGTAAATTCAGCTACTTATCTTACTCTTGCCCTTATAACAGGTAATGGAGAAGTGTCAAGTCTACCATTTACCTAAGGTGTTTCACCAATGGATGATTTAATCACAACTAAAGAATCAATCCGGAGCACTAACTGTCTAATTAAGCACAGCTAGTCAAGGGATTAACAAAAATCTCTAAAGCATGAGTTGTAGCACTATCAATACAGGGATATTCTAACTACAGTGCATCCATGGCATTGGCATGCACTGTGAGGGCAAAGTATTGAGCACTAAGATTAATTATATCCTAGAAAATATTCAAGCATTCAAGAGAACTATAAGTAACATGAATCACATAGCAGAAAGCTAGGGTTTCATCTAAACCCTAGCAAAATGATTTAAAACATAAAATGAACCATTAAACTACAAATTAATCCCTAATTGAAGCACTGGCTAGCCCAGGCATGCGAAAAACATTCACAGACACCTCCTATTTATACATCTGAAAAATATCCCAAACCCTAATTTCTTATAAAATAGAAATTAAATAACAATTACTCTCACCCATACCCTGAATTTGCTCTCTCTTCTGTCAATTTGGCTCTGAGACGCCATGCATGGTGTTTGGTGGAAAACCCTAGCTTCAATCGTCTCAATCCTAGCTTCTAGGTTATGGTAGAAGCTATGGATGGAGAAGGTTGATGCTAGGATGGCGGAGCAGGTAGCTGGGGTGATGATGGGGATGGTGCGTCTGTCAGAGATGGAGAGATGGTGGCGGAGGTGGTTCTGCAGAGAGTTGGTCGGGTGGAGAAGAGATGCAGAGCAGAGCTCTGTCGGGTGGAGAGGAGAAGAGAAGAGAAAATTAGGTTTAGGTTTTGGCTAAGGGGGCTTATATAGGTGGTGTGGTGTTGAGCGGGTGCATCAGAGATTTGATGGGAGTGAGGCAGCGACCGTTGGATGCGTGGGAGTGAGATCTGAACGGTGTAGGGAGGATTGGAGTGATTTGGTGTTGAGCGGAGCATCGAGAAGTAGATGTGAGCGAAGGAGCGACCGTATGATGCATCTGGAGAAGATCTCAACGGCTCGGGATGAGCGGGTTCGGATCCGGGTCGTGGGTAGCTCTAGCTCAAGCCCATGTCTTGTAGATGAGTTGCTACTTGTTGGGTTACAACTGTTTCGCGCGAGCTTTGGCTTCTGCTCCATAGATGCTCGACTCCAATTCTTCGCTCTTTGGCTCTTGATTTCTCCGGACTTTATTTAGTACCTAAAAACACAAAATTAATTAATACAAATATTTATTCTTGAAAACAAAGAAAACACAGAATATGGGATAATATCTGATTTCTAAGCGCAAAAGATGAGTAAAATGCCAATAAAAGGTGTATAAATATGCA
Source organism: Papaver armeniacum (assembly GCA_023531295.1). Classification (NCBI taxonomy): domain Eukaryota; kingdom Viridiplantae; phylum Streptophyta; class Magnoliopsida; order Ranunculales; family Papaveraceae; genus Papaver; species Papaver armeniacum. The sequence continues at coordinate 82,607 of JAJJWW010001088.1, read as the reverse complement.
CTATTTGGCACTCATCAAATACCCCCAAACCTGAATTTTACTTGTCCTCAAGTGAAACAAAAATTAAGAAATCCTAACTATACCACTGTCGTAGGTCTCTCGAATGCATTTAGCGTATGCACTAAGCCTTTAAACCGCTAGGTGTCCCTAGTGGACGAGTTGTAGTCTCGTGAGGGTTTACAAGAGGTGTACCCACAAAACCTTCTCCAACTTCGAGTGTAAAAGAGTCTCAAGCCTCCAAGAAGCTATGAGTACATAGAGTTTACGCATGCTAGTAACAGAAGTTAGAACTACCAAAGAACGCATTCTCATCCTTAAGTCTTTGAGCGAGAAGTAACCATACCATATGAAAGAATTCGGATTCGATTGTGATCATAAGCCTCGACTTCTGCCTCACTATTAGGGTTTTATGATAATTGCACTCAAAAAGATCGCTTTTTAGTCTCTCATGTGTGCGGGCGGGAATAAAGAGAGAAATCCCGCACACGTTGTAGGTAAGAAGGATAACCTTCCGAAATAAAATCTGGAGACTCCACGAAGTGTGGACAAAAAGAATCTTTTCGATGATCTCTAAGAAAGGAAATCAACCATTAGCAAGGGTGGGAGTACTCACTCACTTCTCACCCGATCGGCAATTAATATCACTCTCTCATAAGAACCATAGAAACGTCTTCAATCTTCGGTCTTCGGTCTTCAATTGTTGATGACGAACTTCTAAACTTCACAAAATTTGACAATTTTTAACTTTTCTACTCAAATTCCTTGTTGTTTGGATTTTTCTTTTTAAATTCTTCTTTACCATGGTGGTAGCAAAAATAAACTACAATATTTTTTTGATTTTTGATTTTTGATTTTTTTTTTTTTTTTTTTTTTAAAAATAAAAGATTAAAAAGACTAAAAACTCTATATGCAAAAATATGCAAATGCACCCCCAAACCTAAATCAAACATTGTCCTCAATGTGTCGACAGATAGGAAAAATTTTAAACAGTCACATACCGAGAGAACTATGCTGATAAGAGAAAAGGGAAGAGATTACCGGTATGTCGGCGGGAGCAAGGTTGAGCTTCTTTAGTCAAGGCTAGGATCCAACATTCTCAGCGGAGATCATATCGGATTAGCACAATATATGCGCATGAAGACTCAACCGATTCAAGAAAAGAAAATTTAACAAGTCCTACTGGATATATACAATGAAAATTCACCATAAACTAACAATCTAAAGAGTTGAGGATCAACCCAATAGAAAATATATACAAACATCAACAGCCTTACACAAATATAATATGAGAGTGCACGTAAGACTGCATATGTGAATGGGTTTCCCCCAAACCTAAACTTGTGAACGGGTGTGTTTGGGAGCACAAAATCTTGCAATTTTAAAGGTACATCATGCAAAAGGTCTAACTCAAAATGAGTTTTACTAATAACAACGGACATACACATTCCAACTGTGGCTCCTTAAGAGTGTTATACTTTGATGCAAAATAGTCCAAGAGGACTTGGGAAGCACAAAGCTCTAGGCCTAGATTAGGCATTTTCAGAAAAGTTGGTTTTGCAATTTTGTTACAAACTACACCTAGGTTTGGTGGAGGAGTATCAATTTGTGACTCAGGAGAGAGGTTAGGTACATCTAAGTTATTTTCATGTATAAAATCATTTGTACCATCACACACTTTCCTAAAGTCAGAAGAAGGTAAATCATGTTCATTTTCACAGGATAATTGCACAGGTTCCACATCATCATCACATATATGAATATTAGAAGAAGCGTCATTCATAGGGTTCACAGAAGAGACGTCTAACGTCTCTGAACCTAAAGATTCTACTACATTTTCAAAATACACATGCTCTTCATATTCATCATCATCATCATAGCAAGAATTCATTTCTCCATTCAAAATTGTAGTATTTTTAGTGTACTCATCTACCTCTAGATTAGGTTCATATTCAATGTTAGTTGCATGAGTAAGACTAGAAACACTATTTTCAATCCTATCATTTTGTAACTCAATCAGGTTCCTTTGAAGAATCATCTTGAGTTGTTCCATTGAAGGAGAGTCTTCACTAGTGGGTATGCATTCCTCATATGGATATTCATTGTATAGTTGAGCATGAGGTTCACTAGAAAAGGGAAATTCAGACATGTTGTTATATGGATGGTCATGCATTGCATTCATTTCAAGCCTAGCATTTTGCTCTATGAGTGTTTCCATTATTGATTGCAAACTAGGAGTTGGGGGGAGTATAAAATTGTTCATCTCCCCACTGTGGTGAATGATGCATGTGTGCATGGTCATAGTCACTTCTAGACAATTCGTACATTTGATTATCATGGCTTTCCCTAGACTGCCTAAAATCATGCAAAATATAACAGTACTCAGCAGGGTGGTCTAAGCCACCACATAAGGTACATGCATAAATTTCATATTGCCTAGAGGAATTAGATTTGACAAATTGCCTTTCTAAAGCCGAAACTTGAGCTTCTAATTGATCTAGAAGTGATGACTGGGTATGAGGAAAGTGTTCATTTTCAACCCGTGGTGGATGATGCATGTGCTCATAGTGATTAGGGTATGTGAGGTCGGGGCCACCGAGAAGGCGCATAAAATTCCCTAAAATCACTATGGTATGTGGGGGGTTCATCCTGTGAAGCGTGCCCGTAAGAAAGCTCTCTAAGGGATTTGTTTCCATCCCCAGATGCAGACCAAAATCCTGTCATGATTTAGTACTCAAATTGAACTCAAAATTTAGTTTGGTTTATGTGGGCTTTGGTTTATTGGGATTTGGTTTCAATGGGATTCATTTGGTTTTGTTGGGAGCTTTGGTTTGTTTGGGATTTGTTGTTTGAAACCCAGGTTTTGTGAAACTGCACAAAAAAGTATAGCCCCGAGGTGGATTGATTGTGAGCAGCCCAGATTAGGTTGAGTTGGGCTCGGTTTGGTGTAATCCCAAGTTAGATGAACATGTGCAGCCCAGCGAAAAGGGGTATAGTCCAGCAGACTATGGGCTCAGTTTGGTTGCAGCCCAGGTTGAGTTCAGTGAGCAGCTTCAAGTGCTCACCCCAATATTTGGGCTTCAACTTATGCAGCCCAGGTTGTGCAGTTGCACAGCCCAATATTTGGGCTTCAGATTTGGTTTTGTGGGCTTAGTTGTTTTGCAGCTTAGGTTGAGCCCAATGGGTGGGCTTCAGTTTGTGTGCAGCTTACTAGTTCTGTGCACACAATCTTTGCAACTTAGCTCAGGGTAGTAGCTCACTAGGCACAAAGTTGACGACTCAAATTTACAACTCAAATGGCTATACCAAAGATAGCATCGGGTTTGTCAACGGGGTTTTTGCACCAAAAGTGTAAAGCGAGATGGCTCACAGTCACACACGGTTTAGAGCTAGTTACAACTTAGACAACCAGGTCACGTAACCTACCAAAGTGCAAAGATTTCGGGGTGTGAGAAACGCCTAACACGGTTTATCATGCAATCAAAGCTCGGTTTTCACTCAAGCTCACGGCTTGGGCACTGCAGCTAAGGACGGGGGCAATGCAAGGCAAGGTTTCACAGTACACACAAGGTACAGGGCAGAGCTCAGGGTTATGCCAGGGTATGCAAGGTTCACTGCAGATACAACAGGTGAAAGCGATTTGCGGCTTAAGCTCTCGGCTACGGGGGCTGGAGTTAAACTCAAGTGTCTTTGTTAAAAACCCAAACTTCACGGTGAAGAGACGGCTAGTTCAGCCAATTTTCAATGCACATAACACACACAAACAGATAGCTCAACAAGATCAATAAATTTTCATTTACGCACCATAAATAGCCACTCGGTTACATTAATTGAGTTTGCATAAGTTTACTGAGCCTACACAAAGCACAATCTACACGGTACACACACGGGTTATGCTCGGGGTGATGTGCACGGAGTTTTCAGTTTGGGTTCAAACATGCATTCGAGGTCTGCAAAAATGGTTTATGCTCGAGCTTGGCAGCCTTACAAGGTCTCATTATCATCAACAGTCAATTCAATGCTACACAGACTCACAAAGTACTGCATTTGGTAAGCCTACCTTATTTGTATGTTAATACAAGGTTCAATTACAGCTGACCTCAAGTTCTGTGCTCCTTGCCTTTCCTTTCTTTGGTTGCTCAGCAGCAGTGCCACAAAGCAGTGTCTGCAAGCACAACGAGCTCGGTACCTTACGAGTCACGGGGCTTGCTCGATTGCATACCACATGCCCTGTTAGCTCAACAAAGAAGTTTCAGTTCCAAGAAAGGTGCATGTTAAAGCAAAGAGATCAGTAATTGGACTGACAGGGATTTGACAGGCTAAGCTATACTAACACAAGGCTAGAGTTAACAATGCAAGGTGAACTGAGCTACAAGGTGAACTGAGCTACAGCTATAATGCAAATTAGAATGAAAATTACACCAAGTTACACTAAGTTACACTAAGTTAAACAAGAAAAGGAAGATTACAGATGTATGATGCTCTAACAGATGGAATGAAAGGTTGAAAAATTAACAACAATAGATGCAAGTAGATGCAAGTAACAAAAATAGATGCAAGTAATAAAGGATGCAAGTGATGGTTGAAATAACTAAGTTACACTAACACAGAGTTAAAGATAACAATGCAAGGCATATATACAGGGTTGAAAATCAGTAAAGCTTAGCCGAAAATCACAGGGCACACGCCAAGTCCCCGGCAGCGGCGCCAAAAACTTGGTAGGTCTCGGAATGTGTATATATTTATGACCTACATGTTATAATGCAAGTGCACGGCGTCTATCGGAGACGCGGCAAGTACGGGTCGATCCCACAAGGACTTGTGGTGCTCTAAGGTTGATTAAGGCTTTGCTAGACTGAGTTTCAAGTGGCAATGGGTAACACAGATGTTTTTGTTGCCGATACGGCTGAGTTTGAACTGAAGTGACGCTAAACTAAGGTAAAAGATACAAATTAAAGAGCCCTAGGGTCTTTGAATCCACCACTAACCTACACTTGTAAATTCAACTACTTATCTTACTCTTGCCCTTATAACGAGTAATGGAGAAGTGTCAAGTCTACCATTTACCTAAGGTGTTTCACCAATGGATGATTTAATCACAACTAAAGAATCAATCCGGAGCACTAACTGTCTAATTAAGCACGACTAGTCAAGGGATTAACAAAAATCTCTAAAGCATGAGTTGTAGCACTATCAATACAGGGATATTCTAACTACGAAGCATCCATGGCATTGGCATGCACAGTGAGGGCAAAGTATTGAGCACTAAGATTAATTCTATCCTAGAAAATATTCAAGCATTCAAGAGAACTATAAGTAACATGAATCACATAGTAGAAAGCTAGGGTTTCATCTAAACCCTAGCAAAATGATTTAAAACATAAAATGAACCATTAAACTACAAATTAATCCCTAATTGAAGCACTGGCTAGCCCAGGCATGCGAAAAACATTCACAGACACCTCCTATTTATACATCTGAAAAATATCCCAAACCCTAATTTCTTATAAAATAGAAATTAAATAACAATTACTCTCACCCATACCCCGAATTTGCTCTCTCTTACACAATTTGGCTCGAGACGCCATGCATGGTGTTTGGTGGAAAACCCTAGCTTCAATCGTCTCAATCCTAGCTTCTAGGTTATGGTAGAAGCTATGGATGGAGAAGGTTGATGCTAGGATGGCGGAGCAGGTAGCTGGGGTGATGATGGGGATGGTGCGTCTGTCAGAGATGGAGAGATGGTGGCGGAGGTGGTTCTGCAGAGAGTTGTTCGGGTGGAGAAGAGATGCAGAGCAGAGCTCTGTCGGGTGGAGAGGAGAAGAGAAGAGAAAATTAGGTTTAGGTTTTGGCTAAGGGGGCTTATATAGGTGGTGTGGTGTTGAGCGGGTGCATCAGAGATTTGATGGGAGTGAGGCAGCGACCGTTGGATGCGTGGGAGTGAGATCTGAACGGTGTAGGGAGGATTGGAGTGATTTGGTGTTGAGCGGAGCATCGAGAAGTAGATGTGAGCGAAGGAGCGACCGTATGATGCATCTGGGCGAGATCTCAACGGCTCGGGATGAGCGGGTTCGGATCCGGGTCGTGGGTAGCTCTAGCTCAAGCCCATGTCTTGTAGATGAGTTGCTACTTGTTGGGTTGCAACTGTTGCGCGCGCGGGCTTTGGCTTTCTGCTCCATAGATGCTCGACTCCAATTCTTCGCTCTTTGGCTCTTCAGTTTCTCCGGACTTTATTTAGTACCTAAAAACACAAAATTAATTAATACAAATATTTATTCTTGAAAACAAAGAAAACACAGAATATGGGATAATATCTGATTTCTAAGCGCAAAAGATGAGTAAAATGCCAATAAAAAGGTGTATAAATATGCACTATTTGGCACTCATCAGTTACAGTACCAAACGAAGTGTTCTACGGAAGAAGATTGTGTCAAGAAGAGTTTACATAACTTACAATCTCCTCATATGGCTATGAAGTTAAAACAGGTGCCAATTATTGCTTCTCCTCCACGAACCTGTACATTCTGTGGGAAAAAGAATCACTATGCTATCCATTGTTTTGCCAGGAGGAAACAAATTTCTAAACTTCACAATTTGCTTCTTTCCACTGTCAATGGAACAAATAGTCAGTCGACTAATGCAGTGAATCGCATAACCACAGAATACCAGAATCCTTATAAAAATGATCTTCTTCCTAGAAGTCATCACAGGGTTCAAGTGCAGTCTAGTGGTATAAATTCATGTGCTACTAAAAGCATTCCCTGTGCTTATAAGACTGGTAAATCTAAGTCTAGAAAATGGATTCCTATCTATTCTGATCCTCTTGAACCAATTGCAAGAGGTCCAAGATTTAGTCCTTAGAGGAATCCTTCGGGCGATTATGCTGAACAAGCTATGTCTTATTTTTCTGGGCTGAGCGTTAATCAAAGAAGGGAGGCTAAACAAAAACAACGTTCATTTAATGAGCTAAATTCTCATACTTGTGCAAATTAATCACAAGGTTTTTCTCTCACCTACAAAAATCCTAGTTGTGTGAGAATTGTATAGGTATACTCTTAACAAAGTGACTCTAATTATCTAGCTAATTTCTTATCGTTCTTAGATGGATAGTTAGTCAAACACTTTTACATGAGTATTTTTTAACCTAGCGTTTTTAGGGGCCACTCAAAAGGATTTAGGGGCCAATAATAAAACAAAATAGGGTCACCCAAACCTAAATTGAGTTCACCCCTTATCCTTTTTTTTCGTAATGGCAAAATTGCCCTTCAATAATCGGAAATTAAACATGAATTCGGTAGTTACTTCACATTTAGTTATTGTTAGCAAAAAAAAAAAAAAAAATTTCTTCGCGAATTTTGGTTCTACCATAATCGGTAGATAAAAATCTATATTATCTACCGATTATGGATGATGTTCTTGGAATTACACTAGCAGAAACATAATCGGTAGATAACTATCTATTTTACCTACCTGTTTATGGGTGAAAACTATTCCTGCCGGATTTGGTAATTTGGGGTGTGTGGATGAGGAATGAATCTAAACCCTAAACAAATGCACTGCGCGGTGAGTGCTTGTAGATTCGGAAATACTTCTGTGCAAGTCCGGCCTAAACCAAGAAATGGCCGTTCCAGACTTGTTTCGGTCACAAAGTGAAGGAGATGGGGTTGATCTTAGGGAGGGAAGCGAAGAAGGTGTTGAGATTGTGAAGGTGTTGGCTTGCTTATGACTTGTAACAAAAAGGTGAGCAGGCTTACGATTGATGCAAGCAGGCTTTGAGTGTTTGAATACGTTTTGTATTAACACTTGGTTTCTGTCTCGTCTGGACTTGTGTTTTTTTTTCTCTCCTGTTTGGAAAATAGGGAGGAGAACCTATTTATACAAGTCATTTGAGCCTTATTCAGTCTCTCGTGGGAAGTGGAGGAAGTGGAGTGATGGAGTAGTGGAGTTGTGTGTTGGTGTTACACGACCAGTCTTGCCCACTTCTCCTGTCATCTCTAACCGTCCATGACTTCCTAACACGTTCTTGTGATGGCGCGTTGCACGCTGCACGCTGTAAACCGCCAGACCAATACCCCAATATGTATCCCCCAGTTTGTGACATGATTGATGTCTGGAATGTGTGGATCGTGGGACCCACAAAAGGTGGCATGTAATGCTAAATTGAATAACTGCGTTATTCAGGAAGTTGATACTTGTGAAGTATCATGTGTATTTTATGCAGGTACTGCATCATGGTGTGGTAGAGTGATGGGTGGTGATTACCATGATGCCTCACTGACCAATTAACTCCTGACCAGGGTTGTATAACCAAGCCGGTGAAGTTGGACGGACGAGATGATCTTTGAGACACTCATCTGCGACTGTTGATGGATTTAAGGTTTTGAAGAGGTGCGCAGGCATCATTCTTCAGCTTGGTCGAATCCAAGCTTGGGAGACAATTTTGGCCAGGCCGATCATACATGCGTGTAGACGGCATGACGGTGCAGGCGCCCATACCCCATTACCTCACGAAAGTATGATCCGGGCCACTCAATTCGTCCGGTGAAGTTGAGTGGTCGAGATCAATTTGTGACAGAAAACTAGTGCCGCAAGAGCCGCACATCACGCCATCTTCAGGCGCGCGTTCCAAGACAACCAATTCTTGGTCGGTCTTGGTCGATCGCTCTGGAGTGTAGGTGGTAGGTTGTTGTTCACGCCTATACCTGACTGTCCCATGAAAACGTGATCTAAGCCACTCAAATCGTCTGGTGAAGTTGAGTGGTCGAGATTAGTTTGCAATTTGGGAAGTGTGACCACGCAAGTTTGGACTCGCGTTTTGGGATAGCCAGGCATGATATGCCTTGGCCGATCAGTGAGGGGATAGACGCGGGCCCACGGTGGTCATCTTTGGTATGACCGGACTGCTAATCTAACTGGGACCCTCCATTCGTGCCGGAGAAGATGGACGCTCGTGATGCTCAAAACCCTAATTTTTGGGTTTCACGGCCATGCGTCATGCTATGTTCGGGCGCACGAATTGGGATGACCAACCATGGTTGGTCCTGACCGATTGGTCAGGTATGTAGGCGGGCCCACGGTGATTGTGTTGACATGCTCTGGGCCCTTTGAATCTACATCTATGCCCTCCATCTATATACCTGCGAAGATGGATGGTTGAGACTGTTTTGCGACACATGTAATATGCCACAAACCCTAATTTAGGGTTTTCCGTCCATACGCTCTGGTTTGGACGTTTTGGCAAGCTATGCCAATATTTGGGAGGCCGACCATGCGGGGTCCGCGTTGGTTCGGCAAATGAATATTCCATACCGCTTGGGGGTTATGGAATTGATCTGGGCCATCCAATCATGCTTTGGTGAGGTTGGATGAACGAGATCATATCCAGACTGATACGGACAATCCGGATGCTCAATCGGGCTAGTATAACACACCGAGAGTTCTCAATCGGGCTAGTATAACACACCGAGAGTTGCAACCTCATACGGGTATTTTGTACATGCTTTCATTATAATGCTTGGAGGTTCGTGTTGCTCTGCTGAGAGCAACACTCGACCGTCATGCCGCACCGATAATGAGTACAGAAATACAAGGTCGCTTACGCATTAATTAATAATGCTATAAATTCACGGGTATATGGTATTGTTGCTACATGCTCCAACCTGGATGAATTTCGTGTATTTAATTCACAGAATGGGATTGTTGCCACATGCTCCATTCTAGGTGAATTAGTAAAGTGAAGGAGTATCCAACACTTATTAATGGCTTTATCTTTTACAAGATGTCGGCGCATAATTTTCTGGCTTTTACAATTTTAACCTTAAATTAAAATCCACCATCAACATTAAGTCCCCTGCCTAGCACGTAATGGTTACACCATTGTGGGGTAGGCATGAGATGGTGACAGTAAATGAAAATCCACCATCAATTTTAACCATTGTGGGGTAGGCATGAGATGGTGACAGTAATTTTCTGGCTTTTACAATTTTAACCTTAAATGAAAATCCACCATCAACATTAAGTCCCCTGCCTAGCACGTAATGGTTACACCATTGTGGGGTAGGCATGAGTTGCAACCTGTACGGGTATTTCGTACATGCTTTCATTATAATGCTTGGAGGTTCGTGTTGCTGCTCTGGCGAGCAACAACACTCGATCGTCATGCCGCATTGATAATGAGTACAGAAATACAAGGCTGCTTACGCATTAATTAATAATGCTATAAATTCACGGGTATATGGGATTGTTGCTACATGCTCCAACCTGGATGAATTTCGTGTATTTAATTCACGAGAATGGGATTGTTGCCACATGCTCCATTCTAGGTGAATTAGTAAAGTGAAGGAGTATCCAACACTTATTAATGGCTTTATCTTTTACAAGATGTCGTTCGTGGGCAGATTGAACGTGGTCTTGATAATTTTCTGGGTCCGCTGCTTTTACAATTTTAACCTTAAATGAAAATCCACCATCAACATTAAGTCCAAATAAACAAAAGTAAACAAATAAGATAGAAGAGATATTGGTTAAGGATTTCGCTTTTCTAGAATTGATATTTACGTAATGGTTACACCATTGTGGAACAACCTAACGGTAGGCATGAGATGAAATCAGGCCAATGAAAGCAATTGAACGTGGAAAGCGCACTAAAGACAAAGCTTATGAGACAAAGTTAGATGTTACAAAACAATCAATCAATCATAAAACAATATTTTCAGAGAATTGAGAGACGGAAATCCAACTATTCCATAACCAATAATAAACTCATCATCACAAGAAGAAAAACAAGTTTCATGTCCTTGGAGCATGTCACGTTTTGTAGAGGCGTCCTCCTTAAAATTGTGTCCCGTGCATCAAAACCCGTGCCAAGTGTTCCCCAAGTAGCATGATGTCGGTCTTGGATAGAACACACGCATTGATGATGGACATTCAACAAATCCAAGCTTCATCGCCTGTTTTGTATACGTCATCAACGACGAGCATGGTTGGCTCCACTGCATCTCAAATATCAACTCCATGAAACAATCATCGATGATTGAACGTGGTCTTGATGTGCTCCTGTTTTGGTTAATCGTGGGTCCGTTAAGTCCTTCCGTCCGTAGTTCCATCGAGCTTCAGTTCAACCAACAAAACCTGTTCGTTAACTTGATCGAACGTGGGACCCGATGTAAGCATGCTTGATTCGAACATGGGAAGATGTGCATGCTTCGATCAAACGCGGGACCACCGTGTACATATTTCAAACGTCGGCCATGTCCTGTGCCTACTTTGACCGTACGGTTGATGTACTTGCTCGAGTGTCATCTTGCTACTTCGACCAAACACCGACCCAGCTAGCTTGACTAAACACCGGACTTGATGCTTTGACCAAACACCGGCCTTGCTGTTTGCTTTGCTCGAACGTGGGACCCGATGTGAGCAAGCTTGTTTTTAAAAAAATGAACCTTGTGTGCTCAAATGTAAATGTGGGTCATGTAGAAAGCGTTGAAGCAGCTTCTGGAGCAGGCCCGGGAGAGCGTTGAAGTGTTGGAGCTGAAACGCCTTCTTCTGGAGAGAGAGCTTTGATTAGGGACGGCTGTGTCTGCTTCGACCAATATGGGGCTGGGATCAAGTGGGACCCGCCACGTGCCTGACTGAACGTCCACCTTGTGTTTCGACTGAAAACCGGCCCTGCTGCGTGCGCCTATTTTATTCGAATACCATCCTTGTGACTTTGATCAATACCAGACTTGAAACTTGAGCAATACCGGACTTGTGACTTGATCAATACCGGACTTGTGACTTGATCGACACCGGACTTGAAACTTTGAGCAATACCGGACTTGTGACTTGATCAATACCGAACTTGTGACTTGATCAACACCGGACTTGAAACTTGAGAAATACCGGACTTGTTACTTGATCAACACCGGACTTAAAACTTGAGCAATACCGGACTTGTGACTTGATCAACACCGGACTTGAGACTTGATCAGCACCAGACTTGAAAATTGATCAATACCGGTGTTTGGACCCAATACCAGCCTTGTGTACTCCAACGTGAATGTGTGTTCTGTCGTATGTGACTACACATCTCACGCGTTTTTATACAAGTACTGACTCATGTCTTTTATTGTAGAATGAAGAAAAGAACTCCTGTTGAGATGTCTTCTGGGGATAATGCTGGTGCCAAGTCAGGAGGTGTTGACAACTTCAAAGATATGCCGAACATTGATGATGAGTTGTTCACCGCGGCCTTTCAACTATATGAAAATATCCGTTCCACAAGAAAACCCTTCTCCTATCGACTTCAAGGTTTTTCATGCTCCGATGGGCCCTCATGAAGGATGGATGAGACGTATGTTGAGCAATGAGTACATCAAAGATAACTTGACCAGAGCGCAGATTATTGATTCATCTTGAGTGTTGAAACGGCTCGAGAAGATGTTAAAGTGGTTTCTGGTGCGAACGTTGAGGTGGATCCTGGAGAGAGTGTTGAAGAAGGATTCTGAAGCGAACGTGGGTCCCGGAGAGAGCGTTGAGGCGGATCTTGAATAGAACATTGAAGCAGCTTCTGCTATAGGGAGCGTTGAAGTGTTTCCCTCTTCAGTTCGATTTACCCTTGCGAATTCCATGCTTCTTGACTGACCATCTCTCTCATGTTGAAGAATTCCTTGACTGACGGTGAAGGAACTTCATGCTTGAGCCTCGATCCCCAAGCGTGGTTTACATGGTTTGTTCGTAGTGGTTGTTGTCGAGCCAGATATGGAATATCTTGGACATTGTTTCATCATTGTGGGAGTCGTGCATGTGGTACTGGAGTTGGAGTTGACGGACGCGCATGATGTTGTATCTCGGTGGTTTTCCTCTTGCTGCTTCAAGGAACTGCTTACAGAAGGCTGAAGGTTGTATCGCCTGTTGGTGAGATATATGCCCCTACAAACATTATGAGGCTCTTCATTACCGGCAGGCCTGGTTCTTTCTATCAGGGCATATGTTGTTGTAGATGAGCGTTCAACGGCTCCAGAGGATGACCAAAAGCGCGGATTCTCCAACATAGCATGATAGACATGTACCACTGTCTGATAAAGTGACTCGCCCGATCTTGTTCGACCATTGTCTGATAGAGTGACTCGCCCGGATCTTGCTCGATATGACGCGTGGACATCGTTATCTTCTTGAGGCTGCTCCCTTGAGGTATCGGCTCCAGTGGAAGATTGTCGTGATAGAGCGTTGATACGTTGCACCGGAATTCTATAAACCAAATGGCAGTATGGTATAATAAAAATTTCCGAGAGGAGTTCGAAAAGCTATCTTACTTGCATCATGCTCGTACATCCTTATCTGGTTGTAGCCGCTACATCCATCCATGGAGGAGAACATGCCATGTCCGCTGGTTGCATCTACTAGCATGTCGATGTTAGGTAGAGGAGGATCGTTTTTGGAGCAAAGACTGTTCAAGTCTCTAAAGTCTATGCAAAGACTGATCTATCCATTTTCCTCGTGTCTGAACTACAACTGTTTAACCGACTTGGATCCAGGTATGACATGTAGATGATGGGTGACCAATTTTCATCTAAATCTGGCATTTCTTCTTATCTCCAAGCGAATATGTCCTGGTACTCTTTGAGAAGTTCCACGAGCTTCATGCGTTTATACGTACACAAGGTTGAGCTGATGGAGATAGGCCTAGGATATTCTTCAACGATTTCAATCTCATCAGTTGTGGAGTTGGTGCCATCTTGCAGCTGTTGTGGAGCATCTATCACTTGTTCTTGTGGTTCGTTGTTGTTGTAGCGTTCCATTGGGTGGAGAGACTGGGTAGCAGTCTCCCCTGCTAATTGATAATGGAAGTGTCGGTATACCGTTTTCCCTTTATGGTCACGACTCGCCACAAAAGTTCGTTCCCTCTTCGTGTGAACGTGGGTCGTGGCTTCACAGGATGGAGAAGAATGCTTCGTCAGCAAAGATGCATCGTGGGTTTTAGTCCTCAATGATGCAAGCCGGTCTTCTTCCTGAATTGACGCCCACGTGGGGAGTGGGACGTAACGAACTTGTCTGATTCTTTCCGCGGAGCTTCTCCCGTATGTGCTGGTTTGGTTTCCCTTGAAGTCCGTCATTGTGGTATGATTCCGTACGACCTTGCCTGTGAGAACCTTGGATGTCCTGAGAGTCTTGAGAGTAATCACATTCGAAGACGCTCCTGTGTAGATAAGGGCCGTCTTGAACTCTGAATCCTTGATGCGTGCGGTGACATGTAGGGCACGGTCGTGACCTTCCTCCGGTTGATTGCGGCAAAAACGTCTCCGCGCGCTGATTCTTCGAGAGTTGTGAAAGTTCGCATAAACTTTCCACTAGAGAAACCGCTTCCCGATCCACCGGCCTACGGTTCATATTGAAACTATTGACTTGAGTAGGATCGTTGTGAGGATCAGTCCCCAGTGTAGGAGTCTCCATGATAGGACCACTCATATCTGATGTCGCTTCTTTGATCAGGTCCATGGAGGTCCGCGCCGCTGAAGTACCTTCTCCGGTGCGTTGAATGCGTTCCTTTTTTGCTCCAGGGGATGTCGCGGCTCTTGTGGCAATCGATCAGTTAATGTCTTAAGAAAAGTGAGTACCTCTTTCTGAGTTGCGGCCATATCCGTTTGAGTCTTAGAAAGAACTTCCTACTTTTCCATCAAGTCTGCAATGGTAATGGGGGGATGGTCCTCCTCTCGTCCCTCCGTCTCCTCGTCCTGATGAAGGAGTGGAAGTTGTTGCTCTGGTGACTACCAGAGGTGTTACACTTGATGAGATGTCGGTATTTGCGGCTGCTCTAGCTCTGGTGATGGTAGGTGTTACACTTACTGGAACATCTCCTGCTACACTGGCACTGGTGCTAGAAGTGACGGCTCCATAAGATGTATTGACTACGGTAGCTCCACTGACAGGTACATCGACACCGGGAGTGTTATCCACACTAGCTCCATCAGAATTGATTGCTGATCCAGACCTGAGTTCTACCATCTTGAAATGAACTGTTGATTGAATTGGCCCTAATATCTACCCTTTTTGAAATTGATAAAATTGAATCGAATTTGAAGAAATTGACTTTACAACCGAGAGATTAACCTCCCGCTGTGGTCGCCAATTGTTTATGGGTGAAAATTATTCCTGCCGGATTTGGTAATTTGGGGTGTGTGGATGAGCAATGAATCTAAAACCTAAACAAATGCACTGCGCGGTGAGTGCTTGTAGATTCGGAAATCAATCTGTGCAAGTCCGGCCTAAACCAAGAAATGGTCGTTCCAGACTTGTTTCGGTCACAAAGTGAAGGAGATGGGGTTGATCTTAGGGAGGGAAGCGAAGAAGGTGTTGAGATTGTGAAGGTGTTGGCTTGCTTATGACTTGTAACAAAAAGGTGAGCAGGCTTACGATTGATGCAAGCAGGCTTTGAGTGTTTGAATACGTTTTGTATTAACACTTGGTTTCTGTCTCGTCTGGACTTGTGTTGTTTTTTCTCTCCTGTTTGGAAAATAGGGAGGAGAACCTATTTATACAAGTCATTTGAGCCTTATTCACGTCTCTCGTGGGAAGTGGAGGAAGTGGAGTGATAGAGTAGTGGAATTTTGTGTTGGTGTTACACGACCAGTCTTGCCCACTTCTCCTATCATCTCTAACCGTCCATGACTTCCTAACACGTTCTTGTGATGGCGCATTGCACGCTGTAAACCGCCTATCCAATACCCCAGTATGTATCCCCCATTTTGTGACATGATTGATGTCTGGAATGTGTGGATCGTGGGACCCACAAAAGGTAGCATGTAATGCTAAATTGAATAACTGCGTTATTTAGGAAGTTGATACTTGTGAAGTATCATGTGTATTTTATGCAGGTACTGCATCATGGTGTGGTAGAGTGATGGGTGGTGATTACCATGACGCCTCACTGACCAATTAACTCCTGACAGGGTTGTATAACCAAGCCGGTGAAGTTGGACGGACGAGATGATCTTTGAGACACTCATCTGCGACTGTTGATGGATTTAGGGTTTTGAAGAGGTGCGCAGGCATCATTCTTCAGCTTGGTCGAATCCAAGCTTGGGAGACGATTTTGGCCAGGCCGATCGTACATGCGTGTAGACGGCATGATGATGCAGGCGCCCATACCCCATTACCTCACGAAAGTATGATCTGGGCCACTCAATTTGTCCGGTGAAGTTGAGTGGTCAAGATCAATTTGTGACAGAAAACTAGTGTCGCAAGAGCCGCACATCACGCCGTCTTCAGGTGCGCGTTCCAAGACAACCAATCCTTGGTCGGTCTTGGTCGATCGCTCTGGAGTGTAGGTGGTAGGCTTTTGTTCACGCCTATACCTGACTGTCCCATGAAAACGTGATCTAAGCCACTCAAATCGTCCGGTGAAGTTGAGTGGTCGAGATTAGTTTGCAATTTGGGAAGTGTGACCACGCAAGTTTGGACGCGCGTTTTGGGATAGCCAGGCATGATATGCCTTGGCCGATCAGGTGAGGGGATAGACGGGCCCACGGTGGTCATCTTTGGTATGACCGGACTGTTAATCTAATCTGGGACCCTCCATTCGTGCTGGAGAAGATGGACGCTCGTGATGCTCAAAACCCTAATTTTTGGGTTTCACGGCCGTGCGTCATGCTATGTTCGGGCGCACGAATTGGGATGACCAACCATGGTTGGTCCTGACCGATTGGTCAGGTATGTGGGCGGGCCCACGGTGATTGTGTTGACATGCTCTGGGCCCTTTGAATCTACATCTACGCCCTCCATCTATACCTGCGAAGATGGATGATTGAGACTGTTTTGCGACACATGTAATATGCCGCAAACCCTAATTTATGGTTTTTCGTCCATACGCTCTGGTTTGGACGTTTTGGCAAGCTATGCCAATATTTTGGGAGGCCGACCATGCGGGGTCCGCGTTGGTTCGGCAAAGAATATTCCATACCTGCTTGGGGGTTATGGAATTGATCTGGGCCATCCAATCACGCTGGTGAGGTTGGATGAACGAGATGCTCAATCGGGCTAGTATAACACACCGAGAGTTCTCAATCGGGCTAGTATAACACACCGAGAGTTGCAACTTTGTACGGGTATTTCGTACATGCTTTCATTATAATGCTTGGAGGTTCGTGTTGCTCTGCTGAGAGCAACACTCGGTCGTCATGCCGCACTAATAATGAGTACGAAATACAAAGGTCGCTTACGCATTAATTAATAATGCTATAAATTCACGGGGTATATGGGATTGTTGCTACATGCTCCAACCTGGATGAATTTCGTGTATTTAATTCACAGAATGGGATTGTTGCCACATGCTCCATTCTAGGTGAATTAGTAAAGTGAAGGAGTATCCAACACTTATTAATGGCTTTATCTTTTACAAGATGTCGGCGCATAATTTTCTGGCTTTTACAATTTTAACCTTAAATGAAAATCCACCATCAACACTACCGATTATGGTTGATGTTCTTCGTTTCTTAAGAACTTCAACCATAATCGGTAGGTAAAGTAGATAGTTATCTACCGATTATGTTTCTGCTAGTGTAAATCCAAGAACATCATCCATAATCGGTAGATACTATAGATTTTTATCTACCGATTATTCTTGATTCAAAAAATTCAATTATTTTGTACTAAAAGATAAGCACAATCGGTAGATAATGAACACCATTACCTACCGATTGTGAACGTAGAAAATTTCAAAATTTTATTAAGTTTTGAAAATTTGAATTTGGGTCCATGAACACAATCGGTAAATAATAAGCATCACTTATTAACACAGTTTACTACCGATTATGGTAGTACCAAAGTTCGAAAATTTTAGGATTTTTCCA
Source organism: Papaver armeniacum (assembly GCA_023531295.1). NCBI lineage: Eukaryota > Viridiplantae > Streptophyta > Magnoliopsida > Ranunculales > Papaveraceae > Papaver > Papaver armeniacum. The sequence continues at coordinate 64,782 of JAJJWW010001088.1, read as the reverse complement.
AAAATTTCGAAAATTTCGAAAATTTTAGGATTTTTATCTACCATAATCGGTAGATAAAAATATATATTATCTACAAAATGTTTATTGGCCCCAAAATGAGATTTTTCCAAAATCCTAAAATTTTTCAAACTTTGGTACTACCATAATCGGTAGATAAAAATATATATTATCTACCGAATGTATATTGGCCCCAAAATGAAATTTTGCCAAAATCCTAAAATTTTCGAACTTTGATACTACCATAATCGGTAGATAAAAATATATATTATCTACCGAATGTATATTGGCCCCAAAATGAGATTTTGCCAAAATCCTAAAATTTTCGAACTTTGATACTACCATAATCGGTAGATAAAAATATATATTATCTACCGATTGTGCTTAATTTTTAGTGCAGAAAAAATAAATTTTTTGAATCAATAATAATCGGTAGATAAAAATCTATATTATCTACCGATTATGGATGATGTTCTTGGAATTACACTAGCAGAAACATAATCGGTAGATAACTATCTACTTTACCTACCGATTATGGTTGATGTTCTTCGTTTCTTAAGAACATCAACCATAATCGGTAGGTAAAATAGATAGTTATCTACCGATTATGTTTCTGCTAGTGTAATTCCAAGAACATCATCCATAATCGGTAGATAATATAGATTTTTATCTACCGATTATGGTAGAACCAAAATTCGCGAAGAAAAAAAAAAATTGCTAACAATAACTAAATATTTGGACAAGTGTGCCGCACATGGGTATGGCTTGGGTGTTCTGGCTTTCTCTACTTTAGGAGAACTTGGTGAGGATACTCTTGTTTTTTTCAAAAGTCTACGAAATTGTTTAGTGAGCAATGATGCTAGTAGCGGCTTAGGCGGTTTTATTTTTCATAGATTAGGCATTGCAATTCAAAGAGGAGTTGGAGCCCAGCTTGTTGCTAGGCTACCAACCAAAAGTTTTGTATAATAATTATTTTTATTATAGTATCTAAAAAAATAAAAAAAAATAACTAAATGTAAAGTAACTACCGAATTCATGTTTAATTTCCGATTATTAAAGGGCAATTTTGCCATTACGAAAAAAAAGGATAAGGGGTGAACTCAATTTAGGTTTGGGTGACCCTATTTTGTTTTATTGTTGGCCCCTAATTCCTTTTGAGTGGCCCCTAAATATGCCAGGTTTTTTAATCCTTTCTTTTATTAGTTTTTTTTTTTCTCTTTTCTTTCAAACTTGCTTTTTGAACGTAAAAGCATGGACTTTTTCCGTGCAAGAGCTTTGTGAACCCTCTTTTCACGGGTACACGTACGGTTTTGGGGCTCTCTCATAAACCAATCTTGTAAGCCCTAAAGTCTCTCAAATAATATTTATATACCTATCCTATTGAGTTGAACTGCTCACTCTAGGTTTTGTATTATCAATGGCGTGTTCTTCCTGCTCATGGGATTTTCCTGAAGACTTCGTCGATAATGGGGTATATTTCGAATTAGATAAAGAGAAGGGAACCTTAGTTCAAGTTGAAGGATCCTTTCCCCAATCTCCTGATTCCTATTCAGATATTGAGGAGGTTGAAGAGATTTTGACTGATGTAGTTCTTGACTTCCTAAATAAATTTGAGGATGCAAAGCAGCAACTTGTTGAGACAATGAAGTGTCTTGATGTGGTAAGAACTGAGTTGAAAAAGGTTAATTATGACCTTGTTCTGCTGAAAACCCGTGTTGAAGAACTTCCCAACAAGGATATTCTCTTCAAGGTTGCAGAGGATGTTGTTGTTCACAAGCTCGAAAATCTCAAGACTCATGAGGATCCAGAACCGTCCGTCTAATGTAAGCTCATGTACGGTTTTGGCATAGGAGTCTGTTTTTTTTTTTTGATTAGGTTTGTCTAGTAAATCTTCTATTTTTCTGTTTTTGTTGGAAGAATAACTAGAGTGTGGAATAGCCATTATTGTGATTACACATAGCTATGTCCAACGTTTTCATCTTCATGTTTTTAGATTTATTGGTTTAAACTCTAAATTTGTTTGGAAGATGATTTTTGCAGTATTAATCTTTATGGTTTTATATATTGCAATTGTTATGGGATATGTGTGTTTGCGTCCGTGAAATATGATTGTCCCATATCTTGTCAAAAGTAAAGTCTTTCGTATGTCGATATGCATGTATTGATAAAGAATGAATAGACTTTTGACAAATACAAAAGTTAAGCCTATATTGTCAATTTTTGATGGAAGATAGGTTAAAACCTTTTGTTTTCAAGGATTATGTCTATTATTTGTCGTTATGCAAATAGTGATGGAAAATAGAATGAATCCTTGTGTATTCTGCAGTAATTGATCTTCCATGATCCATTTTTTATATATTACTGTGAGGGTCCGTAATGTGTCTTATGTTGAGCACTAAACGACCAAGTTGATTATTTTATGATTAGCTTTGTTGTTGTTCCATAAGGTACTTTATGTCGAGCATTTTTGAACTAAATTAATCATCTTGTTTGGTTATTTAGTTATAACTCCATAAGTTTTTCTTATGTTTGAGCGTTTTTGACTGGGTTGATTATTTTCATGATTACCTTAGTCATTGCTCCATAGATTCTCTTATGTCGAGTATGACCAATTAAATTTATTACTTTTGTGATTAGTTTGGTTGTGTATTTTGATTAGATTAATTATGGGTTCTCTTGTGATTAATCTAATTGCGTGTTTCTAAGTCTCCATAAGTTCACTTATGTCGAGCATTATTGGTTAAATTAATCATAAATTTCTTGTGGTTAATTTAATATTTTGGATTCAAATTCATACTTGTATGTGATTTGTTATGTCCAAAGAAATCCTTCTTTTCTTTCGAAATTAAGGTTGCTCTTGTTGTTCTTTCGAGAATGACATATTATGGGGGAGAGTTCTTAATTGAACTTGTGCTTAATTGCCAAATCTTTGTGGGGAGTGCGGCTGTGGAATATTTGAGGGGTTGTCTTGTATCTTTAAACTCCTTGATGAATGCATTTAGCTTAGGCTTTATGATTGCATCTAAATAAGATGATATGTGTTCTTTCTTTTGGTCATGAAATGTCTCTTTCGGAAATTTCATTAGGATCCCGTTCTTGTACCTTTGCCAATTTTATTGACAAAAAGGGGGGGAATTAATATGTAGTTCACACTACAAATACATATGGTTTTCGGATCATTATGTAAGGGGGAGTGGTTTCCATGTGAGATGGAGTATTGACTAAGGGGGAGTGATACATATCACCATAGTATTATCGTTAAAGTTGTGATACAATTGAACTTTGAAGCTGTGTAATGATACTATGACACTGTATAACAATGATTGAGAACTATTGTTTTCTTGTTTTTATAGCTACGGATTTTCAACAACGATGATGCTAAACTTACAACCTTTGGGATCATTGGAGTACTTGGAAGTGGCGAAGATTTCGAGTAATATTGAAGATTAGGCATGTGGAATAGGATCTACAAAAGTTAATTTATTTATTTTTTGTATTCCATATGTATTAATAGTTTTGTCACTAAAATTGACAAAGGGGGAGATTGTTAGAGCATTGCTCGGTCGAACTCACATGCGTTGCTATCTCAAGCATGTTTTTCAATGTTAGTGATCAAAACTATAAGTCTTGATTTCTAGCCTACTATAGCTAAAGGTCTCGAACTAGGATAGAAAGTGTAGTTGAGCTCAAGAACTCCATGGCAATCATCATACAAGACGAAGGACTACTCAAGGAACTGGTGGAACTTCATCGACTAAAAGGTATGTGGAGACTTGAACTTATGTGTCACTCAAAAGTCTATTTACTCTATCTCTTATTCTTGAGACAAAAGTCGTTTTGACATAGACTTTCATTATACACATTTGTTATTTCGAGCCGAGTTTATCTCGCCTATCTATTTCTCGAAATATGTGTTGGTAAGCTTTTGCTTTAGCCAAATTCATCTTTACCTAGTGACGAATGTCATGTTATGTTTCAATCACTTTGAAAATTGCTCTGACGAAAAATGGTTTGTGAATAACGGTTATATAACGTTCTCTGAGAATGTTTCAATGATTGAAATGAGAGTTTAGATTACATAACCATTGGTAGGATATAAGCATTGTTGTGGAAACAAATATATGTATAAGTCCTTATTCCTTGAACCAAAGTTTGCGAACTTTGTTGATCAAGAGAAACGGAATGTGGCGTGAGCCAAGTCCGCGAACTGGCGGAAGTTCTCGACCCGAGAATTTATGCTGGAGTTTGTGAACTCCTTCCATGAGCTTAAGTCCGCGAACCCAGTCCGCGAACTTGAGTAGGTTATATCTAAAACCGGTTGTTCTTGAACTCATGTTTATATAAACTAAGGAATGCTTTTGCAAACCGTGGATATAAAGTTCATGAACCGATTCGAGTGAATCAAACCGTTTTTGCTTCGATTGTGTCTTGTATAATTACATAAGATCTAAGCAATTAAACAACTCTCTAACTAGTTCATTTGAGTCATTTGAACTAGTTATGGGGAAGAAGAATATGGTTGATATGAGAGTGGTCATACGGCTAACCATTTGGTTAACTATTGTTGAACCAACAAATGTTAATGTTTGGGAACGGTTACATAAACCCAAAATTGGACATTTCATTTGTGTGTAACAAGCTAAGGTTTCGATCCAACGGTTGAGAAATATTATCTTGAATCTAATCGGGTTTTCATCTAACGGTGAATATTGAATGCTTTGTTACCAAGCTAATATTGATTGCAAACCCTGATTTGAAAGACTATATAAGGGAGAACTCTAGCAACTGGGAAACCTAATCCCCATACCTTACGTGTGATACTAGTTGCATAAGGTAGAGTCATTTCTCCTTTAACCTTGGGTTTTCTTCTCTAAACCAGGTTAACGACTTAAAGACTTCATTGGGATTGTGAAGCCGGACCGATACTACTTTTCATGTAGTTGTGTGATCTGATCTTGATGTTTCTATCGTACGAGTACAATTGTAATAATTGGCTTGAGATTTCTATCTCCGATAGGCAAGATAAAAAGAAATCACAAACACTTCGTCTCATCGTTTGTGATTCCGCAATATCTTTTTTCGCAGCGTCGATTAAGATTATTGTGAGGTGATTGATAATAATAGGCTGTTCTTCTGGAAATAAGTCTGGGCTATCAATTGGTTCATGTTCACCTTGATTTATCAAAATACGGAACAAAAACTTGTAGGTATATTCGTGGGAGACTGTTAAGCGCATATTTTGCATACATTTAGTGTCGAATCCATGCTAGTAATTGCTATATATTCTTGTGAATTATTGTATATTACTCTTGTTTTCTATCTTATGTGTTTACTCAGGTGAATCATCCAAAGTCAATGGAATCGGGGTTGAAATGGCTCAAAAGGGGAAAGGACCGAGTTACAGAACTTCCTAGGTTGGGAAACCCCACCGTAGATGCACCGGGTTCAATAGAATTTTCAGAGTCAGAGTTACGGCGAGGAAAGCAAGCCGTATGCAAATCCAGGGAAGCTTACGGTTTGGAAAGCTTTCTCAACCAAACCGTAGGTACAAATTAGAAGACATGAAGGATTTGAACACACCATCTTGTAGAGGACGAAGATACAAAAAGAATGCAAAAAGAATGAGCTTAATCGGACGTCGGATGAAGAAGTTATGGCCAAAATGGTGAAGGAAAACAAAGGAGTAGATTCTGAAGCACCTACGGTTGGGAAACCCAACCGTACGTAAAGATCGGGGAACATTCGGTTGGGAAACCCAACCGTATCTGATTATAAAAGTTGCGAATTTGGGCTTCTAAATCAAGGAAAACGCGGTCCCGGAAGGATTCTAAACCATATAATTCGTGGGTATTATATAAGGAGAGCCCCAATACATTAAGAAGACACATCTCATATTATATTTTTTCTTCTTCATTAAAAACCTAGGGTTACCCCTTTAGGGGGAACCTATTCTTTTTAATCATGAGTTGCTAAACCTTTGTTGATTGAGGATGAATTCAATGTTCTAGCGTGAAGCTCTATTATTATACAAGTTTGTTCGGAGTTTTAATCACATCATCATTTGTTTTCACTATTTGATCTTTATGAGTAATTATTGGATTGATTTGGAGTGCACGCTAGATTGATTTACTAATTGTTCTATTGCTAGTATTGGGTTAGGAGATAAGTAATCGTCGAATAATTCATACACAAGTAGAAACTGCAAGACCTTGCAAGAGGATTCTGTGGAGAAATTGCGGGTGAATACAACACCAAGAAGTGGACCTTGAGCTAAGAGTTTAACTCACCGGGATCAACCTAATTCACAAAGCCTAAGTGTTCGATCGTATTACACCTTGAGTGAGCTACTACTTGGTGGTTCGGTTGGATAGAATCGATATTGGAGAGCTTCCGTATCCGTGGTAAAAGGAGTTTTGAGGATAGCACCGAGCTAGCCGCTTTCCTACGGTTGGTGATGAATGGTTCTAACGAAGATAGATAAGTATACTAATCCAGTTATCGCTTGGTAACGGCGAAGGATTGCTTGATCATCTCTTTCTTTTATTCATTATTCTTTCTATTTTACTTTAATCAAACAATCCCCCTTGTCTTTTATTATTTTGCTGAACTAAATAACATATCAATTACACAGCTCTCTGTGGGAACGATCCTTACTACTGCTATATTATTTATTTAATTAGTGGGAAATATCTTGATTAATTTGTTGTGGTTACGACACGCATCAAAGACAGATTTATCTATTACCGTAGACTTTTCTGTGTGATACAGATTTGTTTATTAAAGTCTCCGACTTTGGGTCGTAGCAACTCTTAGTTAAGGGTGAGATCAGCTAAGGGAATCAAGTACGTAGCATCCTGCTGGGATCAGAGGCGTAGGAGCATAACTGTACCTTGGATCAGTGTGAGATTGATTGGGGTTCAACTACAGTCCAGACCGAAGTTAATTTGGAGTAGACTAGTGTCTGTAACGGCTTAATACAGTGTGTGTTCAATCTGGACTAGGTCCCGGGGTTTTTCTGTATTTGCGGTTTCCTCGTTAACAAAACTCTGGTGTCTGTGTTATTTCTATTCCGCATTATATTTGTTTACATAATTGAAATATCACAGGTTGTGCGTTGTTCAATCAATTAGAATATCCGACATTTTGGTTGTTGATTTAAATTGATTGACACTTGGATATTGGTCTTTAGTACCATCCAAGTTATCTCTCTTTGATAAAGACTCGCAGATTTATATTTGCTTGAGTATATATCAAATCGAGAGATTGAGATATAAACTCTTTGATATACTTTTTGTCTAGATTGATTCTGACTATCTAGTTGATTCTCTAGAAAGTATATTGGAGTTTGTCCATACAGATTGCTAGGCGAAATATTGGGTGTGGTTGTTGTACCCCCGCTTTTTCAGGTGTTGAGGAATTCACACGTCTCAACACCAAGAAGAGGGTGTGTTGAGGAAGCATGCCTAGCAACACAGTGGTGAGTGTTGAGGAATTTGCACGTCTCAACACTAAGAGAAAGGATGTGTTGAGGCAGCATGCCTGGCAACACAATAGTGGTGTTGAGGAATTTGCACGTCTCAACACCAAGAAGACGGTGTGTTGAGGAAGCATGCCTAGCAACAGAGTGGTGAGTGTTGAGGAATTTGCACGTCTCAACACTAAGAGAATTGATGTGTTGAGGCAGTATGCCTGGCAACACAATAGTGGTGTTGAGGAATTTGCACGTCTCAACACCAAGAAGAGGGTGTGTTGAGGAAGCATGCCTAGCAACACAGTGGTGAGTGTTGAGGAATTTGCATGTCTCAACACTAAGATATTTAAAATTTATTGAATATACCTAATAGACATAAGACATTTAGTTTGAGGATAGTTACTTAGCTCTGTCTCCGCTAGGTAAGTCCTTTGCGCATGATTGGGCTTTGGGTATTTTAGGCTCCCCCATGAGTGAGCAGCATCAAGCGTTAGTGATGACATCAGGATGCCGACGGGTTGATAGACGGACAAAAGTCCCCAGGTCTTTGATAGGATGAAACAAATGGTGGCCACAACTATGAACCTTGGCTGGCTGCGATCATGATCCTTGATAGGGAGGAGTGTGGTGGATACGGGAACGAACCTTGGAAGGAAGGAGTGTTGAAGCGGTTTCGGAACCTGGAGAGGACGTTGAAGCTTATGGAGCAGAACGCCGAAGCTTCGGCTTCGGATCTGGGAGAGGATGTTGAGGCTTCGGCTATGGATCCTGGAGCAGCTTATGGAGAGAACGTTGAAGCGGAGCGGTCGCTAGAGCGAACGTTGAAGCGGAGCGACTTCGTGAGAGAATGTTGAAGCGGAGCGACTTCTAGAGACAAGCTTGGGAGCGTCTCTTGGAGAGAATTCCAGTGAAATCGCCATTAACCCTTGATTTCGAAAAACAAGTTGATATGTGTTTATGGCATATATGAAGACGGCACACAAATAATGCTGGTCGGCAAGTCGTGGTTTTCTCCTCATGGGAAAGAATACGCTTCTTCTGTTTGATTTTCCCTTGCAACTCTCAGAGTCTTGACGGTTACAATGTTGAAGTTGGAGACCAAATCAATCAGCGTGTTGTAAAACTCAACATAATTCAAGTGAACAGTGGTTAGGAGTCCCCAATTCCATCTATCAATCGTTTTTTTCAGGAGAGGTTGGGGTTTGGGAACGGCTTCGCTGGCTGGAAACAGCTGCTTTCCTGATACAGTGCGGTTGAGGGCTGCAGATATGTCTTGACGCTGCACCTTGGAGAAATACAGAATCTCACATAAATGTTTCATCATAGACTGCGCGATTTTGTGGACGGAGTCCCAAGAAATCATGCAGCTCCTGACGGGAAGAGGCTCTCCGTGAACTCAGGAGGGTTGCTGATTTTCTTTGCGTCGATTTTGAAGAAGTCGTTCGTGATCTTCACGTGTGATGAAATTGGATTGCTGATTCTTTTCTACTGGGCGTTCAGGAGCAACACGAGCCCCTTCATCTAGAGAGGCGCGTCCTACTGAAGTGCTTGCGCCGGATGTTAAAAGTATTCTTTGTCAGCTCCATTTGGGGTTGACGTGACTCTTGTGGTAGCCGCTCCGTTAGTGTCTTGAGGAAGATAGGTATATCTTTCTGAGTTGTAGCCATGTCTGTCTGAGCCTTATAAGAACCTTTTGTCTTTCCATCAAATCAACAGTGGTAAGAGGAGGTTGGCTTCCTCTGGCTCCTCCAGTCTCTCGTCCCGGTGGTGGAGTGGCGGCGACTTTGGTGACAACTGGCGGTGGCACGCTGGAAGAAATATTGGGAGTAGCGGCGGCCCTGGCTCTGGTTATAGGAGGTGTCACGCCAGAGGGGATGCTTTCAGTGTTGCTGGTGTTGGCGCTAGAGGGTGTAACACCATATGATGTGTTGACTGCGCTTGCAGAGGATATATTGGTGTTGGTCATTCCCTCTTGCTCTCGTTGGATACATCTACATACTATGTCTGCATCGTTGTTGGTGGGGGCACAAATTTCAGACAAGGATTCAACATTTTGTGCCATCTCTGAAATTGGTGGCGTTCTCCGAGCGAATGTTTGCTGGATCTTGCTACATCCGGTTCGCCATACTCTTTAAAAGACAAAACATCTCATTTTGCGGCTTGACAATATCAGCTCGATTTGCGGCAACATCTTCTAATATTTTTGCCATGCCTTCCATAGTGATTGGATTTCGAACATCGCGCTTTGGAAGTGCTTCGGATGGCCGGGGTAACTCCTGAAGCGGAAGGTTGGGATTGGTGATTGATAGATGATTGCTTCTTACAAGAGTTTTGGATTATTTTTGGAATAATTGCCTTTTGATCAATCAGTATGTCAAAATTTGACTTGCGAATGTAAGTAGCAAAATCATTCGGGAAAATTACGGAACCGTGAATGTGTGAGAAAGGGAAAGATATGAAATCTTGGGATGATTGGGTTATTGGCTTCCATTGTAGATGTGAAAACCCAAACAATAGATCGTGTAAACATTGTCTGGCAAAACTTACTCGCTTTAGATCCTTTCACCAATACCGAATCTTCAGGGAGTAAATCCGAGTCTTTATGTAACGCCCTCCTTGCCACGAAAAGTCCCCTGTCATTCTTTATTGTCCGTGAAACATCTTCATGTCGATCCGCGGTAAGGCGGAGAGTCTCTAGTCCCCAGATGTAATTCTCCTGAATCCATCTTTTCTTGGACAATGCGCTTCAAAGCATGGCATTCACTGGTAGGATGATGGAAACGAGAGTTGAATTTGCAACCGAGACATTAATCTCCCACTGTGGTCGCCAATTGTTTGTGGGTGAAAACCGTTTCTGCTGATTTTGGTAATTTCGGGTGTGTGGGTGAGAAACGAATCTAAACCCTAAACAATGTACTGCACGAGAGTACTTTTTGATTCGAGAGATCAATCTGTACAATCCTGGTCTAAACCAAGAAATGGCCGTTCCAGTCTTGCTTTGGTCACAAAGTGAAGGAGAAGGGTTGGTCTTAGGGAGGGAAGCGAAGAGAGTGTTGAGACCAGAATCGTTGATTCTGAAGGTGTGGTTTGTTTTATGACTTGTATCGGAAGTAGAACTGGTTAGCAGAATGGAAAGCTACCAAGTGATTTGATGTAGGACATCTGTTAGATTTAGGATTTATATTTTTATTATTAATTATTATTACTAATTTAGGTAATTCTTATTTCGAGAATTTATTTAATTTTAGAAGTTATTTAATTTTAGAATTACTTTGATTACAAGTTAGGGTTCTTAGAAGTAGAGTTAAAAGTCTTCCTTATAAATATGAGACAAGTCTTTTGTAATACAACAGATGATTATAAACCAATATTGAGATTTCTCAACTATTCTCCTACTTTACTATCAAAATTCTTTATTCACGCTTCTGTTCTGCATTAAGTGGCATCACGAGCTTCGGATTCGATCCTCTTATTCTTTTCTTCTAAATTTTCTTTACCCTTTCGTCATTCTCTACCTATCGAGATCTCCGCATCTCTTCTTCTAAACCATTATCAACTATACTTTTATTTTTCAATTACCCAAAACAAAAACAAAAAAACAAATTTGTTGTATCTACCACGTCTGTCAATGCTTCACAAAATCCTTACCATCATCTCAACATCACCTGCGTCCCACTTCTTTCTTTTCCATCTATTACCACCCATCGTTCTATATCACCGGTCAATCATTAGCCAATCCCCACACTCCTGTCCCTCCAAACTCCACATTCCGTCGAATCAGTTTTGGTTAACCACCGATCCCTTTGCAACGAAGCCCAAACATTAACCTAGGCCCACTACTCCATCAAGCTTACAATCACGTCAGACTCCCTATACTGTTTCCAAAAATTGAACAATTTAAACAATTAATCCCGTATTTTTGTAAACCAAGGGTCTAAGCTATCAAGCACTGTCATGTTTAATTTCTATTTAGATCATGTCAATTTTGATGACGTGTTCCGTGAAATTGTGGATTTACAAAAGGAAAATTATTGTCGACTCGCAAAATTAAAGATTATGTTAGATCAATTGGATTCTTCAAAGCTCGATATCATCGATGAGGTTACTCCTCCAACAATACAGGTCCCGACACCAATATTTTCTTCGCCAATAATAAAATCACCGTTAATACCTACTTTGCAGGTTTCTAATGTTAATCAATTTGTTCCTGTTGCTGAAGATCAAAAACCATCCACAAAGATTTTTATTGGTCAAAAGTACTGTGAAATAATTACTACTCCAGTTGTTACCAATATCGACATCGACTTTTGTGCTCAACGATTTATTATATGGTGTTTTAGGCTACGATTATTAACTTACTCTAAGTATATTATTTGTTGGACTGGTCGTTTGCAATATCTACTGAACTCGAAGACGACTTCTTTTCAAGATGGCGGGCCTGATGTAGGACATCTGTTAGATTTAGGATTTATATTTTTATTATTAATTATTATTATTTTAGGTAATTCTTATTTCTAGAATTTATTTAATTTTAGAAGTTATTTAATTTTAGAATTACTTTGATTACATTGAGTTAGGATGTTCTTGGAATCGAAAATGTAGAGTTAAAAGTCTTCCCTATAAATATGAGACAAGTCCTTTGTAATAAAACATGATGCTTGCCACGAAATCGGTGGTTATTCATTACGTTGGTCTTGCATGATTATAAACCAATATTGAGATTTCTCAACTATTCTCCTACATTACTATCAAAATTCTTTATTCACGCTTTGTTTGTTCGCATTTCTCTCATGATTTATATGAGAATTGGACTCAAATTTGGAAAGAGAAGGTGGAAGAGTTGAGAAAAGCTTGGATTTGGAAATTGAGTTGCAAAAGGAAAAGGGATTCTAAAAACTTGTTGTTTGGTGAAAATTAGTGTGAATTTGAAAATTCTTCTTTATTATTATTACAAGTCATATTGAAACGTTCTTAACATATGATTTAAGTTTTGTTTTCAAATTCTATCTTGAAGTTTTTTCACATCGTTTGTTTTTAGGAAGTGGAAATGATTGAGTGGTGGAAGAATATAATTGTTTCTTGACTCTTTACATAAGTAGCAAACACGTGGGAGACCATTGTACGGAGGGATTCCGCGCAAGTGGACCTTGAAACTCTAACTACTAATATCAACCTAAGAAATTCGTTATGCATGATGCAAAGAAATTACTTCAAACTGTACAACCTGTTATTCTAGGTGGCTTGGTAATTAGAAATGGTCTCGATTTATTGACGAGCATGATGAGGGTTTAAGTAACGAAGAAGGATTCCTTGAAGTGAACTAGATCTCTTGCTCCTCGTGGGAACGAACTTGACTTCCATTATATTATTTTTAATTGAGTGGAAATTTTTGAATTAATTTGATTGCACCTACGACACGCATCAAATTTTTTGTTAATTTGCTTTTTTTAGTTGTTTTTATTTTTTCTTTTTGCTTTATTCTTGTTCTTTACCGTATCTAACTTAGTTTGTGGGAATCTTGTTTGGTGTTATACCTTTGGTGAATGCTTAAAGGGGGTAGACCGAGTAACATTCGTGATTCGGACAAAGAGGAAGAAACAATGGTTGATCGTACACTCAAGGACCTAGCTTCTCACAAGCTTGATACACAACAATGGTGTATCCAAACTAACTCAACCTTCAAATCAAGCCGGGTTGATTAGAGAGTTACCAAAGTTCCATGGCATGGTGAATGAGGACCCAAACAAACATCTTATGGACTTCTATGCCATTACGCTTCCATGATATTTTCCCGCATCCAAAGCTACTCAAATTAGCAAGGAGATTTGTGGATTGAAACAACAAGAAGGAAATGAATTGTTTACAAGCTCTCCACTCAAGTGATAGGTCTCTTCTTGACGCCGCGGGTAATTTTCACCACCACTAATTGTCCATGGAGACAATTTCAAAGGATGGCCAATTATTCCGGATGGTGAGACCGAACAAGTGACACTTTCTTCCAATACCTATAATCCCGGTTGGAAGGATCATCCCAACTTTAGTTATGCAAACACGGGCATTGTTTCCAACCTCAACAACAAGGTGGTTCTCAACAATTCAACCACAACAAGTCAAGGAACCTTCAATTGATGATAAGCTTAATGTCATGATGCAAGGTATTACGTCATTGTTTCAACAAAATCAACAAAAGACCGATTCGGCTATCAAGGATTTACACACTCAAATGGGACAATTGACCAATACCCTATTAAAATCTCAAGTATTCCCACAACCATTTGTGACATGTTTGATGTCTGGAGGGTCCAAGTCATCATGAGGAAGTTAGTTTCAATAACAAGGGAAAACGTTCAACACCAACCGATCAATCCAAGGAACCGGTTTCTACTTTCACTATCCTTTTCCTAGTCGGCAAATCCAAGAAAGAAGCTCAAACAAGTCAATCTTCAAGAAGATTGAAATCAACATCCCATTCATTGAGGCTATTAAGACAATTCCAAGGTAAAATGAAGGAATTATGCATGTGATAATGCTATTAGGATTGCCTTGGTTGGTTTCACCCAATTACTATTGGTAAACTTTGAACCACAAGTCCATTAGTGTGATGTCGGCCAAATATATGACTCCTTGAATCTTGGACCTTTGAAAGAGACAAAGTTATTATCCAATGAAACAAGTCTAACATATATCCTAAGGGGCTTGTAGATTACATCTCATGAGGAAGGGTAGCCATTGGTTATGGACACATCTTTGTTGTGTAACAAAGTGGCGCACTTTAACATATTTGCGTAGTGATGGTTCCGTAGATGGGATTCATTAGCGCAACAAATGGTCATCGATTGCATCTCATGAGGGACTTGCCGTAAGTCCGTCAGTTCAGTGGCGAACTTGGATGGCTGAGATTGCATCTCATGAGGAAGAGTGGCCATCGATTATGGCCGCATCTTGTTGTATAGCGAAGTGGCGCCATTGGCATAGTAGCGCCTGGTGGAGCCATGGCATAGCGGCATGCTAATGGCGTAGCCGCGGCATAGCGGCATGCTAGTAGTCGTGGCATAGCGGCATGCCAGTGGCGTGGCATAGCAGCATACTAGTAGCCATGGCATGACGGCATGCCAGTGGCGTTGTGGCATGGCCAAATCTAGGATTTGGCACCGTGGTAAGAATTAGGGCTTGGCAGTGTGGCCAAGGCTAGGATTTGGCGTCGTGGTAATAATTAGGCCTTAAAGGCGTGGCCAAGGCTAGGTTTTGGCGCCGTGGTAAGAATTAGGGCTTAACGGCGTGGCCAAGGCTAGGTTTTGGCGTCGTGGTAAGAATTAGGGCTTAACGGCGTGGCCAAGGCTAGGTTTTGGCGCCGTGGTAAGAATTAGGGCTTGGCGGCGTGGCCAAGGCTAGGTTTTGGCGCCGTGGTAAGACTTAGGGCTTGGCGGCATGGCCAAGGCTAGGTTTTGGCGCCATGGTAAGAATTAGGGCTTGGCGGCGTGGCCAAGGCTAGGATTTGGCGTCGTGGTAAGAATTAGGGCCTGGCGGCGTGGCCAAGGCTAGGATTTGGCGCCGTGGTAAGAATTAGGGCTTGGGGGCGTGGCCAAGGCTAGGTTTTGGCGCCGTGGTAAGAATTAGGGCTTGGCGGCGTGGCCAAGGCTAAAGTGGCATGCTACCGCGGCAGAGTGGCATGTTGGCATGCCGGTCAATATGTTGTTGTGGTAAGGCGCGTTTGGCTTGCCAGTTAGTATGGTGGCGCGGCAGGGTGCGTTTGGACTTTAATGTATGGTGGCAAGTTTGGAGCGACTTGATTGGCCGAGGAAAGGGGTCAGCCAAACATAAGGCGCGGCTACACTTCTGGTGAAAGTGTGGCGGCTTTAGAGCGACCTGATTGGTCGATTAAAAGAGGTCCGGCCAATCATGGGCGTGGATACACTTCTGGTGAGAGTGTGGCGGCTTTAGAGCGACCTGATTGGTCGATGGGAAGTGGGGCCGGCGAGTATGGGCCCAACCACAACTTATGTGCGCGTGGATAATTTGAGGCGACACGATTGGTCGAGAGAAATATGGCCGGTTTAGGAAGGGGTGTGGCCAATGACAAGTGGCGCCAGTTGGCCTAAGGTATGGCCATGCCTCCCTTTGTTGTTGCGGCTCCATGTTTTCTGATTCTGGGCAAGGTTTTGCACCTGCTAATTCATGGCGGATTGATTACCTAGTTCGCCTAGGCTTAATTTCGACAAGCAAGGTCTGATATAATGTGCGAGGCGCAAAACCCTGACTTCTGCAAGTTAGTCAGGGCAATTGATTGAACTTTATGTGTTGACACAGAGTTCTTTTAAGTTCATTGCCAGAGAGCAGCATGCTTTTCTGATTGAATACCTTATGCAAAGACCTTATCCTTGATATTTGGAAATTCGTGCTACTCTGCTGCGAGCGAACACAAATCGTCATGCCATATCAACATTAAGGGTTCAGCCGGAGAACATAGCATAAAAGGCATTCAAAGGAACTTATATTAAGTGAATATAGGTGAGGCGCCGAAATTTACAGAACATCTGGGATGGTTGCTACATTCGCTAGTCTGGATAAATTTCATGTAAGTATATTGAACGGCTCAATAAATATGCCAGTGGAGAGGTTAGCACTCACGACACCGTTTCCTTACAGAGTAACGTCACATGTAAGGTTTTACGATTTCAACCCTAAGCTAAAAACCACCATCAACACCTACATGTGAGGGAGTCGACTGAACATCTCAGCCATTTGCGGGAATTTCGCCCACATCTGCCTTTCTTTCCCATGACGACTAGAAACGGGCAAATCAAAAATTTCACTGCACAACTTTCTACTTTATACAACTTTTTTCGCTCGATCGCAGCTATAAAAAAGAGCCCAACCACGTTTTGATATAGTTGTTTTATCTTAAGTAGAATCAATTCTTTTCTGTTGGATTCTTGGAGAAGCAGTTTCATCGCTGAGTGCTTCAACTGGTCTAGTTACTTGGTCTACTTAGTTAGCTTAGCCGGGAGAAGCTGAACCCTATTCTAATCTCTGATTGGATTAGATCCTTTATCTTCGTCTCTTTTTTTCCCATTTTGTTCTCAATTTGTTTAAAAGATTGAAGAGCCTTTCTTGATATCGGCCAGGGACCAACAACATATAGCATACTATGGTTTAGTTATTGAAGCTTCGTCTGTTAAGCCTACGCAAGTGGATTCTGATCCTGAAGTTGATGATGTAATTGATACTAAAAATCTGGGGAAACCTTCTCCTTTTAACTCTTCCATGAAAAATCCAGCGGCGAAAGAAGTATAGGATAACGATGGGAAATTTAGCTGGCGATGATCACATCTTTCCGTCTTGCAATAAGATCTCGCTCACTTTCATCGTCAGATAAGAACTAATGAAGTGAATTCAGTAAACTCATCGTTGCCTTCGCTCCGCATGTCCCAGATGAGATGGGTGTGTTGCCCCACGGAAGAGGGTGGTGGTTTGGTGGTATAACATCATCCAATTCCGTACCATAACTTCGTAGTCACGAGTGAGTCCTCAAACCCACCATTGAAGTCGACTAACCCATGCTTCCATTGATTCTCGTCTCTTTCATTTCCCAAGATCGCCCAATTTCCATCTAGTCTTAGAGTTGCTGAGTTCTGAGTTAGTTGCTAGCTTTACTGAGTTAGTAGGACCAGTTCCTATTATACCACCTAGCCTAAACCCAATAAACATAGTCTTTCTTTTCTTTGTTGATTACGATCAATGAAATTTCCCATGTTACACTAAGTTACTGACGGATGTATGCATGCGGTTCGAGAACACTTTGGGGTGAACACCCATCCGAACAACTCCAACAATAAAAGGTTGTGATCCCGATGAAGATCGAAAACGAGAGACCCAAAGTGAAGAGGAAATGATTTGTCACTGTGAAGCTATAAGGTATCATATTCTGTAGATTACGAAATAATGAAAAAGTAAAAGTGACCTGAGATGAGTCCTATACATGTCCCCCTACTTCACCCAACCTTGGCGCAAGACCCAATTCAATGAGCTTGCTCTGCTACACTGTCATTTCTTCATTATAGATTTAGATATTCTTTGAACTGTGGGACCAGTCAGGCATATCTTTTCGCTTTAAAAGTCTGAAAGATACGGGGCAAGGACAGACCCGGTAATCCTTATGAGTCGAAACATCTATATATATAAACAAATATAAGATGTAGTGTTTTGCGTCAGCCTTTGATCTCGAAGAGCCAGAAGTTCCAAAACACAACAAGCCTACCCATCATCAAAGCAAAGCCCATGCAAGAATGACCTCGCCACCCTTGGATGGTTTTTTGGGATCAATAATCTCCTTACAACCTTCCTTCTGTTAGATCATAGCTCGGTTGAACCCACCAAGCGTTGGTATGTCATATTTTAGTGAACCAAAACTCATTTAAAGAGTCGCTTGATTATTTACTAGAGTTAACTTCGTATATGTTAGCTTGAAAGTATTAGGATATGAGATATTACAAGTATTACGTGAAGACTTGAAGAATGTGAAGAAGTAAGGAGCTACAACGATGACATCATCCTTCCACTTGAGGTTAGTAATATTTGACTTGAAATGTTTCATTCCCTAACGTATCTCTTTCAAGTCGTGCATATTGAAAACATAACTGCGAAGCTATGAATGATTATACTCTAGTTAGACGTAGTATTAAGGAATACAATACGAAGTATAACACTTATCTTTTGAACTTCGTATATAAGACATCAACATAATCGTTTGAATGCTATTTTGATTATGTATGGGTATGAGGTGAAGATTTCATCCTAGGAAACAATGTTTTACGTTCGTTTAAAGGAAGTACATTCATAAACTTGTTTTGTGAATCGAAAGGGAAATCGCTAGGCTTATTGATCCTTGTAAGAGGTGCAACCGATCACAAAAAGGGAATCGATCCTTGTAAGAGGTGCATCAAGTTTCTAGTTATTGGGAACCGATCCTATGAACATGTGCAACACGTTTTTAGTTATTGGGAACCGATCCTATGGACATGTGCACCAAATACAAGTTAAATACCATATATATGTGGGAACCGATCCTAGTACCTAGTTAACCAACTTTTGGTAACTAGCGTGACTAATTCTAGTACCCACATGGAGGTAGAACCGAAACTTGTTTTGGTAGAACCGTGAAACCCATGTTTGGTGATTTGTTAGGATAATCAATCACATAGTTCTTGGAAGTCAGATGAACTAATTCTAAACTTGTCTGGAAGTGTGGAAAATCGGTTCCAAGATTGTAAGTATGAAAAATGACTTACAAAGTAAAGATGTCGACATAGTTTGAACATGTGCAGTAACGCTTATCTTGTATTGTTCAAAGATATTCCTTAATAGCTAAAGGAGAATCTCGGATTGAAATAAATTGAGAATCTTTTAATTAAGGTTTTTAGTTTTATATGCTTTTAATTTCCAGCAATTAAAACGCATATCTTTATAAAATAAAAATTGGTAATGTGCATTTACTAATTGGAGATTTTCTACTGAGATTTCGGTCAATATTTGGACAAA
This sequence comes from Papaver armeniacum, assembly GCA_023531295.1. NCBI lineage: Eukaryota > Viridiplantae > Streptophyta > Magnoliopsida > Ranunculales > Papaveraceae > Papaver > Papaver armeniacum. The sequence goes on along the minus strand of JAJJWW010001088.1, from coordinate 45,776 downwards.
GCATTTCCAGGAATTATGGAAACCGAATTTGGAAATATATTGCATATCTTGAGAATATTTTCGGTTTTGGAAATTCCTTGGTGTCCAAACTTCCTTGGTCTATAAATATTGAAGTTTGCATTTCAAGCAAACCAATCCTCAGAGCCAGCAAAACTACCTAGTTGTGTTGTTAATGGTGGAGCCGCCTATTCGGAGAGGAAAGTAACCTAATTAGGCGAAATCTCTTACGGCCGCTCGGTTTAAAGACTTCTTTAGGATTGAGAAGCTCTATTAGTACCGGTGGTGGGAAACTAGATAATTGTAGTTTATTATTAGTTTTCGATTGATTTGATTGACTAACGGTTGTTGAACTTTGATTGCACCTAGTTTGTTTATGCTTGAGAATCTTCTCTTCTGATATAAGATTCACTCAAACTAGATCGAAGTTTCGACGGGCATCTTTAGACTGTTTGTAGATCTAAAGTCGTCTTGTGATAATCCATTGTTAACAGACTCCGTTCTGTGTATGATTGATCACAAGAGATTCAAGTTTATTGTGTGCAGGTGTTTATTTAAGATCTAAGAAGATTTGAAGACGAAGAAGAATTCTGATTTGGGTTCATAATCTTTGGTGTGCACAATACTTGTTTCGGCTGGAAAAGGATCCAACTATAATCGGTTTATCTTTATGATAGATTTGATTGATTAGTTGAGTAGATCGACATCAATACAATTCTTTGTGATTCAAAGTATTGATTGCAAAATCTTAACAATTACTTTGGCAGTTGTTGATAAGATAAATCTAAGGACCTGACAAAGGAGTATATTGGGATAAACGAAAGAGCCTTTTGTCGAACTCATATCACTTGATTGAAAAGAGTTGTTACTGAACATATTTGTTTTTCCTTTACTGTTTGGAATACGAACCAAAGGAATTGTTCCAAGTGCGTGACTTACTGCAAGTTGGAGGCGCAGGGATACAGACGGAACTAGGTGAACTATAGGTTTAGTTGCTTGGTCTCAACTATACGAAGTTGGTTTATATTTTGTATAGCGGCTTAATCCTGAGAGTATTCAATTCTGAAAAAGGTCCCGGGGTTTTTCTGCATTTGCGGTTTCCTCGTTAACAAAATCTTGTTGTGTCTTTTACTTTTCTATTTCCGAAATTATAATTGTTTTATTATAATTAGAAGTAAAGTACACAAACGTTAATTCCTATTTACTTGATAGCAATCCTATTGTGTTTGGTTAAGTCCGAACCTTTTATCAAGTAAACATACTTCGTTGTTGTATTATCTCGATCTTGAATCCATAGTCAATCACACAAGTTATCTTGTTGTCGTATTGTCTCGATCTCGTATCCATAGATGATCACACGAAGTGTGAACCGATTAGTTATATTGTCTCGACTCAGTCCATAGACAATCACTTTCGGAGAAATGACTTATAGGTGGAAAAGTTTTTGATTGAGGTATATTTGGGTACCCTCGTCTTTTCACCTTCTTTATGTCAAAGACCAGAAGCTACGCATACATTCTCATTGGGTTTCAATTGTTCTTAACTGCGATGGCTATTCATGTAAGTCTTCGGGTTGCACCTCCAGATCTTCAACAAGGTGTAAATTCTCGTATTCTATATGTACATGTTCCTGCGGCTTGGATGATAAACGAGAGCTACAAATCTCGAAATGAAAGCATTCAACCAGCAGGAGAGAGACGAAGTCACTCGAACAACCAAGGCATCAAGGACAAAACGCCTCAGTTGAAAGAGCAGGCTTCTACACTTCTAAGCAGGAAAATATGAGAAAGAGCAATGAGAATTTACTTAGGTAATGTAATTTTCTTTCGTACATATCTTCCTCTTTATCCCGTTGCTGTCGTTTCTGCAAATCTCCGGTTGGTAACCAAGAAACTCTATTTAGTCGAGGAAGCTCTTTATTTGTTCGTACTTGAAGTGATATGTCGCTATCAATCATAATAAGGTCCTTTGTTGGATGCTCCTCCTGGATTTAGGGACTCTTGTTTGTTATGTGCCTTGGAACTTATGTGTTAGGTCCCTCATCGCTTAGATCATCAGTTGGAGAAAGTTAAAAAGTTTCGGGTGATCGTGAAATGACAGACGAAAGGGACAAAAAATGCTTCACCTCGCGTCTAAGTTTGGGTATATCGAGATTTGAACCTGCGACCGTGGAAAAAAAGGATATGCTTGCGTGTTGTAACTGTAGGGGCTTACCTTTACTTTAGTGGAGGAGATGATCTAGCGAATCAGGAGCGCATTTCTTATTGATTCCTGGACTTGGATCTAATTTATTCTTAATTAGACGTCGCTACGTTCTTCCCAAGGACTCACAGAATCGAAATAGCGAAATTCTTGGGTCATCTCAATGGGTTCAGAAACCACACGTTTCTCTTGATCATCATTGTGGTGTTGATCCACAGCGTGCAAGCAGTACCACCACTTGACGCGGGTGCTAGAGTTAGTGTAGATGGCTACTAACCTAAGGGCTCTGAGAGTAAAGTTTGAAACCGTTTTCAAAGTAGTATAAACAAGGCCTTATCGCAAATTGATTCCTGAATCGAAACCTTCGACCAACCACAACACCGCTCAATTCCTGGGGTCAGCCCTTACTCTAACATTATTATAGGGGTCTGGAGTTCGAGACAAAGAAATATCAAGGGATAGGTGGTCACAAGTTTTGAGGGGTCAGTATAGGCGTCCGCTAATGAGAGAAACCACGCAAAAGGAGCGAATGGGATTTCTTGAACCGAAGGAACAAAGCGGGCGAGTCTAGGGGGAAACTACTCCGTTCTATAACGAGTAGAGGAAGCAGTTGCAGAGGAAAAATAATTGCTTTGACCATCGAACCAGGCCCGAAAGAGATGTCTCTTCTTTCCCACACCCTTGAATACCTAGTTCGGATGACAGATCGGTGAGAGTCCTAGAGCTTGGATTCTTTAGGGGGTTTAACACATTTGATGCTGGATAGCTGGACGGTCCACATTTGCTTGACTTGGGGGCATAAAAGAGACATCTAGATTGCTCGTCCTGATTGGATGGGATTTATCTCCGTGCATCTATTTCACCAGTCGACTAGACCTCTATTTCTTTCTTGCTCCATCTTGGCTTTGGATGGTCGGGCAATCCTTGGTCGAGAAAATCTATGACTTCGTACTGAACCTGGTAAACGAGCAGAATGGAGGTTTGTCTGGCAATTGAAGCTTCTTCAGCCAAAAACAATACACAAGTGGGGCATGCACTATGAGCAAGCTGTGCTACCTTCCTGCTTGGGCTAAATGGGGTTCTACCGGGAAAGCATAGATTTTTGAGTTTTCGCCATTGATTACTGGTCGTGCCGCTGGAATGGAATGAGATAAGAATTTCTGGAGATCTTATCAATCTAGGATCAAGAAATTACACGAGTAACATTAACTAACACCCTATGCCTTTCGGTAGCAATTGGGATTGACATGCACTCCAACTTCCGCTTAGAAACACAAATAACTAACTAGCCCACTTTCTAGAGGGTTTCGTCTATTACAGAAGAACATCTACCAACAATCTAATGGTAGCTCGATTCCACCAGCTAGAGGATTTGTTTATCATAGGCAAACTCGATTCTTGATTAAATTTCGACTGCTCGAAGTGGGTCAGAAAGATAGTCAAAGGATATCTCGAGCAGGGCATTCATCCAAGTTTTGGCTGGCACTACCACTCTATTGTCCACTTCTAATAAACGTGATTGACCCAAATCTGAATCATCTTCTGGAATCATATGGTTGTCAAAAGTGAGTGAGTGCTCATCCGAACTGTTATAGTCCGAATACTCATAGATTTCTGCTTTCATTTCATCGGAATGGAGCACTGAGTTACTTACGGTCTTCAGCAACAAACCCACCCTTGAAGTCGACTAACCCCTGCTTTCATTGATTCTCGTCTCTTTCATTTCCCTACTGAACCTCTCTTTATTCTTACACATGAATGCAGGAATCGAAGAAATGATGGCAGATTATGTTCACGTTCGTTGCCTAGGTTAGACCTTCGGAATACTCAAGAAGGGGATTTTGCTCTACTCCCGCAAACCGTTGTGGAATTAGACTGCTACTTTTTTATAGGGTCGAGATGTGGTAGTCAGAGATCTAGAATCTTTATTCACTTGGGCTTTACGGAACTGTACTCTTACTAAATTCTAAATAACATCAAAGTGTTGCAACTCGTAGAAAGAGACCCCCTAAAAAAGAAAGGAATGCGACTTGACTATGCCTTTCATTGCTGAGTGATCGCTTGCTATCTGGAGTAATTTCATAGATAGGTACTCATTAGCTTTCGAAGATCGAGATGGGAACTCAATGCCACGAGCAACAATACTCTAACCGCTGAGTCAATTAGGTCCTTACTATAAAAAGTAAGCGATTCAACAACCTTGTGAGCCAAGTCAAAGAAAAGAGACCTATGAGAGCCACGGGCAAACCAAGAGAGACTTTTAATTTTGTCTCTCTTCCGCTTCGTACCCCCTAGATGCCCCAATCATTATACTGAAAATCCCGTCTCTTGGCTGGGTTGCTTATAGACTCAATTCCATGAAAATTCCTTTTCATGCAAGGACAGGTTGGTTCGAGGACCCCTTGGTCAAAGTAAAGTAGGTCCTGATTCCAGGACGGAGCCGTATGGCGTGAAAGTGTCGCGTACGGTTCCTATCGAATTCACCCGACCTGAGAGTACCCATTTTTGGAACGTCCAGTGCCAAAATCACTGAATGGGTAAGTCTCCAATCCGGATAGACCGTCCACCCAGTACCACTACCTACTTCGACTAAGGCTGAGCTTAATAGGAGCAAGAGACTTGGTGGAAATTTATGCACTTGAGTGTATGGGATAGATGGCACAAACTCGCAAATACCTATAACCGGGCTTACTTGCTTCTCTCAGATTGGTCGAAACTCCCGTCTCTTAGCGAAAAGACACCTATCTTGTGGGACCATCCAGGCATATCTTTTCACTTTAAAATTCTGAAAGATCCAAGGCAAGGACAGACCCGGGAATCCTTATGAGTCGAAAGGGACCATATAAAAGTTGGATTATCAGTCAAGCTTGAAGCCTCAAAAACTAGGCACTTTTGTTAAGATCTTAAGTGACTTTGCTATTCAATGCAGTTCCTTTTACAAAAATAATATTATAGATTTTTTACCGTATAATCATTTAAAAATTCAATCAAAATAGATTTTAGATATTTTATCTATAATGATTACACAATATAACGATATTAATATTAATTATAGGATTTTCTTACCCTGAATAGATTATAAGATTTTCCTACTCTGTATAAATTATATTAATCATTATATAATATAATTTGATAATTATTTTTTTTTAGATTTTTAAGATTATATAAATACTATTTGGAGATTTTTGGAAAAATAATTGTATTCTGCCAAAATTAGTTATTTTTCCCCAAAATTTGCCTTGTATGTGGTTATCACTTATGGTATTTTTGGGCAAAACGAAATCAACGGATCCAATGCAGACAAAAAAAAAGCATCAAAACTGCCATGAAATTAATTTCGTTATATGGCATTATAAATATAACACATAAATAAGGTATTAATTAATGTGACTTGAACAATGATAAAAACTTTATTATATAATATAGTAATCTCAGATTGTCAGTGAGTTGAGCGGTGTTGGGTCTGGCAGTGGGGCCAGTCCAACTGGCTGGGTTAGGGTAGGAGCCTGGGTCCGGTTTTTGCGTATAAAAAAAAACAACTAAGATTGTCATTGGCTTTGTTTATATTATTAAATTAAATATTAAATTAAAGACATTAATGGAACCAGTAAGATTGTGTTCCGGTAAATAATCAGATTTTTTTAGATACTCAAACATAAATATCAATTAATATAGTAAATTTTTAGATGTTGTCAGTTTTTAATTTTTTTTTAACGCATAAACATGCCTGGATTTTTTAGATTTTTATCATTAATACTCAAAGTTAATTTAGTCATTTTTAGATTTTTTTACCTTATAAAAGATACAAAAAAATATAGATCTTATAAATATGGTTTTTCAGAAACAGATACATATTGTGCCAAGCATTCCAGTACCTTGTAGACTGCATTTTTCAAGAACGTTGAAGGCAACATTGGACAAGGTAATTCGCAATTCCCGTGACTTGTCCTCTTGGATTCAATTGCTTCTACTCCCAACCTGCACTCTTCGCATCTACACCCCTAAGTGTTCTACGGAAAAAAGATCCGGAAACAGAAAGAAGTTGCAAATTGCAACCATCAATCAGGCTCTGATGCAATAGAATGACACCAATGGGTGTAGTCTCTTGGTTCAGAAAATGCTAGATCAATTCAATTTGCCTCGCACTACCAAGCGTACTTCCAAGGAGCCAAAGAAGGCCAGTAGCAACCTTAATGCATGTCGTGAAAAATCAGCCAAGGTTACTACACAGCTGCACTTAGGGTGCTAAATTCAGGTGGTGTTGCCCCTCCAATTCCGGAGACTTTGATTGACCTGCAGAATAAACACCCCTTTGCTCTGCCACCTACCATCCCATCAACAACAATTGACGCACCTGCCATTACTGTCAATAAAAAGGCAGTTCTTGGGAATTTGAAGAGCTTCCCAAAAGGGACCTCTTGTGGCAGGGACGGTTTACGCGCTCAACACTTTTTAGACGCCCTTAGTGGGCCAGCAGCTGCATTCGCAGATGAGCTCATGTCGTCCATTGTTGGTGTTATTGACCTTTGGCTAGCTGGTAAGTGCCCTCCTGAGTTAGGTGAGTTCGTTGCTAGCGCTCCACTTACTCCCTTATTGAAACCTGTAACGTACCTGATGATACGATTACAAGGAAAAATCTCAATTACACAGTACCTCTCTTCCAACAAGGGATGAGCCTAATTTTCATTCAATTTCAAAACTGCTTACAGAGTTCATAGCAATCATTTGCTTTTAAGGAGTTACCCAGCAGCTAATCAACGGCTGTCAATAACACCAGCCGTTGGATACAAGAGAGTAAAGAATACCCTAATTCAACTATTAAGCAATACACCCACTTAAAGATAAAAGAGTAGCAAGGATAAACATCCCAACAAGTAAAGGCATGTAAGCCTGGGTACATGACAATACCCTCTCCATTTAAACATACTTGTCCTCAAGTATGAAGTTAGGAAATTGAGCCTGAATATGGTGGACATCTTCCCAAGTAGCATCTTCAGGAGGAGAGCTGGTCCATTGAATCAATACATGTGGAGTAGGCTTGTCACCAAGGAGGGAAGTTCTGTGGTCTAAGACTGCTATTGGTGCTACAATGAAGGTTCCATTAGTATCCACCAGTGGCAATGTAGAAGCAGTAATAGCATGTGCACCAATCTTCTTTTTCAATTGAGAAACATGGAAAACTGGGTGTATCCTGGAGCCCACTGGAAGATTGAGTTTGTAGGCAACCTCGCCAATTTTCTGTAAAACCTCAAAAGGACCATAATATTTAGAAGATAACTTGAAATTCTTTCTTAGAGCCACAGAAGACTGTCTATATGGTTGAAGCTTCAGAAAAACTAAATCTCCAACTGCAAAGACCCTGTCCACTCTAGTCTTGTCTGCAAATAACTTCATTCTATCCTGAGCTTGAATAAGGTCCTCCTTAAGAAGTTGGAGCATGTGATCTCTCTTAGCTAGGGAGTCTTGCACAGCTGCAACAGAAGTAGTATCCTTGGTGGGAAAAGCTAAGTGAGGAGGTAAGTAGCCATACAAGGTCTGGAAAGGTGACATTTTGAGGCTGGAGTGGTAATTAGTGTTGAACCACCATTCTGCAAGGGCCAGCCAATAGAACCAATTCTTTGGCGAAGAACCAGTCATGCATCTCAAATATTGTTCTAGACAAGCATTAGTCCTCTCAGTCTGCCCATCTGTTTGTGGATGATATGAGGTACTGAGATGAATGGTAGTCCCTAAGGACTTAAAAAGCTCTTGCCAAAATTGGCTAACAAATATCTTGTCTCTATCTGAAATTATAGAAGTAGGGAGACCATGTAACTTAAATACCTGCTGTAGAAATTCCTTAGCCACTGAGCTAGCAGTAAATGGATGAGCTAGGCCAATAAAATTGCTATATTTGGTGAGCCTGTCCACCACTACCAGTATAACATTTTTCTTGTTACAAAGAGGAAGACCATCAATAAAGTCCATGGATATATGCTGCCATGCTGTGTCTGGAATCGGTAGAGGTTGTAAAAGGCCAGCAGAGTGTGATTTTTCTCCTTTATTGCTCTGACAGACATCACACTCAGCAACAAACTTGAAAATATCTTGTTTCATTATGGGCCAATAAAAATAAGCTTTTGCTCTGTTATAAGTACCTATCATACCTGAGTGACCTCCCACTACTGATGAGTGCACAGAATGTATTATAGAAGCTCTAATGTTATTGCTGGAGCCAATGTAAAGTCTGCATTTATACTTGAGGATACCAGAATGTAGAGAGAATTGCTTGTCATCAGGGTTGATTAACAGCTGAGATAATAGTTGTTGTACTGTGTCATCCCCCTTATAACTGCTGAGGACATCTTGTGTCCATTGTGGCTGTACTAATGACAAGGATAAACACTCAGAAGTAGTATGAGGAATTCTGGACATGGCATCAGCAGCTTTGTTGTCTAGGCCTTTTTTATATTTGATAACATAATCCAACCCCAGTAACTTCATTAGCCATTTTTGTTGTAGAACTGATGTAATTCTTTGCTCCATGAAGAACTTCAAGCTTTGATGATTAGTATGAATTATGAACTGAGCATTGGATAAGTAGTGCTTCCACTACTGTACTGCCATCACAATGGCTAGTAATTCTTTCTCATAAGTGGACAAGGCTAGAGCTTTAGTACCCAGAGCTTTACTATAGAATGCAATAGGTTTGCCTAGCTGCATTAAAACAGCTCCAACACCAGTTGAAGAAGCATCTGTTTCTAACACAAATGGTTTAGAAAAATTAGGAAGAGCCAAGACTGGTGCAGTAACCATGGCATTTTTAAGGTCTTCAAAGGCAGTCAAAGTCATAAAATGACCAAGAAAAAGAATTCTTTTTAAGCATATCTGTCAGAGGCTTGCTGATAAGACCATACCCTTTAATAAATCTTCTATAGTAACCAGTAAGACCTAAGAATCCCCTCAATTGTTTAATTGTAGAAGGAGTAGGCCAACTAACCATGGCTTGAATTTTATCTGAGTCAGCAGCAACCCCTTCTGCAGTGATCAAGTGGCCCAGATACTCTAATTGTGGCTGAGCAAAACAGCATTTTGACATATTAGCAAACAAGGAATGTTGTCTCAATAAGTATAGAGTCTGAGACAGGTGGATAATGTGTTCCTCCAGTGAATTTCTGTAGACTAAGATGTCATCAAAGAAGACCAATATAAATTTCCTCAAAAAGGGTTGAAAAATAGAGTTCATAAGGGCTTGAAATGTGGCTGGAGCATTAGTCAGTCCAAAAGGCATGACTCTGAATTCATAATGCCCATGGTGGGTTCTAAAAGCAGTTTTATGAATGTCAGGAAGGTGCATCAATATTTGGTGATAACCTGATCTCAAGTCAATCTTTGAAAAAATGACAGCACCATTGAGTTCATCCAGCAGCTCCTCAATCAATGGAATAGGGAATTTATCTTTCACTGTCATTTCATTAAGCTTTCTATAGTCCACATAGAATCTCCAAGAACCATCTTTCTTCTTAACCAACAAGATTGGAGCTGCAAAAGGACTGTGACTATTTTGAATAATACCAGAATCCAGCATCTCCTGGACCAATTTCTCCACAATGGCTTTTTGTACATAAGGACAATATAGGGTCTCTGAGATGTTGGTTCTGAGTTAGGCTTCAAAGGAATTTTATGGTCCAGTACTCTTGTAGGAGGCAGAGAAGAAGGTGTAGCAAAAACATTAGGGAAGCTAGATAAGACAAAAGAGATTTCAGGAGGTACTGGTGATAGGGGTTTAGCAGAGAGAGAGAGAAAAATTGACCAATAAGAGCTGGTGCTTTACTCTTAAGAAACTTTTTGATAGAAGATCCACATAACATGCTCAAAGAAGCAGTAGTAGAACTTCCTAGTAAGGTAATTTTGTGACCAAGGTGGACAAAAGAAAGTTTCAATTGAGCTAAATTAAAAGTCACATCTCCTAGCTGTTTTAACCAATCAACACCCAATACCATGTCACAACCCCCTAATGGCAAAACTATCAAATCCCCAGAAAACTGATGACCTTGCATAGACCAGTTTAAGTTAGGACACAAACCTTTATTGAGTGTAGTATCTCCATTAGCCACTGTAACTAGCATGTTTCCAGTTGGTCTGATGTGGAGTTGCAACTGCTTTGCTAGCTGAGCATCTAGAAAACTGTGGGTACTGCCAGTATCTACTAGCACCATAATGTTATGCTTGTTGAGTAGTCCAGGTACTCTAATGGTGTCTTGTGCAACATGGCCTGTAAGGGCATGTAGAGAGATTTCCATGGGAGTCTCTTCAGAGAGGAAGGTACAAAGAGACCCATCACTAGTTTCTTCAACAGAAAAAGGAGTTTCTTCCTCAGAATTAGCCACCATCATAAATAATTGCTGAGACTTGCAAACATGACCAGGACGATACACAACATCACAATTGTAACACAGACCTTGGTCTCTGCGAGCCTTCATTTGAGCAGGATTAAGTTTACGATGGGTGGAATGGGTGGAGCTAGTTTGGTAGGTGTAATGGGATGTGTGACAATGGGTTTGTTGTCGGAGAATGATGGCTTAGGAATAGCCGCAAGTGGAGGCAGGGAGGGTTTAGGTGTGGAATTCGGAGGGGAAAACTGAGAACCCAGTGGAAGGAATGGTCTTGAAAAGGGTATAGTGCGTTTGTTCTCGAATGAATATTAGCTCTGTTGCATTCTAACAAGATAAAATTCTTCAAATCGTCGACGCAGTTTAAACATTTGCACAGAATTCCGAATTTCATCTTTTAACACACTGATGAAGCTTAATGTGTAATATTGTTCAGAAAGAGAGGTATTATTAGCCTTCATACAAGCCTTCAAAGATTCATACCGTTCAAAATACTCCTCCACAGTACTGGTTTGAGACAATTTGTTAAAACTGCCGACGTAATTATCATATGCTACATCCTCAAAACGATAACAAACATCAATGATAAAGGTATCCCACTCAATAAACTGTGTACCCTCATGATAATCTAAAAACCATGAATCAGCTTTTCCATAAAGATGAATAGAAGCAATATCAACTTTATGAGCAGAATCTATATTCTTCAATTGAAAATAAAGTTCACATTTATGAATCCAACTCCGTGGATTGGTACCATCAAAACGAGGGAAATCAATCTTAGAAGAACGAGAAGAATCACCTGAAGGATGGCGAGTAAAATGGTGAATCAAATCACGAATCGGATTAGGATTAGTCTGATTATCCGAATTTGAGCCTGGAGGTTGACCAACAGAAGTAGATGCATCTTGGTCTGGTGAAGGTGATCGCTGTCGTAAGCGTCAAAAATAAATTACACTTTCTCACTACTCAAAATATAAATATAGCAAGGGCAAGAAAGGATCGATCCCACAGAGAGGTCTAGGTTGTCAAATTGTTATGGTTTCCTATATAAAACACCCGAAAGAATTTCTGATTGTGTAAATAAAAATAAACAAAAAGCAAATAAACAAAAGGAAACAAATAAGATAGAAGAGATATTGGTTAAGGATTTCGTTTTCATTCACTAACATGCTTTTCACAATAACTAGAATTGATATTTAATCTCAACTTTTATCAAAGACCCTAGAATACCTTGATCGCAAGAATATCCCGCAAATCTCCTCTTGTCATCAACAAACACATTAAAAGATGCGAATATGAATTCTACCTAAAGGAACAACCTAACGTGTAAAAGAACTAATCAAGTTTAATTCCCTAGGTGCATTAAGTTCTATGAAATCAGGCCAATCAAAGCAATTGAACGTGGAAAGCGCACTAATTCAATTTAACAAAGGTTACGATTCACATATGATCATAAGAATATATCACTACAAACTATAATCATATTATGCTACTTGTATCCAAGGAATATCACTTTTGCGTATAATAAACCCTAAACTAGCAATAGATGTGATTAGAAGTTCTACCAATTTGCAACTTGACAAAACAATCAATCAATCATAAAACAATATTTTCGAGAGAATTGCAAACGATAGATATGAGACAAAACTAATATATTGAACAAAGAAACATGCTTTGTGAAATCCAACTATTCCATAACCAATAATAAACTTAGGTACTCATATTCATGGAGTTCATCACAAGAAGAAAGAGAAAAGACTTCATGGTTCTAAACCCTCGAATAAAAGTAGGTAAGAGATAATAAAACGTGATATATCCTCAATTAGGTAAAAGTCCTCTCTTTTTATAGCTCCACTCCTTCCAAAATTAGGTTTTGTCTTCAAAGTCCATTAGTTGGAAATTCACCCTACCACCATGGAGAGAAACCCGTGTAGAAATTCTGTCCCAAAACGCTCGCGGAAAATCGGATTGTGGCCGGAATCCCGCCGAAGTCGCCGAAATCGGCTCCGGCGGACTGCAAAGTCCGCCGGCCACCGGGTCAACGGGTTGGATCGGTCGGGTCAATCAAGGTTGGATCGGGTCGTGGCTCTCGGTCAATCACCGAAGTCGATCTTGGGTCGATGGAGTCGTCCGAGTCACCAGCCGGTCATCCTTTGGCTTGGTGTGAGGTGACTAGCTTTGGCTCGAGCCATTGCACAAAGCCGGGATCTTTGTGTAGCACAATCATTGTGCTTCTTCCAGCCATGATGGCTATTCCTTATACTCGGCCAGCAATCTAAGCTCAAATTCCTCCATTCATCACTACTTTAAACCACCAAAGAACTACATCTTCTTGAGCCCTCTCTTGTAATCCCGGTGAAACACCATCCGCAATTACTTCTCACCTGTCCGAATTCCTACCGCCAAGAAACCTTGCCTGTCTCGGTCATCTCTCACAACACCGTCTTCTCTTCTTGTAAACTTCACAAAGACACCTGCACTCTCTAGTTCAAGCCAAACTCGGTTCCGAACATCCTCGCCATTCTCCACTTGTTGTCTTGCAGCGACACATGATTCAAGCAATGAAATAAATACCATTCCTCCAATTCGGCCAAACTCATACAAACCAAACTTTGCACTGCAGCCTTCTCCTTAGCCCTCATTACTCAACTCTAGCTGCAGATCCGGCTTCGACCAATGCCAATTCCAAAGGCACACTCTTTATCCCATAGTCACCATTGTCGCGCCATTTCTCTCGTAACCTCTTGAGCACCTCACCGCCATTATTACACATGCTCATCTCTCGCCCCTTCGAACCATTCCACTACCGCACTTCCCATAACACACACAAGACCACATTCTCACAACCACAAGACTCATTCTTCCGAGTTCAAGAACAGACTCACTCCAACTCATACAAATAATAAGCATTGTCACTTCAATGTAACAATCTCACCCTCGCAATTCAAGTTCACTTCGGCTCCCGTCCCCGGCTGCTATAACCCGACTTTGCGGTCTTCACCAGCCGCCTTCTTCCCGTATCTCGGCTCATACTCATCACACATCACCTCCGCATCTCACAAAGCCTTCAAAGGCCTCTGCGCGCATCACTTGCACTCGCTTGATATCACAACCGCAACTCCCTCCGAGACAACAACATCAATCAATTGCCCGCACTTGTGCCAGGCTGTAATTCGGTGCCTCGGCTCCCACCGAACCCCCGCAATCAAACTCCGCCACTCCCGCCTTCCACCAGCCTGCAATTGCGCATCAAGCTCCAGCGTCAAGCCATTGATGTTTCAAATACTCCAGCTCATGTGCACATCTCTGGCAGCTCTAGCATCACCTAATTCAATTCAAGCACACATTCATTCAATCAACAGAGCTTCAAATCATCACTAGCTCCAACCGCAGCCACCAATAATCGACAGCTTCCACCCTTATCACCAACTGAACTTGAGCATTGAGCACAAACACTATGAACCCATCTATCTCCACAGCACTGATTTCCTGTAATCTCAACATCAGACCTACCTCTTCCTGTCCCTGGATCCACCTCAAGTTCTTCATTTGCAAGAACACTCACTCAAGAAAACTAACCATACCAATTGCTTCACCCGAAGGTTATCTTTGTCTCAACCCACACCTCAATTCATAACAAAGACAAGGCCTTCTCTTGACCACGGCACTGTCTTCTAAATCGAACCAGACTCATCCTCTTCTGGTTCTTCTCTTCAATCAAAACCCTAATCAGTAAATGAAAACCACCCGAATCTTCACAAATTCTTCCATTGAACCCTAATTCACCCCAGGTTCGACCATGGCAAAGAAGCCGCTTCAACCACCAAACTCTCAAATTCGGGTCATCTCTTAATTTGAAAACTTAATTTTTACATTCACAAATTCCACTTCTCGATTTTCCAAACTTAATCAGACAGAACCCCTGATACTCTCCTTCCCAGCTTTGAATCACCATTTCCATTAATCGATCGGAGACATCAACCTAAACCCGTCCATCATCTTCACTACCAGAAATCCTGTACTTCCCGATCGCTCTCTCAATCACCAACAAAAACCCCATTTCAACAGACCCAACACTGCTAACATTTCAAACACCAGCTGCTCCTCCTTCTTCTCGATCTGAATAGCACTCACTCTCCTCCTTCATCTCGATCCGCTTTTCTCCAATTCCCTACCCACAAATTCATCCCACTTCAACTCCATCGACTCAATCATTTCAGGTGGAAAAACTAGTAAATGTTAGAGAAAATAACATTTCTCTCGATAGGTTTAGGTGTAGGAATGGAATGGTTATTCCCACTTGGGTGGCTCTGATAAGGGCTACACAGCTAGCAGCCCCCTAACCAATGCTGGTTGTCGTTTAATACTCTTCTAAAAGAGAATTGTCCCTTAACCTTGGCTGGGCTCCAGATAGTGTTCGCCCATGAAATGACAATTTTGCCCTTTTGCTCCAATTGGGATGATTTCCGCTTCTTTTCCCCTGTGCGACTCCAAAGTACCTAATAACTCAAAAACACGCGTAAGATACATAATTCACAAGAAAAATAGCAAAGAAAGCGTAACTACTAGATAGTAAATTAGGTGTTTTAGACACCTATCAGAAGGTAAACCCAAAAACGATCTAATCGCTTCCAAATGCTGAGCTACAGATGCAAATTGAGTTTGGACGTAGAGATCAAAATTCTTCTTAGAAACCGCTGCTTCAGAAAGATGGGTTTTAAGATCTGCTACCTCAGTTTCAAGAATATTCAATCGATCCAAATGAAGTTGTTGTTGAGCAACAACAGCCTTTATTGTTAGAGGTTGTTCTCCTCCTGGCATGATTCAGGTCCGAGGAAGGTGAATCTGATACCAGTTGTAACGTACCTGATGATACGATTATAAGGGAAAATCTCAATTACACAGTACCTCTCTTCCAACAAGGGATGAGCCTAATTTTAATTCAATTTCAAAACTGCTTACAGAGTTCATAACAATCATTTGCTTTTAAGGAGTTACCCAGCATCTAATCAACGACTGTCAATAACACCAGCCGTTGGATACAAGAGAGTAAAAAATACCCTAATTCAACTATTAAGCAATACACCCACTTAAAGATAAAAGAGTAGCAAGGATAAACAGCCCAACAAGTAAAGGCATGTAAGCCTGGGTACATGAAAAAACCCAATGGAAGCATCAGGCCCATCGCAGTTGGGACGATTTGGAGGAGGTTAGTTTCCCAATTAGCTGCATCTGCTATGGGTAAAGACATGGCTGATTACTTAGGGGATTTTCAGTTCGGGGTAGGGCTGCACATGGGCGGGTTTGGGCGGGTATTAGCTAAAACCAACCTCGCACCCATAGACATCGGGTTTTTATTTTCATAACCAACCCCGCACCCACAACGGGCGGGTTCGGATTAAAAACCCACGGGTTTAGCGGGTACGGGCGGGTTTGGGTATGATGGGAGGGTCTTGTGCAGCCCTAGTTCGGGGTAGGCATACCATGCGGCAGCGAGGGGATTTTACATTCAGTTAACATGATGCTGGAGTTGAAAGGGCATCAAAACAACATGTCGATGGTTCTCGTTGACTTCAGCAATGCATTCAATCTTGTTGACAGAAGTGCTTTGATTCTCGAAGCGAGACAACATTGCCCAGCAATTTCAAGATGGATTGAATTTTGTAATGCCAAACCTGCTCGCTTATACTACCGGTATTCAATACTCTCTTCAACTCAGGGTGTGCAACAAGGTGACCCCCTTGGTCCCTTGCTCTTCGCACTCACCTTACACCCACTGGCAAAAAAGATTGACAACATATGCAACCTTGACCTCCAAGCATGGTACTTAGATGACGGTACTTTAATTGGTGAAACTTCTGAAGTTTCTAAAGCCCTCAGCATTATCCAAAATGAAGGTTCTAGTAGGGGATTACATCTTAACATTACTAAGACTGAAGTGTTCTGGCCGATTGCTGATCCACACAGCAGTGAACCAGGTGTGTTTCCTATCAACATTGGCAGACCTGCAGGTGGAGTGAAACTCCTTAGTGGGCCTGTAAGTCTTGACAGTCAGTTTTACAGCCAACTAGTCTTGGACATAATCAATAAGACTATTCAGTTGATAAAGTTTACCCGTAAACTTCGTGACCCTTAGAGCGAAATGTTACTCCTCCGTAGCTATGCCGGTGCATCTCGTCTATATTTCACGTTGCGCACTACAAGCCCAGACGCAGTTCGTCAGGTGAAATCTCATTTTGATGGTCATCTTTTCAAATACTTGCGTCTTTTGGTAACTGGAGATGGACCAGGTTTTGGGCCTTTACAGCAGCATATTGCTTCGCTACCTCTGCGATACGGGGGGCTGGGCATATACACTTTAGTTGACACCGTCCAATATTGTTTCATCGCTTCATGGGCCCAAACTAAACTGCTTCAAGACAGAATCCTTCGCAAGATTAATGCTATCGGCACTCCGTCTTTCAACAAGATCTAGATAGTTACATGAAGGTATGTGGTTCCTTGCCTTCAACTTTCAGCACCGTCGACACTGCCCCCCATCTTATGAGAATATTGGCAGTCCCATACTTCGATGTTGTTAAGAAGGAAATGCCCACGAAATACCACATGACAGAACGAGATTTAGTATTATGGCAATGCAATAGAACTAAGCATGCGCAAGATTACCTCTTGGCTATCCCCATCACTGGACTTAACCAAAACATTGGACCTCGCCAATTTAGATCAGTTCTTTGTTATCGTTTAGGTATTCCACTTTTTGAATCTGGTAGTCCTTGTCTGTGTTTCTTTAAGAAGATGGATATTTTTGGGGACCATGCCCTACACTGTAATAGTGAAGTAGGCCTCAAGTTTCCTCATGACCTTACACGAGACACGTTGGTGGATGCATGTTTCCGTGCTGGTGTCCCTGCTCGCAAAGAAGTAGCCTTAGGCCTTCTATCAGATGATGGAGCTGGGTTAAGACCTGCTGATCTCCTTGTTTACAACTGGGAAAATGGTCAGGATATGTGCTTTGATGTTACCGGTGTCTCACCTTTCACTGGGGGTGGTGTTCTTTCAGACCGGGTCTTGACATTTCTAATGCAGTATCTTGTAAGCGCAACAAATATCTTGACAAGTGCAGTTCCCTCGGCTATGGTTTTGGCACCTTAGCCTTCACTACGCTCGGTGAGCTTGGTGATGAGTTGGCGGTTTTTTTGAAGAGATTGAAAAATTGCGTCGCTTGTCATGATTTTAATGCTAAAAAATGTAATATTTTGTTTCATAGGATTGGGCTGGTCATTCAGAAAGGTGTGGGAGCCCAGCTTGTTGCTCGGCTTCCAACAAACTCTTTGGGTATTATTTTATTATTAAATATGTTGAATATATTTTTTTTATTTTAATCATAAATATTCGAAATTAATATAGTAGTTTTCTTTATTTTCTGGATTTTTGTAATAAATACGTGAAATTAATATAGTAGTTTTCTTTATTTTTTGGATTTTTATAATAAATACGTGAAATTAATATAGTAATTTTTAAATGTTGTTAGATTTCTATTTTTTACCACATAAACATGCCTGGATTTTTTGAATTTTTTATCATTAATACTCAAAATTAATATAGCCATTTTTAGTTTTTTACCTTATAAAAGATTTAAAAATATAAACCTTATTTTTTTTTATTCCCGAAATTAATATAGTAGTTTTCTCGATTTTTTGGATTTTTATAATAAATATATGAAATTAACATAACAATTTTTTTTAGAAAAATTCGACGGTCGTGATTTTAGAAAAATCATGTAAATTCGGTGTAATTATACGTAATAATTTTAGGCCGTCCAATAAAAGATCTTCACCATCTAACGGTTAGACATATCAAATAATGAGGACAGTCCATCGGGTGTGTAGCACCCACCTACCCAATTTGCACCGCACATTTTCAGATCAACGCACCATATCTCAAGAAATTTCATACGATGAATAAGAATGGTTTTTCTCCGAGCGCACGGTTACGCTCACCAGCCAATAGGAGAGAGCGTAAGCTCCACTAGTGCTACTTTTATTATGGAGCTGGGTTGCACGGACACTGCATATTTTGAGCCGTGTCCGCGTCCGACGCGCGTGGGACGCTGACACGACGCATGTCCGACGCATCAAAATGCGCGTTTGGTTTGGACGCACTGATGACTCAGGTTTGACGCGTTTTTTTTTATTATTTTTTTATTTTCATTTAAACTTCTTCGTTTATTTTTACTATTATTAACTAAATGAAGAAAGACAAACATTTAGATCAATCATTAAACCGATTCATCAGGTTAGAAAACGAAATAATAAGCTTAAGGAAATATAACTGATCCATACACATTAATCTTACGCTATGTTGCATGGACACGGACACATGACACGGTTACGACACGACACGGCTACGGGGACACGTCAAATCTCCAAAAAGTGGGTTACGGGGACACGTTAGATGTATTACCTCCACCATTAAAATGAGATTTTACAATAATCTGCTCAATAAAATAATTGTTTTTATTGTAAAATACTTGATTGCTAATTAAATAAAATTAATAATAATGAAATAATGGTAGTTTTTTCATGAATAATGCTTGGATTTGACTAAAAAGAGAATAACTTAGCGTCACATTTAGTTTATTTGGATTTCCCAAGCCAAAATTAATCATTTATGGCGTGTCCGAAAGTGTCCAATTAGTGTCCGTAAAGTGTCTAATATCGATTTTTATGCGACACGTGATGTGGTGTGTCCATCGTGTGTCGGCAAGTGTCGTAACCGTGTCGTGTCCGTTCGTGTGTCTGACACGGTTACGGCATTTTTCTTGGCGTGTCCGTGCAACATAGATCTTACGTCAGTAAACAATAATCACCAACATTTATTCTACATACATCTAGATACAAAAGTAAAGTCTTGGAATAATTTTTTGTCCTGCTATCACAACATAGGTAACAGAGGAGAAACGTTAAAGAATACGGAAAAAGAAAAGAAAAAAGATAACTAGGTACATGTGGATTCGACGGTGAAGGAAAGTGAAGAAAAGGAGGCGAGAATAAGAAGATAGAGAGAATAAATGGGATAGTTAGGTCTTTATTAGGATTTTGTAATTAGAAATGACATTATGAATACCCTTGATTGGGCGTGTGTTATTCTAAGAATGCATTTTGATTGTGCCATGTGTTTAATAGTGGTTGATTGCCTGACCTTCAGCGTGTATAAACAAACGGTCTCTTGTTTTCTTTTGAAATTTATGCACAAAAACAACATAATGTAGCATCATTTTCTAATTTTCAGGATCGAAACACTTGACTTTGTCATATAAATACATGACTGTATATATAAATAATATATAAATAAAATATGTATATACATGTCCACGTCCTAGTTTTTTGAGAATTTTGTAATGTAGATGGGATTGAGTTTTTAGGTCGTTGATTTGGTTTTTTTTTCTTTATCTTTTTCATATTCTTTTTAAACCAATCATACGTTGCCAAGTGTCCTCACCAAAATGTTTGTTTCACAAAACTCAAAAAAAGACCTATTTCGGTCAATATGAAGCGAGAATTTCCTCACCATTCAACATGAAAACTTTATTTGTCTAGGCCTTTAAGTCGGTAGATAGGGCCCGAATAAAAATTGAAATAAAAAGCTTAGGGCCCCAAATTAGGCTGGAAAATTTTGGGGGCCGGAAGCGTTTCGTTTTGATCACAACAACTCACAAGGGAAAAAAGGGTTGACATATCAGTTCCACAGTTTATCCCGCCTTTATCTCGCGAATTTTTACGGCAGGGAACAAACAAAAGCGCCTCATTTTCTCTGTTTTGCGCCTTCGAATTCGGTGTATACTATTGTCTAGGGATGGAGTCAGGAAATCGTCAAAGAATATCAGAACCACTTCCTCTCTACATCTTAACCAATAATTTTCCTCCTTTAATGGTTCTCCTTTGTTATTATCCTTGAAACCCTAGCTTTCCTCGTCTTATGAATATTCAGGTAAAAACTTAAAAAATTGTTTTTGTTTATATATTTGTTTTTGGATTGGGTTAGTCTCTAAAAGTGATATATATTGTTCAGCAGATAAAAATGAAGTTGCATTTGGACATGAAATTTCGTTCGATGATTTCTGTGTGCCGTAGCTTAAGACAATTCAGCAGCTCCGGGAAATTTGATTTTACGGATTTGACGTAAGCTTAACACCACTGAATATTATTTTAATTTATAGCTCAATAGCTGCATATCTGTTATAGTTCTTTGCCTATAAGGTGTTTTTAGAAGTGACAATGAGAGTAGCAATTGGTGCATCAAATTAGTTGCACTGCACATGCATTTGGTGCACGCCGTTCCCCTAGTCATAATACATGCCAGGCATTTGGTGCATCAAACCCCATAATACATGCCAGGCATTCGTCCCAATGGGTTTCCCACCAACGCTTGCACCCTAGCAAAACCCTTGCTGGATGTCATTGTGTGTTTGGTATTTGGATTGTTTTGGGTTCTTTATTTCAAATGCTTACTTGCAGTTCACCGCATACATGGTATCCAGTTGCCCGGAGGAAGAAGCGCAACGTTGTGCTGCACGTGGGTCCCACAAATAGTGGTAAAACATATCACGCATTGAAACAACTTGAGTCGAGCTCTTCAGGTTTGCTTACTAGCCATTTTGCATCAGCTTTTTTGTTTTGTTCTGTTTTGATATATGAATTCTTGAATTGTTGTGTTATGGGGTTTCTTAATGTAACTTGTAGATTGATAAATGTTTGCATTTTTTTTTCCCGTGGGTAGGTTTATATTGTGGTCCTTTGAGGCTGCTTGCGTGGGAAGTTGCAAAAAAGTTAAATAAGGCAAAGGTTCCTTGTGATTTGATTACTGGACAAGAGAGGGAGGAAGTCGAAGGCGCAAAACACAAGTCCGTTACTGTCGAAATGGCTGACTTGAGCTCTGATTACCAATGTGCTGTTGTTGATGAAATCCAGGTAGGTTTCATGTACAAGAGCTTCTCAGGCACAGAATTTATCTGCTTTCAGGCACAGAATTTATCTGCTTTCAAGCACAGGATACATGTCGACACATAATCTGGATAAGTTAACTTTTTCTTTAGGTCATTCTTAATTTGATGAGTGCAATTTTATTGTTGAGTAACTAACCCATTTTTAGTACCCAGACTCACTTTTAAGCTTCCATACATTCTTTTAGGTTTAAAATGCTCGTAAAAATTTGCTTAATTTGCTTCTCTACCCATTTTTATGTGCAGCTATATCACAAATGAACTGGAAACCTTAGGATCAAATTCAGAACTTGTTCCCTTGAGTCTTTACTATTATAAATTCTCTCTTTGAAGACGCTTCTTATTCATCTCATTGTATCAGATTAAAAATATATTGCTGTTGCTGATGGTGTTGTTGTCGCTCTTATGGAACATTTTCTTTTTAGATGGTAGGATGCAAGACAAGGGGTTTCTCATTCACACGTGCGTTATTGGGCATTCCTGCTGACGAACTTCACCTTTGTGGAGATCCTGCTGCTGTTCCCTTAATCCAGCAAATACTCAAAGTGACTGGTGACTCTGTCGAGGTAATAAGCATGTAAACTTGTTCAATAGGCGCATCTAGTCAATTTTCATAGGATTTATGTTGCATATTCTTTATCATTTCCTGATCTATGACCATCCAAGTCTTTCTGATTTTACTGCTATCATGTAGGTCCAGTATTATGACAGGCTCTCACCTCTTGTTCCATCGAAGGTTCCTTTAGGATCCTTCTCTAACATACAGAGAGGAGACTGTATTGTTACTTTTTCACGCCGCGAAATATACAGATTAAAGGTCAATTATTACTAGAAATGGGGTCTTTTTATTGCAAACTCATTATACCATCTTAGGCATTAGTCAATTACTTGTACTGACTTTTGCAAAGAATCTAACAATTTAAAACTTTCTTCATATTTTGTGTGTCCAGAAAGAAATCGAATCTCAAGGAAAGCATCTTTGTTCCGTAGT
Organism: Papaver armeniacum; assembly: GCA_023531295.1. Taxonomy (NCBI): domain Eukaryota; kingdom Viridiplantae; phylum Streptophyta; class Magnoliopsida; order Ranunculales; family Papaveraceae; genus Papaver; species Papaver armeniacum. The sequence goes on along the minus strand of JAJJWW010001088.1, from coordinate 23,212 downwards.
CTATGGTTCACTGCCACCTGAAACTCGAACGAGACAGGTACCTGCTCTTTCCATTTTGAACTTAATACATAAGAGTGATAGTTTTCTCAGTCATTGCCAACTTAGCTTTGTTTCTCTGCTTAAACCTTTTCTCAGCTTCGTTCTCCATTGTTATGTCTCTCGGTCTGGAGCAAATTAACTGAGTTCTTTTTAAGATTGCAGGCAACTATGTTTAATGACGAGAGCAGCGAGTTTGATGTACTCGTAGCCAGTGATGCCATTGGCATGGGTCTCAATCTGAATATTTCTAGAATCATATTTTCAACGCTTCAAAAGTTTGATGGTGTAGAAATGAGGGATTTGACCGTACCCGAGATAAAACAAATAGCAGGTATCCTTTTTAATATAATTTATATGAGTTGGAACAGCATCTTTTTCCCCTTTGTTTTTCTTTTTCTGCATTTGGAGCCTCTGGCAACCAGCCATCCGTACAGTAAAGAACCTTCCAGTTTTTTTTAGTTCGGCATAAGTTGGAAATCATTCTGTTTTGTTTGAATTGATCATACCACATCTGACCCTTCCTGGTGCTTCACATATTTTATTGTTCTTCCTATTGTAGGAAGGGCAGGACGTTATGGATCTAAGTTTCCTCGTGGTGAAGTGACGTGTATTGATGGAGAGGATCTACCTTTACTTCATTCAGCACTAGGGTCTCCGTCTCCTATTCTAGAGGTAATATCCACGAAACTCTAGTAGCAATAATGATAGCTGGTTTTCTCACATATTTTTTACTTACGATTACTCGTTACATCTCTCACATATTTTATCGACTTTGTAGTGTGCTGGATTATTTCCTACCTTTGACCTCTTGTACTTATATTCACGCCTCCATCCGAACGCTGGTTTTCACCAAATATTGGTATGTAAGGTTCATCTTCACTTTCTCGAATAATTTGGAGACTTATTTAAAACTAGTAAAAAAGTAAATAATTTGCCATCTGATGCTGTTTGCTAGGTCCTTGTAGGATGAGTGCCATGTTGCTAATCAACTGGTTATAGAATACCGAGTATTTGATTTGTAGTTTAAAGGTTTAAAACCAACTTTCTGATTTTGTTGAGCAGGAGGAATTTCTACACAGCGCGAAGTTATCAGCTAACTATTTCATTTCCAACTGTGAAGAAATGCTGGTATGTTATCTTCTTCATCATCATTTTTACACCAATAATGGAGGGGTAAATTGCCCTTGCAAAGTTTAGCTGAGATCGAGGATTTCACAATTTTTAGCATCTGTTCCTTGCATTGATTATCTTATACTGACTCCAGAAAGTAGCCGCTGTTCTTGATGATTTACCCCTCGGAATACATGATAAATACCTATTCTGTATTAGGTAAAATGCTCCACTCTTCTTATCGTGGTTCAGCAATTTGGGAGGAACCTAACCCTTAAAATTCTTACTTTGCAGTCCAGTTGACATGAACGATGACATTTCATCGCAGGGGCTTACTCAGGTACTAAATACTACATTCGGATATCAAACATGCATTGGCATGAAGGCTTTTTCCCTGCCGAGTAGGGTTTTTTCTCGTACAGAAGACTGAGTAACTTACATGAATAGCTTTCTCTGCTCACCAGTTTGCAACAAACTATGCAAGAAAAGGCATAGTACGACTAAAAGAAATATTTACACCTGGGACACTTAAGGTGCCAACAACCCAGGCTGCACTCAAGGAGCTGGAATCCATTCATAAGGTAAGAATTCTGCTTTATTTGTTAAGGAACAATCCTAGTGCTAATCACATGAAAGTTATTTTTTTTCTTTCGAATCTTATTTTTCCCTGCATGAAAGGTTTTGGATCTTTATGTGTGGCTAAGTTTCCGAATGGAGGATTCTTTCCCAGACCGTGAGGTAGCAGCTTCACAAAAATCAATCTGCAACTTGTAAGTAATAAAGTCTTAGCACTCTAAGAAGAAAGGTGTTTTTCACCCCTGCGCTTCTCTTACTTCTAATTTTCATTAGGTTGATTGAAGATTTTTTGGAAAGACTTGGATCAGAGAGGCCGAGTAGAAAAAGGTTACCAACGCCGCCAATTTATCTCAAAAGAAACGGGAGGCAATGTAGAATTTGAGAAGCGATACGGGGAGTAATGTACTATTCGCCTCCAATTTGCTTTCACTTTTAATACATCTCAAAACCACATTTCATTCTAAATCCACTTTCATGATGTAAAGCTCAACCTTCCTCCTTTTCTTTGGTCTGATTAATTTTTGTAGGTCTTTTGCCATCTTGGTCTTGTTTTCATCCTTTTCATCTTTTCGTAAGTATTCTTTTATTTATTTTCTACTCCAGATGGGGCATTTGGGTGTGCCCACATTGTTAAGCTCTATGTATTAACTTAAAAAGTGGTCAATGAAAGAGCCTTTTTGTTCTTGGTAATTAGTAAGAAATGATATACTCTGTCACTAACATGATGTTTGCAGTTTTGCACCAAAATAGAAGGATCGTTTTGGTTATTTGGTTCTGATTGGTGTTATTTATCCTCCAAATGGATCATCACTTCCTCATGCTGTAGTGATATATGTTACGCTTGGTCTCTAATGATACAAAAATGGATTAAGAAGTTCAGTTGCCCACAAATGGTACAGAATTGGATTAAGAAGTCAACAAACAATCAATCGTGCAGAAGGATTGAAATTACATCTGTTTAGAATTAGAAAACATTGCTTATGATTAACAGCTCAATCTCATGATCAGAGTCTAAATAGGAAATCTAAGAAGATTAAATGAAACGCAAATAACAGAAGCAGTCCAACAGGGAACTGTTTGATTTGCTAGTGTACAAAGGGTATCTTGTTTCATCTTCATCTCACCCCCGCTATATACTTCAGCCAGACTGGAAATCACCCAATCATGGTGCGTTTTCGGCCTCTCTGTCGCACTGTAAAATTGATTTAAGGCTAGGATTAAGGAAAAGGGAAGAAAGAAAACTCATGTTTTGAGAAAGAAAAGAAAAGATATCTTGATGTAGTCCTAACCTTGAGCTAGCTTGTTCAATGTTGATGACCATTGCTTGGATGACTTTCTGTAACCGGCTAGTATCTGATCCATCTACACAGGTAAAAATACATATTAAGTTGTTTATGTTTCAGTTCTACGAAGAAAGAAACCGGAAAAGGACAGAAGAATGAAAAGATTGTTTACCACATTTCCACATGAAGAATGCATGGAAATCAAAGCTCTCTCAAGGACGTATAGGTCTACAGCTTTATCTTCGGGAAGCGATGATGTGAAGCTCAAACCAAAGTCAATGAGAACCTGAAAATTCGAAAATATGCCCAAAACTCGATGTGTTTCATCAAAATATCTACTGCCACGGAATGCAGGTGGTGGTATATGGAGGGTCAAGTTCAAATTCTTACCAGCTGATTATTATCACTTCGAAGTAACATGTTTGATGTTGTCAGATCACCATGAATCAATCCACCGTCATGTAATTTCCCTATTGAACCACCAATCTGTGTTGCAATGTCATCAATCTGTTCCTTGCTAACTCGATTTAACCCAAAATCCAGAAATACGTCTTTGACAGCAGGTCCCTCCACAAACTCAAAAGTTAAAGTATGTATAACAGGGTCAACAGCGTACAGCACTGGCGTCAAGACACCAAGTCGTCTTGCCTTTGTCATGCATCGTGCCTCCTGCATTTAAGATTCCGTCGAAGAGTCAAACAATCTCAGTAAAGGGTAAAAATCAAATAAAGGTCAGTGGATTTTAAGATGAACCAATTTCAAAACTTACTGCATTCAAGCGTTTTAGAGTCAATTTAGAGTCTAGAGTTGGATGCCTGTATTTCTTGGAGAAACGTTCCTTAACAACGGATCTCTTTCCTACAAAAGTTGACTCAAAAACTCGCTACAAAGAGAAAAGATTAGTCAGAAACTGGTAAACTGAAAGACTTATTAACGGAAGTTAGACTGTCACTCACAGCTTCTGCCCCTTGTTTCAGCAACACAAGTGATGTCGCGTTCTCATTCTGGTTGATCTCCATAAGAAATCTGAGCTTCAAAACCACTCGAGTAACCCGGAAAGAAGGTAACTGCGCGGAAAAGACAAAAAGTTAGCTCTATCGATCAATAATAAAGAAGCTTCATCCATTTAATATAGTCTTGGTCTGCCACTTCTCTGTCGGGTTAAGCAAAAGAGTAATGAAAGAAAAACAATGCTGGTGTACTTTGGTGGATTTGGTTGGAACGAACGAGAGAACCCTTTGAAAAGAAAGGATAAACAACCAGCCGCTACTATCTTGGAAGCAAAACTTATATATTTCTCTTGGGCTAGTGCTCAACCTTGCTTCTCTAATGTTCAAGTAGATGGTTTCGTTGTTAACTGGAGATCTATATTCTTTAGACCTCATTAGGTCTATTTCTGTTTTCTTTTCGGACTATATTCACCATCTTATTTTTTTACTCTCGGGTTTGTGTATAAGGTCTCATCAGCCATTGTTGCTCTTGTCATCATCGACCCAAAAAAATAAAATAAAAAATTCAACCACTTCTTCTGCACATTGTAAATTTTAGCTTGCATACGATTTCTTATATTTTATCAACGACGTTCAAACAATCTTGTCAATCTAAACATCGTATCCATGCTGAATGCAACTTGTTACACTTAAATTAGTTCTGCTGGACATTCTGTCGACAACCTTTTGAGCAAACTAAAGCCTAGACAAGATAAATCCTAACTAAGCCATCATATACATAAACAACTTAGCGTTATCCTTTAATAATCAATATACGGCATACAAAATCTAAATAGAGGAGCAAATATGTACCTTGTTTAGTTGTGTAGAGCTCCAATTAGCGCACACCAAATTGTTCTTCTTCTCTCTTTCAAGTTGTTTATGCAGTTACCCTAAACCAGCTACGGCGTCTTCGTTTGTTAATTCGTTTGTTGAATTTAAGACTGGTCTAAAACTTTTGACGGGTAAAACTGGTTCCAGGTTCAATAATAGAACCAGAATGTCAATATTATGCTACCCTTGATCTCAAACTAGGGTGCCCATAACAAAAATACCCCCTAATTCAATTGATACTTGTAGTTTCTCAAACCGTGAATATAAATTCTTTCTTCTTTCTTCCTCTTCTTCTGTAGACAGAGGAGCTCAGCAGCTTAAAAATCAGTACTGCTTTTGAGTAAGTAAATTCCTAATTAAGTAGTTTTTTTTTCTTTTTTTTTTTTTGTTTTTCTTTCTGTTTTTCTTTTTGAAATCCATAGATAATGGTTAATGCTTGTCTGAGTTCATTTGTATAACCCTAATTTGTTAATGCTTGTTGTTTAATTTTCAGGGATTACTTCTAGCAATGAAAAAAGCAAAGACAATGCGGAACGAGGTGTCTGATGATGAATCTTCTTCTGACTTAGATTCAAGTTCAGACTCAGAAACTGAAATCAATGGTAATTTTCTTGATTTGAATTCAAATTATAACTCGTGGAGGGATTTGAGATATTTCTTGGAGTCCAAATTTTGCCTGTAAAGAAGAATTCTTTGTTACTTCAATTAAGAATTTAGTTATACGATATTAATCCTAATCTTTGTAATTTAGATTTACTAAGTGCTAGTTTCCATTAGATTTCAAGTCTACTATAGGGAAGGGACTTTATCCTTATGGTGACCACAACCTTAATTCGTAAGCATTTTTTTTTTCTTTTTCTTTAATGGAAACAAGCAGGTGGTTTTGTAATTAGTATTATGAACTGAGTTGTTGAAAGTTGACACTAGCCTCCAGATGAATTTTACTTGATTGCTATTCGTCATGCTTCCGACAGCTTCATTTTCTTTCCTTGATTATGAAACCCTCATGACGTTCACAATAAAATGCCAAGTAGTCTAAGATTAAAAATAACATAGGACTTGGGTTTTGTTCCATGAAGTGGTAGCAAATGGTGTAGCAAAGATTAACAAGGTAGATGTATCAACTGTCAACTGACTTTTTTTGAATGTGATTGGTGTTTAGCTGCCACATCATTCAGGAAGCTCAATGGTCATGTCTTTGACAGGCTAGGAACTCAACCCAGATAACTGTGTGTTCGAGCTCTTATTTAGCTCTATAGTCTACCGATTGAGTATTTAGGGTAGATCCGGTATTTTAAGCACAAAATTTAGTGTACAATTGCTTATTCGGCTTCTTTTGTGCACTTAGGTTTAAAATTGATCTCTAACTTGTGAAGCGTGATAGTAGACTATTGATTTCTACTATAAATTCTGGAAGAACACATTTTTGCTTTGTATTGTTACTAGATCTTAACCCGTGCCGTAACGGCACGGGATGTTTTGTCTCTAATACGATATTGTTCACATTCCTCTTGCTTCATTTTATTCGTGAGTAATTATTTTGATATTCAAATAGGTTTTGGGAAACAAAATGGGTTACCTGATCTTTTTATTTTTTACTTAAGCATGTTATTCCAATTTATTATCTGGACGGAGTAATAATGTTGTGCCAACATGAAAATAAAATAAAAAATACAGTAAATAAATTTTTTCCCCATTTATTGTTCCATCATACCATAATTTCAAACTTCAAAAAAAAATATTTCATCTAACAGTACATATACCTAAACTGCCAATCCAACTCCATGATGTTTATGAATACATTTGTTCTGAAATTATTGATAACTAAGGCTCTAAGGAGTGAAGCAAAAACCCATAATATTTTCCCTACTATAGATGAACACTATTTATTTATTTTTTGCAAATGTGAGAGTTATAAAAATGAAGAACCCTTGGCTATTGGAAGGCTGAGATATACACATGTGAGTTGAAAAAATAAACTTATAATAGTAAATCAAAACATGTGTAAGATTCTTTCTCAATCATATTGATAACATAAAATTGAAGAAATTCGTGGATAAAAAGATTTCACACCAACTATGCTAAGTAGTGCATGAATGACATTCTCACATCTAGTGTTACTCAAGTAATTTGGAGTTTTAAAGAGCATAGTCATATTGATATTTGTATCTACATAAATTCAACTAACCTTCCGAAGAAAAATTATTAGTTTTAAGGTAGAGCCGACACAAACTTCTGTCGCCTTCAATGTATACAACACACATTGGGTTTAATCGGCCTTGAGATTAAACAAATACCCCAATATTAGTCAAATAATGTCTACAAATAAGGGATCGAAACAAAGTGCTAACGGGAAAAATGAGAGACTAACATCAGTTCTACAAAGAAAATACCCTATATGTATCAAAGTTTGTTAACCAAACATGTATTCAAATTAAAAAGTCATCAACTTAACACAAAAATGTAAAAGAACCCAAGTTAAATCAATATTTGCATAAACAAAACTTATAAGAGAATTTTGTAATTATTAAATACCTTTAAAATCACTATTAGAGATTTAATTGCATGCCTCGTTAAAAACTACGGTAGGGACGAAATCACCGATTAATCAGTAGATATTTCACTCGGATATGTAGCAATTCGGAGAAGTTTACACCGGTGGTGATACGTTCCATCCAAGTGTTGTTCGATTGATTATTTTTTTAGAAGGTTTCGGTTTTCATTGGAGAAACCGAGAGGGAGCGTTTCATTATATTCATTATCATTCGAAATCCAAGACCAACTCGCCCTCTCGCTTACGGGATCTCAATACAACCTTAGATTTATCTATTGGACGGAGAAACCTTGATACTAAATATGTAGTTTTTAGTGTTATTTATTATATAACGTGACATCCAAATGTTTTTTTCTTCTTCTTAATTTTCATGTATTTTAACCAAGTTTATATTAGCATTAAGACGATCAACCACATTTCTAATTTATAGTGTTATCCTTTTGTAGCAACACATAATTAACATAGTCAATTACTACTCATCAAAATCGGCCAATTACCACAAACCACCCGATATCACTTCTTTCTCCACCACCACCATTTTCCATCCCTCGTAGAATATTGGGCACACTTATAACTTTTGATCCCACACGTCATGTATAAAGTTTAGATTTAACAAACTTAGGTCGTCAATTAATTTATTCAACTATATGTTTTTTGTTAATACCGAAAATCATGCGTACGAACGGTTACCAAAGATAGCAAAAACCAAAAACAACCATTTTGTCTTATATAATTTGGTATCATCCCAAAAGTATTTGTTATCCGCCTTTTTTGATCGTGTCAAAAACAACCAACTATACTTTTCACAATACAATGTTACCCGTCATGTAAAAAATTTTATTATTTTTGATTCAAAAAGAAAAAACCAATACCACCGCCATTAAAACCATCCAAATACCACTATTTCTGCCACCAAAACTAATGTTACCGCCTCCACCACTTAGTAACACCTTCCACCGCTTCCACCACTTACTTCTTCCTCTACTACCACCACCACCACTAATATCTATTGAAATAATTTTTGTCAAAATTATTATTTATTGATGGAGATATGTATTAATATTAATTAAGGGATATTTATGATGTAAAATTAATAAATCATTTATCATGAGAAATTAATGAGACATCAATTAATAAAACACTTATACTAATTAATATTTAAGTTGAACAAACCATAACCATAGATTTATTTTCTCTCTAGACAAATCATTTATACTAATTAATAAAACACTTATACTAATTAATATTTAAGTTGAACAAACAACCACTGTTGATTTATCTTTTCTATCAATTCCAACCAAGGTGGAACAATGGTTAGAGGCCACTCTTATGACACAATAGGTCATGAGTTCGAACCTCCCCATTATAACAATATTGGAATGAACACCACGTGTGCGACTTGTAGGGTGTGGCACGGAGAACCACGACCTTTGATTTATCTTTGCCAAGGATAAATCCTGACCACCACTCAGATAGGCAAAGTTAGCTAAACTCTGCTTTATACTATTGATACTTTGGCGGACATTTCTGGCTCTTGAAAAGTAAACTAGGAAGCATATTGGAAGAAATTTCTTAGTGTTCTTGGGGTATTTGGACACAAAAACCAGCCTAAAACAGCATTCTTTTACTCTTAAAAAACCTAGTTGAGCTTTGGAGAACTGTATCAAAACACTCCTATAAGAAACTGTGGATTTGATAGTTTATAATTCTGAATATTAAAAACCTTTAAATAAGTCCTTTGATTTATAAGATAAAGAGGCATGGGAAGTTACTTGTTTTGTTTTCTTATCGGATTGTACAACTCGATCATGTCAGTTGAATGGATGCAGTTAAGCTTGGTAAGCGAAAAGCTGGCCCTGTCATTGACATTGAAGCTTTAAGTCGACATGGTTATCATGGTGGTCCCTCTGTTTTGAAAGTGCCTGAACCAAAGGTGGATGACAAGGATCGAGATTGGTCTTGGTCCAGCGGAAAATTGAGTAGTGGGAGTGCCTGAACCAAAGTATACTATTGATACTTTGGCGGACATTTCTGGCTCTTGAAAAGTAAACTAGGAAGCATATTGGAAGAAATTTCTTAGTGTTCTTGGGGTATTTGGACACAAAAACCAGCCTAAAACAGCATTCTTTTACTCTTAAAAAACCTAGTTGAGCTTTGGAGAACTGTATCAAAACACTCCTATAAGAAACTGTGGATTTGATAGTTTATAATTCTGAATATTAAAAACCTTTAAATAAGTCCTTTGATTTATAAGATAAAGAGGCATGGGAAGTTACTTGTTTTGTTTTCTTATCGGATTGTACAACTTGATCATGTCAGTTGAATGTATGCAGTTAAGCTTGGTAAGCGAAAAGCTGGCCCTGTCATTGACATTGAAGCTTTAAGTCGACATGGTTATCATGGTGGTCCCTCTGTTTTGAAAGTGCCTGAACCAAAGGTGGATGACAAGGATCGAGATTGGTCTTGGTCCAGCGGAAAATTGAGTAGTGGGAGTGGGGAGACAGAAGAATCTTTTGAAGAGCGACAGAGAACTAGAGCTGCATTGAGCGAGGGGGAGGAGTTACTCTATGCAAAAACAAGGAAGGATAGGGAAATTGAGAGGGAGAAGGAAAGGGTAAAGGAAATGGAAAGGAAGGAAATTGAGCGGGAGAAGAAATCTTTCTCTCAGAAAGAGAAGAGGAAAAGAGACCTTGGTCAGGCAAGTAGAGGGAAGAATTATGTAGAGGAAGAGAAGAGATTGTTGAGAGAGAGCGGTGTGTACTCTGGTTTTGATGCTTAACCTCTTGTAATGGTTTGCCAACTGTTGATTCATGTTAAGGAATTAGAACAGAGGTTTGCTAGACAAATGTTGCTTGTATAAATGAAGTATTACTATTTACTATTAGTGTTGGAATGTTTATTTGTTTCTGCTCCTTACCATCTGCGATGAACGGAATTTGGCACTTCCTATTCTCTAATTTTTGTTCTTGCTTGCACTAATGGAGGATGATTTTCCAGATTAGTTACACCAAAAGTGGTGTTCAGAGTTTTGGGTTTACAAGTCTCTCCAAATCTTACCAGTAAATTTTATTCATTATAAAGCACCATTTGATTCTTGCGTTAATTCAATTTAGTTCACCAAAATGTCTTCGTTGGGAGGTTTTTGACAGTAAGTGAAAGATTTGTTGGTGCTAAAATCTCGATTGTCTGCATTTCAGCTACATAGAATCTGGTTGCATTAGAAACTCAGAATGATAACTTTCGAGCATTTATAATTTATTTCTTAAGTTTTCATCTGTACATACAAGGGAAAAGAAACACTAGACAAGGAATTGAGGAAAAACAAACAACATACGACAACTACTACCATAACAGCACACGCGCTGATCTGCCTCTCATTTTACAAGTTGATACTTGACCGGATGGGAAGATGTTACAGGCTCAGATGGCCTAGGAGCATCAGGTCCTTTGGAGAGGTTGTTCGCTATAGCTCTAATAGTATTCGGAGTAGTCCTGCAACAGCCTCCTATGAGAGCAGCACCGGCTTCATGCCATTTGTTCACATAGGAAATGAAATCTACGTCGGATACCCCAGTAGATTTCTGCAATCACAAGAATTTTCAGTACCAGAATAATCAATACGAGCCTAATAATACAAATAAACTCAAAACATATTCCATATTTCCATTTTGTTATAGAAAGCAGCGATACAATGGGAGGAGAACTTACTATCCACGTCTTTGTCTGACCATCATATGTCTCGCCACTATTGGGATATATAAGTATTGGTTTGGTGGTCACCTGCAAAATAAATCACCGTAAGTTTAAAAATACGAGCAACGACATTATGAAGATTGGTCTTCAATATGATGACCAGTCGATAATGTTTTAAGTTAGAAACACTGAAAGCGATCATGTCTGAATGAAAACATATCAAAGGGTGGTAATACCTTCTGAATTGACAGAATCAGTCCATGAATATATCGAGGAGGGGTGCAGTTGATCCCAACAGCAAGAACCTTCTCACATGAATCAGCAACCGAAGCACATTCAAGGATGGAATCTCCGCTGACAGCGTTCACTCCATCCTTTGAACTGAAGGAGAACCATGCTGGGATCTTTATATCATCTTCTTCAAGCAGTTCTGCATAAGCCTAAAAAACAAGCGACATAAACACGAAATTAAAATGGGTTGCTTTGAGATAAAACACGCTACATAAACACGAATCAAAATGCTTTGCTCTAAACAGTAAATTTCTTAATTGAGAGATCCAGAAAGAGGCTCCACAGCCAGCCCGAGTTATACCTGAGCTTCAAGCTTATTCGGAATCGTCTCGAATGCAATCAGATCAGCACCAGATTCTGCTAGAACCTGAATCCTTCTCCTATGAAATTCTTTCAAATAATCTAGTGTAACCTTTTCACCATAATTCCCACTGTAAATTTACATAACAAAGGATATTTTTTTTTATGTTAGTACCAAAAGTACTGAAGTCACATCGTGTATCCATTGAGTAAAATGGTGGTCATTCTGAAATTAACCAACTCCATGTACTCATGTACCTGTATTCAGACCCATCAGCTAAATAAGCCCCATAGCTACCTACTGAAGCGGCAACCAAAATCGGAAAGTTTCGGAGACTTCCTTCATTTCCATTATTCTCATAATAGACGCCACGCGCTTCACACGCAATTTGGACGCTCTTTTGCAACAAAGCTTCACTTTGTTCTTTGCTGAAGCCTTTTGCCTCAAAACCTTGGATTGTAGCCTGTTTTTGCAAACCAAAAAAGTCCATAAGCACACAACACCAAGTTTACTCTACAGAATACAAGTTCAAGAGTAAGAAAAACCCCGAGTACTTGATAAGATGCCGTAATGATAATATCTGCACCGGCTTCAAGGTAATCAAGATGCACCTGTGTCATCAAAAGTTAAAGTTAGAAGTACATTACAAAATATAAATCACTCTTCACAGTCAGACACAAAGCCTAATTAGTTGCCAAGTCTAGGCCGGAAGTCACAAATATAGATAAGCAAAGAAAGTAATATGATAATATAGATTTATTTTTTCAGAGGATAATCTACAAGATTAGGAGCAGGAGGCCATCCACAAAACAAAAATTAAGCGACTTAACATATTAGATTCAATCAATATTGAGATACAATTTTTTGTTTTTTCTGAAAAGAGATAGAGATTTATACCCTTCTAACTAAGTGAGGAGAATCGATGAGACACTTAGCACTCCAAAGTGGGTCGTTAAGATCAGCACCATGTCTTTCAAGTTCAGTAGCAAAACCACCATCTATCACAGCATAACCACCATTGTTCCTCAAGAAATCAGACATTGCTGCTGATGCGAGCTTATCACTTCCAAATCCCATGATTGATATTTTTGTTTGTGGGGGAAATGAAAGGAATTGGGAAAGTTTATAAGAAATTTTACGTATTTCCAAGAATGAAGAAGAAACTGGCGCGCGTCAAAACAAGTATGGAAATGTCGCCACGCTAATAGGTTCCTTAAATAGACACCAGGGACTTAGCTGGAAATCCAGTCTCTAAATTACCAAATTATCCTTATAGAGTGCCTATTTTATTTTTCAATCTTCGCCAATGATGAGCTTCACGGGCATGTTTGCATCAGGAGTTTATAGGCTCCGATGCTCACTACCAGAATGTTTCCTCGGTTGAAAAACGTCTAGATTCGTTGAATGAATCAGAGGAAAGTTTCCTTTCTATTTACTTGTAGGATGATACACTATGAATATTGCTAGGTATGGGCAAGTACATTCGAACTGTATCACAAGGCTTCCTTCCTCTACCAAATACAGTCTTCATTCAATCTAAAAGTGTCTAGGTTCATTTAATCCGTTTGAGAATGAGCATTGCGAGGATTATTATTACTCCATTTATAAGTGAGGAGGGATCCCCTCACACTTTTATTATCACACTATCTCACACGTTGGGTGTCATTTTTACGAATTAAAACCAAACCGTAACGGATTTGAAGCTAATATTTTAAGGATATGTTCCTCTTACCAAGTTCTACATGCCTACCAAAAATGAGCGTATTTCGAGACGTATAACATCATCATCTACTACTTTGAAAATGAGCCGTTGAAAATCTGCGGGTTTCTGGCCGTCGAAATTGAGACCGGTAGATCGTGAGGTTTTATATTTCGGAATGTGCTCATTTTTGGTAGGCATGTATAACTTGGTAAGAGGAACATATCCTCAAAATATTAGCTTCAAATCCGTTACGGTTTGGTTTTAATTCGCAAAAATGACGTCCAATGTGTGAGATAGTGTGATAATAAAAGTGTGAATGGATCCTTCCTAAGTATGGGCAAGTGCATGTGTTGCCCATGTGTCTTTTGCATTTATCAAGTTCTAGAGCTTGCAATTTCGGAATTCTGCAATATGTTTCCTGCTAGAATTGAGTACCAAATTTGTATGCTGATTTTATTTTAGTCAATTGTGTTGAATTTTTCCTTACACCTGATCAGGGTTTGGGTACGCATAGAGATAGCGTGGAGTGAAGTTCAGTACATAGTAAGGGTATTTGAGATGGGAATGCTGAGTGGAGAACATGTCAAGAATGCAGAGTTTTAGATAACCCACGATATGTTTTTGCCGTCTTTGTAAGGGAAACTACTGTCAGACAGATGTTGCTGCCGACTCACTGCTCAACTAGCTAGGGCATGTGAATTTCCTGAAACTAGAGCACTTAGTAGTTGTAGATAAGAAATTAATGCCTTCTATATGCACAAACGTACGTGCATAATAATGCTGCTTAAACATGTAAATAAGGAAATGCGTATATTTTCCGGTGTTTTGAAGTTTTGAACCACACATACATACATCATAGATGCAGACAACATAGATACAGAGAGGTCATAATACAACAAGAAGAAGATTTTACCAATGTCGAAATCTAAAAAATCACTGAATTTGTAGATGATGTAAAAAAGAAATCCAATCTCGTCTGTAGTTTGAAATGAACTATAATACAAAAACATCACATTCTTGCTCAAAGAGGGCTGTCATTGTAAATAAATCCAAATATAATCTTGTTGCAAGTTTGCTTTTCTTTATCAGGGACCACGGACTGGAGCAAAACAAAAACATCCATTCACTTGATCTTCAGGTATCATGCCTCCTCCTTTACTCGTGTCTATGGCCTCTAACAGTGTTACCACTTCGTCCATCTCAGGTCGTTTCTCTGCATTCCCGTCCCAACATTTTCGCATAATGTTTGCTAATGAGCTTGGACAACATCTAGGAATTTCTGGTCGTAAGCTCTGCCAATTTGAAAATTATAATAACAACATCAAGGTCATAGACTTATGTTAAGTTTAACTATGAGTATTTATGTGAGTGGACTTAGACACTACCTGTCGAACAACTGCAGATGAAACTTCAACAAAACTGAGATTGGGATAGGGCATGTCACAACAGTAGATTTCCCATAAGCATATGCCAAAACTATATACATCGCATCTTCTATTATAGGGCTTTCCATCTAATACCTACAAAAACATTAAACCAACAAGTTGTGTACTTAATAGTGAAATTAAAGTTTTCAGATTTTGAATATCTTACTCAGAAAACTGTTTTCACCAAGTACCTCTGGAGCCATGTAACCAAGGGTACCCGTTTCACCAGTCATGTCTTTGGGATTCTGAGCTTCAACACGAGCAACACCAAAATCGGCAATTTTTAAATTTCTATGAGCATCTAGCAACATGTTCTCGGTTTTAACATCACGATGTACTATCTTCTTCGAATGTAGATAGCTCAAACTGCAATATCATTACGAGAGCGCATATTTCATTGGTTGGAATTAAATTTTGGCCATATCAAGATTTTGAAACCAAAACTCACCCTCTAGCGAGGTCCAAAGCAAGTTGAATCACTATCTTGAATGCAAGCTTCTTTCGCCTATTTCTTATCAAATAGTGTTTCAATGTCCCGCCTGGAAGGTACTCAACGATAACACAACATGCTCTGGAAGGAAGAGCAGCACCTGAAGGATTGTTGGATGGAATCTTCAGATTTGATGTTCCCATTGATGCCCCAATAAACTAAGATAGAAAAAATGTACAAATTATTAACTTATAATTGGAGATCAAAATCTAAATAGTAATAAAATTAAGCTGCATTTTCGATTTTGTTTTCTCAAGGCTAGATCGAAGTTGGAAATATGTCCTATTAGATTCGGGTTCGAAATAAAAGAAGAAAAAAAAACGTAATGTTGCATGACACGTAATATATTAAAATAAAACAGTAGAAATTACTACCAAGTAAAATGATTTCAAATGATATTTTGTAAAAATATACTATTAGTGAAAATAAATTAGTTGCGTGATAACCTTATGCACTTTGTTCTCGATGTTCTCGATGACTAATGGGTAAATTTTTACACCTGATTATAAATTTGTTTATCCATTAGAAGGGTTTACCTTTGTCACATTTAGATGGTCAAGCTTATGCCAAACAGCAACCTCTTGCTGAAATGATGCTCGAAGTCCTGCAGTTTCACCTTGTGTAGCCATACCGTCTTCTCCCCAATCCAAAACTTTAACTTCAATAAATAAACAATAGCAAAATGAATGAGTGCCGAATTTGCATTATTACTATATCACATTTAGTACCTCCGGTGATATATTCCATTATAATTATTTCCTATTTTGTCAAAATATTTTTTTCATTCTTGCTCTATAAACAAACCACATTATTCAGTTTTACATAAAAGATCCAGAAGAGGTAAAAACACAATATATGTTCATCATAGACAAAATATTTTTACATATCACTTATAACATGAAAATAAGGGATCGGAAATAAATTTACCTGCAACATCTTGTTCATCATAGACACCTTTGTAAACAATACCATATGTTCCTCGTGCTATAACAGTCCGAATATCTAATTTAGACAAATCGATTTCCCATTCTTCCTTGGGTTTCTGTTCTAGGTTCCTAGACCAAACCCTACTCAAATGTTTCTCCAATTGAATATCCAAATTTTTCAAGTCAATTTTATCTGCCCTGAAAAACATATCTTTGTTACTAGCACTTCCCACACCTTTAAACATATCTTTGTTGCTAGCACTTCCGACGCCCTTAAACATATCTTTCTTAGTATTTTCTACACCTTTTGCCTTTGAATCCATGTTATCCTTCACGCCTTCCAATTCCTTGGCTTTGGTTGCATTTTTTTCTTCTTCAACAGGATTTAAATCAGCCATTTTAACCAACCTTTACAACAAAATATCAAACCAAACCCACACGAAACTAGAACAAAAATGGAAAATTCAAAATTCCAATAAAAATCAAGCAATCTCCTAGTGTTTGTAATAAAATCTTAGATATTTTTAATAATGCATATAAGTAGAGAATTATCACCTTCTAAAGTTTTTCATCAATGAATAACTAACTTAAGAACAACCATCCAACAAACAAAACCCTAGAAATTAACCAAGTTTAGCACTTCCCTCTAATGTTAACCACAATCCTAAAATAAATTTAAGAATGTATGAAGGATTGAAAAATCCAACAGCAAACTAAAACTCCTAAAATAAATTTAAGAATGTATGAAGGATTGAAAAATCCAACAGCAAACTAAAACTAAAATTAACCTAACACCTCAAAAATCCATTACCACAAACCTAATCCATAAAAGACTCGAATAATTACCGCATTTTCACCGCAAGCACAAAAGAATAATAGCCCTAAACAATGCAACAACTCATATAATAGCAAAAGAAAAGCTAGATGAAAATTGATACAGAGATTGAAAAGAAAAATCTAAACAAAATGAGAATGCGCTAATAAATTGTTGAGGAAAAATTAAAACCACAATTAAGTTTGTAGCTTTCAGAGGGTGAAATACTAGACTTAATTCAATGTATTGAAACGAGAATAATCAGGGATGCACATATAATTTTGATTTTATACACAGAAAAGTCATCAAATACAACCTTAAAAAGCGCTCATGATCAATCATAACTTCCCCTTCTTTCCCTCATCTATTAACGAATTTACCGGTAATAGTTTTCTATGGACCATCATACCCACGCTAAGGGATATCTGGGCTCACTGTCGGATTCAATTAGAAAAGGGGCAGTTCAAAATAAATTTAGAGGAAAATGAAGAAGTTAATTAAGTGATTCTATTACATTGAGTTTAATTTTACAACCTCGACCTGATTATCCATACAGTATAAGTGTGCATACCTAGAAAAGTAATTTTAGCTTTAAGACATTAGTCCATGTGGATGCTCCAATTGGAAAACCAGGTACAACTATTGATTCTCTATTGCAGTCTACCACAACCTGGTCCAGTAATACCGACCATATAAACAACAGTTATCTAATCTATACGAGTATTTTCGGTATCTGACGAGCTGAACATGCATTGTTGGAAGAGACTTATCTTAATCCTTGATAGTGAAGAGTACGTTGTTGTCAAAAACCTGCTGCCCGTTACTGACTTGAAGCCCACGGATATAACCAGCAGCAGGAGCCTTTA
The DNA here is from genome assembly GCA_023531295.1 of Papaver armeniacum. Taxonomy (NCBI): domain Eukaryota; kingdom Viridiplantae; phylum Streptophyta; class Magnoliopsida; order Ranunculales; family Papaveraceae; genus Papaver; species Papaver armeniacum. Next base: position 5,317 of record JAJJWW010001088.1, on the reverse strand, counting down.
CAACGTGCTGAAATGAAGATCCAAAAGAAGAAGCGAGGGAAAGAGAGAAATGAAAAGAAGAAAAGAATGGAAAATCACTTTTCAGAATCATAATAACGAAAAATAACTTTTCTGTGAACATATGAGAATAATGCAAATAGTAACAAACCTCCATTTTCATTGCTTCCAAAACTAAGATAGGTTGTCCTTCCACCACCTTCGCCCCTTCATTTTCCAATACCTTAACCACTAATCCAGCCATAGGTGCCACTACAGTCCCTTGAGGGTGGGAAGCCGTTTCGAAACTTGGTTTATGCGGAGATGAATCATCATTAGACAGCTTGATCCCTATAAGTTGCCTGAAATGATGATGATGCTTACCATGCCATATATGAATGTGCTTAGTATGTTCCTGCAGCATAAATAAGAATAACCTAATCATGAGATAGAGAACCTAGAGCTTTCTACATTAGATTATTCACGAAATCGCAAGATGGGTGCATCCAACTATCCGAGAGGCTAAGCAAAGAAACTACATAACAGGATGCATATTGGACACATATCTTGGATAGCATCACAAGTTCAGAACATAACTTGTGTGATACATTGGGTCTTATGTGTTAGGCTTCACAAGAAATATAATCACTGCACCACAAAAGCAAGGAGGTTTTACCTTGGAATAAGTAGCTATACTAACATCTGAGATTAGCCCATCTGCTTCAGTTCTGAAATTATGGTCTCCCAAGGGAAGAACTTTAACTTCCAAACCGGAGGATTCACTGTCTTCTACCTGTAAGCACTCAAATAAATATTTTGAGAATTTGAGTGAACAAATTGTCAGAATTCAAGGGGAAGCCAGTAAACTCTTTGTTATTTTAATGGCAGTACCAAGTAGCTGAGGAATTTTCCAATTAGTCAACCATACTGTTCTTCAGACACAAAATATAGATTACCTGAACAAAATAATTTCCATTTGATTGGTATGTGAGGTCAATCTTCAAAAGCCTTGAGCCACTGCTATCATATTCATTGTCCCAATCCAACTCCATAGTATGTTTTGCCAGGTGATGAACTCGATAAGGTGGATTAGCATACCATAATGAGTTTAAGCCATTGGGGTCTGCACATATAGGCAGGTAAGATTACTATGAAGTACAATAGAACAACTAAAAATATCAGTAGAAAAACTTCCACAAGCTTACCAGCGACTCCTCCTTTTGAAGTTACAACTTCCTTTTGGCAAACACATGCAGCAACTAGGGTGGCACCAAGTTTAGCAGCATAATATGCCTCAGTTGCTAAAATAGAATCATTTGGATCGTCAAAAAGGTCCTTTTTAAAATTTTCAATAAAATGAGTTTCAACTTGGCCATTTTCAAATGCCCAATGGTCGGTAAGCTTCTGAAGGAAATTTATGTTCGTGGGCAACCCTGCAACCTGCATGGATGTGGTGGCAACACCTGGTTAAGAAATGCCCACAAGGCACAACTTTATATAATTTAGAGTGTGAAGGAAGACAACACTTAATAATACACAATTCAGTAGCAGTACACCTTAAGAATGCCCAAAAGACTCGAAGTACACAGAGACAGAGTTATACAGTAAGTAGATAAGACCCACTTCCACATGGAAGCTAACGTTATGCTGCTAAATAATAGGCATACCTGAAACTTCGATAAGCAGTCCTTCATTTTAACTAGTGCTGAATTACGATTTGCACCCCATACTACAAGCTTGGCAATCATCGGGTCATAGTGCATGCTAACAGTGTCTCCTTGTTCAACACCTGTCTCCACGCGAACTGCTCAATGTAGTGGATACAAGAAACAACGTTGGATCAACAAAGGGAAATATTCAGAGACTTGAACTAGAGGTATAGGATCCTCCTGATCAGAAAGATATTTGACCTGAGAATATTTTTATCAGGATGTGAACCTTGCATGTAGTTGAAAATAGTCCCTCTTACCCTCCTATATATTATGTATTCATGCTACAATATTAAAGTGGGTGTATTCAACTTGCACATTTTTCGACATACCTATAGGTGAGATGGGGACAGGACAATAATGATGGAGGATTCCTGCAGCTGGAAGAAAACCTTTTGGAACATTTTCAGCAAAAATTCGTGCTTCAAATGCATGCCCTGTCATAAAAATCAAATATGCACCAATTAGTTCGAATTATGGCCTTGTACAGATAGGCGGAGAAATACTAAAACAACTTTGAAGCAACTTCAGATATCATTTAAAGTTCACCTGATAAGGGAACCTCTGACTGATTCAAGGGAAGAGGTTCTCCATTAGCAACACGTATCTGCCACTCCACAAGATCTTGACCAACAATCATCTCAGTAACAGGATGCTCTACCTGCAAAAGGTTTTGCTGTCCACAATTAGGATTCGAGGTACAAATAAAGTTTCATATCAAGGAAATGACAGAATGGGGGAATGACAAACCTGTAGACGGGTATTCATCTCCATGAAATAAAACTGATCCGAGGCTGTATCCACTATAAACTCCACAGTGCCCGCATTGTGATAGCCAACTGCCTTTAGACAGTCAATAAAGAACAAGGGTATCGAATCAATTGAAGAAAGCTATATGGATTTACATAATGCATATATTACAACTAAGCAATATGTAAATAAAGAGCAAGATAAAAAAAAATTCAGGAATATATGGAAGCACATTACCTTGGCTGCAGCTACTGCGGCTTCACCCAAATGCGAGCGAAAGTCAGGAAGAATATTCGGCTGCAATGATAGGAGTTATCATCACTATAGTACTCAAGAATTGAACCAAAACCACAGCAGTAGTACAAAAATGCGAGCCTTACCGCTGGTGCTTCTTCAATTATCTTTTGATGCCTTCTTTGAACACTGCAATCCCTCTCGTATAAATGTAAAACATTTCCATGTTTGTCTCCGAATATCTTAATAGTTAATGATGGAAACAGTCAATAAGTAAAAACCAGAACCATATATAGTGTACCCCGGTAAACATGCACAGTTTGAAATCGTGTATAAGCTTGTTATAATATGAAGCAAATAAGTGAAAAAATTGCCAACTCTGATCCAGATACAAAGAAAGTGCTAAAGTAGGTTAAAATGGATTATACCTGGACTTCGATATGTCTTGGTTGAGTTATATATTTCTCTAGTAGTATAGTATTTACACCAAAAGAAGCGGCAGCCTCACGTTGTGCTGCCAAGAAGGATTCAGCAAAATCATCAGGACAATTCACAATTCTCATTCCCTGGAATATCAGACATCAGACATGAACGCAGAGTAAGAGGGGGATGCCAAGAAGGATTCAGCAAATTCATCAGGATCATTCACAATTCTCATTTCCTGGAATATCAGACATCAGACATCAATGCAAAGTAAGAGGGGGGATGCTCATATCTATCTTTCCATTTTGGTGATTCCACAAAATATACAGATTACAAAATGACTGTACTTGTTGTAATCTACAAGACAAGAATGCAATATCTAATGCTCACAAACAATCCAAACTAATACTGGGTTTGAGTTTGAGTACCGGGTCTCATTGCAACTTTGTGAAAGTTGAACTAAAGGGTTATATGCTTCTAGCTTGAAATTTTCTACTATCTCATGTATGAATGGCACTCTCCAGTTTTACAAGAATGCTAGCACTATTAAGTTAAAGTAATAGTCTTTAGAAATCTATATTGACAACATTATCAATAACTTGATGATGATGAGGAGGAGGAGGAGGAAGACTGGACAAGCATACCTTCCCTCCACCCCCATGGGTTGGTTTTATTATAAGTGGATATCCAATCTTATCAGCTTCCAACTTCATAAAATCAATGTCCTGTTCAACACCATGATATCCAGGTACAAGTGGCACCCCTGCTGCACCCATTATCCTCTTTGACGCACTATTACACACGTAAATCATTAGGCATTATCCAAAATGTCCCAGTAATATCACTAAACAACAAGGGACAACATTAAAACTTGAAATCAACCAAGAGTCGCCATACAAAACCAATGGAATTACTTGTGCCAACGGACCAAAATGGAAAAATGATGAGAATTTTGATAAACCTTTTATCACCCATATCTCGTATTGCGGAAGCTGGGGGTCCAATAAAAGTAATCCCTTCAGCTTCACAACGCTGAGCAAAATCTGCACTTTCTGACAAGAACCCATACCCTGGATGTATAGCCTAATATTACCAAAGACAAACAAAATGCTCAATTCGAATTCATTTCTACTCTTTTTTCCCCTAGTTCAAAAAATTATACATTGAGCACTAGTTCTATAGCCGAGGTGACTGTGCAGTGAATAATCGAACTGAGAGTGAAAATTATGGTAAAGAAAGAAGAATTCAAAGGGTTACCTGAGCACCAGTGCGAAGAGCAGCTTGAATAATAGCAGAAGAATTCAAGTAGCTGAGTCGAGCAGGTGGAGGACCGAGTCGAATCGATTCATCAGAAGATTTAACATGTAAACTATCTTTATCAGCATCACTATAAACAGAAACAGTTTTAATACCTAATCTTTTTGAAGTTCTCATAATTCTACACGCTATTTCTCCTCTATTTGCTACTAATATTTTCTCTATACATTTTTTTGGGTTTTCATTATTATTTTCTGATGATTTTACAGAAAATGAATTTGCTTGAAGATACAACAAATTGATTTTGTTTGGTTTTATTCGGAATTTTCTTTGAATTATTGATGCCATTAACGACATTTTTTTTCTTTTGTTGAGCTCTCTGTGAAGTGAGAATGTGATTGTCTACTCAACTATGAATATGATCATCGTTTAATATACAGAGGGAACAAAACGTGTCTGGTATGGTACCATGCCTTTCTAACCGTTGGATTTACATCAACATTTTACATCGTTAGTGATTTGCAGAGAATTCGACACGTGGCTTAGGGTCTTTTTATGGGATTGATTCATCTGTACCGGTACACTAATAGCTGATGTGGAAAATATTATCTACTCGAGCAGATAAGTGTTATCTTGTGTTACCAGGAAATTTTTAATTGGGACACTCCATAATCCGATCTTGATCCAATGATCTTGACCTTACGGTGTTACCCAATGATATCGTTTGCAAAAACTTTAGGAACTTTTTTTTTTTTCAATCAAAGAAGTGAATGTCGACTGATATCGAAACCTGGCACTTTTAGGCGCGACCCCGAAAGAATTAGGGGCGATTTTTTTATTCCCAACCCATATACACCGTTAAGGGATGTCCAAAAACGCGGAGAATACGTTAATGCCCTTACACAATCGGAAGCTATTTTGTGCCCGATTGTTATACCGAAATCTAAGCTTAGTAACTATATTATACT